>CM029612.1:41214552-42414552 GCA_017311315.1 Dendrocalamus latiflorus | reverse complement strand
CCGTGGTCACCGCTGTTCCGGCTGTGCAACCAGGTGCACTAGTTGTCCCGGCCACACCTACGATGGAGAGCGCCCTGCTGGCGGCCCTCAGCGCGTTCCAGCGGGAGTTAGCGGATCTCCGCGGGGTCGTGAGGGATATACAAGAGGCTCGGAGTCAACAGACCCTGCCTGTGGTCGCGTCGAAGCCCACGCCGGAGTGGGCAGATAGCCGCGACGCCCACACATCTAGCTGCGTCCCGTTGCGACGTGTGGATCCAGAGTCCCCACTCTCAGCAGGCCTACAGCAGGCGGCATGGCCGGAGGACTTCAAGTTCCCAAGCGCCATTGAGCCGTACAAAGGTGACTCGGACCCACGGGGAGTTCGTGCGTGTGTACGAGACCGCCATCGAAGCTGCCGGCGGAGACGACACCACGAAGGCAACGGGGCTCCCCCTCGCGTTATAGGGAGTGACGCTCTCTTGGTTTTTCACCATCGAGCCAAACTCCATCTACGCGTGGGAGCAGATCCGCAACCGGCTCTACAATAACTTCTAGGGGAACTACGCCGAGCGCTTTGACGCAGATCAGCTCTTCGCGGTCAAGCAGAAACCCTCGGAAAAGCTTCAGGAATATTTCAAATGCTTCGCGAAGGTACGCTGCCAGGTCAAGGATGTCAATGAGACAACCATTATCAACGCAGCGGTACAGGGCCTTCGCTCGGGGCCGCTGGCCAAATACAATGCGCAAAAGCCAATCAAGACGGTGGCGAAACTCTTCGACAAGATGGAAGAGTATGCGCGGGCGGAGGAGGATGCGCGAAGACGCGAAGGCGACGGCTCCGGCCCCATTCCGACAGACTGGTGGTCGCGAAAAGGAAGCTTGGGGAATGACTCCCCGACAGGGGAACGTAAGCACGAGTCCGCGGGGGACGCCCCTGAACGCAATGACACCAGGGGCATGAGAGCCCGTCAAGCGGTAGGTGCAAGCCCCGGCGTAATCAGCGCAGGTCCCAGAAGGCTCGCCATGTCCTCGGCATAGAGGACGCCCCCAGGAACCTACCCCCACCCCGCGTGGGAAGGGCTGGGGAGGCCGGAAATGGGGCGCGGAGGCGGTCGTGATGAGAGGCCGCGTGCGGAGCAAGAAATCCTAGACTACGGCAGGTGGTGCGAAGTACACGGCTACGGTGATCACATCACGCGAGCATGCACCGCAGTCATGGAAGTTGCGGCAAGTAATCGACAGGACCCAGGCCTTGGAAGCGTGGCTCCTCGCTGTAGCCCACGTGCAACGGCCGTAGGGAAGGCCCCCGCAAGCTGCAGCCATGGAGGGGGGCCAGCATCGCATCGTTAGCGTCATCTCCGGAGGATCCTCGTCGGGAACCTCATCGACGCAACCGCTTCCGGGGATGCCGCACTGCAACATTACCTTCACGCCAGCCGATGTTCAGGGCGTGGAGTTCCCCCACCAAGATGCCTTGGTCATTCAGGCTGACATCGTGGGCTACGAGGTTAGGTGTGTCCTCGTTGACGGAGGCAGCTCCGCGAACATCCTGGTGGCGGGGGCCCTCGACCGTATGGGAATCCCTAGGGGACGCTTGGGGCCGTCGGGGACCCCGCTTCAAGTTTTCGGGAGCCAGCCGCTGAGGGCCTTGGGTCAGGTATGTCTCCGAGTTTCCTTTTGTCAAGGTGACAATGCCAGGGGCGAGGACGTTGTCTTCGACGTTGTAGACATCCCGCACCCGTACAATGCCATACTCGGTCGGCCCGCCATCAACTCCTTCGGAGCGGTCCCGCACCATGCCTTCTTGTGTATGAAGCTCCCAGGGCCGCAGGGTGTCATCACTATCTTCGGCGATCAGGACCTAGCCAAATGCATGGAGGCTGGCGCCAGGAGTCCATACCGCAGGGTGCACGTCCTCGCCGACAAGCCGAAGGCGGAAACACCGTCCGCCGCAGGGTGGACGCCTAAGCCCCAGCCAGACGGCGGGTCAAGAGGGTCCCCCTCCACGACAAAGGGCAGTTCATGTCCATTGGCGAAGGCCTTCCCCCGGAGGTGGAGCAAGACTTGCTCCAAGTTCTCCGGAGCAATGCGGACGTCTTCGCATGGTCCCCAGAGGACATCAAAGGCGTGGACCGCGTCCTCATCGAACACAACCTAGCGGTCCGCCCCGATGCCAAGCCGGTCAAGCAGAAACTTCGGCGTATGTCCATGGATCGGCAGCAAGCGGCCAAGGTGGAAGTGGCAAAGCTCCTCCAGGCCAGGGTTATCCGCGAGGTCCAGCATCCAGATTGGCTCACCAATCTGGTGCTGGTCAAGAAGGCTAACGGCGCCTGGCGTATGTGCATCGACTTCACCGCCCTCAACAAGGCATGCCCGAAGGACGACTACCCTCTGCCGTGTATAGACCAACTGGTCGATGCCACCGTGAGGTGTGAGCTCATGAGTTTCCTGGACGCGTACTCTGGTTATCACCAAATCTACATGGCCAAGGAGGATGAGGACAAGACCAGCTTCATTACGCCGGTTGGAACTTTCTGCTTCGTCAGGATGCCTTTCGGGTTGAAGAATGCGGGCGCAACCTTCACCCACCTCGTCGCGCTGGCGCTGGCCGCTCAACTCGGGAGGAACGTGGAGGCCTACGTCGATGACGTAGTGGTGAAAACCAGACAGCTCGCCTTCCAAGGTCGAGATCTCCAGGAGACCTTCGACAACCTCAGGAAGGTGGGCATCAAGCTCAACCCGAACAAGTGTGTTTTCGGCGTGCGAGCGGGCAAACTCTTGGGCTTCCTTGTCTCCGGACGAGGTATCCAGGCGAATCCCGACAAAGTCGACGCAATCCTTGCCATGGAGCCACCCAAGACGACAAGGGAGGTCCAGAGGCTCGCTGGCCGCATGGCTGCTCTGAGCCGTTTCCTGTCCAGAGCAGCGGAGCGAGGCTTGCCATTTTTCAAGACCCTCCGCGGTTGCGACGAGTTTCATTAGGACGGCGATTGTGCGAAGGCCTTCGACGACCTCAAGAGACACCTCGCAAGCCTCCCCACTCTGGTCGCTCCGGCGCCAGAGGCTCCCCTCCTGCTCTACCTCGCCGCTTCGGCAACAGCGGTCAGCGCTGTTCTCGTCCTGGAAGAAGGCGCCCTCCAGCGCCCCGTGTACTTTGTCTCCGAAGCCCTTCAGGGCGCGAAGATGCAGTATACGGAGCTCGAGAAACTCGCCTACGCGCTGATCATGGCCTCGAGAAAGCTCCGACACTATTTTCTAGCCCATCCAATCATGGTGCCATCCTCGTTCCCCTTGGCGGAGATGCTGCACAACAAGGAGTCCACAGGGCGAATTGGCAAGTGGGCAGTCGAGCTCGCCCCGTTCTCCTTAACGTATGCCTCAAGAACAGCGATCAAGTCTCAAGTCCTTGCGGACTTCCTCGCGGAGTGAACCCCGTCGGCTCGGCCTGCTCAGCAGCCAGAAGACCCGATGTGGATGCTTAACACCGACGGAGCCTATGGCGTTGCGGGCGCGGGCGTCGGTGCGGTGGTTACTACGCCTGAGGGGCACCGCCTGTTGTACTCGGCGCGGCTTGCGTTTCCCGCCACCAACAACACGGCCGAGTACGAGGCGCTACTCTTTGGCCTCGCGAAACTTAAGGCGATGGGTGCGCGGCGAGTCCTCGTCCGTACCGACTCGCGTCTGGTAGCGGGCCACGTGGACAAGTCGTACTAGGCCAAGGATCCAGAGCTGGCCAAGTAGCTGGCAGCCGTAAGAGCGAAGGAACGACACTTTTTGGGTGTCACGGTAAAAGCCATCCCTCGGGCGGACAATGAGCAAGCCGACGTCCTTGCAAAGACCACCAGCCAGCAGCTCCCAGCTCCCGAGGGGGCATTCTACGAGGTCTTACCAATGGCCGACATCGCGCAGGACAACCGCGATGCAGCCCTCATTCACCAGATCACCCAGCAAGGCAACTGGCGGGAGCCCCTCTTTGGTTTCTTGCAGGGCATCGCAGAGCCGGACGACCCTGTCGAGATCCGGCGCCTGCAGCATCACGCCAGGTCTTTCCAGTGCTCGACGGGGTGCTCTACAAAAAAAGAGTCTGCGCACCGCTTCTGCGGTGCCTCTCATGTGAAGAAGGAAAGCAGCTCCTTGCGGAAATTCATGCGGGACTCTGCGGCTCGCACCTCGCGCCGAGGGCACTAGTCAACAAGGCATTCAGGGAAGGATTTTACTGGCCAACTGCCATCGCCGACGCCCAGGATCTCGTGCACCGGTGTCAAGGTTGCCAATGGATGGGGCGAGTCATTCGCAGGCCTCCGACGAGCCTCAACCCCACTCCCCTGGTATGGCCGTTGGCACGATGGGGCATCGACGTTGTAGGACCACTTCCCCGGGCCCCAGGCGACCTGCGGTTTGCAGTTGTCGCTTTGGAATATTTCTCCAGATGGCCAGAGGCTGTAGCTCTAGCCAAGATAACCTCGGCAGCCATCCAACGTTTTCTTTGGCCGTACATCATATGTCGCTTTGGCGTGCCCAGGGAGCTTACCGTCGACAACGGCTTGCAGTTCGACGCTGCCCCATTCAAGGACTTCTGCGAGGGCATGGGCATCACACTCCGGTTCGCTTCGGTCGAGCACCCACAGTCTAACGGAGCAGTCGAGCGGGCAAACGGCGCCATCTCCGCCGGAGTCAAGAAATGCCTTGTAGGGCTACCAAAGGGCATGTGGTCGGGCAAGCTCCACAACGTCCTCTGGTCCCTCCGCACAACGGTGATGCGACCGACGGGGTTCACGCCGTTCAAGCTCCTCTTCGGCGACGAAGCAATGACGCCCGAGGAAATCAAGGTCGGATCGAGAAGAGTCCTCGTCCAAGCGCCTGAAGAGGAGCGCCAATTGTCTCTGGACCTTCTCGATGGAGAGCAAGTAAGCGCAACCCAGCACATCATCAAGTACGCACGCGTGGTCGCTCCATATACCTGCGAGAATTTCAGCCTGGAGACCTCGTCCTCAAAATGGCGCTCCATGCGGAGACGATCGGCAAGCTGGAGTACAAATGGGAAGGCCCATACATTGTTGCATAAGCTCTACAGGAGGGAGCATACCGCCTTGCCACGCTAGAAGGGCAGACACTTCGCCACACGTGGAACGTAGACAGGCTGTGGCGGTACTATGTCTAGGACAAAAAGACAAGCATGTAGCAACATCGTCACCTTACCCATTGTAAGATGCTCGCCCACGCAAACGAGAGATTAATAAAGCCAGTGTTTTGCCAAGCTCTTGTCTCGGTCTACCGCCTTCGCACGCACTCTACGGAGTATAAATAAGATGTCACGTCGAGATTCGCCTCCGCACGCACTCTACGGAGTATAAATAAGATGTAGCGTCGAGGTCCGCCTCCGCACGCACTCTACGGAGTATAAATAAGACGTAGCGTCAAGGTCCACCTCCGCACGCACTCTACGGAGTATAAATAAGACGTCGCGTCGAGGTCCGCCTCCGCACGCACTCTACGGAGCATAAATAAGACGTTGCTTCGAGGTCCGCCTCCACACGCACTCTACGGAGTATAAATAAGACGTAGCGTCGAGATCCGCCTTCGCACGCACTCTACGGAGTATAAATAAGACGTACCATCGAGGTCCGCCTCCTCACGCACTCTACGGAGTATAAATAAGACGCAGCGGGGGGACGCCTCCGCGTGCACTCTACGGAGTATAAATAAGACGCAGCGTTGAGGCATACCTCCGTGCGCACTCTACGGAGTATAAATAAGACACAACATTGAGGCATACCTCCGTGCGCACTCTGCGGAATCTAAATAAGACGCGGATGTTGTCCCTGCGCACTCTACTGAGTATAAACAAGACGCGGATGTCCCCGTGCACGTGCGGGCGTTGCCTTCGTGCGTACTCTCAGGAGTATAAATAAGCTGTGGTTGATGTTCCCACGCACTCTGCGTAGTATAAACCAAGACGCGGATGTCTCCACGCATGAGCGGGCATGGCCCTTGCACGTACTCCGGAGTCAAAATAAGACGTGGTCGAGGTTCCCCCGCGCCTCGGGTCCCAATAAGACGCACTAGAAACCTGCCTCCGCTCACGCATCTACCTCGACTAGGCGCCAGCTCCGCTGCCACCACTTCGAAGGGTAGAGGACGGAGCGCTCGCGCGTCTACCTCGACTAGGCACCAGCTCCACTGCCACCACTTCGAAGGGTAGGGGACGGAGCGCTCGCGCGTCTACCTCGACTAGGCGCCAGCTCCGCTACCACCACTTCGAAGGGTAGGAGACGGAGCGCTCGCACGTCTACCTCGACTAGGCGCCAACTCTGCTGCCACCACTTCGAAGGGTAGGGGACGGAGCGCTCGCGCGTCTACCTCAACAAGGCACCAGCTCCGCTGCCACCACTTCGAAGGGTAGGGGACGGAGCGCTCGCGCGTCTACCTCGACTAGACGCCAGCTCCACTGCCACCACTTCGAAGGGTAGGGGACGGAGCGCTCGCGTGTCTACTTCGGAGACCATCGATAAGCGGAGCAAGGTCGAGCGTGAAAATCCGAGCCTTACATGACGCTTGCCCAGAGCAGGGTAGTACGCAACAACAGGAAGACCTTGGACAAGTGTTGTTTCGTTCATATAAAGAGGAGGTTGCAAGGCAACCGTACAAATAGGCATACATAGCATAGCACGCACCCAACCCCGGCATTACACCTACGGGTCCGCGCCGCCTTCGTTGCGCCGAGGAACTTCCTCAAGCCACCGGAGGAAGTCCCCCTCCTCATGCAGCGTTCGTCGCAGCGCGACCTTGGCTGCGTCCTCCCCGACGTAACCCCAGATCTGACGGTGGAAAGTTCGGAGGCCGGGCTGGATGAAGCGGATGGCATCGGACATCGCCTCGGGCCGGGCAGGAAGATCCAACTGTGGGTTCGCCAACTCGTTGACGTGCCTACACCCATGGGTATGGAGCATGGCGAGGGTGAGGCAGGCACTGATGAAACCGCAGTGCTCGCTGAAGGATTTGGCACTACGGAGAGCGACACTCGACCCCTCCTCGATTAGCTCGAGCGTCTGCATCAAATCTTCAGGGCCATGCATCACATCCGACACGTCAACGAAAAGGTCCCAGAGGGCCCGTTCCAAAGATTTCATCGCCCTCCACGCCAACATAGACACAGCATCGAAGGTCCGGTTCCTCTCCGCAAGGGATGCGGCGAGCTGGGTCTTCTCCTCCTCTAGCGCGGAGATCTGCTGCAGGAAGGCGGTGCGCTCCTCCGCCGAGGCGCGCCGGGCTTCCTCCGTGGCGTGCTGCATCGCCGCCACAGCCTCCTCTGCGTGGGAAACCACCCTCGCATTTTCAGCCTCCAGCGCACGAATGTGCTCGTCCTTAGCGGCGTGAGCCACGTCCGCAGCACGAAGCTCGCCCTCCAGCACCCTTTGCTCGCGGACATGGGTCTCCTCCAGGGCTTGGCTGAGAGCAAGAGTCTGGAGGACACTGCTGGAGTTAGAAATACATTGGGCAACGGTGTGGTTTGTGAACCTAGCCACTTACCCTTATCTCCGAGACACCCAGCGCGAGTGCCAGAAGGTCTCCCCCGCACGTCGATAGCACCCGTTGATCCAAGCTGCTGCCGACGCGCCCCGCGACATCGTTAAGAACGCAAAGCATCTCCGACTGAAGGATGAAATTGGAGACGACGTGCCTCGGCCCCCTGCGTCGGCGGCTTCGGCGGCAGCGGACGCCCTTGTCGTGCCCTGCGCAACAAGGTCGGAGACTTCGCGCACACCCCCGTTGCTCGATCCTTTACCGCGTCCGGGAGACCTCATCTCGCCTGATGTCGACGACGGAATGAGCGAGCAAATCGAAGAGAGTTTCACGAAGTCGCGGGAGAAAAAGGAATCGCGCCTACCTTCGACACCCTCCGCCGCGACACAGGGAGGTGTTCGCCCAGCTTCCAGCCAGGGTACGGGGGCTTCGTCGGCCCGAGGAGCGATGACTTCTTCCTCGGCCTCGACGACTTCCTCGCTGGGCGCTAGGATCCCGGTGATCGCACCCGCCACATTGAAGCACCCCCTCGAAGGCGGAGGCTACTGTACCCGGGGCGCTTCGCCCTCGGGGATGCGGGGGACACTCCCTCGCCCGCTCTAGTAGCCGCGATGACGGGCACGTGCGGCAAGTCCTCGGTAGCCCCTACAGGCGACGAGACTTCACCTTCAGGGGCAACAGCACCGAGGCCTGTCGCCTCGCCGCCGTCTAAGGCCTCCTCGCTAGGAGCAGTGCGCCCCCTTGATCTGGCGGGTTCGGACCCAGCGCTGGTTGTGCCCCCCGTCCCGACGGTGTCGGCCGGTGACACGGCCGATGGGCGGGAGACGACAGCTCAGATCGGGCCCTACGCCGGGAAGGCGGTGCCCCCACTTGGCCGTCGCCATCACGGCGGCTTGTGACCTCCGCCGGCACCGCGCGCTCAGGTACGGGAATCCCTAGGACCTCGCACACCCGATTTATCCGCCCCTATTTCGCCGAGGTGGTCACGGGCTCGCGCAGCTTGTGTTCCTTGACTATGTATGGCCCGAGGAGCGCAACAGCAGCGCGCTCCACGTCTTCCAGCCGGGGCACTACACACAAAAGTAGACCATTCATAAAAGGCCACGCAGCTGTGTGAGTGGGTGCGCGGCCCAAGGCGGGAGAACTTACATGGAGCGGAGGGTTTTACAAGGCATGACACGGTCGGATGGACGCCGTCCTTCCGGGTACTGCCTCGTCGCTCATACTTCCACCGGATGGAGAGAGGCACCACCCCGTACATGGTGAACTCTTCAGCGAGGTCACACATATTAAACCGACAGGCGACACCAGCAAGCCTCCATGCCTACTGCACGTCGTCGACCTTCTGCTTCACGTCTAGCGAGCTGTTGAACACTATCGGCCGTCCCCGACACAGCAGGCTGCTTGTGCTCGTCACGTGGTAATAAAACCACCGGCGTGTCCAACCGAACTCCCACTTTCCTCGCGCAGCCAACGCGGGGAAGAGCCCCGCGCACCGCTTTCTCAACACAAAGTTGACGCTACCGAAGTTCGATACCGCTCCCCCTTCAACTTTATTCGGCTGACAGCGCGCATCGTGCAGAGTGGCGAACAGGTTCACGCTGGGACAGCGACCTTTTGTTCGTATCGCCCAAGCGAAGACCGCCAGGCGAACTATCGCGTTGGGCGTCAGCTGCGCCAGCTCCAACCCGTAAATCCGCAGGACCTCGCCGACGAGGAGCGTCGACGGCATCCGAAGCCCGGCATCAAAAAATGCGACGAAGACGATCGCCTCCGTCTCCGCCGGGCGCAGCTCCGTCTCGTCGGGGCCGGGCAGGCGAGCCCAGTAGGATCCTCAATCTTCCTCTTCCGGACGAGTTTCTGGATCATCTCCTTGGTAACGCGACTCCGTCCCAGCACACGGGAGCAACGGCCTCCCAAATGCTCCATGGCATCCCACCGCTTGCCGACCTGCGTTGATCCTCGTACCACCAGGGGATACTCCGCCGGGGGAGGCGACAAGCCGCGCCGGCTGGACGAGGTGCTGCCGCTGGGTCGACGGGCTGCATCATCGTGGCAAGCCATTCTTCTCTAAGGTGGGGTGCTAAAAAACAGGAGCACGAGTGGATTATGCCAACAGCACAGGAAGCAGGGCTAAGCAACCGATGGAGAAGAATGTTCTCGTGCCGGTGGCGACGCCTTATAAAGCCCGCTCGCCCCCCACTCCCCGGAAGCGCAACCGGCGGGAGCCCAGCGGTTCGGCTACCCACGATCGGGAAGCACAACTGCTGACAGCCGGGGACACGCAGCGGTAGGTGGGTGGACTGCGCATGACGCGCCACTAGCACCCTGCCACGCGCCCCGACCCCTTGGGAAGGGGCGAACGACCGCGGTCGTGCGACCGCTGACAACCCACGACGCACCAATCGCGGCTCACCGCGTGTACCCTACCGGTGGAACAGTGCGTACGACTGCAGTAGCTTGTTCCTGACAGCTCAGCGATTGGCGCGATTCCAGGTGCCATTAAAGCGCACTACCGGACCGCGGAGCCACCAGACCATGTCGACATTAGGTCAGGCGGAGCCCCTCACCCTACTCGATCGCCCGGGGATTTGCGCAGGAGTCTTGCACACCTTGCCCCCAGGAGAATCCGCGATGCGGGGTTTGTCTCCGCCCTGACTTCGACTCCACCACTCAAGGAATCTGCGGACCAGGGTGGGCCGGGCAACCAGGTCGCGGCCACACCTTGGACTTTGCCGATAAGCCCGTCGAAGATGCCCGACTTCGCCCCGCTCCCGACTCGTTCAGCTGGCTCCGCCAACATCTTTAACTTCGCCAGCGCCTTCGACTCCGCGAGGACCTCGGCAACCCGCCCAGCGACGTTCCCTCGCGGCGAGGCGGAGACAAAGATCATAACAGGTAGTCAACCCACCAAACAATTTAGAAGTTCACAGGCCGCAGAGTCGGAGGGGGCCAAATGGCTCGACAACATGGCTTCGGCCCGTGAAGCTCGTCACCATGAGAGGCTCCTGTTGTAGGGGTGGCCCCCACCTAAGCCCAGCCGGCCTGTTAGAAGGCTGTAAGGCCCACAAGGGGGCATGCATAATGACATAAGTGCCCCCTGAGAGGGATACTCAAATGTAAGGGTATTGTTGTAAAAACACTCCCCATGTGGATATATATATATATATATATATACAATACAGGCTAGGGGGAAATCCTAAGCACTTGCTCACCTAACTTTTCACTACCATACTCTCTCTCTATTTGGTCTGTAACCACAACAATGTGTGTATCCATTCAATTGTAGTAGGACCTACAACTTCCACTACCACATTGCGTCCGACGATGTACAAGGGGAAGAATTCACCGGCCTTGCACGCAGTTGAAAAGGGTAGTCAGTAGTAGTAGTATATAAGGGACCACATCCCCTACCACTTGTAATCTGCCTTAAGGTGTTCGCTCTCTTCACTCTCTGTAGCAATGATGTCTCTCTTCGTAGGTAGCAACCACCCTTGCAGGTGGTATCTGATGCTGTTGTTGCTGTTGCTATTGGTCGCATGTCTGATTCCGATGAAGTCTTTCGTGGAAAACCCGCTGGATCCATCATAGTAAGCATATAGTATCCAACTGACTCTTATCTATTATTCAACTATTAATTCATTACATAAACAATGGCAATTAATATTGATTGATTGATGCTTTTGTTTCCTTGCTGACAGGGACTGGTATCAACCGCACGACTTGGTTTCTTTTGATGTTTCCCAGCACGACTACGGTGAGCGGCTCAGGCAGATATATGGCTTGCTCCGACCTTGGTGCACGAACCAAGTCGATGGACGGTGGGTTCTGCCACGACAGCGCGTCGATTAGAAAGCCTTCAGGTGGCTGATAGTAGAGCTCGTCGGCCGCAACGACGACAAAATCGTTTTAGCGGGTCGACTGGATAACCTCTACATTACAGGGTTCACTGATAAAAACGGGAAAGTAGTACATTTTCAGTAACTAGTTATATGTCCGTGCGTTGCAACGAAATTCATTGGATGTATAGAGAATCATGTTATAGAAGGGGTTACTCCGATCGGTTGGAAAGTGGAGAGTGATGAGAAGTTGAAGAAATAGAACGATTAGAGGAGAATAGATGTACAATCACCAATTCATTCTTTTATAATAGTAATGATAAAACGCATCTCCATCTAATCCCGATGGCTTCCGCCTTAAGATTTGCTGATGACTACCCCAGCCTCGTGGGTGGCTTCAACAGTCTGAGATATGCACGCTTCGACCGGGAGACTACTTTACGAGCCTTGCACGAGATAGTCAACTACCAATCTTCCTCTGCTGCTGACACTCTGTGAAGCTACACGCTTCACACCGATCCTTCACAGTATAAGTACGGGATGGGAGGTTGGGGCCGATCTTAACTCTCTTCCCGAGTACATTGTTAACTGGAGAACAATCTCTTGTGCGGTGTTGATCTCGAGATAAAACAACGGCGTCTGGTGGACCAACAATCCGCATGATGAAGCACGGAAGTTGCGCTCTCTTCGTAGGACCCGGCTCAGGTGCAGAGGCACCTGCACTTAGCGCCGTGCAGTGGTGCCCAGAGGGGGACATGTGTCCCCCAAAATTCAAAACAATTCCAAAAAATTAAAAAAAACTTAAACATCCGAAAAATTGTAAATAGTACTTTTGTAAAAATACTTTTTAAGTATTTTTTAAGTACTTAAAAAATACTTTTTAATAAAAGTAAAAAATCAAAAAAACTAAGTACTTAAAAAAAATACTTTTTATACTTAAAAAATACTTTTTACAAATTTTTGGATTTTTAAGTATTTTTTGAATTTTTGGAATTTGTTTGAATTTTGGGGGGCACGTGTCCCCCTCCTGGGCATCTCTGCACGGCACTAAGTGCAGGGGCCCCTGCACCTGAGCCCGTTCCCTCTTGGTATCCGGAACGAACCCGGCTCAGGTGCAGGGGCCCCTGCACTTAGTGTCGTGCAGGGGTGCCCAGGAGGGGGACACGTGCCCCCCAAAATTCAAAAATATTCCAAAAAATTCAAAAAATACTTAAAAAATTCAAAAAATGTAAAAAGTACTTTTGTAAAAATACTTTTATTAAAAAGTATTTTTAAGTACTTAAAAAATACTTTTTAATAAAAGTAAAAATCAAAAAAATTAAGTACTTAAAAAATACTTTTTATACTTAAATAAATACTTTTTACAATTTTTCGGATTTTTAAATATTTTTTTGAATTTTGAGGGACACGTGTCGCTCTCCTGGGCACCCCTGCACCTGAGCCCGTTCCCTAGTACTCCATCTAACGTGTGTTATTCCCAATAATTGTTTCTTCACATGCATTATTATTATTATTATTCCCAAACTTTATGATTTCCCACGTCATCAACCATATACTATGTCATGAGTGAAGTGCTAAAGAAGCGGTGTTACTTCTTCGATATGCATTCCCTAACTACTTTTTTTACGCGCATACAAGATTCTGCGCGTTCGCTCTACTGCACGCACACTACATGAACCGTGACATTGTCATCCACGCATTCCCCTCTCCTCTCTATCCCTTTCACTTTCCCCCTCCCCTCGTTCTTCACTCTCCCATTTAAGTACGTAATAAATCAAGCATCTAGTTCTAAGAAAGGAAGTCATTAACAAGACTATGTTCTTAACATTTCTATAATTTAGCTACAAATGCATATTGTAACATCCCAAAAATTTAAAATTTGAAAATCTGAATTTCTTGAATTATTTTGAAATATGTTTTATTGGAATTTGGATTTTTTTGGTGTTTTCCTGAACTTGGTTGAGGTTCCAAAAATTGAAGAAATTCATAAAAGACAAAGACACATTAGTAAAAGGAAATGTGCAAATAATAGAAAACTAAAATTGTAAATGCGAATCTGAAAAGATGATCCAGCATAAGAAGAGAGAAATCCGAGTTAAAAAAATATAAAATCTCATTTTGGAAATAATGGCATAAATAGCAATAAAGGCGGGTGAACCGAGTACAAACACATATACATAGATATATATGTGTATATACAAATTGTGCAATAGGAAATAAAAACATGCAAAATTAAATAGGCCAATCTTTTTTTCTCTCTCTCTCTTCCTCTCCTTTTTTTTATCTTCCTGCCTTTTCCCCAAACCAGCATGGCTCCCTCACTATTTACCTTTTGCCAGCCGAAAGCAACACAGGACACCTCCATTTCGTCTCTCTCTCACGCCACCTCTTCTCTCCAAAGGAACTCACTTCTAGTCATGAACACTTTTGTACGTATCCCTTCCTCCACCTTCTCTCCTTCCAATCCCTTTCAAGAACCTCAAATCACCCAATGCATGTTATATGGTAGCGTTCCTCATCTTGAGAGCTTTCCATTTATGCAATTAGTTTTCACATGCAAGTTGGTTTGAGCATTTTTGAAGAAAGGGGAGGAATAGTAGTTTGGCTAGAGAGAGGAGCTGTGCGGCAGCGAGCTTTGCGGGCAGGAGGCTCTGCGCCATTGTGATGGAGAGGAGGAGCTTCCTTGCTGCTGCTAGTACTTTGTTCTCATGTAAAGCCGAATGGAAGGCATGAAGCAGCTCTGCGCCATTTGATGGAGAGGAGGAGCAGCAGCTCGGTAACATGCATGCAGTGGAGGTGCCATGACAGCAGCCCGGCATGGCGCTGTCCAGCGCTGCGGCCTGCATGCATAGCGCGGCATCGGCTCGGGGCAGCCGAGGCGAGGCTCGTGGTGCGGCTTAGCCTCGTGCGCTGCCAACGACGGCTCGGTGACGCGGCCCCGAGGCCGAGCTGAACGTGCAAGTGGCAAGGCGTCGCGGGGCAGTGAGGCCGAGCCGAGCATGCATGCAACCGGCGCATGCATGCACACATCGCAGCGTGGCCCAGAGCGACACGGCGTCGAGGCGCCATGGACGCGAGGCGAGGTGGCATGGCGTGTCGCGCTTGAGCGCGGCGTCGGAAAGGCGGCTCCTAGGGCGCGGGCAAGAGCCACGGCGGCGATGTGGAGCGGGATGCGGACGCAGATACGGGCGAGCTCAGCCAACTCCATGGTAAGCCTCCCCTGTATCCCCTACTGCTTGTGCGCGCCATAGTTTTCCCTATCCTCTATGCCGGCGCCGCCGCCTCCCTTGTTTCGGCCGGTTGAGTGCTTTGTTATGATCTCCATCCCAGCACTCACCTCATCTAATTTAACCCCCTTCTTGTCACAACCGGGTAAATGCCCAGTTGGTCACTAGCGCTGGCCGCTAAAGGCTCTCGCCGTGAGGTTCTGAGTTTGAATCCCCTCTGTGCACATTTTTGATTCATTTTTTTTGCACTTTTAACTAGAAAATAGTTAGGCAATAAAACCAGGGAGCTAAGCTAATTGACTTGGATTCAAATAACATTTATGTATACATCAAAATATAGATACGTGCATATTGATAAATAAGTGATTAGGAAAGTTAAAATTTTAATTCATGAGAACTAATAAAAATTGCTTAGGAGGTAAATAAGATTATTAAGTTTTAGCATTGGAATAATAATTATATAAGAATAATAGTGCCTTATTATTTATTTTAACTCTACTTATTAGTTAAAGGTATTAATAAGGAAGGATTTGGTTAAACAGGAGTCCCAATTAAAAATACATCCAAGTTAAACTTAAGGGAAATAAAATTGATAGCTATAAAAGTGAGGTTTTAAATTAAAAGGATCACCCTGAATTACAATCAAAATATATGGCCTAACATTTAACGTGTTGTCAATAGATAGATCTCAATAGTAAACTTAATTAGATAATAAAGGCCGCTTCATAAAATTTATTTAAATGATAGGACGTGATCATGAATATTTAAATTAGAAAGTGCTAATATAATCCCCGCCATTAGCATGCTACAAATAAATAAATCCCCATGGTGAATTTAGTGGAATGAAATTGGTATCGCGAGCTCGGTCCTATGTAAATAAAAGTGTGATTAAAATATGCAAGATACTGATTCAAAGGATAAAACAACAATGACAATTGGTCCTCTGAATATTTCCAAATAAAAGGGTCATACTAGTGTAAAGATACTAAAATATAGTAGCCATGCGTCATCGGACATTGAAATAATCTCGCTAATAAACAGTCCCAAGGAACATATAATATTATGACCAATAGTCGCAAATGAATAGCAAATAAGAATATACTAAAAATTTCTATTAGACATCGATGAGATAATTAAATACTCTCGTGCATTGCTAAGCTGTTAAACTCATCATTAGGAGAATACCTTGAATAATTAGTAAATAGAATCCCATAAAATACCACCGCCTAGACTGCTAGGAATATAGGCTCTAAAGATTAATCTAATAAACCAAACACATATGTCTGTCCGTAAGTCTAATCTAGTTCATGGAACTTCCTAAATCAATATAAAAATGATAAAAGAAGTTATTAAATAAAAGATCGACCTGTGGTATTCTACTATCGGCTATGCCCAGCAGTACTCGAACCAAAAGAGGAATATTTCCGTGAATATTCCTATATCTCAAACCCTCCTTGACACCCATCTCGGCGAATTTCACGGTTATCATTTCCTCACTTTGGTCAAGCTTTGTTGCCTCCGTTAACAATCCGCACCTCATCAACCTTGCCCTAAATCATCCATTAACTCATAATAAAGCTAAATTGAGTTTACTTAGAGTTGTTTGGATCTTTTGAGTTATTTGCGTTTATTTGGATTCAGTTGCTTAGCACGTAATTAGAAGTTGGAGGTAGTGAAGATTTACTGGATCAAGCGAAATCAAGATCGAGGTGAAGAAAAAGGACCAAAAGCCCAAGACCATCAAGTGAGAAAGCTTTGAGCGAGCTCAAGACTGCGGTAAACCGCGCCAGGCGAGTCAATACTTTGATCATGTTGAACCTACGTTTTCTGCAAATTATTTTTGTTTAAATTATCAAATTGCATGCTGTTATGATATATGCAAATACATGTTAATTTAAGATTCTAGTTATATCCCATTGTGTACTTGGTTAATATTACCCCTCCTTTGAAATATTTGAACATGTGAACATTGTCGCCCTAGCACAAATTATAATAGTAACCTTTCGAAAATAAGTCCGTAATTATATGCCATGCGTAGTATTGTTTAGATACTCATGGGCGCGAGAGCGCCCAAGCATCACTTTTAATCATGAGAAAAATTTGGTTGGGACAGTCATGGTGGTAATGACTGATAAATGTTGGATATGATTATTTTATGTTTCCAAAAACCCCAACATGCTTAAATATCTGGGCGGATGGTTCGGGGGTGTGGTGCAGTGGTGCACGAGAGTGTGGTTTGTGGTAGAACCGCCCAGATACCACTAAGGACTGAATCTTGTCATGTCAACCCGTGTAAAACAGTACAACCACAAGTCTGTAAAATACAACTTGGCTAAGTAAACTTATCGAAATCCCGGACTCATCTCACTGGTAGTGGATTGATGGGGTTATGCTATGGCAAGGGGGCCTGAAGGGACACCAGTGGTGGGTGAAGTTTCTCAGTCGTGCTAGCGCAGAGGGGAGGGAAGCCCGTACGCTAGTAGTAGTGAGAAACATCCCGTGCAAACAGATGGGGCCCATCGCAAATGGGAGGTTACCCATAATGTGAGATGGGAAAAAGGACTAGATACTTTGAAAAGTCACTGTGATGGTCTGCTCAACCACACGTCTAAGGAATCGTGTGGGGCAACGAGTTGATTGTCTCTTGTGGTGAAAGTGTACAAACTCTGCAGAGTCAAAACTATTCGAATAGCCGTGCCCACGGTCAAGGGCAGACATGGGAACTTAACGGGATATAGTTCTGTTTACAAAACATTGGAAACTGGGAATGGAAACTTGAAGGGCGAAGGACTGCCCTGGTTTGGAATTGTCCTGGGTGTCGTCCCAGTGGTAAGTTAAGCGGCTATAACGCTGAAGAAATTGCTATATGGTGCAGATGCCATGTAACGGTGGATGGAATCTGAATCGATATTAATAATGCATTTCCTTGTACATTATGATTTGGTTCAAATTGCTAGGTTTTAGGGATCTTTAAGTAATTGTATTCAAAAGCACTCTACGCAAAAATAAAATAACCCAAGCCTTCCTTTGGTTAAGCCATGCATACTATTTATTTGCATTCTGTGTATTGGCTCGCGGAGCACGGGGTCGGAGTGCTCACGCTCGCTTTTGCGACAAAAATTCAGAATCGGGAATCAAATCACCTTGCCTCAGCAACAAGATTGGACAAACTAGCCGAGAAGATGAAGATGTCAAGGGCTAGGTCGCAAACCTCCAGTTGGCTGCCTGTGGGCATGTCCTGAAGGTCCCACCTGTGTGCTTCGTTCTTCCGCTGCTGCAATTTAATGATTTCGGCCTAATCGGCCCATGAGTAAGTTTACTATTACATTTACGCTTTCGCATGATATATGTTTTGATATTCAAAACTGTAAACTGTGAGCACTATCTACTGATCCAGGGAATAGTGCAGTAAATCACAGAGGAATCCGGATGTTAATATCTGGGCTCCTACACATATCAATCTCATGCAATACAAGAAATAGCGTTTATTTAATTTTTAGCACAATCCCTTATAACACATTTATAATGTAGTCCCTATAATTCATTAAAAGTTCTAATAAGGACAAAAAAAATTTTACACGAGCCCTTACACCATTTTAACAACCCAGCCATTTCCCACACCTAGCTCTTTTAACCACTATCAGAGCCTACGGCACAATGGAGAAGAATGACAGTGACTGGGTCAGAGTGTGGTAGTAACACAACACCTTTGACCTCTTCCCTTTAAAAAGGTAGAAAATCATGAGTCCTTAGAGTCCTCAAGCATCACTACATCAACATTCACTACAGCACTTGGCGATTAAAGCGCGTAGCTTACTAACATGTTCCAATTTAGTTCCAAACCATGGTCTCTGGTCTAGTAGCTAGAGTTAGGAACCCTATATATTTATAGATTACCTAGACAGGGGCGGAGCCAGGATCCAGACAAAGGGGGGGCCGACCCGCCAAGGCGCCGGCGTCATAGGTCCTGGGCGCCGTGTGTCGGCAAAATTAGACATACACATATATAATTAAACATACGCATATATATTGTCATATAAATTCAATCATAACACATATGGCAAAATAATGTAGCATACGTCTAGCATACTGAAAAGACTCTCTCAGTGGTCGCTGTTGATACTGGAAGAGTTATGACTAATCTTAGCAATCTATCGATCATTGGATAAATAGAATTTTTACCTAATCTCACTAGTCCCTTTGTTAGATCAGCAAGTGATGGCAATGTACTTAGCTCTAAATGGTTGCATACATCAAGTTGAAAATGTGGTAGTTGACACTCCAATTGAGCTTGATCTTGACTTGAAAAATCAGCGGGATAGTACTTTTCCACCAGAGTACTTATCTTTGAAATGTCAAAGCCATCTTTTCTTGGATCTAGTGAGGCACAAAGTGATAGAAGCTCTGTTGCTTGAGAACTGAATCGATCTTCTAACTCAATCAATTGTTGGTTGACCGCAACATTAAACACATCTATTTTATAATGGTGAAGAGTGGTGGTATTATCATTTTTGTTCCGAGATTTGGTCACATCCACACACCTACAAATTGCGACATGTAGTTAAACAAGTTAGATATGTACCATAAGAATAAAAAAATATGTATTTGTGCTCATATTAAAAAACTGAAGGTAAGATAATAACTTACTTGCGATTTAAATCCGAAATCTCAATCTCGTGCTTGTCACAAAAGGCTTTCACCTCCTCAAGAAGTGGTTCCCAGCCATCATTTCTCAAGTCACTAGCAATGATTTTGTGTTAGAAATGCAGAGGTCTAATTGACTAATTGACTGTGATGAAGGGTGATTAAGGGGTCCTATTAATGCATTTGGTGGACTATTGGGGGGGGGGGGGGGCCAGGCCTTTGCCCGCCCCCCTTGTCTCCGCCCCTGTACCTAGACGATGCTTAAAATGAAATGTGATAACCAATAGCAATACCTTACTCTCTAACATCACAATGGGCGGTGCAAGAAGACAAGTAATCTTTATAAAGTAAAATAAATAAATAAAACTAGGTGACCCATGCTATAACTATACCAATGCTAGCAATATATCCTAAAGTGGCAGTAAATCTGCATGGATACATGTTTCTACTGGTACATACACACGAACATTATTTATAGATGGACGAACTTATAAGCTAAATCACAGCACTAATGTTATAAGCCGTACTTAATATTATAAGCCGTACGTTGCCAACAAAACATTAAATATTTGTCAAGAAAATCACACGATTATATTTACTTTTATAACCAGATGATTTAAAGGAGTGATTGAAATCACAGGGTATTAATCAATCAAGACCAGTTACATTTTAGTCTCAGGAAAATTATTAAAAATTACAAATAAGGAAAATCACAAAATATTATTCAGTACAGTCCCATACGACAGTAATTACATTTCAGTCCCTAAACACTTCCAAATTTACAAACAAGGAGAAATTAATTACTTTCCGGTCCAAATATTTACAATCAGACCCCTGCTAGCTAAACCTCCCCTAGCTCATCTCTTGCAAAGGGTGTGTTTGGTTGAGCTGTGGCTTCTGAAAAAGCTGCTGTGAGCTGTGGGCTGTGGAAAAGCTGCTGTAGGTTGTGGGCTGTGGAAAAGCTGTAAGCTGTTTGGTTCAAACAAGTATAAAATTTACCTCCTATCTCTATTTTCCTTGAAACAATTGTGAAACAACTCTCTATTTTCACCATTTCAAAAAGCAGAAAGCCAAAAGCCAAAAGCAGGGTCCAAGGTGCTTTCAAAACTGTACTACCCAAAAGTAGCTGCTTCTGAAAAAGCAGCTTCTGGTTTCCACCCCTTTTGTTGGCTTTTGGCTTTTTGGAAGCAAAAGCAGCTCCCAAAAGCTCAACCAAAGGCACCCAAAGTGTTTAACACAAATAAGGAAGGGAGGGCAGGCGGCAGGCTACCCCATGTTGGCGTAGCCGCATGTTTGCAAACTCCACCTAAAAGCCCCCTCCCCACCCACAGCTTTGCCACCCAGCCCACATAATTCATCTAACAAGCCCATGGTTTAATGGCTACAATATAGGCATGTTCTTTTCAGCTGCGGCTTATGGCTTTTGGCTGAATTTTTTGAATTTTGGTTGTTTACGGTACAGATTACGGAGAGATAAATACTCACTTGTGATTTTGGCTGGTACAGATGTTGGACTTTTAATGTGTAGATCGTTTAACTTGTAGACCCCGTGTTGAAAAAATACTCTGTTTGAAAGTTAAGTACTGTAGCAAAAGCCAAAAGCCGCCAGCTTTTGAGGTAAAGAACATGCCTATATATACCTCATATACCCATCCTACCCTCACCATTCCATCTCTACTCCTTTCCACAGCCTCCTGTCGATAGCCAGCTTCGGCCAAAGAAACAACAAAAGTCAGCCCTTTCCTTCTCTAGCCAATCCTCCAACCCCTATAGTTGAAGGTGCCAACATTAGAATAATTGCACTTTACCTCTTAGTAGAAAATTCTTGACAATGTGCAGGCAACTCATGGCTACAAATGCTATGTAGTAATAGTTCACTGTGATTTGTGAAAATGAGCATCGTATGACACTCAGAAGATACTGTCAGACCCAGATTTTGCAATCCGGAATCTACTGTGTTTAACTGCACTATTCCCTGGATCAGTAGATAGTGCACACAGTTACAGTTCTGATTATCAAAGTACATATCATGCGGAAACGTAAATATAATAGCAAACTTACACATGGGCCGATGAGGCCGAAATCATTAAATTGCAGCAGCGGAAGAACGAAGCACACAGGTGGGACCTTCAGGACATGCCCACAGGCAGCCAACTAGAGGTTCGCGACCTAGCCCTTGACATCTTCATCTTCATCTTATCTGCCAGCTTGTCCACTCTTGTTGCTGAGGCGAGGTGATTTGACTCCTGATTCTGAATTTTGCCGCAAAAGCGAGCGTGAGCACTCCGACCCCGTGCTCCGCGAGCCAATACACAGAATGCAAGTAGATAATATGCATGGCTTATCAAAGGAAGGCTCAGGTTATTTTATTTTTGCGTAGAGTGCTTTTGAATACAATTACTTAAAAATTCCTGAGACCTAGCATTTTGAACAAAAGCATAATGTTCAGAATATGCAATAATAATAGCGATCCAGATTCCATCCACCGTTACATGGCATCTGCACCATATAGCAATTCTTCAGCGTTATAGCCGCTTAACTTACCACTGGGACGACACCCAGGACAATTCCAAATCAGGGCAGTCCATCGCCCTTCCACTTTTCCATTCCCAGTTTTTCAATATTTTAAAACAGAACTATATCTGGTTAAGTTCACATGTCCGCCCTTGACCGTGGGCACGGCTATTCGAATAGTTTTGACTCTGCAGAGTTTGTACACTTTCACCACAAGAGATAATCAACTCTTTGCCCCACACGATTCCTTAGACGTGTGGTTGAGCAGACCATCACAGTGACTTTTCAAAGTATCTAGACCCTTTTGTCATCTCACTTTTATGGGAAACTGCCCACTTGCGGTGGGTCCCATCTGTGCGCGGGATGTTTCCCCCAGCCACTACGCAGTTCGAGCTTCTACCTCCCCGCAACGTATGACAGCTGGGAAACTTCACCCTACACTGGTGTCCCTTCAGGCCCCCTTGCCATAGCTTAACCCCTTCAATCCACTACCAGTGAGATGAGTCCGGAGTTTCGATAAATTTACTTAGCCAAGTTGTATTTTACAGACTTGTGGTTGTACTGTTTTACCCGGGAGGTCATGACAAGATTCGATCCTTAGTGGTATCTGGGCGGTCTATCACTAACCCATTTTGTGCATCCACTGCACCACACTCACACCATCCAACCAATCCGCCCAGATATTTAAGCAAGTTGGGGATTTTGAGGGTATAAAATAGTCATGTCCAAATATATACCAGTCATTCCCATCATGACTGCCCAAACCATTTTCTCATCATTAAAAGCGATCATGATGTATGGGGCATTTCAGCGCCCCCTGAGTATCTATGCAAAACTAAGCATAGCATATAGCTAGGGACTTATTTTTAAAACATTACTATTATAATTTTTGCTAGGGCGACAAGGTTCACACATTGAATATTCCAAAGGAGAGGGTAATATTATTCAAGGTACACAATGGCATATAACTAGAATATCAAATTTAGCATGTATTTGCATAAAAATAACAGCATGCAATTTGTTAATTTAAAACAAAGTAATTTGGCATGAAATGTAGGTTCAACATGATCAAAGTATTGACTCGCCTTGGGCACAGTGGTCGGGATCCGGATTCTCTGGTGCTTCTAGGGCTTAACCTTCGATTCGCTCTTGATCACGCCTGATCCGTGGAATCCTCGAACTTCAATTTCTAATTACGCGACAAACGACTGAATCCAAAAGAAAGCAAATAACTCAAAAGATCCAAATAACTCCAAGTAAATTCAACTTTTGTATTATTATGAGTTATTGGGTGATTTGGGTAATTTGAGGCAAGGCTGGTGGCAGAGAATGATGTCTTGACCTTTTATTAATAGTTTCTTTCATTATTTTTATATTTATCAAGGAAGTTCCATGAGTTAGGTTAGATCTATGGACTGGTGTAGGAGTTTAGTGTCCCAAATTTTATCTTTTGGTTATGCATTCCTTGCAACTCGGGTTATGGTAAGGGCAAACTGGACTGATGGATGAGATCTGTACTTATTCTATAAATCTTCAATAATCCCATTATCATGCTTTACGTATCTTCGTTTATCGTTAGTTTAAGTTTAATTTTAATTAGGATCCATTGGTACGAATCCCAGCTTGCTTTATATACCATTGCACTTAATGTTTATTATGTACCATGTACCAAAGCTAGTGTCAAGACCTAATTAATTGCACTATTATTAGCTTGCTCCTACTTTAGCTGCTATTTAAGATTTTATGGTTGGCAGTATGCTAATGATAGGGTTTATATTTTCAATAGGGTCTAAGGTGTATAAAAATTGCACTAGTATGATTGTTAATGGGTCGCATACATGCTATCCACATTTCTTTAACTGCTTACTTCCATATACTTATAGATGCTTATATATATATACATATATATATATTCGCTTAGTAAGGCTCTACATTTTAGTTGTTACTAGTTTTTAATATAAACGTATCTGTCTAACAAGGCTTGCTGTACAAAGTTGTATTTCAATATTTACTAACTAGCAAAACCTACGGCTAAAATTTTATGTAATGGAGGCATGTCAAACACGGGCATAGATTTTAATTATAATTATTGGTAGTCTTTAAATTTGAACATTTAACCAAAATAGATTTCTTTTATTACTTCCCTTAATTTGCATTTTAGCCTTTTAATTCAATTATGCAAACCACAGTAAATATCACTAAAATTCTAATGAGCTCTAAAATTCATGATTTCAGTACCATTGGACAGATCTTGATTTTATATGAATTTAGAAATTTGTCTCATCCAATTTGGAGTTAAAATGAAAAAGTTATGATTATTTGAAGTTCTCAGGTTTAATTAATTCCAGAAAATATAAAATATCTGACAGGTGGGACCCACTGGTTATTTTAATATTTTTATCTTTTTATTATTTCGTTTAATCATGAGTCTCTGACCAGTGGGGTCCACATGTCAGCGACATTATACACTGACGGGTGGGGTCCGGCTGTCAGTGGGCCGGCGGTCCCGCAGCGGCTGACGAACGGGGCCCACCTGTCAGCTGAGAATTTAAAAGAAACTCGTCCGCTACGCGCGGAGCCAGAGCTCGAACGCGCGCCGCGGGAGCGAGGGGGGGGAGAGATAGCGCTGAAAGCCACTCGGACAACCGAGCGATGCTTACCCTATAGGGGTAAGAAATCCCCCTAAAGTAGCGCTGGGAAGGAGCTGGGCAGAGGAAGAAGAAGGCGGCGGTGACGGCGGCGAGCGGCGGCCGGAGAGTTCCGGGGACTTCGTGATTTATAATCCTCGTGAGCTGGTGAGTCTTCTGGTGCAGTCGTCGGGGATGGAGGAGCACGGTGGCGAGCCGGCGGCATGCGACGGCGGCGGTCCAGGGATGGCTACCGATGCCGGCGAGGTGGAGGCCACGGGAGGTGTGGGGAGGGCTTGGAATGAGTTGGCGATGCTCCGAGGAGGGTGTGGGCGAAAGCAATTGAGTTACTTCGGTGGGAATCGGCGGGGAGGGCGGCGCCGGAGTTCGGGAAGAAGGAGGGGGCCGGCGGCAATTGGGGTGCTAAGGCTTAATTGTTTGCGGGGGAAGGATGGAGGTGGTATTGTGGCGCGTTTTGGACTCCCAGGAGGGGCTTTTATAGCCGGGAGAGGGGGCGCGGCGAGGCGGCATGTGGCGCTCCGCTGTTCACGCGAGGGATGGGGGAATGAACGAAATCTTGCCGAGATTTTGTAGGAGAGAGATGGCGGGATGGTGCGTTCCCCCTCCTGTTGGTACTTTGAACTTGCTCGCGAGGTGAGAGAGAGGGGAAGGGGATTTGCTGCGCAGAGGGAGTGAAGAAGCTGACGCGAGCGGCGCGGCCGCGTGGAGAAGAAGCCGGGGAAGAAGAAAGAGAAGACGCGCGCGGGCGGGTCCACCGACCAGCGGGAGTGAGCGGGCGAGGCACCGGGCCCGCGGGCAGGAGCGGTCCACCGCGCAGAGAGAGCGGCGCGGGGGCGGGAATGCAGGCCCGCATGGCAGAGGCGTGAGGCGCGGTGGAGGCGCGCGCGGGGTTGGGCTGCGGGGCGTGGGCGCTGGCGCGCTGGGCCGCGCGTGCGCGCCGACCGCGTGCGGAGAGAAGGCTGGGCCGGGGTGATGGCCGGCCCGGTTTTCCTTTTTCCTTTTTTTTTCTTATTTCTTTTATTTTTATTTTCTGCATTTTCATTCATATATATGCATACATACTTGTATATATAATTCTAATTTTATTTGCTCTCTGATTTTTGGTGTATGTACACATATATTTATTTATTTACTCTTTCATATAATATACATGTGTATATATATATATATATCTCTATATACATTGTTATTCATATGTGTTTGCATATATATGTAAATGCTAGCCTCCTTTAATTTGCTTGCCATAATTTTTAGGGATGATATTTCATGCTTATTTACATTTCTCCCTTTTTGCTCTTATTCTCCTTAATACCCTTGTACATTATTTCTCCCTTTTTGTTCACCTCCTTGTCATTCACGCCCTTATGTTTAGAGATGGGATTTCATGTTTACACCCAATTCCCTTTTGGTATTTTATGGATCATCTTTTCAGATTCTTACTCTAGATTTTAAATTTTCTAATATTTAGACATGCTTGTTTTCCCTTTGGTCCTTTTGACTTTTTGGAACCTTCATTAAGTTATTCAGAAAAACACCACAAACTCCAAATTCAAATAAAACATATTGCAGAAATAAATTCAAAAAGCTTCACATTTTCAAATTCAAAATTTCAGGATGTTACAGATACTTAGATGGGAAGGTTAAATGCAATGCCATGGTTGCATGCCATGATAAGTTCATTCATGCAGTTAATTGACGAACAATTAATTCAAAGGACACACACATTGATGGTATCAAACATAAGTCCAGAATAAACTCACAACAGTCACATTTCACAAATGTAGTTACTCTATCAGGAAACATGAACTAAACAACATGCTACTTGATCTAAGAACTTGACATACAGATAAAATCATGAGTCCCAAACAATATCAACACCCCACTATCTTAGCACAGTCATACAACTCATTCATGGGTATATTGAATTGTAGTGGTCAATCACAGTTATAAAATTTGTGTACCATGACATTGGTGTGTCATTGGTCTTGGTTAAAACAAAATATTTTTACTTGGGTGTTTCAACCTTGATTTCACCATTGAAATATTTTATTAGTGCAAGAGGGGTCTTTTATGGTAGGATTGTCAGCCTACTTGGTAGCGAATCCTTAGCGGGCGAGATTAGTTTGAGATTGGATATTGTAAAGGCCTACTTGGTAGTCAATCCTTGATTACACACAAGGGGTAGAATTTCACAAAACTTGAGTTTTGTTGGTTTGGGAAGTGAATGGGTAGTTCACTTGGGGTTTATTCAATTCAATTGAACTAATTACTCGATAATCATTTTCAAATAGAGAATTTTAATCTATTTATTGTATTTACTTCAGATTGTTGCTTTCTGCAAAATAACCAAGCAGCCATCATTTATTAAATCTTGCATAAATATATATTACATCTTGTTATAAATGACTTGCTGAGTACTCTATGTACTCATGGCTATATCTATTGTTGCTCAATTGCTGAAGAAGAACCGTATATGCAAGAGGAACTTAAAGGAGGATTTTTCGATGACTTCTTATAATAGGACTTCACTCCTCAGTCGATTGCCTGTGGCATGTCGAGTGGCTACTACGCTCATCTCTATTTTCCATTGTTAGTTTTTGCTATGCCCTTCAGGCTAGTATTTGTAAGATCGACCATAAAGTTGCTATGCTGATAAGTAATTATATTTGAGTCTTTCTTCATTAATCGTGATCATGCTCGATATTTCATCAATGTTTTCACTGTGTGCACTAGCGTGATCCTGAACTAGTACAAAATACATAGAGAGGTCCAGATTTGTATATTCGGGTCTCGACGGAACGATATTAGAGCCATACTGACTATAGGATGTAGCCCTAGCTAGAAAGGTCGATTTAGCAAAAGTTTCAAAATCTATTTTCTAAACCAAACCAACAAAATAAATATCTAGTAATTCTTTACCCTTTCCTCCTTCTTAAGGTTCTTTCTCTTCGTCTTTTCTAGAATTTGGTTGTTAGTTCTTAAGTTAACTTCTTATGGGTATTCTACATAGATTCAGACTTGGAGTCAAGTGAGCCTTACTTGGTAGTACCAGAGTGGGAGCCATTAGATTAGAACCTTGTACAGTCTTAGCATCGAGTGGATCATTTTGCTTTTTATTTGCTGTTTTCTGTGATGGGAGCTGCAGTTTTGCCTTAGGCATTATGTTGCAGTCATATCAAAATTTTCTTTGTGTGGATTTAATGCAGTCTGCTAGACTTTTTCTACTAAGTGAGTGCTTTTAGTCCAGAATTGTCCTTAATATATTCCTCTTACAGAAGTTTACCACTTATCTTTACTATTCCCTCTTTCCTGTAACCTTGGTGTCAACTTAGCAAATGGTTGATATTTATAATTCAGTTGGTTGCAATCAGATAAACTTAAATCCCAACAACAACTCTGCAAATCCTTCAACTCAAGGTCAGCAGATAGCAACAACTAGTTTGGATACAACCTTGAGTCAGTTCATAGCAGCTCAGATTCAACTTATGAACGCGATGATGCAGAACATGAACAACATTATGAATCGACAAAATCAAGAAGTCGTGGCACCTTAGCCAAATCATCCACCATCAAGATTTGCAGAATTCATGAGGACTAGACCACCTACTTATTCTAGTTCATTTGAGCCTTTAGAGTGGATGATATGCTTCATTCAATGGAGAAGAAGCTAAATCTTGCTTAATGTATGGATCAAGAGAAAATTCTCTATGCCACTCACCATCTTGAAAGTACTACATCTGAATGGTGGGAGAACTATTGTGCCACCCATAAGAATTAGGAGAACATCATGTGGGTAGAATTTACAGTAGCTTGTCACCATGCCCACATCGGTGGTTGAAATGAAGAAGGTAGAATTTTGTGAGCTTTAGAAAAATAATATGACAGTGAGTGAGTATCTCAATAAGTTCCTCAATTAGCTCGCTATGCACTAGAGAATGTTGCCACTGATGATGCACACTAGAAGCGTTTTTAAGAATGGACTTAATCCTAGATTGAAAGTACAAGTCGTGGGCAATGACTGTGCCAATTTCCAGAACATGGTGGATAAGGCAATACTAATTGAGTAGAGTCATTGTGAGTTGGAAGAATCTCACAAGAGAAGGATGATGCAGCAGGTAGCTCAGATGTACAAGTCAAAGAAAGCTCGCTTCAATGCCTCTAGTCAGGATTTAAGACTCAAGCTCTAGTACCTCATCAGAATATTTCAGGTTCACGACCTATCAATGACGACAATCAACCTTAGTGGAATGTCAACCCTGCAACCTCAGTTACTTGTTTCAAGTGTCGTGAGCTTGGTTACTATGCTAATAAGTGTTTGCAGAAGCAAGCCCCTATGCCAGTTCATTTCAACTTAGGAGCTACACTGGATATGACCCCTATTCTAGGAGCAGTTCATGGAGCACTCCAAGCTTAAAATCAGGCCACCAGGTTGCCGCAATGAGTTGTCTGAGGATAGGTGAATCATCTAATAGTAATGTTCTATGAGGTGAAGTTTGAAGCCAGTTTGGAGCAGTCAAGAGAAGCTGTGGTTTGTCAAAGTAAAGGAGTCATGTTGGAGGATATGCCTATTGTCTGAGATTTTCCTGATGTTTTTCTAGATGATCTTCCAGAAATGCCACAAGACATAGATGTGGAGTTTGCAATTGAGTTAGTTCCTAGTACTTCACCTATTTCTAAGGGACCTTATCAGATGCTTGCCAACGAGTTAGTAGAGTTAAAGAAACAAATTCAAGAGTTGCAAGACAAATGTTATGTTAGACCTAGTTCATCGTCATGGGGAGCCCCATTGTTGTTTGTTAGGAAAAAGAATGGTAATCAACATATGTGTGTGAACTATCGTGCGCTCAATGAGATCACTATTAAGAATAAGTATCTTTACACAGGTTTGATGATTTGTTTGATTAGCTGAAGGGAGCCAGAGTGTTTTCTACAATTGATTTGAGATCAAGATATCATCAGTTAAAATTTCATCAAGAGGATATACTCAATATTGTGTTGTCTACTCGCTACGGATTGTATGAGTTCACAGTGATGTCTTTTGGTTTGATCAATGCCACTGCCTATTTCTTGTACATGATGAATAAGGTGTTTATGAAGTATTGGATAAGTTTGTCATTGTATTCATTGATCACATTCTGATTTACTCTAATGATGAGAAAGAGAATGAGGAGCATTTGAGGCTAGTGTTGCAGAAGCTTGGAGATCATAAGCTCTATGCCAAGTTGAAAGATCAAGCTCCGTTTAAGTTGGTTTTGGTGTTAATGACAAATGTCATTATGAGATTTTGATATAAATGAAAAATACTTTTATAATGTTTTGGTGATAATGACAAATGCATATATGAGACTAATATGCTTGTTTAAGTTTATTTATGTTTAGTCTCATTTGGATAGAAAGGTGAAATCAAAGAGGTATGCATTCAAAATCACTTTCTCATATGCTAATGCATTCCTTAGATCCAAAATATAGATTGAACTCCTCAAATAGTTCAAATGAATATGTGCATATGTTTTTCTTCATATAGACTTGTATGCACACATTTAGGGGGAGCTCTCTCTCTATGTTTTGGAGTTTCACTAGTATTGATCCATGTTTCATTTTATACATATATTGGGATCAAACTAGGAGCATGCATTCATTAAAAATCTGTTTTAAAGGCAAATCTGTGCTCTGTCTGGAAGGGCGGTAGTACCGCAGATTTGAACGTCGGAACTACCGGAGAGCGGTAGTTCCGCACCCAGAAGCGGTAGTACCGGCGAGCGGAAGATCCGGTCTTCGAGCGGATCCTTTTTTCCAGAGAGCACCCTCCGGATGCACCTGTGATTTCGCGGGATCGGAAGTACCAGCGATTTTAACGCCGGAACTACCGCTGGGTGCGGTAGTTCCGCTGTCCGGAGCGGTACTTCCGGAGTCCGGAAGCTCCGGAGGTAGAGCGGAACCTTTTTTCCAGAGAGCGCCAAGTTTGGTTCTGGCTCAAGCGGAACTACCGCGCCGACTTTGCGGAACTACCGCAGAGCGGTAGTACCGGAAGTTACAACGGCGGTAGTACCGCACTTTGAATTAAAATGATTTTATATTCAAATTATTATCTCATTATTTGTTGAGATTATCATCAATTACCAAAAGGGAAAGATTGAGAATCTAGTCCCTCCATTATGAGTTAATGGTGAGTTTTGGTAAATAATGACAATCGATTTGTGGACTAACATTTTCCATGAGTTGGATGAATAGGTTAGGTTCCACAAGTGAGGATAACTTGGGATGACTTCATGTGTTGAAGATCATCAAGTCAAGATTAAGAAGAAGATAGCTTCATGAGTTGAAGGCTATCAAAGAAGAAGAAGATGTGTCATGAGTTGATGCATGATGACCATGTGTTGATCAAGTCAAGAAAGACCATGAGTTGATGGAGTTGATGAGAAGGATACATCATGAGTTGATGCATATCGAGATGATGACCCAAGGCAAAGGTATGACTAGCTAGGGCTAAAGATGTGTTCCTAGTCTTTTACCGGTCTTGGTGTTTGGTTGGAAGACCGGATTGCTAGTTTAGGTTGCCGTACTATTAAGAGGGGTCATGTCTAGTAGTTTGAGTCTCATCATGTGTTGATGGCTCAACCTCACTTGCTCTAGCTCATCTTGGCATGAGGCTTGCATTTGCGAATGTGTTTTGCAAATGGTTGAAACTCATGTGGCGAATCCTTGTAACATGTGACTATACTTTACAAATGTGTTTTGCAAAAGGTTGAAGTCCATGTACCTACTCCTTGTGGCATGATCTAAGTTTGCAAATGTGTTTTGCAAAAGTTGAAGATCATGCATTATCCCTTGGCATGGTCTAAAATTGTTTATTGCTATTTCCTTTGACATTAGACCATGGGAGTGACTCTTTGGATATCTTTTGATTTCTGCATTGATCTAATGTGTTTGAGGTCATACAAATAGATGGGTTGTGTAGCCCTCTGAATAAGCTTTCCATAGAGTCCAAGATCACTCAATTCCGACATCGGAGTCAAAAGTTATGACCGTTTTTCTAAGTGTTGTCTGTGCTGAAAAACCGAGAGCGGTAGTACCGCATTTTATAACTGCGGTAGTACCGCAAATGGCTGACTAACGGCTATTTTTCTAGCCGTTATAATGGGGAGCGGTAGAACCGCACCTATAACGGTGGTAGTACCGCAGAATCCTGTTTTTGACTCCAACGGCTAGTTTCGAGGTGTGGGTTATAAATACTCCCTTGTAGTCGGTTGGGGTAAGGTTTTTGGGACTCCATTTCACTCTTTTGAGCTAGTGTGAGGCTCTCCACTCAATTGTGCATGTGTTGCACTTTGTGAGAGAGGAGAGGTGATCTAGAGTGCATGTGTTGCATCTAGAGGAGGACTTTGTGTCCGGATTGAGCTTGTGCATTCGTTGCACGTGGTGAGAGTCAAGTGAGAGACTTGACTTGTTACTCTTGGAGTTTGCCGACTCCTAGACGGTGTGGGAGGCGTCGTGCCCGGTGATCTTCTCAAAGAAGCTTGTGAGAAGGCCCGGCGTGTGTGAAGGTTGGAGCTCACCTACCCGGAGCGGGAAAGAGGTACCACTAGTGGATTTGAGGTGGAAGGCTTAATTCGTGGAGCCGGTCCGATTTGTTCGGGCTTACCTCAACGTGGACTAGGGGAGACCGGCAAGTCTCCGAACACCACGGTAAAAAGAGAACGTGTCATTTGTGGTTTGCTTTCTTGTGCTCTTTTTACATTCAAGCAATTTATTTACTTAGCATTATTTTGATTGCTTGTATATCTAGAATTACAAACATTGACCTAGGCTAGAATTGTTGGTGCACTTAGGCGAATTCATTTGACTTAGGCATTATTTGTACTAAACCAACTTGAGTTTAGCTTCCGCATTATATACTTGGTTTAGGCAAATAGAAAAGGTCTTGAATTTCTAATATTAATTCGTAGGGAATTTTTTAGACCGCCTATTCACCCCCCTCTAGTCGGCCTCCTCGATCTTACAAGTGGTATCAGAGCTTGGTCTCTCATCTATTAGGATTAACCGCCTAGAGAGTATAAAGGATGGCAACTAGTGGGATAGTACACCTAGATGACACACCTCTATTTGATGGCACCAATTATGATCATTGGAAAATCTGCATGATTTGTTATTTTAAGGCCATGAGCCCAAAAATATGGCGGATTGTAGATGTGGGCTTTTCTCCTCCATTGGATCCTCTTGCTCCAACAATTGAGGATGAGAAATACTCACATCTCGACGCTCAAGCAACTAACGCATTATTTAGTGCTCTGAGTGTAGAGGTGTTCAATGAAATATATAATCTCAATAGCGCTCATGATATGTGGATGAAAATTCAAGATAAATATGAAGTGTCCACCTCATCCGATGAAGATTGCATACAAGAGTGGATGTCGGGAGAAGAATGCTCAACTTCTAGTTCCGACGATGAAGAATCCACTATCCCCTCCACATCAACTCGGTGCTTTATGGCAAAAGGTAAAAAGAAGGTAAATTTTGATGATGATGATGATGATGCACCTTCTTATGATGAGTTGATGGATATGTTAGAAGAACTTAATGAATTCCTTAGGAAAGAAAAAGCTAAATATAAGATTTTGAAAAATAATCATGTTTCCCTTCAAAATGATTATAACAAGCTAAAAGAAGAACATGAAATTCTTCTTCTCAAGAAATATTCTAAACCTAGTGTGGATATAGGAATTACATGCAATTTATTAGATGATATACCATGTGTAGTTCCTAGCTCTAGCAATTCATCTAAAATTAGTGTATCAACATCATGTGATGATTTGCTAGATTTACCTTGTTGCTCAAAATTAGAGGCTTCTACCTCCTCTATGCTTGTTGAGACTAACCTTGTAGAGGAAAATAATGAGCTCAAGGCCCAAGTCATAAGTTTAAAAAATGACTTGGAGAAAAGCTACAAAGGGAAGGCCTCTCTTGACAAGATATTGAGTACTCAAAGAAAATATAATGACAAGAGAGGTATTGGTTTCATCTCCAAGAAGAAGGAGAATAGCAAAACAAGGCACAATGCAAGACATACGAAGAATGTCAAGTGCCATGGTTGCAATGAAACGGGTCACTTCGCCTCTAAGTGCCCCAATAAGGTGGAAAACAAGAAAAATCCAACAATGAAGGGGCAATCCGGCAATGAGCAAGGTAAGAAGATAAGAAGAGGAAATAATTGCCAAACTTGCTACAATTGCCGGGAAAAGGGACATTTTAGTAAGGATTGTCCCAAAGGTATCACTTCTAAGCCATCTCTTTTTAATGAACATTATTTGCTTAGAAAAGATAGAAATGGCAATGTGTTCGCTAAGAATGTTAGTTTACATAAAACCACTCCTAGGGCCATTTGGGTGCCCAAATGTATTGTGACTAATATTCATGGACCCAACCAAGTTTTGGGTACCAAAATGCGCTTAAATGCTTAATAGGTATTTGGAGAAGGCATTGGAGGCTTGGCTCATTCATGAAGAGGTAAATTCCACCATGGGCAAAATGGAAGCCAAGTTTGAGGATGATCTTGCCACACCATGAACCAATGTCATCTCGGTAACAAGTATCTACATTTAAATTTATATAGCCCCTAGCCTTGTGTAGGTTGCATTTCATGAAAATCATTTAAAAGGGGTTCTCTTGCTCTTGTACTAAAATTTCATCATTGTAAATTATGAGCAAGATATTAGTGGCACATTAAGGGGAAGTGCTAGATCATATTCATGTGTATCACATCCCTAAGTGTGCCCAAATTAATTAAGTGCTAGTATTGCTTTTCAAAATTGAGCCTTTTAGCCAAAAGTCAAAATTTTGAAATTATTAGTATATCTTTGAAAAACTAGTTTAAAAATGTATACAAATGCTTTCAAAGGTTCTACAAAGGTTTTGGTTTTAGAAAAACTTATTTCAAGTAAAATTGAGTTTCCAACCCAAAATTATCAATTTAGTATCTTGTTTTGGTTTTAAACTCAAAAAAATTCTCCAAAATCAATTCTAAAAGGAATTTGGAGATGTGTTCAATACCAAAAACTTAGAGTTGGCTATTTCAAACATTATTGGTATTCAAAAGTTTTCCAAAAAGCCAACCAATCAGAAGTTATTTGGATTTGAAACTCGCCCAAAAACTTATGTTGACCTATGTGGTCACAATATAGCACTTAAATGAGTTTTGCCATTTGAGCTAAATCTATTGACTTATATTAGCTCACAAGGGTATTTACAACTCATACATGTAATTGAATGCTTAAATTACCCCAAATGCTCATTTTTGCAATCTTGAAGAAGTTATTGAAAATGAGTTTGTTTTTTATAATTGAAAGCCTAATTTGTTAAAAACTATATAATAAAAGTTTTTAATCTTGGCATATAGTTCGAAATGCTCCACAAGTAGTTTTTGTTTCTTTGTGAAAAACTTTGGAGCAATGTACAACTCTATATCAAACCTCTCCTCTAAAATCCAACCCTTGGTGTGCTCCTAGAAAAATCGGAACTACCGGCAGTCATCCTGCGGTACTTCCGTTTTCCAGAACTACCGGCAGTGAAGTTGCGGTACTTCCGATATTTCTGGCAAGTGGCTGTTTTGATTCAAAATTTGATTTCCAGTTTCCTCAGCCATTTCTTTTACTCCTCACTGTCAAGATGATCCATGTTAATCCTTGCTAAGCTACCCTCAAGGTTTTACAGAGGATGAACAACGTACCATATGGTTTGAGAAGCATTTATGTGTACGAAATTAGAAGGAGCTTGAGGAATTGTTACTCAAGGAAGCTCATGAGTCTTTATATTAAATTTATCCTAGTAGCACTAAGATGTATCAGGATATCAAAGAGAAGTATTGGTAGCCTAGCATGAAGAAAGAGATCATAGAGTATGTTGCATTTTATGATATGTGTCAAAGGGTTAATGCTAAACATCAAAGGCCAGTAGGTTTGTTGCAACTGTTGAGATTTCCTGAGTGGAAGTGGGAAGATATTGGTATGGACTTTATCACAGGATTACCTAAGACAAAAGAAGGATTTAACTCAATTTGGATAATTATGGATCATTTAACCAGAGTTGCTCATCTCATTCTAATTAAGACAACTTATGTAGGTGATAAGTTAGCAGACTTGTATGTGTCACCAATTGTAAGTTTCTCTGGAGTGCATATGAAGATAGTATCAAATCATGGATCGTAGTTGAAGTCTCGATTTTGGAAGAGTTTCCACAAGGCCATGGGTAATTTGGATTTTATTACATCATATCATCCATAGATAGATGGACAGACTTAGCATGTGAATTAGATTCTTGAAGACATTTTGAGTGCATATGTGTTAGATAATGGTGTCAAGTGGGATAGATGTTTGCATTTTGCATAGTTTTCCAACAATAACAACTATCAGTCTTGTTTGTAAATGTCGTCGTTCAAAGCTTTGTATGGAATAAAGTTCCGAACCCCTATCAATTGGAAAGAGACTAGGAAAATCTAGTCTTTGGATCAGAAAGTTTGAAAGAAGCTGTGGCCAAAGTTTGCTTAATTCAAGAACGATTGAGAACAACTCATAGTAGACAAATTTTATGTAGATAATCATCGTCTATATTTGAGTTTTTAGCCAGATGATTATGTGTATATCAGGATTACGCCGTTCAAAGCAGTCAAGAAATTTCAGATAAAAGAAAATCTTGCACCAAGATATGTGGGACTGTTGAAGGTTTTGAAACAAAAAAGAGATGTTGCTTGTCAGTTAGAATTGCCTATGTCTTTCAGTGGGATGCATGACGTCTTCCAGGTGTCTTAGTTGAAGAAGTGTTTGCGTGTGCTAGTGGAAGCCATGGATCTTAAAAGGATCTTATCCACAAGAAGCACCCTGTAGAATATTGGTGGTGTTGGAACATGTGACTAGGAGCAGCCCTGGGCGTTCGGTATTACCGAACCGATCGGTTCGGTTCCTCGGTACCCATACAAATTCGGTTCCTACGAATCTCGGTACCGTTCGGTTCCTGAAAAAACTCGGTACCGAAGAAATTCGGTATCGGTTCTTTCGGTTCGGTTCCGGTATTTACCGAAATTACCGAACAGGGTACATCAGCATATAACATCAAGTTCAATAGCCAATTTTGACATAAATGTAACATGATTTCATATAGAATAAGTGCCAAATCATACAGAGAAAAAGCCACAAATACATAATATTTCGGTAGTTCGGTATTTCGGTAAACCGAGGCACCGAACCGAATTTCCTCGGTAAATTCGGTTCCTAAGAACCTGGAACCGAACATGGAACCGAAATTTTCGGTTTCGGTACTTTCGGTTCGGTTCTCGGTAAATTCGGTTCGGTATTCGGTTTTCGGTTTTTTGTGCCCACCCCTAACTAGGAGTAAAGTAATTTGTTACTACAAGATTAAATGGAGTAATCATACCGAGGAGGAAGCTACCTGGGAGCATGAGGAGGATCACAGAGAAGAGTTTGCAAATCTATTCCTTTAGTAAGCTCAAATCTCAGGGTTGAGATTCCATTTAAGGGGAATGTTTGTAACATCTTGATTTTTCATAGTCTTTTTAAAGCTTTAAAAAGTAAATTAACCATTTGGATTTTTCTTACTTAAATAAAGCTTAAATTTAATTTTTAGAAATTAAATGATTTAATATGAATAATTAAACTACAATTAACTCAAATTTATTTTATTTGAGTTCCTTGTGTTACAATGATTTTTTTAGTATTTTTCTTAGATTTTCCCAGATTTATTTGCTATTTGTTGGACCTGAATTTTACAATCGAGAATCCTTTGTGATTCCATCGTACTATTCCTTGGATCAGTAGAGAGTGCTCACAGATACATCACTGAATACCAAAGTACATATCGTGCACCAACGTAATTATATTGGTAGAGTTACTCATGGGCCAATTAGTCTGAACTCAATAAAAAGCAGCAGCAAAAAATAGAAATTTCACATAAGTGGGACCCTCAGGATATACCCACAGGTAGCCAACTGGGGTTCGTGGCCTAGTTCTTGGCCTCATCGTGTTCTAGTTCTGTCAACTCCTTTAGATTTCCGCAGGGCTTGACATTCTTCTTCTGACTTATTGAATGATAGTAATTGATAATAATGAGTACAAAGGCACTCAACAAACCAACACAGAGAATGCGGTAATAATAGATGAAGGGTTGAGCAAATGAAGGCTTAAGATTCTTTTATTTGTGAAATGCCACCATTTTGAGATACAGATATAGAGAATACTTAAGACTTAGCAATTTTGAAAGGTTGTGATAACAGTAGTATAGATTCCATCCACCATTACATGTTACCTGCACTATATGCTAGTTTTCTAGTGTCATATTGTCGAGATCTGAATATGCAAATCCGGACTCTCCTATGTATTCTGCACTAGTCCAAGATCACGCTAGTGCACACTGTATAAACAAAGATAAAATATCGAACATATCACGATTCACTAAGAAAAGACTCAAATATTATTAATTATCAGAGTTACGACCTTATGGCCAAGCTTACAATTAATAGCCTAAAGGCTTAAAGAAACTAGTAGTAGAAAAATAGAAATAAGCTTAGTAGCCATTCGACATGCCCACAGGCAATCGACTAGGGAGCGAAGTTCTAATATGTGAAGTCGTCGAAGTATCCTCCTTCGGGTACCCCTTGTTGATATGGTCCTTCTTCCTCAATTAAGCAAATATGGATGAAACTATGAGTACATAGAGTACTCAGCAAGTCATCTGTATGAGAAGTCTACTGAGGGGGTTGGTAATGTCAGAGAGGCATTGTTGTGGCCGGATGGCAAGGAGTAGAGGCAGTGCAAAGGACGTCCACATCGAGGGAGCTCCACGGTGGGGGAAAGATGCGTATAAGGGTTTCATGAGCTCAAGGAAGAGTCAAGGGTGCTGACGGGAGGAATTAGGCTATATCTCATTGGAGAGGCAACAACATCACATGCATCATTTTCAACAGGTGCTAAGGAAGATGGCTCAAATCTGACAAGCATCTACATGAATCACGAAATTAGTTGAGGGGAAGTGCTCTAGCAGATGAAATTAGTTGCCATAGTGGAGCTCGATAGTGCACTCTCACCAATGCTAAGGGAGATGGCGCATTTCAAGCAAGGCAAGGAGGGAAAGCTTAGTTTACATGGAAATGGAGTCAAGGAGAGATAAGGGAGATGATGGCATGGTTGGAAAAGCTTTATAGGCACGAGATGACCGAGATTGCTTCGTGCGTTCTCACGAGTTGGTGGAGATAGAGCAGCTCAGTGCTTCTCCGTAGTGTGCGATGCATAGAAGAGACAATGGGGAAGAGATGCATCGTGTTGAGGTGATGGCTCAGCATCAGTCAATAGTATGGGAAAACCATGGGCATGGCATCAAAATCCGGTGACATTAGTGTGGCCGTGGTAGAGCTGGGGCGGGTGTGGGAGTAGAAGACTAGTGCTGGGCCTGGTGCGTCAGCGAGCGAAGAGAGATGGCCTGACGAGTAGAGCCCGGTCCCACTCATTAGCATTAGGATTTTAAGTGATGGAGAGAAGGCATAATGTTCAAGAATATGCCTTCACAATGGAGAAGGTGGAAAGGAGTACTTAAAGAAGGCAATTTGGCTTGGCTTAGAAGTTTGAAGAATTTTTAGACATAGCAAATGAGCTCCAACCAATTTTTGTGAAGCCTCCTAACACAGTGAAGATTCTTCTTCAATTTTTCCAAAATTTTAAAATCCTTATATGTTTCTCAAAAATTCTATAGAGGCTACTATTTTGTGCATCACACATAATTTAATTTGAATAATTTAAGGAACAAGTTAAAAAATACTCAAATTTTTATTTCTAGTGCCATGAAGTTATTTTTGAGTTTTGGAATTGGTTTCTGCTATAAATTCTCGCATGCCACCTTTGGATCTTCTTTTTAGATTCGATTTTGGATTCAATGTGAATTCTATCAATTGTATTTTTCTTTTTCAAAAAATTGCATTCATAAGTCATTTTACCAAAGGAAATCCAATAAAAGTCAAGGAAATAAGATGCATACAAAAAGTTTTAAATTTTACTTACTTTTGCATTCTCTAGAATTTGGAATGTTGTAGGGAGAGGACGGCTAACAACGGCATGGATGATTGGCGTTAGCAAGAAAGGCTGTCAGCAACGGTGGATTAGATGGTGGTGGATCTGGATGGCGGTGCTAGAGAGCGAGGAGGGGGTGGCGACAAGCAGGAGGAGGCCAAGGGGGTGCTCGGGGAGGTAGTCAGGGTGAAGAAGAAGAAAGATAAAATGGAAGGCATCGGTGGGGGAGGGGAAATTACGAGAGAGATGGGAGGTGTGGCAGCGGCTAATGGAGAGGAGTGGGTGAAGATAGGATAAAGTTAGGGTTAGGGTTCGGTCGTCATAGTAGGTGGCCTCTCTTTGGGCCAAATAGGCTGGTCGGCTGGGTTGAACTAGGCCAAGAGTAAAGAGAAAAAGAGAGAAGATAATCATAATAATAAATTATATAAAATAAAAAATAAAGGTACATTGATAACGAAAAAAATAAATATATGATAATAATAATCTTTATTCTTTTCCATTTTTCTTATGTTTTTAATTGATTGCTTATTTAATTATTCCATTTTATTTTCTACTACACATACACCCCAAATAAATTTAGCATAAAATAAATAAGGGAGATTGGATCATATACCCTCCCTTTAGTTGGGAAATTGAGGATTTACCCTCCACATCTCAATGACATGTGGGGTCATCATAAGTCACTGACACGTGGGCCAGGAGGGTAAATCCTCAATTTCCATCTAAATGGAGGGTATATGATCAATTTTTTCAATAAATAAACATATGAGAGCAAATAAAATATATTCTTATATTGCATATAATTATTGTCTAAAATATACTATGTCCCAAGTAATTGCAACTTAAAAGGAATAAACATTTGATAAATTAGGAAATATTTGCATGGCATGCATTATTATATTTTTGCACTATATGAAGATATTGTTTAGTCTTAAAATTGGAATTCATCTTTAGGAGTTGAACTTGTTCCTGGTATTAACAAGTTGATGGAAGCAGAAGCACACTCAGGCAAGTCGCTTCTTTGATTATGTCTTCTAAATTGATTTTTGTGGATTGTGAATGGTTTTGAAATGATTGCATGTTAACCCAAAATTTAATTTCTAAAATACTAAAAACATATTAAGTAGATCTAGTAGACCTACTAGGTAATATTGAGGCTAGATCAGTGAGGTCTAGCAGTTGTGCCATAACCTGGGTAGGGTTATGTGGCAGTGATACTATAACACAGGTAGGGCTATAGAGTTATTTGGTGGGTAGAGGAACTCAGGGTTGGCTAAAATAAAAATAGCCTAGGCAGGGTTGCCTTTTGGAAGACAGGGTTCCTCTACATAGAGATAGCACTTTAAGGACCTAAGCAACTAGTGCTTACTTTGAAAGTGGTGCAAACCGTACTGACCATAGACTAGGAATAGGACATGCTAAACTAAGTAACTAGCCAAGTTGCTACCTCTGCATGGGTGAGAAGGTGGCTAATTCTGGGTAGGGCAGCCACCCTAGGGTGTGAGATGACCAGGTAGGTATTTCCGCATGTATAATCTACACTACTACACAGGGCACACACTACAATACCATAATCTACACCAGCCAAACAGCTCCAAAAAGGTCATGCTCTTCACTATAGGCTCTGCTCAGTCCTAGCCGCTAGATGGCAGATTGCTAGTTGTATAGGGAATTCGCTCCTCTAGATCTTCTTCTTCATCATCACACTGTGCCGGTCCCTTTCCCTTGTCATCATTTCTATGTGGTGGTGCTTGGGAAGGAGGTGGACAGAATCTACAAAGATAGGCCCGGGCAGAAGGACTCCAACGTGGTTGGGGTGGGGCAGGTGCTATAGGGACAGGTGCTGCAGGGACATTAGGAGTCTCTCCACAATCAGGCATCTTCCTGGCTTCAACCATATTGTGCTGATGAAGGTCTTGTCTCAAAAGGCACACCTCCTGGTATGCCTGATATAGCTATTAATGCAAATCTTGGGATTCTGCAAGAGTCCTCGAGTACATAGCCTCCTAGTGCACTATGTACTTGGACGCCACTCTCAGGCATGGATCATTGTCAGCTATAGGCTGTGGAGTGGAGTAATCCCTTCCATCATGAATGCTCTAGGGAATTAAGTCAAAGGGGGACTCATCAAACCCATCATCATAGTTGTTCTGTAGATGAAGTACCGCATTCCTTGTGACATCCTGAATGGCATCTCCTTCCTTTATTATGTGTCCGTAGAACCTTTTCTCTCTATTGAGGCAAATAGGCAATGGTATCAAGGTTACCCAAGCCTTCCATTTGTAATGTTCATCATCAATAAATTGCCCAACTGCATGAAACACCGATTTATGCCAACCAATTACTCCGAGATACTGCTGCATTTCCCACAACTTTGTTGGCTAGCCTTACATATCCTCTGGTCTGGAATGGATATAGTGAACCATCTATTTAATAATGACAATTTTGAAATTAGACAAGATTATATATAAATATTTTGCAAAAGTAGAACTTAAGCTAAAAATAAACTAAGACAGGAAAGTCAGCATTAAGGAAGGGGAAAGACGGCAATAATACTTATATTTTATGTAAATTCTTTTTAGGTTTTGCATCTAGGTTTTGCTACAAAACAGCTCTCCTACTTTACCTTAGGTCTTAGCCTACAGTCAAGTAAATGTGCTCTGATACCACTCTGAAATGCCCCATTTCTAGAGGCACTGGAGATCCCCACAATCGCCCAGGACTATTCCGTTGCAGAGTACTGTACATGAGTGTACACCATAACAACACATGTTTACAACAAAAGAGCCAAGCTCTATTACAAAAATATGGTTTATCAACCTAGTTTTGACGCAGTGGGCATGCAAGCCTAAAGTTATCTTACAATACAAAAGAAACTCCTATAGGCAAACTTGAGCATGGTTAAGACCTAAAACCAGTTGTCTTCAACGTAGTTGGGTTCTTCTAAAGCTTCATCAATAACTTGATCATTGCAGTTCTATTGTTCTTCTGTTTGTTGTTTAGCAAGCAATGAGTACGAGTTGTTTAGCTTCATCAATAGATTTTTCACTGCTCAATTCTTTATATAGGCTCTACCTGATAGATCCACTCAGAACCAATTTTAAAGTGGCTAGACCTAATCACTTTTGTCTATCCTGAGTGGGCCCTACCGTTGTTAGGTATGGTTTTACCATTCTGCATACCAACTCTCCATCATCTACACTCCTGTCTCTAGTAGAGATTCAATTGAGTTGAGCAGTTACTAGACCAAGGTTGACAAGTCAATACTTGTGGTTGAGTGATCACTGTGTTCTTTACTTAGCATAAGATTCTTGTCCTTACTTTTCACTTGATGCTACCAACCACATCCTAAATCCTTTGTGCTCAACAGCACTACCACCCATCCACTCAAGCCTCCACCCTAGGGTAAGGTCATAGACTCTAACCATCCCATGGCTTTCCATGATTCCTTCTTACCCAAGAACTATTTAACAATTCTACCGACCAAATACCAAGTCACTTAGTAGTACAAAACTTTGAGTGAGCTTTTCTACAATTATTTATACAATAATTAAATATTAATAAGGTTGTCAAGATGAATATGGTCTCAAATTAAACAGAGTATTTTTAGTGGTAGGACATAACTAATTAGCATGTCATTTTAAACATTTATTTTAATTAAATAACATTTTGCAAATAACATATGCAAATACTGTAATTAAATAATTTAAATTTCATGGGATTCAATATGATAAAAAAACTTGTAATTTGCCTTGTTGCTCTGCGAACTCTGCTATCTCGTATTCTTCATTGCCCAGTTCTGGTCCTTGCATAGTCGCCTCGAAAACTCGAAAAGCTCAGGAGTTAGCGCAAACACACAAAATAACATGAGCCCGTGCTTGAGTCTAATCAAGCTAGGAAAATAAATAAAAATAAAATGCAATAAAAACCAAATGGGGTTGGTTTGGATTTATTGGAGCTCAATTTGGTGGAATGGAGGTCAAAAATGGATTTGCGGAGTCAAAACGATCGAAACGGGGTATTTTTGGATTTTAGGGTTTTCAGATGAACAGTACTTTGTATAGTAGTGAACAGTGTCAGGGCGGTCCAAAGTGAACAGTGTGGCCCACAATGGTTTTAAATTGGCCTGGCCAAATGGGCAAGCTGATTCGGCCCAAGCCGCGTGCGACCAAATGGCTCGGCATGCGCATGCTCACACACCTAATGGACGACGCATGGATGGCCACGATGTGACCACGCTTGCTTCGTCTTCCTCCGGCCAACTCTCCGTGGCGCAAAATAGAGAGGTAGTGGCTCAAGTAGAGTGGCACCAGCAAGGCTCTCCGGCGACCGAGAGAAGCATAGGTGGGCTCGGTTTGATACGACGGTTCCATTTTGGGGCTTTGAAAGTTGGGGACATGGATGGTAGTGGCTAGCGGCAGGAAAGAAGGTGGTGGTTTCCGGCGTTACTAGGGTTTCTCGGTGGTTCTCTAGCAAGGTTGAGGACGGTTTGACCATATGTGGGGTATAGGGTTCATGGTGGTGGCACTGGTTTGTGTTGGGAAAAGCTCGACTGGGTTGTCCACGGTGAGGGTGCTCTAACCGGCGGCGGTCTTCGTCGACTGAGCTCTACAGAAATGCTCATATTCGAGCGAGTTCACCAGGGTGATTAGGAGACAAAGAAGGCTCTGTTAGCAAATGCAATCAAGTTTTAATCGAAAGATGAAGAAGATTGGGTTTAGGGCTCACCGCACGCAGGGGAGGTCATCGACTGCGCTGCAGTGAGTGCGAGCTTAATTGGGTGGCTGTGATATGTATATGGGAGTGGTGTGGGGCTCTCTACGATGACAATTAACTTTTAGAGGTGAAATAAGGCAGTGGGAGCAGTGGGTCGATTTCGGCGTTGCCTAAGCAGTAGGTGAGAGCTCTGCTGGGGAGTGAAGATGCAGGCGAGGTGGCACTGGTGCCTCTGTAGGAGTTGGTGGGTGACGGCAGCAACTGGTACGGCAGGGTGCGAGCATCCAGCAAGAGAGGTGGTGAGCTATGGCGAGAGCGAACATCAGTCAGCCGAGCGCGCCAAGCGAGGGAGAGGACAGAGGGTTGGCGACTAGCTGGTAGGCCACGGTGTCAACTCGGGGGGGGTATGGCTAGTGTGAACGGAAGGGGAAGGCGCGGCTGCAATTTCAAGCGACGACGGCCAGGCGCATGGAGTTAGGAACAGGGAGGCGGTGGCGAAGGCGAAGGCGACTTTCCTAGGGGTGCCAGTGATCGGAGAAAGTGGAAAGCAAAGAAGGAAAGGTGGATTTCCAAGGAGTATTGCCAATTAAGGAAGAATTTGAGAATTCAAACAAAGACTCAAAAAGAATTCAAAATGTTGAATTTTGAGGTTGTTACATTGATCTCGAGACAAAACAACGGCGTCTGGGGGACCAACAATCCGCAGGATGAAGCACAGAATTTGCATAGTATTTTGAAACTTACCATTTACACAGGACACTTTGTTAAACCCATATGCACTTTGCTGTGGGCATCTCTTTTGCAAAGGCTGTGCATGTGGTGCCGCATCTGTGTACATCTTCCGGGGTGTTAGGTTTGCACCTCCAGAGACCAAGTGTCCTGTATGCCGAGCGGTGTGAGCAATTCATACATCATTGTGAGCGGTATCTTTTTTGTGTGTGTGCGCGTTCCGTTTCTCCTTTGCCAACATCAGCTATAAAATTTCTTACCTTTCAGCCTGAGTAATTTTTTATACTTGAATTCAAAAAAAAAATTTATACTTGAACTTGCTGCTAAGTAATGCAACTACCCTTTAAAGCTGCTACTAAGAATGCAGTATTGCTTACATTGCTTCAACTTCCGTGGTAATGGTTAGGATTTGATGACCTTAAGTTGGTGTCTTTGCTCATGCCGTGCATATGACTGGACTTGCTCATCAAAACAAGGTACTAGAATTTCACCTACCTCTCTTGTGCAACAAGAATTATGAAAAAAAGAAACCGTCTTTCTCTAGCTCTAAATTGCATCTCTTGGTTGATCAGGAGTAAGGACTACAGTTGGCAGAGACTGCGCGAAGAGCGAACTGAGACGGTGAAGCAATCCAAAGAATACTGGGAATCCCAGGCGATGCTTTCAATGGGGATCTGAATTCTAAAGTTACAACCTTAGCCATTCATTGCTTACATTGGTATTAGTCAATAATCATCAAGATGGCCATCAAATCTCAAGCATGGAGGATCCTGTAGGAAGAATTGATTTATTAACTGCTAGTCTGCTACCATGTACCAACCAAGGAGAGGTACCCTGATATAGGGGATTAACATAACTGATGTTATTTTATTTGAGCCTCTCGACGAGGAAGCAAATTCAATTGCATTATGTTGTCCGCCTGGTTTAGATTTGGAAAGACAACCAGATTTTATCGATCCCTTTGTTCCTTCCGTCGTAGTTTGGAATGACGTACTCACAATGTAGCTGTTATTACTGCCAGCTTAATGCTGTGTTCTTTGCTTTGTAAACCAAAAAGGTTTAACCACCGGAATGTGATGCTGTTTAACAAGTATGATTGCGTATCACTGAAATTTCGTTTCTCCCGTCTAAAAAAAACTGTATTTTTCCACCTCTATCTTATGACCTCAGGCCCGTTTCAAAAACTTTGAATTTCATAGAAATTTGTCAGAGATTGCTATGACGCTTTCATGGTCTAAATGAGGCAATTTCATAGAAATTTGTCAGAGATTGCTATGACGCTTTCATGGTCTAAATGAGGCTATGTAACTTCTGCCAAAGCATGTCTTTCTAGGCTTGTCACTGCAAGATGGCAAACACTTGCGTAACCCAGATTCGCCGAGACAAGCAACTAATATTCTGTACGAGCAAAAAGGAACATATAAGTTTGGACAAATTGTCAAATTGCGCAGCTAAATTCCTCGATATTTACTAATCAATCTGGAAGGAAGAATCAATCAACCACACACGTGTATTACATGCACAATATACAGGCTTACAGCTTTTGCTGGTGAGAAATAAGCAAAAGCGTCTCCCAAAACCCACATGAACAATTGCTGGATCAGAAGCATAACCATCCTCACCCCCCGAGCTGGGAACAAAGCGAAATCAACAACTAAAGAATTAAAACAACACCGGCTCCACCCAACCTTCAAATAAAGAATGCAATTCGACGCAAACTTCCCAACTGACGGCTATGTTATTTACATTGAGCGGCAGCTGCTCCTTCAGGTCGTTCTCATGAGGGTTTTCTGCATCTGGGGGCACTTGTCCAGGAGTATGAGCAAACCGACATTGTTACTTGATAAGCCAAATGTATACCTATCAACAAAGTAGAAAAGCAATGAATATCACCATGCTTTATAGACAAAATAAACATGTATCACAAGCTAAATTCCCACAGAAGCCTCTGATACCTGCTCCGTGATGGCTTCTTTTTCTGAGAGCAAAATAAAGTGATGATCCACTGCAAAAGATGACATTAACAAACAGTTATGTTGGGGGAAGAAGCTACTTGTCCTCAAGTAAAATAAAGTATATTGTAAGCTCACAATTAACAAGGATCACGTCAAAAGCATATAGAGGTGCAGAATAGTAACATAATGAAAATAGAACCAACACAGCCCGCGCCGCGCGCGGTGGGGGGGGGGGTGTTGACAGGGAGAAAGAACATGCTGCTGCCATGAGTTCCACTAGTACATATATAGGGCAATATATAGGACAACAACAACAAACCCTTTTGTTTGTCCTAAACAAATTGGAGTAGGCTACGAATGATACCTCCCTTGCAATAAAATATGTAAGCCTAAAACCATAAGACCTACATCCTGCCGTCTGTACTGAGAGCTTAAAACACCTTCCCTAAACCTTCTTCTTATGTACATATAGAGCAATATATAGGAAGAGCACGAAAATCCTAGTTCCATAGACAAACCATCACTTCTCCGAAGGTTCTATACTTCTATCCTATTTTGGGTTCCTAGTAATTTGAAACTTTGAAAACAGCAGCACACAAATATTCAAAAGTGAGCACAATTAGTCATTTACCAAAACCCTGGAAGCTCTATCTTTGGGCTCATTAACAAAAAATCAGCCAGAACTAGGACTTGGAAAGGAAATTAAGTAATTAACATAATGAGCTAGAACTAGGACTTGGACAGGAAATTAAGTAAGTAACAACATCAGCTAGAACTAGTACTTGGACGGGACATTAAAAGAAACAAATCATGTGGTGACATTCTACGACAATCATTCCGATCGAATATGCCTGAAGCTCTGCATTCTGCAAGATAAATTTAGATAGATAGTACTCCATATTTGCATCTTGGTTGATCTAATTAATGGATCCGCACCGATGATCTACATTAAATAGAGCAAAAAACCTCCATTGTTTCAATTTTGTAAGTTTTCTACTACTCAAAGCAAAGTCCAGCAAACAATGTTGATGACTAGATAATGCTGCAACATTTTGTTAAGGTAACAATTGAGGAATGAAATTCGACACCAACGTACCAGTATCCTATCAGCACAAAAGAGCATCATACCTTAAATAACGCAACCCTGGAGAATGTCCTCACAAGTGCCGTCTTCTTGTCCTCTCCAACCCTCCTATCTGCAACCCCCACAGCTCGCTTTTCAGGTGAATGGTGCACAATCGGCACCACCCCAACACCTGTGCCAGCTGGAGTTGTATCTTTGGTTAGCTGCTGAGCAATCTCCCGAAGAAGAACAAGTTGAGCCTTCTCTGTTCGCATTGCCACCAGCGCTTGCCGCATTGACTCCCGGTCTGCCTCCAGTGCCTCCAGTCTCATGTATAGCTTCTTAAGGTCTGGCTCGACTGCCTCATCCTCGTACTTCTCTAGGACCCTGGCTGCAGGAGCCACTGCACCTTGATGCACCTTGTCAATCGTGTATACCCTGTCGCTGCTGCTGCCACTGCCTACGCCATCACTGTCGCTTCCCCCATCCTCAACACCACATCCAGCACCCGGAGACTCTGGCAACTCACCATCGTTATAGAGGCGGCTCCTTTCTTGCACAGTCTCCTCAGGTAACACCTCGTCGGCATAAGGTGCGCTCGTTTCCTGCCCGGACGACTCCAGCAACGCCTCATCTGCGTACAGGTGGGCGCCCTCCTCTTCCTCCAGGGACGGTCCAAGCATATGCCTTTCTCGGTCGTGCTCGAGGCGGCAGATCCGGCGCTCCAGATCCACGACCACCACATCCTCCTCGCCCTCCTCCTCCTGCCCATCCTCGTAGTAATACTCCCCGTCGTAGCAGCGGAGCTCGGGGTAGTAGCAGCCGCCGTCGCCCTCGAGGAAGAGCTCGTCCTCCTTGTCCTGATCCTCGGCTTCGTCGCCGTCGGGTAGCGGAATGCCGAGGCGGAGGCACGTTTGGCGGTAGTCCCGTAGCCTGGAGCGGAGGCAACCGAGGTGGCGCGCACGGCGGGCTAGGAGGGCGCGGAGGTGGTCGATCTCGGCAGCGTCGAGCGCCATCTTCTCGTCGGCGAAACGGCGGAACTGGCGGAGCTCCATCTGGACCTCGGCCTTTTCCCGCTGCAGGCGCAGCATCATGGCCATGGCCTCGCTAGCGGCGCTGGCGGCCGCCAGGCGCTCTTCCTCCACCTCGTACCGCAGCCCCGCCGCCGCCTCCTGGGCCGCCACCACCGCCTCCCGCAGCGCTGCCGCCTCCTCCTCCACCTCCACCCTTGCCAATCCCACCGCCCCCTCCTCCTCCCCGTCCCCCTTCTCCCCATCCAGCTTCCGCTTCACGGAGCGCCGCCAAGTGACCACCGAAGACGACGAGGAGCAACACGGGCACGGAGCAGCACCCGCTGCGGAGGGCGGGTCCGGGTCGTACTCGTTCTCCTCGTCCATGACGGCGTCGGCGTCGGCGGGACGGGAGGGTTTGGGGAAGCAATCAAACCGCAGCGCGGCGCAGTCTCGTGTCTTGTTTTTGTGGGGGGTTTCGATTTGGGGGAATTGGCGGTGGTGTGTCCGGTGATGCGTTTGGACGTTTGGTGTTTCGTCTTCTTTTTGCGGCAGAAGGTGGGCTCGAGGAAAACAACGGAGGAGTTCCCTGTATGCAGGGACCTAGTCGTAATTTTTAGGAAATTTCTATATGCGACTTTTTAGTGTGGCGCATGACTATGCACTTCTTGTTCTCGCCGGGCAGCAGTACAGGCTTGGAATGAGTCAATAACTGTCAATCCCGTACTGTGGCTGCTTGATTTATGGAGTATTTGGGTTGATTACGGTGAACATGCTTGCTGTAACATTGGGCAGATGTGGAGAGCGCTGCTAGCTCACCCTAGTTATATTGTTAGAATGTATTTCTAATGGTATAGTAGTTTCATCAAGTCTTATAATGTTATAGTTGCATAAAAGTTTTATGAAGATTTCAAGTTTGAAGTTTCAAACAGGTTTCAATATGTTTCATAAAAAAAATTTTAGCATGTTTTAAAATGTTTCAAAAAGTTTCAGAAGGTTTCATAAAAAGTTTCAGCAGGTTTCAAAAAATTTCGAAAGGTTTCATAAAAAGAGTTTTAGTAGGTTTTAAGAAGTTTCAGAAGGTTTCATCTATGTTCTGACAACTTTCATAAAAAAACCTAAATTAAACACAGATGAAAAAAAGTTTCTCATAGTTTTAGATAGTCACCATGATTGTGAACGCTTGCTCGATTTTACGCCGGTGACCATCACACCACGCTTGCCCATGTTTGCGCCTGCTCACCTATGGCCACCGCACCCACGTGTTGTGTCCATGCCCGACACTGTTGCATCTGCTCACAAAGGCACTCGCGCATGGCTATGAAGTTCGCTAGCCCTACTACCTACAGTAACTGTGCTTATTCGCTGCCGCACTAGCTTTCATGTGTGAGCCAAGTGAAGACGCACATATGGGCACAACAATCGAGGTGACAGCGCAACATCGATACGGGCTGAGGCAGTGATGCGACGCGATAGCGTGCAAGCTCCCCACTGTGTCACCGCACCCACCCATCAACTCTGTCATGGCACCTGCTCCGCACCATGCCTCCTTACCTTCCCGCAATGGCGTGTGGCCATGCCTCTGCCCTGAGCTGCCCAAATGTGGGCTCACGTGGGGTACGCACCAGTGTCGGCGGCAAATCAGCCGGCATGGATGGGAGATCGATGAGAGAGAGGTCATTATGGAAGGGAGATGAGGGCGATGTTGTTGGAGTCATTGAAAGGATGAGGATGATGAAGTGGCTCCCAGCATCAAAATCGGATGGTCATGTATAGGTCACGTTTTTTTACCAGATGCGCGTATCTTATACTATTGGAGTACAACAAAACACTATAGAATTTTCTACCATTTCTCATATCTAAAATAGGGACACCGCGGTTCAAAATAGACGTGGTTTCAATATTATGTTATTAGAACACTATGCAAGGACTCGCTTGTTTTGGTTTCTGTTTCTGGCTTCTAATTCACTATTCCTTAATTTCATCTTTTTCTTACTTTTTAGCTTGTTTTTGGTCTTTTTGTCTTTTTTTTTGCATGTTCTTTTGCATTGTCCATAATGCAATAACCAGTTTTTTCTATTTTTAAATTTTTTTAACATTTAATTACACCAAAAAAGTTACTAGATGCTACAATATAAAATAAGCTAGCTACAGTAAAAAAACTAAAAGTCACAAAAAAAAGCTCAACTGAGCCCAGCATAAAGCAGAAAAGGATATCAAAATTCGAGCCAAATAATAACTTGAACCTAGGTGGGGTGAGGTTGTACATCCACATTCGGATGATCCACTGATCCACACCCCACCTGGAAAGAAGTGTATTAGAACAGTTGATGAACTAGGATCGAAGTGTAAACAAAAACAAAAATGTTCCTTCCCCACCCCTATAGTTTCCAATACTATTGTTAAGCCCTATTTAAAAGTTGGAACGATTTTCTTTTTTAAGGAGTTACTAAGGGATTACTTATTCTATACGAAATTGTTGCTCACAAATACCATTTCAACATGGATCCTGAATAACAAACTTATTTTTTTTAAACGGACAGGAGCACTGTCTTTCATTAATCAGAAAGAGAAAGTGTTATAGAAAGGGAAAAATAGGGGTCACAAGCGGCCGGCCAAAACCAGCCTATACCTGAGGTTTCAGAAATACTACTGTTGTGGCTACAGACCAAACAGAGAGAGAGATGGTAGTGGAGAGTGATGAAGATGAGTGTGATGGCCTGGGTCCTCCCCATGGCTTGTGCTCATATATATATATACACATGAGGAGTGCTTTTACAGTTATACCCTTACATCTGGTTATCCCTCTTGGGGGTAGTTATGTCATTACACATGGCCTATTCTGGGCCTTATAATCTCTTACCAGGCCTGCTGGGTTTAGGTGGGGGCCACCCCTACGACAGAAGCCTCTCATGGTGAAGGGCTTCACAGGGCCGAAGCCATGTCGTCGAGTCCTTTGGCCCCCTCCGTCCCCTGCGGCCTGTGAATTCCTCCAAGTTCGTGGTTGGGGAGCCTGAAATTTGGGATGGTGGCAGCAGAGGGTGGCGCCAAGTCGAAGCAGAGGCGCGCGCTCCGTCCACTACCCTTCGAACGGGTGGCGGCGAAGCTGGCGCGCAAGCCGAAGTAGAGGCGCGCGCTCCGTCCCCTACCCTTCGAACGGGTGGCGGCGAAGCTGGCGCCCAAGCCGAAGTAGAGGCGCGCGCTCCGTCCCCTACCCTTCGAACGGGTGGCAGCGAAGCTGGCGCCCAAGTCAAGTGGAGGCGCGCGCTCCGTCCCCTACCCTTCGAACGGGTGGCAGCGAAGCTGGCGCCCAAGTCGAAGTGGAGGCGCGCGCTCCGTCCCCTACCCTTCGAACGGGTGGCAGCGAAGCTGGCGCCCAAGTCGAAGTGGATGCGCGCGCTCCGTCCCCTACCCTTCGAACGGGTGGCAGCGAAGCTGGCGCCCAAGTCGAAGTAGAGGCGCGCGCTCCGTGGCAGTTGTGATCTCGTAGCCTTGTAGTGCGCTTTTAATGGCGGCTGGAATTACGCCGACGCCTGGCCTGGCAGAAGTCAGGCTGTCGCGTCGTGCAGTCTGCCATGCTGCGGGTGGGGCACGTGGCGCCTCACGACTGGTGCGTCGTGGGATGTGAGCGGTTGCGTGACCGCGGCCGTTCGCCTCGTCCCCCAAGAAGTTGGACGCGTGTTTGAAGGGGTAAGGGCGTTGTGCGCTGCCTGGCCACCTACCAGGCGCGGCCTTCTAGGTCCGGGCGGTTCTTCTTTCCAAATCCTGGACAGCCGAATCGCCGGGAATTTGATCCGTCTGTGCGTTGAGCCCTAGGGCAGGCGAGCGGCCTTTATAAGGTGGTAGTGTTGAGGTGGAGGCGCCCTTTCTCGTTTTGCTTTTTGATCTGCCGCTTCGCTCGCGCCCGTGCGAATTGTCACGCCAGTTGCTCCCTTGCCTGCTTCTTCTCCTTCCCCTGTCGTGAAGAGCAATGGCTAGCCACGACGATGGTAGCTACCACCCCCGCAGCGGTTCCTCGCCTAGCCCGGGCGAGGGGACCCATCCTTCCTCAGGGTACAAACTGGTGCCGCGGGGGAGCTCGCGCGCCAATAAATTGTGGAAAGCGATGGAGCATTCGGGAGGCTCCTGCTCCCGTGTGCTGGGGAAGAGCCGCGTGACGGAGGGGACGCTGCAACGGCTCGTGGACGAGGGGAAGATCGTGTATCGCGACGGGGCTCGCATACCCCGCCGGGACGAGACGGAGCCGAAGCTCGGGCCCCTAGAGGCAATTGTTTTTGTCGCCTTCTTCGATGCCGGCCTTCGGATGCCTTGTACGTTGTTTGTGGGCGAGGTCCTGCGGGCCTACCAGTTGGAGCTAGCCCAGCTGACGCCCCACGCGATACTCCGCCTAGCTGTCTTCACGTGGGCGATGCGGACCGAGGGGTGGCGCCCTAGTGCGAGCCTATTTGCCACCCTGCACAATGCACACTGTCGACCCAGAAAGGTTGGCGATGCGGTGTCCAACTTCGGTGGTGTGGACTTCGTGCTTCGGGCGTCCTGCGCGACGTTGTTCCCTGTGCTAGCCTTGGCAGGGCAGTGGGCGTCCGGCTGGACGCGGTAGTGGTTCTACTACACCGTGACCGACAAGAGCAGGCTGCAGTGCCGAGGTGGGCCAATCTCGTTCAACAGCACGCCGAGTCTGAAGGCGGAGATTGACGACACGCGGAAGCTACAGAGCCTCGTCGGTGTGGCTCGTCGCATGAGCGTGCGCGACCTGGTCGAGGAGTTCACGATGCATGGGGCGGCGCCACTGTCCTCCCGGGGGAAATATGTTGTGCCAAATGGCCCCCGCGGGGACGGGTTCGATCCACCCGTGTCTCGGCTGCTTCCGCCCTCCGCACCTTGTAAGTTGCCCTGCGCGCCCTTGCATCTGCTTGTGTTCCGCCTACCTGACGTGATTTCCTGCGCAGTGGCTCAGCTAGAAGATGCGGAGCATGCGGCTGCGGCGCTTCTCGGCCCGTACACACTTAAGGAGCACCGGGCTCGCGAGGCCGCGGTCCAGGCGGCTAAACAGGGGCGGATAAACCGCACCTGCGAGGCTATAGGCATTGCCGTGCCCGAGCGCATGGTGCCGGAAGAGCTCCCCGCCGGGCCCGTTCCCCGGCTGTCGTATGCAACCCGGCAGCCCCCCCCCGGCGGCTAGCTCGGCTGAGGCGGATCGTGCGACCGGCGGTGGGCCTGGCCACACTGCTTCGGAGGGGCGCGCCGCTGCGGATCCCCCGACACTTTCTGCCGCTGCCCACGAGCCCGTGCTCGGGCTCGCGGCCACCGCCGAATTGGAACCCATCGACCCGGGGGGTAGCGCCGTCCCCGGCGAACAAACCACGGGGGCGGTGCGCTATCAACCGTAGCGCCCGACGAGGGCGTGCCCCCTGCGGAGGAAGCCGCGGGGGCGGCAATGACTGGAGCTGGTTCTGCCGTAGAAGAATCGCCTGCGCCACCGCAGGCGAAGCGTCCTCGGACGCAGTCCCCCCCGTCAACGAGGGGTCGGTTCACTGTTGCGGGGCCTTGCCGCGGGATTACGGCGGCTGGCGCGGCCGAGACGACTTTCTCCCCAACCGTCGAGGCCCCCGCGTCCCCCTGGGCTGCCGACCCGGTGCCGCTTCCTGCCGTGGCGAGGGGCACAGGAGGTAGGTGTGAGTCCCTTTCCTCCCTAGACTTCGCGAGACTTTCTCCGATCTGCTCGCTCATTCTGCCGACATCAGACGAGACGACGTCTCCCGTGCGCGGCGAAGGATCGAGCAGCGGAGGTGTGCGCGAAGTCGGGAGCCGTGTGCAGGATGCGGCGGCGGTGCCCCTTGCTGGTGACGTGGCCGTGGCCGCGGTAAATCCTGGCGTGCTGGGGCCGGGGCTCGCTCGCTCGGACTTCCTCCCTCGCCCGGAGATATTTTGTGACCTCACCGCCGCCGCTGAGCGTGCCGACAACGGCCTCAACCGAGAGGTGCTGTCGTCATGCGCTGGGGACCTCCTGGCGCTCGCGTTGCAGGCCTCCGAGATGAGGGTAAGTACGTGCACTTCTGCTTGTACGGTACTGTTAACCGCCTGCTGATTCGTTGTTCCTGTCAGACGCTTGCCCTCAGCCGGTCCTTTGACGAGGCCCGCGTTCGGGAGCAAAGGGCTATGGAAGCCCACCTCCGCGAAGCAAATATTGCTATCGCCGCGAAGGATGAAGAACTTCGCGCGCTGGAGGACGCCCTGGTGGCCGCACAGGTTGCAGCCACGGAAGCGCGAGACGCCGCGGCTGGGGAACGCGCCGCCTTCGTGCAGCAGATCTCCGTCCTAGAAGGGGAGAATGCCCAGCTGGCGGAGGCTGCTGCTGAGAACCGCCTTGCCTTGGAAAATGCGTCTGTGTCGGCGTGGCGGGCCATGGAGTCTCTGAACCAGGCCCTTCGGGATTTGTGCGTCCGAGTGCCGGATACTATGCACAGGCCGGAGGCCCTGTCGGAGACGCTCGGGCTGATCGAGGAGGGGGCCGGCGTTGCTCTTCGTGGCGCCAGGACCTTTGGCGAGCACTGCAGCTATGTTGGTGCGTGCTTCGCCCTCGCCCTGCTTCATACTCGTGGGTGTAGGCATACCCATGAGCTAACAAATCCTCAACTGGATCTTCCCGACCGACCGGAGGTTATGTCGGACGCCATTCGCTCCGTCGGGGCTGGCCTACAGAACTTCCACCAACGGATCTGGGGCCGCTTCGGGGAAGGTGCAGCGAGAGTCGCCGTGCAGCAGACGTTGCATGGGGAGGGGGGCCTCCTCCGATGGCTTGAAGGGGTCCTTCAGCGCCGTGGCGACGACGGCGCGGGCTCGTCCGCACCGCGCCAAGGCTGAGCGGTTGGTCGGGTGGTGCCGGGGGATGATGTACTGGTTCTTACACATGTGACCATGTAACCCCTCTGCTTTTGCAATGGAACCAAGTAGTACTTTATGCTTGGTGTTACCTGTCGCTGGGCGTGAAGGACAGGTGTATGCATCTCATTTGTACTCCGTGGAGCGGCGCGTGCGGATGCCCTGCTCGACGCTACGCTTTCCTTTATAGTCCGGAGACTCGCGCGTGCGGAGCTAGGCTCGACGCTACGTCTTATTTAGAGTCCGCGGACTATTGCGCGCGGAGCTTGGCTCGACGCTACGTCTTCTTTATAGTCCGGAGACTCGCGCGTGCGGAGCTAGGCTCGACGCTACGTCTTATTTAGAGTCCGTGGACTATTGCGTGCGGAGCTAGGCTCGATGCTACGTCTTCTTTATAGTCCGGAGACTCGCGCGTGCGGAGCTAGGCTCGACGCTACGTCTTATTTAGAGTCCGTGGACTATTGCGTGCGGAGCTAGGCTCGACGCTACGTCTTCTTTATAGTCCGGAGACTCGCGCGTGCGGAGCTAGGCTCGACGCTACGTCTTATTTAGAGTCCGTGGACTATTGCGTGCGGAGCTATGCTCAATGCTACGTCTTCTTTATACTCCGTAGAGTGCGCGCGAAGGCGTCCCCCCGCTGCGTCTTATTTATACTCCGTAGAGTGCGTGCGGAGCTAGGCTCGACGCTACGTCTTATTTAGAGTCCGTGGACTATTGCGTGCGGAGCTAGGCTCGACGCTACGTCTTCTTTATAGTCCAGAGACTCGCGCGTGCGGAGCTAGGCTCGACGCTACGTCTTATTTAGAGTCCGTGGACTATTACGTGCGGAGCTAGGCTCGAGGCTACGTCTTCTTTATAGTCCGGAGACTCGCGCGTGCGGAGCTAGGCTCGACGCTACGTCTTATTTAGAGTCCGTGGACTATTGCGTGCGGAGCTAGGCTCGACGCTACGTCTTCTTTATAGTCCGGAGACTCGCGCGTGCGGAGCTAGGCTCGACGCTACGTCTTATTTAGAGTCCGTGGACTATTGCGTGCGGAGCTATGCTCAATGCTACGTCTTCTTTATACTCCGTAGAGTGCGCGCGAAGGCGTCCCCCCGCTGCGTCTTATTTATACTCCGTAGAGTGCGTGCGGAGCTAGGCTCGACGCTACGTCTTATTTAGAGTCCGTGGACTATTGCGTGCGGAGCTAGGCTCGACGCTACGTCTTCTTTATAGTCCGGAGACTCGCGCGTGCGGAGCTAGGCTCGACGCTACGTCTTATTTAGAGTCCGTGGACTATTGCGTGCGGAGCTAGGCTCGACGCTACGTCTTCTTTATAGTCCGGAGACTCTCGCGTGCGGAGCTAGGCTCGACGCTACGTCTTATTTAGAGTCCGTGGACTATTGCGTGCGGAGCTAGGCTCGACGCTACGTCTTCTTTATAGTCCGGAGACTCTCGCGTGCGGAGCTAGGCTCGACGCTACGTCTTATTTAGAGTCCGTGGACTATTGCGTGCGGAGCTAGGCTCGACGCTACGTCTTCTTTATAGTCCGGAGACTCTCGCGCGCGGAGCTAGGCTCGACGCTACGTCTTATTTAGAGTCCGTGGACTATTGCGTGCGGAGCTAGGCTCGACGCTACGTCTTCTTTATAGTCCGGAGACTCTCGCTGCTTAACGCGGACAGGGGATGCTCTTGGAACAGCAATCTTTATTGAACTCCCGTTTGTGCGGGCGAGTATCGCCTAATGAACAGGCCGGTGACCCTACGCCTACTGTGCTGCTTCTAGGCGTAGTATCGTCGCAACCTGTCCGCGTTCCATGTGTGCCGGAAGGCTTGTCCTTCAAGCGTGGCGAGGCGGTACGCCCCCTTTGGCAATGCCTCCGTTACGATGTACGGGCCTTCCCACTTGGATTCCAGCTTGCCGACGGTTTCTGCCTGAAGTGCCACTCTGAGGACGAGGTCCCCAGGCTTGAACCCCCGCGGGCATATAGAGCGGTCCCGAGTACGCATTGTCTGCCGCGCGTACTTCTCGATGTGGTGGGCTGCGTCTGCCCGTGTCCCATCGAGGAGGTCCAAGGACACACGGCGCTCCTCTTCGGGTGCTTGGACGAGGACCCTTCGCGAGCCGGCCTTAATTTCCTCAGGCGTCATTGCTTCGTCGCCGAAGAGGAGCTTGAACGGCGTGAATCCTGTTGGGCGCGTTACCGTTGTGCGAAGCGACCACAAAACGCTGTGAAGCTCGTCTGGCCACTTGCCCTTCGGCAATCCCACCAGGCGCTTTTTGATGGCGGCAGAGATGGCGCCATTCGCCCGTTCGACCGCCCCGTTGGACTGGGGATGCCCTGCCGAGGCGAATCGGAGGGTGATGCCCATGCTGTCACAATAATCCTTGAAGAGGGCGGCGTCGAACTGCAGGCCATTGTCGACTGTGAGCTCCCGAGGTACCCCGAAGCGACATATGATGTTTTGCCATAGGAAGCGCTGTATGGCCGCAGAAGTTACTTTGGCCAGAGCGATCGCCTCCGGCCACCTGGAGAAATACTCCAGCGCGACCACCACGAACCGGAGGTCCCCCGGAGCTCGAGCAAGTGGTCCTACTATGTCGAGACCCCAGCGCGCCAGTGGCCAGATCGGGGGAATTGGGTTGAGGCTTGTCGGGGGCCTGCGGATGATGCGCGCCATCCATTGGCACCCTTGGCACCGGCGGACGAGGTCCTGGGCGTCGGTGATGGCAGTCGGCCAGTAGAAGCCCTGTCTGAACGCCTTGCCGACTAATGACCTCGGCGCCAGATGGGATCCGCATACGCCCGCGTGGATTTCCGTCAGGAGTTCCTTTCCTTCCTCCGTGGAGAGGCAGCGCAGGAGCGGCGCGCAAACCCCCTTCTTGTAAAGCGTCCCTTCAAACACTTGGAAGGACCGTGCGCGGTGCTGCAATCGTCGCAGCTCGGCAGGGTCCTCCGGCTCGGCGAGGCCTTGTAAAAATTTGAAAATGGGCTCCCGCCAATCTCCTGGCCGATCAATGCGGTGGACAAGTGCCGCGTCCCGGTTGTCCTGCGCGATGGCTGCCTTTGCTAACACCTCGTAGAATGCCCCCTCCGGGGGGGGCAGCTGTTGGCTGGCCGCCTTGGCGAGGGCATCTGCTTGCTCATTCTCCGCCCGAGGGATGGCCTTGACGGTGACACCCAAAAAGTGCCTTTCCCTCGCCCGTACCGCCGCGAGGTACTTGGCCAACTCAGGGTCCTTGGCTTGATATGACTTGTCTACATGGCCGGCCACCAAGCGCGAGTCGGTGCGGACCAACACCCGTCTCGCGCCGGCTGCCTTGAGCTTCGCCAGGCCGAAGAGCAGCGCCTCGTATTCGGCCGTGTTGTTGGTAGCGGGGAAGGCAAGGCGCGCCGAGTACAGCAAAGATTGTCCCTTAGGCATGACGATCACCGCCCCTACGCCCGCACCGGCGACGTTGTAAGCTCCGTCGATTGTAAGCGTCCAGACGGGGTCATCGTGCGCCCGGCCGGGTTGGGCCGGCGGGGTCCATTCGGCGAGGAAGTCCGCCAGGACTTGGGATTTAATTGCCGTTCGCGAAGCATACGTCAAGGAGAAGGGAGCGAGCTCTGCGGCCCATTTACCGATACGCCCTGTGGACTCCTTGTTGTGTAGCATCTCGGCCAGGGGGAATGAGGAAGGCACTGTGATCGGGTGAGCCAGAAAATAATGCCGAAGCTTCCGGGAGGCCATGACCAGCGCATAGGCGAGCTTCTCCAGCTCCGTGTATCTTGTCTTGGCGCCTTGAAGGGCTTCGGAGACAAAGTAGACAGGTCGCTGCATGGCGCCTTCCTCCAGGACGAGGACAGCACTGACCGCGGTGGCCGACGCAGCCAGATAGAGCAGGAGGGGAGCCTCTGGTGCTGGGGCGACCAGAGTGGGGAGGCTTGCCAGGTGCTGCTTGAGCTCGTTGAAGGCCTTCTCGCAGTCTCCGTCCCAACGAAACCCATCGCACCCGCGGAGCGTCTTGAAAAATGGCAGGCCCCGCTCCGCCGCCCTGGATAGGAAGCGGCTTAATGCTGCCATGCGGCCCGCCAGCCTCTGGACCTCCCTCGTTGTCTTGGGCGGCTCCATACCCAGAATAGCGTCTACTTTGTCGGGGTTTGCCTGGATGCCCCGCCCGGACACGAGGAAACTGAGGAGTTTGCCCGCCTGCACCCCGAAGACACATTTGTCGGGGTTGAGCTTGATGCCCGCCTTCCGGAGGTTGTCGAAGGTCTCCTGGAGGTCCCGACCGTGCAGAGCGAGTTGCCGAGTTTTGACCACCACGTCATCGACATATGCCTCGACGTTCCTCCCGAGCTGGGCGGCCAGGGCAATGGCGACGAGGCGGGTGAAGGTAGCGCCTGCGTTCTTCAAGCCAAAGGGCATTCTGACAAAGCAGAACGTCCCAAGTGGTGTGATGAAACTGGTCTTCTCCTCGTCGTCTTCGGCCATGTATACCTGGTGGTAGCCAGAATAGGCGTCCAGGAAACTCATGAGTTCACACCCAGCAGTGGCGTCAACCAGCTGATCGATGCGCGACAAGGGGTAGTTGTCCTTCGGGCACGCCTTGTTGAGTGCCGTGAAGTCGATGCACATGCGCCAGGCCCCGCTGGCCTTTTTGACTAGCACCGAGTTAGCGAGCCATTCTGGATGGTGGACCTCGCGGATGACCCCGGCGCGAAGAAGCTTCGCCACCTCCGCTTTGGCCGCCTGCTGCCGATCCATCGACATACGCCGGAGCCTTTGCTTGACCGGCTTGGCGTCGGGGCGGACCGCCAAACGATGCTGGATTACCGCGCGATCCACGCCCTTGATGTCCTCCGGGGACCATGCGAAGACGTCCACGTTGTTCTGAAGCACCCGGAGCAGCTCCCGTTCGACCCCCGATGGGAGCCCCTCGCCAATGGAGACAAACTGCCCCTCCGCCTGGAGCGGCACCTTCTTAACGCCGCCTTCGGGCCGAGGCTTGGGCGTCCATCCGGGGGCGGAGGGCCTAGCGCCGGGCGCGCCGGAGAGGGCATGCACCGGGCGATGCGAGACGCGGCTGCCGCCTTCGGCACGTCTTGCCAGGTCCTGGTCGCCGAAGATGGTGATGACACCCTCCGGGCCCGGGAGCTTTACACACAAGAAGGCGTGGTGCGGGATTGCCTCGAAAGAGTTGATGGCGGATCGCCCCAGTATGACGTTGTAGGGGTGCTGGATATCTACAACATCAAAGGTGACATGCTCGGTCCGGATGTTACCTTTGTTGCCCTCCTGACGGAAGGTGACAGGAAGGGAAATGTGCCCCAGGGCCTGCAGCGGTTGACCCCCGAAGCCTTGAAGTGGAGCTCCCGGCTGCTCCAGCTGGCTTCGGGGGATTGCCATGCAGTCGAGGGCGTCTGCGAGTAAGATGTTCGCGGAGCTTCCCCCGTCGACAAGGACGCGTTTGACTTCGCAGCCTGCTATGTGGGCCTGGATGACTAGAGGGTCTTGATGAGGGTACGCCACGCCCCTAGCGTCGTTCAAGTCGAAGGTGATGTTGCGGGGCGGCATCCACATCTGCGGCTGCTCCCCAGGGGTTTTTGAGGAAGAGCCTCCGGTGATGACGTGGACGGTGTGATGCTGCGCGCCTTCCGCTGCGGTGACCCGTGTGGGGCTATCCCTTGGGTGCCCCACATGGGCTTCGGCGGGGGGCCGAGAAGGCGGAGACCGAGATCCGGCCGTCACCCTCCGCAGCTCCATCACCGCGATGCATGCCCTTGTGTAATGATCGCCGTAGCCGTGTACCTCGCACCACTTACCATAGCGCAGAAGCTCCTGCTCTGCGCGGGGTTGGCTGGTGTAGTCAAATCCACCCTCCGATCCCCGGACTCCCCTCCACGAGGCGGGGTCGGGTCCTTGGCGGGTGCTCTCGGTGGTGAGGACGCGATGGGCCGTCTGCGACCGGCGCTGGCGGCGCCGAGGCTTGGGCCTACACCGTGACGAGCCTTCCTGTACTCCGTCCTCACTGCCTCGGGGCTTTCGGCTACGGGCCGGCGGCGGGGAGAGACCACCCGCCCCGACCTCGCGCGGGGGCCGCTCCTCACGGGCGAGGCCGGGAGCGGTGATGCTGCGTCTTCGCGCATCCTCCTCCGCCCGCGCGTACTCGTCCAATTTGTCGAAGAGCTTGGCCACTGTCGTAATTGGCCTCCGCGCGTGGTATTCGGCCATCGGGCCCGGGCGGAGGCCCTGTATGGCTGCATTGATGACTGTGATTTCATTAACATCATATACCTGGCTTCGAATCTTGGCGAAGCGCTTGAAATAGTCCCGGAGCGTCTCCGAGGGCCCCTGCTTCACAGCGAAGAGTTGGTCCGCATCGATTCGCTCGAGATGATACCCTTGAAAGTTGGAACGAAGCCGGTCGCGAAGCTGCTCCCACGCATAGATGGAGCCCGGCTCTATGGTAAAAAACCAAGAGAGCGCCGCTCCACGCAGTGCGAGGGGGAGTCCCTTCGCTTTCGTGGTGTCGTCTCCGCCCGCGGCCTCGATCGGGCTTCGTACGCGCGCACGAACTCGCGAGGATCCGTGTCGCCTTTATACGAGTCGATGGCGCTAGGGAACTTGAAGTCTTCGGGCCATGCCGCCTGCTGCAGCCCCGCCGAGAGCGGGGACTCCGGATCCGCGCGTCGCAGCGGCACACGGCTGGACGTGGGGGCTTCGCGACTGTCCGCCCTTTCCGGCGCGGGCTCGGACGCGGTTGCTGGCGCAGCCGGCTGACTCCGAGCCTCTTGTATATATCTGACGGCTCCGCGAAGGTCCCCCAGCTCCCGCTGGAACGCGTTGAGGGTCGCCCGCAGAGCGCTTTCCATCCCCGGTGCGGTGGCGGCGGCGGGGTCGGCTGTCGTTGCGTCGGCGGGGTCGGTTGTCGCCGCACCCGTGTCGACGTCTTGGACCGCCGGGCCCATCCTCGTAGCGCCAGCGGTGGGGTTGGTCGTCGCCCCACGAACGTCGACGTCATCGGCCACCGCGACTGCATCGCCACCCGCGTCCGCCGCTGTCGATGGCGAGGCCCTGGTACTCATACAGCGCTCCGGCCCGGCCGGCTTCTTTCCCCGCGCCGCGGCTGAGGAAGCTTTTTTCGGTGCCATCTTTTTCTTCGGTCTTCAGGCTTGTCTCCGTCCTCCCCACGGACGGCGCCAACTGTTGTGGCTACAGACCAAACAGAGAGAGAGATGGTAGTGGAGAGTGATGAAGATGAGTGTGATGGCCTGGGTCCTCCCCATGGCTTGTGCTCATATATATATACACATGAGGAGTGCTTTTACAGTTATACCCTTACATCTGGTTATCCCTCTTGGGGGTAGTTATGTCATTACACATGGCCTATTCTGGGCCTTATAATCTCTTACCAGGCCTGCTGGGTTTAGGTGGGGGCCACCCCTACGACAACTACGTTACAATGGAAGGAGAGAACTCCGCTAGCCTTTTGGACCCCGCTAGAATCCAGGCACCTGCCTCCTCCTTAATTATGGCGATCAGGGACGTGAGTGAGGTTGCAACTTGCAACTAGACAGAAAATGCAGGAATTTTGTTTTTTTTCTAGATTTCCCATGTGATGAGCATCATCGGCGTGGCTAGTGCTTTCCGCGGCACACCAGGTTTCAAGATGACGAACTCCCACCACCATTGTCGGATCAAGGCGAAATTGAGCCAGTTCGCCAGGTCGATAGAGTCACAAGCGGTCCAACGGGCGATGGGGGTCCAAATTCCCATCGTGTATTGACATTCGATGAATAGGTGGAGGCTGGATTCCGGTGTTTGCCTGTAGATGGGGCAAACTGGCTGATTTGGCCACCCTCTCAAGGATAGTCAGTTTGCTGTCCACAGCATGTTCTGCAACATCAGCCAGGCAAAGATTTTACACTTTTGGGGAGCCCAAGTCCTCCAGACTAGGGAGTTCATGGAGGTGTTTGTTGCTCTGATGAACTGCACTTTGTATGTTGAGACTGTGTTGTAGCTTCTATCCAAAGTCAACTTCCATGATATTCTGTCATCCACTCCTTTCTGAAGGTTCACGGAGGAGATGACCCTAGATGGCAACCAACTCTTGTATGTGGTATACTATTAGCCCGACTGGTCCGTTGAGGTCTTGTAGCTATTTATTTCCCGCTAAAGCCGCATAAAGTCTTGTAGCCATTTGTTTTCCGCTAAGACCGCATGCAAGATGCGACTCTTCCTCCTAGTGGCCGCAAAAATATACAGTGCAATCTCTCACAGTCATCTTCCATGCGCCCACGCTGAGTTCGAGAAGGTCGCCATTTTGCTGTCACTAACATCACATAATTAATGGTGGCGATGAAAAATACAATTTGACGGAATCTCCTCGTCCAACAAGTGCGAGAAAGGAGTAGCTGTCAGGTTATTTTCTCCTGACCGTTGAGCCCTGCACGTTGCGTAGTTATGGGGAGATATCGGAGAGATGAACTGGATACTGCTAGTAGCAATCAAGAGATGGCGATTGGCGTGTCCTCTCGTGCTTATCCCCTTCCAAAATGATGTGGGTCAGCACAGCACAAACGTACTATTTAGGTCCACGGAACGGATGATGGCGTTGATCATTCTGTTTCTTGTGATCTTGCAAAAACGGAATGGTCGATGTACCTTGAACACTAGCATGATTGATTACATCCAGAAGATGCAATAAGCATGCATGGTTCTGCTGGTAACCGACAACGTTTCCAACATAACGTTTGTGTCACGGTCCTGAGAGCATCTATGTTAATTTCTCATTTGGAGCGCATGATTCTTATAGAAATTTTCATCTAATATAAATGAAAATTTTGATTTCCTAAAGAAGATTGCCGATTATAACCGATATATCATCCATATATACAAACTCCACGTTAAATTGGATTGTCTACCATAGCTTAGGAAATCCCTCTCTCAGAGAAGCAGCAGCAGCAGCTTCAGGGGATTGTTAACCAATCATGCTAAACCTTCGAAAAAAATAAGTCAGTGCCATCGTAAACATCTCTATTTAGAAAATACAGAAAATTGCAAACTCCCTAAATTTGTAGCGATGTGCTATTTTACCCCATGAATTTGTATTTTACTTTCTCAGCCTCTCAACTTATAGGGTTGTGTTACTTTACCCCATAAAATTGTATTTTACTTTCTCAGCCTCCTAAACTTATCGGGTTGTATCACTTTACTCTCTGAACTTGCATTTTACTTTCTCAGCCCTTGAACTTGCGCCAGTTTGCACCGTAGGTCTATTGGGCCGTTTTCTAATAGCAAATGCTTAGCTAGCATAGCACATGGTTGATGTAGTAGGGTCGGACTTGATTGCGTGGGCATAGTATCGAGTCAACACAATGTCCTCTTCTCCCTTGCAGTGTAGCAAAGAAGGGGATGGAGGGCGTGGAGCGACATCGGGTTGTCACAGCGAGACTCCAGTGATGCCGTATGCATGGCATGTTCTCGGGGCCTATGAAGCCATGCGCTAAAGGAGTGGCTCAAGGAGGCGACATGGAGACAACATTTGTGAGATCGACAGCAATGACGAAGACGATAAATTAACGTCCAAGCACACCATCATAACCCATTTGCTACTCCTTCCACCTTTTGCATCCCACCACAACACCGTTGTACCCCCTTGCTCGTCCCCAATCCAACAAATAGCTGTCACTACTCCAAACCATGGCAGTAAACCTCCTAAATTTGTTGTGTCAATGTTTTAATATCGATCTTACGTATAATTTGTTTAAATTCAGGGGAACTCTTAAAAGACTTGACGTATGCGGCTGCAAAGTAGAGACATGGGAAACTTTATCCTAGTTCAAGTCTTCTCCTAAGAGAATAACAACCCTACATCTAGTATGATTGCTAGTAACTAGAAAATGGATTACAACAGAGAGTTACACGAATGGCTAGTGCTATATTGCATGAATGATTCACCGAATTCTCCTCTTCTCTCCCTTTGATGTTAACCTTTAAATAGCCAGTGAAGCGACGACAGTTGTCCCGCATCGGAAGACATCTTGATGCTTCAGATGATAACCACCTGACGGAGGTCACTGTCAGAGAGACATAAGAAGATGTTCACCGTGTAGCGGTTGTTATCAGAGAGAGATCGTGTGCAGTTAGTGGACTAACGCATATTCTAATAGCCTTGTTAGACAAACCGACAATGCAGTTCATTGTCGTAGATAAATCGGTTGGAGATAGACTTGTCGTAGAAATTCCCATGACCACAGAATGGTCGCAGTAAGACTTACGACTACATAGTTGTAGAAAGATTTACAACCATGAGATAGTCACAGTAAGACTTAAGACTATGTGGTCATGGAAGGACTTATGGCTATATGGATAGTCACAGTAGGATTTACGACTACGTGGTCGTAGAAGGTCTTACGACTATATAGTCGTAGAAGTGCTTATGACTATCCTACCATATTTATCTCTTATCGATAAGGAGTATATTCAAGAAATATAATGACATAATAATTTGAGAATTATTCTGTCCTCGTCATCTAGCCCCCTAATTTCAAGTGAAAATAACTTATTTGACTAAGCATGGTCATAGATAAAGAGTGGTCAACAGCAAAGACCTTCTTAACCCTTATCGACTAGGAATTGGCTTGGTCAACTTGATAATTTCGATTGAGTTATGAAGATAGAAAGACATCGGACAGAGAAAACGCAATCGATTTCCGTTGAGCTGTCCGTCGAATCGGTTCCCAAAGCAAACATTTAGTTCCCGAAGCAAACATTCAGTTCTCGAGAGAAGTAACCGACGCATTGGTTATAAAGACTTACCGGGGGTAACCTTTTGTTTTCACTTTCCCCATTTGCTCCAACTTGTTCGAGCTCTCTGCATCCAATCAATCTCCAATCTTGCACGAATCCCTTCCAATTTCTTGAAAGAATGATGAAGTCTTCTTTGACTTGGGCTGAATCAGAGATGGATCATGCCAAGATGAAGGCATTGGAGGCTGCGGAGAAGATTCCACCATGGCGGTTCATCAGATGGATCGAAGCCACTGGGCAACGCTGGCCATCTGGACAGATCAGAGATATTCTAGTCTTCTAGGCGTACTATGAGTGTGGCCTTCGTCTCCCCGCTTATCCCTTCTTGACGGTTGTTCTCGAGTATTTCAGGGTCAAGTTGGTGAACTTGGTTCCCAATTTGATCACGATGCTCAACGTCTTCGTATACCTCTGTGAGGCATATCTGGGTATCCCAGCAGATCTCGAGCTTTTCTAGTTCTATTAGGAGATGAGCCGGTAAGCAGGGATTGCTGGAAGTTGTGGATTGAAGCTCCATGATAAGAAGACGAAGCTTTATATCTCTATGTTTACCCGATCTTTGTGGCTGGGGTGGAAAAAGAGGTGGTTCTACTGGGAGACGACTAGTGAACATAGCCTCTCCTTCGTCAGGAAGGCCGCGGAGAAGAACAGTCTTTGGAATTCAGCCCACAAAGACATCATGAAAATAGCTCCCTACATTTCAACTATCAAGGAACTGAGGGATAAGGGTCTTACGAGTAGCATGTGGTGAAAGATTTCATCACAAGCCACATTAGTCCATTGAAACATCGAGCACATCCCATGTGGATGTACTTGAGAGTCATAGATTCGACCCAGGACTACGAGAATGGTAAGTGATAGTATAACTCATATTTGTAACTATGTTACATTTTCTAAATACTTGTTATCAACTACCATGTTTATCTGTACAGACCTTGATTTGGAGAAAATCAATTCTCAAGTCAAGGCTATTTGCGAGAAGGCTCCATCGCTTGTGGAGGCTCCTCATATCTTGGTGGACGTTTCTGCCGAGGAGAGGGAAGGATGCCTAAAAGTAATCAAAAAATCGACTTCATCTTTAAGACTTCTTAGTCATAGAACATGACCAAGTGGTATCTTCCTCTTCTGCGGAGCGTTGGTCTGAACTCTCGTCAAGATGACTAAGGAGTCGAATTGATGATGGTCGGAGAGGTTGAAAGAGTAAAAACTCCTCCAGCCGAAAGGCGTCAACTGGTTAAAATAGTCAATAAGAAAAATGGGAGCGTAGATGATGCTGTCCCCCTTAAAATTCTTCCTCCGGCTACCTTAAACGATCCTATTCAGCAACTTGTCACGGACATAAACACGGCAAGTGAAATAAGGGCAGCTGAATTGAAGTAAGCGTCTCCTAGGATCAAGGCACCCTTCTATTATAACGTCAAAACTAACTCAGTTAACTTTTCCAAAGGCTTTATCAAGCATCTTGAAAAGGTAAACTGGAAGAGTTTTGTGTTTTTATGAAGAAAACTGCTGCGTCGTCAGAACCTGTGATCGAGAAGGAGATTGTCCCGATGATCGAAACTGGTTTCAACCATTAGGAGGGACAAGAGAAGGAAAGCATAGCAATTCTTGCTGTAGACCTTCGACCAGATGTGGTCGAAGAGATCCTTACTCCCCCACAACCAAACGTCGTTGTGGAGAAGAAGTAAAAAAAACCACTCTCTGGGAAGGTTTCTTCTAGATTCACAATAAAAGCAATGACCCAAAGGTATAAAAATGCAAGTTCGTATACTGTTTTGTACATTTATCTTTTCAACCACTGATTTACTTCTTGAGATTGTAGTTCGACCTCTCCATCGCCTAAGCTTTCTACAGCTTTACTAGCCATCAAAAAGACGGTGGAGAAGGTGGTTGAAGAAACGATCACTGCAGCAACAAAAGTTGCAGCCGAAACTGTGAAGACTACGACTGGTCGTAGTGAAAGAAAGTGCTGGAGGAGAAGAAGAACATCCTAATTTCTTCTCTTCATTTTTCAATCCTCCCTTTATGATATGATCTTCTTCTGGTCAAGCTCAGAATCTAGTCCCACACCCCAATGATCTCCCAAATAAGGAGTACATCTTTGACGAGGACCATCTTGAGAAGGTATGGCGGACTAGGGTCGAAGAGCTCGACCAACTAAGAGATTATGGGCAGGTGCTCGGAAAGTTTGCTCGTAGGAGTATGAATGTGAGTATTAACAACCTGAATATTCATACTTTGCTTCTACTTAATTCTCACAACCTTTCTTTTTCCAAAGAGCATTAGAAGACATGGCTACTATGGCTGAGTACCATAGACAGTTTGTGCTCCTACGACAAACAAATGTCGAAATCTCCAAGAAGGCAGCGGCATCGTAAGTATCTAACTTATGTAGTTGAATTTTGTCTTGACCACACAACCAAAATTTCAAGTTTACCTTTAACCTTTGCAGGTCCTGGCTAGATGCAGAGGTCTTGGCTTCTGGACTCAAAAATGAAAAAGCTGATGCAATGAGGCTAAAGGAAGAAAATGCCAACTTATCAATAAGCCTCACTAAATCCAGCTCTGCTGCCAGAAATTTAGAAGAAAAGATAAAAGGTAATCCTTGAAGCTTAAGTCTATTTATTTCCTTTCTCTTTCTTAACAGAAAAAGAGACTGAATCGGGTAATCAACTCACCGAAATAGAAGAGAAAGCCAAAGTGATTAGAGAGCTTACTCATAGTAGTAAAGAAAAAGCGAGAGGATTAAGCTGCTCAAAACTCAGCTATCGGGTAATAAAAAACTTCACCTTTGACCAGTTCTTCAAACTAATCTTGTAGGATTTTCGACTACGTGGTCGTAGAAGAGCTTATGACCATGGAGTGATCGCAGTAAAACTTATGACTACGTGGTCGTAGAAAAGCCTATGACCATATAGTCGTAAAAAAAGCTTACGATTATAACGAATATTGCCTTGACCAACTTTAACTCTTTCGCAGAGTCTATGGTTAGAAGAAGAAGGGGCAACAAGCACAGTCGGAGTAGACTGTGCTGCTAACCCGAGATGAATCTCTTCAGCCCAAAGCATTGAAAGGGCCTCTGTAACGGTCGGCCATGGAGAGCGGCTCAGTAGTTGAGCTCTGATAGGCTCAAACTCTTGACGAAGGCGGGAGACGAAGTAATAAAGGCGAAGGCGATCATGATCCGCCTTCTGCATTTTGTGACACTGAGAAAGTGGAGAGGCTAGCTCATCTAGCTGGCGCCAGAGACTTGCCAGGGCCTGATAGAAGTCGTCAACAGAAGAATGTCCCTAGCGAAGTATCTCCAACTCACACTAAAGTGAAAAGAACTGAGCATCACTGCTCTACTGGTATCGCTCACGTAAGTACTCCCAGATCTATCGAGTAGACCGTAGACCAACAATGTCTGGTTGGATGGAGTCGTCGACGCTGACCACTAGGATGGCACGAATACGAGCCTCATCAGCACACCAGCACTCGAAAGCATCAATGGCATACTGAAAAGCCTCATCAGCAGTGTCAGCAGCAGCCTTTGCCTCCTTCTTGACAGCCTCATCTACTGTAGGAGGTACAGAAGTAGACTGCCTAGAAGGAGGTTGAACCGGCGGCAGTGGAGAAAGGCGTGCACCGGTGACATGTCCCCAAAGGCGGAGACCATTAAGCGTGATCTCCATGAGAGAAGACCATAACCTGTAGTTCGTTCCATGGAGCTTTGTTCTCGAGAATGGAATCACAACAAATGGAATGGAAGCAATCGGTAGGCGACGCGGCGACCAAGTCTAACAGGCGGCGTGGCGGTTAGATCAACGTTATATATTTTTTTCTTTTTTCTCTCTTTTTTTAGAAAACTACTAAATCAAAAGGCCAAATGCTTTGGCCGACTGCGACTCACTCGGGTGTCGCTGAGGGCGGCTGGCGGAGCAGCGACCGACAAAGCGGTAGTCGGCGGAGCGATGGCCGGCTGGTGGAGCGGCGGCCGACAGCGATCGAGCGGATCGGGTGAAGACGACGTCGGCGACGGCAATGATAGATTGGCACTGGACGGCGTCAGATCGAGCGAGGAAGCATTGGATCTGACGGCAGCTCGGGCGATAGCGGCCCAGGCGGCGGCTTGGGCGGAGGTGGTCCGGGCGGTCGTGGAGGCATGGGCGGAGGTGGCCCGGGCGACGGCGGTGGCACAAGAGGCGGCGACGGAGCAGCAGAAGAACATGTCAGAGCCCTAACTCTGATACCATGTTATGAATATAGTATATATATTCATCAGGCCCAAAGGGCAATATGTATAGGGAGTACAAGGGGATATACAGAGGAATATGCCATATACAGATAAGGAAATTAAGGCATATAAGAAAATGAATAACAATCATATTCTATTCTTAACAGTCTCTAGGATCACCGGAGGAATCTCCAGGGAGACATTCACCATCGAAAGCAAGTATGACCTGCTCGTAGTCATAGCAGGCCTCCATGTCGATATTCGCGTAGTCGACCAAGTTGAACCAGTTCTCCTCATTCCATTCATCTGCCATGAGGACATCAGAAGGAAAAAGAGAAACTTGCCGACAAGGAAATTACCAGAGTCTTGGAAGAAAAATCCCCACGGGCGGCGCCAACTGTCGATGTGTTAATATCGATCTTACGTATGATTTGTTTGGATTCGGGTGAACTCTTAAAAGACTTGGCGTATACGACTGTGAAGTAGAGACATGGAAAACTTTATCCTGGTTCGAGAAAAAGGAAAAAAGCAAACACGCGCTTAAGATCCGGGGTATTAGAATTCATCTGAAAAAAGATGGTCTTAGGGGGTGGTCCTTTTGTACTGGTTAAGACTTATTTTGCACTGTAACTGGTAATAACTTTTTCAGCGTAATTAATTTTTAAAAATTAAAAAAAGAAAAAAAATTGTATCATCACAGACAATAAAAGGAATATAAAAAAAGGAAAGTAAAAAGCCCAAAAATAAACTAAAAAATTAGAACGAGATGAAATTAAGAAAGAAGCTTAAGCCCAGATAAACGGAGTCGGTTACCGTGCGATTATCTCATCTCACCCTAATAATCTTCAAATGCTCGTCGATGGTCAATACGTCACACGCGGACTCGGATCGTGAGCGTACGAGAGGCAAAGTCCATTTCCCCGTGTCACTGGCACCGGCGGCGACAGCACGGCGTGGTGGATAATTCCCAGCGTTTTCTTTTGCGTTTCTTAAACCGCCGGCAATGCGAGCAGCGCCACCCACGGGACCGGTCGCGTCTAGGCGCATGTGTTCACAAACGGCTTGTCACTTTCGGTCTTTCTTTCTGTACAAACTGACGAGAAAAGGTGAACAACTTCGACGCATAGCTCACCGTCAGCCAATTTATCCCTCTTGCCTTCTTTCAGATCCCTCCCCGCTAATCTGATTGCCGCCAGTACCAAATCAAGTCCTCCCTCTACTATTGTTGCTTCTCCCTCCATTCCGGTGTCCAACAACGATTACGTAGCGCTGCACGGCAAGGGTAAAGGCCACGACAGCAGAGGATTTGGTGGTGCAATTGGCGAAGTTAGGGTAGTAAGGTGTATTCGTGTCATTTTAAAGAAATGCGAAGGAATATTCTATAGAAGCGGTATTTTTCAGGATTTTCAACCTTTTGAATTTGTTTGGAACATAAGATTTTTGTAGGAATTTTACAGGATTGGAATTCTATAGGATTTTTTTTTCTTTGGAGCCCTTTGGATCGTAGGATTGGCTTTAAAAATTCCTATAGGAACTCTTCCTTTCCTCCACTTTTTTGAGGATTCTCGACATTTGCTCAAACCTCATGTTTTTATTTCCTTTGAGATGTCCGTGGCAACGTCTCTCTTCATCTCTCCTGTTCTCTACTCTGAGATGCTTCCCTTTCACATTTCCTGCAATTTTTCTGTGCACTATCCAAACACCCCTTTTGACTAAGTCTCATGCGTTTTCAATTCCTACAGGATTTCACTAGTCAGGACATCTTATTCATGTGTTTTTCTGTTATTGTGTTTTTTACTTTTTGCATTCCAAACAGACTCTTACTATGGTATTGTGACGTCGACGATAATAGCAATGGTAATTTTTTTCCCTAAATAACGATATTGCAAATGGAACCGACGTAATTTAGCGAAATTCTTTTGAAAGAAGTGGGCTTCTGTTCACCCGATAGAAGCTTCCAATAAGGATGGTCAGGCGCTTCTATGAAGTGTTGTTGATAGCATAGACGCAGTGGCGAATCCACCGTGGGGGCTTGTAGGTGCTCGAGCACCCCCTCCTCCCACCGTGGAAGAAGACCCGGCCGGCGATCGCCCGGATGCAGTCCCGGAGGTTGAACTGTTTCACATGTCGGGCGTCACCAGGTTGAAGAACTCGGCATGAGGGCAGGCCAGGCCTAGTCGGTGTCTTAGGCCCAGCACCCTAGCCGGCCCAAAAGTGGAGAATCCTGGCCCAAAACCCCAACGAGAACAGTCAACACTCAACACTCAACAGTACATACGAGATAAGGTCGAGAAGATGAACAGTTGAGGCCCTCAACAATAGATCTGGTCGCCGAGTGCACGAGTCGGAGAGAGAGAGTAGACTCACCGTCGCGGAGCCGCGGAGAGGGAGACTGGGGGTGGTCAGCGGCCCGGCATGGAGCCACGGAGGGCAGCTCGACGCAGAGGCGGAGGGCAGAGCGGAGGGGCCGAGGGGGAGGCGGTCAGGCTGGTCGGCCACTCGGTGGCGGCCGGGCGTGGGCGCTGCCACGCAGGCGAGGCTGAGCGGCGGAGCGGGGCTAGCGAGGCCGAGCGGGAGCGGCGAGGTGGAGCAGCGGTCGGCGGATGAGGCGACGAGCATCCCCATTCGCCCGGGCGCCCCGCTATTCCCCATTCGCCGTTTGCTACTTTGCCGAATGAAGTGGCGTGAGCACTAAGCAGATCTGCAGAAATCAATTGAGGCCTTGAGGGCGTGAGGCACTGTCTCCGGTTTGCCCGTCATCCACCCGAGTGCGGAGACAGCAGAGACGCGGAGTGCCCGACTGCCCGTGATTCCGTCCGTGTGGCGTGTCGCCAGTCACCGTGTGCCTGTGTCAGCATGACCGCGTGAGTGCGTGACCGCGTGTCGGTGTGTGCACTGCCACTGAGTAACAGAGTAAGTGAGTAAATACTAACTGAGACACCGAGTTATTGTTCAACTAATGTAAATTATTGTTTAATTGATACTCGATAGTAGCCATTAGACATTAGTCGATTAACCAATTTATTTAATCAGTTGTTGACTGGTTGTGTTTTAATTATTCTTAGATTTACAAAAATGGAGAAGCAAATAAGGTATCAGATGAATGGCTCAATGAGTTGATGGTGTGCTACACTGAGCGAGAGATATTTAGAAGCCTTGATAACAAAAGAATCATTCAACGCTTTCAAGACATGAAAACTCGTTGAGTGAAATTGTGTTGTAATCAGATTTAGTGACTTAGTGGTCTGTTTTCGTCTCATTTTTAATGTTTATGGACATACACAATTTAATATTGTATCAGTACATTTGATATTTCTTATCTACAGATCGGTACTCACATATTTATGAACATTTAGGGCACATTATCCATTAGCAAGGTATGAAATTTATTGTATTGTACATTTTCAATTTGTTCTCTTCCTATTTGTGTATGCATTTGATATTCCAATGGTAAAAGACTAGTAGATGTAGTTTTAATATATTTATATTGTGCTATAGTCTCAATAGTAGAGCTCCCCCTCTATTTTTATCCTAGATTCGCCACTGGACAAACGAGAAATCAAAGATATTCATTCACCTCTCTCTCTCTCTCTCTCTGAGAATTTACGAACTTCAAATCTACGTTCTTGCCCGCATTAATATACGGCCACGGGAAAAAGGAAACGCGCGCTTAAGAGCAACTCCAAGAGAAGAGCTAAATCATTTTCTAAAGGTAAATTTGGCTATTATTGGAGAAAAAACGTCTCCAATAGACTCTGTAAATGACTCTCCAAATTTAGTAGCTCTCCATCCCTCCTCCTTCGCTCTCTATTTTTGGATAGCCTACCTCGCTCACCATCCAGCCTCTTGGCGCGGTCGACGTTTCCTTCCCGCACGCTGCGCCCCATTCCCGCGTGTACGCGACCCACCGCGTGCCCTCTAGTTTAGATAGCCTGTTGGAGTAGTCTTGTTTTTTTGGGTGAGATTCATTTTAGAGAATAGCTAAATCACTAAATTTAGATACTTCTTTTGGCTAATCTCTTGGAGTTGCTCTAAAATCTGGGTATTAGAATTCATCTGAAAAAAGATGGTCTTAGGAGTGCTCATTTTGTACTGATTAAAACTTATTTTATGATGTAACTGTTAATAACTTCTTAGCGTAATTAATTTTTAAAAATTAAAAAAAGTTATATCATCATAGACAATAAAAGGAATATGAAAAAAGAAAAATAAAAAACCCAAAAATAAACTAAAAAATCAGAAGAACAAGATAAAATTAAGAACTAGAAGCTTAAGTCCAGATAAACAAGGCCGGTTACCGTGCCATTGTCTCATCTCACCCTAATAACCTTCAAATGCTCGTCGATGGTCAATACGTCACACGCGGACTCGGATCGTGAGCGTACCAGAGGAAAAGTCCATTTCCCCGTGTCACTGACACCGGCGGCGGCAGCACGGGATGGTGGACTCCCAGCGTTTTCTTTTGCGTTTCTTAAACCGCCGGCAATGCGAGCAGCGCCACCCACGGGACCGGTCGCGTTTAGGCGCACGTCTTCACAAACGGCTTGTCACTTTCGGTCTTTCTTTCTGTACAGTAGCAACACGCATTCGTTACGACAGCCTCGTCACCAAGCTAACGGCCTGTTTTTTTCCTAAGACTTATAGTTTTTAGCTGCAGCTTGTGATTTTTGGGCTGTTTATACGACAGATTATATATAGAGTAACAGAAACTTATGTACGGTTTTTGTCAATATAAATAAACTTAATATAGTATGTACTACAATTAACTAGTAGATCCATCTTAAAAAACACTTTGTTTAAAAACTAGTTACTGTAGAAAAGCCAAAAGCTGAAAAAGAACAGAGCTTAAAATAGATCATGGGTCTTTCGGTTGTATATACTACTACATGCTAATTAACACGGAAGTATTTAGTGCCAGCAACCGATGGCTCGGATTCGGGCGGCGGGCCCATGCGCTCAATAAAGCACTGTTTTTGCGTGAGGCCCCTAATGAATTCCCCCAATTTGACTTCCCCTAATGTTCCTCACTTTCGGCCTCCTCCTCCCAACCCTAAATCGCAAGCAAGCAGGCGGCGCCCCACGTGTGGGGAGGCGGCACCCGGAGTCGGTGCAGGGAGAGGGCACCTGGAGTCGGCGTAGGGAGGTGTGCGGGGAGGCGGCCCGGGAGCCCACATAGGGAGGCGGCATCCAAAGTCGACGCAGGAAGGCGCGCGGGGAGGCGGCTCAGGGAGCCCACGTAGGGAGGCGCACGAGAAGCCCACTCAGGGAGGCAGCGCGGGGAGGCCGGCTCGCGTGCTGTCACTGTGCAATCAAGCCCATGCCCTTAGCGCCATCTCATCCCAAACTCTGTAGAAATGCCGCTGCCACGCCATTTGTGATGGCCGGCCAACCGCTCCCCTGTCGCCCGCCGCCTTTCCGTGGCTATAAAAGCCCACTCTCGCGTTTGACAGCTTTGCCACACTTCGCTCCCTCTACCACTCGAAGCAATCAACCTCCTGTGCACCACAGCTCACCGGTGATGTTTCTTCCCCAAATCCGGCCGGTGAACAATCCGCCGATTGGCTCCACCGTGGTCCGATTCCTCCCCACCGAAGCATCTTCGGAGCACCACAACACCGTTCCCCTCCTCGGCCGGACCTCCCACCGCATGAGCTGAGCCCACACCATGCGCCTCCTCTGCCCGTCGCCGTCGCACGCCGCCAGCTCGCCGCAGCCTCTCCCGAGCCGTGCTGACCCCCGAGGTAGACTCCCGAGCTCGCCTAGATGCTCCTCTCTCGCTTAATTGAGCTCCGGTGCCATGCGCCGCAGTGGCTGTTCTTCCCCTGTTCCGCCGCCGCCCACGGTCACCGCCGGCCAACTCCCTGGCCGAATTGGCCGACGAGACTTCGTTTATGGGTAGGCGTGGGTGTAAGCAACCCATTTTGGGATGCTCAGCTCCGCCCGCCGTCTCCCTCGCCGACGGCGAACTCGCCGAGCGAAGGCAGGAAGAAGAAGCCACTGTAGCTGCACGGATAATTACGGTTAAGATAGTTAGTTAATGATTAATGATGAGTAATTAATGCTAATGATGAGTAGTTAAAACAATTGCTCACTGACATGTGGGCCATGCCCTTTAAACTAAACAGTAACCGATCCCACCTATCATAGGTATAGATAAGGAAAATAAAAATAAAAGAAAAATTAAAATTCTACTGTGGGCTCCACCTGTCATATTTTAATTATTTTCGGATTATTTAAACTGAAAACTTCAAAAGGGCATAACTTATTCATCTTAACTCCAAATTGAGTGAAACAAATTTCTAAATTCATCTAAATTCAATATCTATCCAATAGAACTAAAAACATAATTTTTGAAGCTCATTTGAATTTTTATGAGAGTTTGTTTTGGTTTACTAATTTTATCTAAATTTTTGCGCAACGTAAAAATAACGTACGAGACCCAAGAGGAAGAAGCTGAGGCTGAAGCAACTCTCGACGATCAAGACCAAGCCAACTATGACCAAGAAGAGTCAATACTTTGATCATATTGAATCTACATTTTCTGCAAATTATTTCTGTTTTAAATTATCAAATTGCATGCAGTTATTTCATATGCAGATATATATTTGTTTCAAGATTCTAGTTATATACCCATTAATGAACTTGTTAGTATTATATTCATTTGGGATACTTGAATATTTGAGCCTTGTCACCCTAGTAAAATTATAATAGTAAAACGTTTGAAAATAAGTATATATTTATACGCCATGTTTAGTACTGCTTAGATAATCGGGGACACCAAAATACCCTAAGTATTACTTTCAATCATGAGAAACTGGTTTGGGAAGTCATGGTGGAAATGAATAGATATATTTTGATATGACTATTTTATGCTCCCAAAAATCCCAACTTGCTTAAATATTTGGACGGATGGTTCGGGGGCTAGTGCAGTGTTATACGAGAGTGTGGTTAGTGGTAGAACCGCCCAGATAACCCTAAAGACTGAATCTTGTCATGACCTCCTGTGTAAAATAAGTACAACCACAAGTCTGTAAAGTAGAACTTGGCTTAGTAGATTTACTGGACCCTGAAAGTCATCTGATCTGTGGAGGAGGTGAGGTAGTGCAAGTGGTTGTCTGTGTGATGACTTGAATGGGACACTCGTTGAGGGTGAAGTTTACCGCGGCGAGCTAGTCAGTGTTGGTAGTCCAGCTGCTAGTCGCATAGGGGTAGAACATCCCGCACAACTTATGGGACCCGCCGCAAGTGGGAGAAGCCCATATGAGTGAGATGAGGGAAGGGAAAGGTAATTTGAAAAGTTAACTAGATATAGCTCTATTAGTCAAAACTATTCGAATAGCCGAGCCCATGGTCAAGAGTGGACATGGAAACTTAACTAGATATAGTTCTATTTCAAAAACTTTGTGGGTGAAATTGGAAAAGTGAAGGGTAGTGGAAAGCCCTGGTTTTATGTTGCCCTAGGTGTCGCCCCAGTGATATGGTAAATGGTTATAACACTGAAAGGTTAGCATATGGTGCAGAAACCATGTAACGATGGATGGTATCTAGATTGCTATTATTACTACACTCTTCCACACATTATGATTTAAGTCTAAAATTGCTAGGTCTTAGGAAATTTCTAAGTAACATAAACTAAAAGTGATTGATGGCAAATAAAATAACCTGAGTCTTTCCTTGATAAGCCATGCATGCTATTTATTGCATCTTGTGTATTGGCTCACGGTGCACGGTGGATTTGTGCTCACGATCGCATTACCAAAATCAGAAATAGGGACCCAAGACCACTATGCCTATGAAGATACCTGTAAGGACCCAGATTTTACAATCCGGATTTCTCTGTGATTCCACCGCACTATTCCCTGGATCAGTAGATAGTGCTCACAGTTTACAGTTTTGAATATCAAAGTACATATCATGCGGAAGCGTAAATATAATAGTAGACTTACTCATGGGTCGATTAGGCTGAAATCATTAAATTGCAGCAGCGGAAGAACGAAGCACGCAAGTGGGACCTTCAGGACATGCCCACAAGCAGCCAACTGGAGGTTCGCGACCTAACCCTTGACATCTTCATCTTCTGTACCATCATGTCCAATCGTGTTGCTGAAGCGTAGTGATCTGATTCTTGATTCTGGATTTGTTGTAAAAGCAAGTGTGAGCACAAACCACCGTGCTCCGCGAGCCAATACACATGATGCAAATAAATAGTATGCATGGCTTATCAAAGGAGAGGCCCGGGTTATTTTATTTACCATAAATTGCTTTTAGAAGTATTATTATTATTTAATCATAGTGTTATTGTTGCTGCCTAAACTCCACATAGCGATTACTATAATTGACTTAATCCACCAAAAATACACTTTATTTATTGATTGCTGTCTAAGACACCAAACAGCGAGCGACATCATTTAATTAATCCACCGAACACACACTTTCTATATTCAGTGCTGTCTAAAACTCCAAACAGCGTATATCGTCAATTATACAATCCACCAATCAATTGCTGCCTAAATCCCCAAATAGCAAGTACCATAATTTATATAATCCACCGATCAATTGCTGCCTAAAACTCCAAACAGCTAGTGACATCATTTATCTACTATCATTTAATTAATCCACCGATATCTTTTGTATTCTAAATTCCTAACAATCCAATCCTTTTGTTATTGATCCACAACCATAATTTGCTCTTCCAATAATCAACCTTATTTTCCATTATCTATCTCTAACTAATTCACTAGTATACCTCCACCAAGAATATCATTGATCAAGCCTACAATTCACTAGTTTACATCCACCAAGATTGATCAGGTCTACAATTCACTAGTATACATCCACCAAGAATATCATTGATCAAGTTTATACTCCAAGCATTATTTTCATACCTCCAAATTCCCAAAAATTCAATTCATCCATATAATGTTTGATCAAATCCTATTAATCCCATTATCGCCAACATCTTCCAAGAATTAAAATTAGTTATCAGTGTTGTAATCCAGCAATTACCTTTGCACTACCTAATTCTCCAAAAATCATTTAACTTATCTATCTAACCTATATGATCATTTAGGCTCCACCAATTTATTTCTCCCAGAATCCATACTATCATTTCCTTTTTATGATCGACATGAGTCCACCAATATCTTTATATATTTACCACAAACATCTATCTCCTTACTCACGACTCTATTTATTCCTCCCTATATTTTATTTTGTAAGAACAGAAGTGTCGTTATTTGAAATTTAATGCATAAAAATTTCCTGAAACCTAGCAGTTTTGAACAATAACATAATGTGTGAAAAGAATGCAATAACAGTAATAGTGATCCAGATTTCCATCCACCGTTACATGGCATCTGCACCATATGCTTATCTTTCAGCGTTATAACCGCTTAGATTATCACTGGGACGACACCTAGGGCAACACAAATAAGGGCTTTCCGCGGCCCTCCACTTTTTCATTCCACCCACAAAGTTGTTTTTGAAACAGAACTATATCTGGTTAAGTTCCCATGTCCGCCCATGACCGTGGGCACGGCTATTTGAATAGTTTTGACTCTGCAGAGTTTGCACACTTTACCCATAAGAGACAGTTCACTCGTTGCCCCACACGATTCCTTAGTCATGCGGTTGAGCAAACCATCACAATAACCGTTCAAAGTATCTCGCCCCTTCCATCATCTCACCCCATGGGTTGCTCCCATTTGCAGTGGGTCTCATACGTTGTGCGGGATGTTCCCCTCCTATGTGCCTAGCAGCTGGCTACCCATACTGTTAGCGCATCGCAGAAGAACTTCACCCTCAAGCCTGCCACCCAGGCCGCCACTTGCACTACTTCCATGATGATAACTTCTAGGGTCCGGTAAATTTACTAAGCCAAGTTGTACTTTACAGACTTGTGGTTGTACTTGTTTTACACAAGAGGTCCTGACAAGATTCAGTCCTTAGTGGTATCTGGGCGGTTCTACCACTACCCACTTTGTGCTTCCACTGCACCACACACACACATCCTTGAACCATCCGTCTAGATATTTAAGCAAGTTGGGGTTTTTGGGAACATAAAATAATCATACCAACATATACCAGTCATTACCACCATGACTTCCCAAACCAGTTTCTCATGATTAAAAGTGATAATGATGCTTGGGGCATTTCGGCGCCCCCCAAGTATCTAAGCAGTACTAAGCATGGCGTGTAATTACGGACTTATTTTTCAAAAGTTACCATTATAATTTTTCTAGGGCGACAAGGTTCACATATTCAAATATTCCAAAGGAGGTGTAATAATAATCAAGTTAAACAATGGTCATATAACTAGAATCTTGAATTAATCATGTATTTGCATATAAAATATCAGCATGCAATTTGATAATTTAAACAAAAAAAATTTGCAGAAAATGTAGGATGAACATGATCAAAGTATTGACTCGCCTGGCACGGTTTACCGCCGTCTTGAGCTCACACGATGCTTTCTCTTGAGCTTCTATTCTTTATCTCCTCTTTGCTCTGACCGCGCTTGATCCGTGGAATCTTCAGGACTCCAGTTTCTAATTACGCGACAAATGACTAAATCCAAATAAAAGCAAATAACTCAAAAGATCCAAATAAATCCGAATAAACTCAATTTAGTTTTACTTTGAGTTAGTGGGTGATTCGGGTGATTTGAGGCAAGGCCGGTGGTAGAATATGATGACTTGATCTTTTTATTAATAGTCTCTTTTACTATTTTTGTAGTCATCAAGGAAGTTTCACGGGTTAGATTAGACCTAGGAATCAACATGCAAGATTAGCGGAGCATTATTTTGTTGAGTGCTCATATTCAAGGCATATGCTATATACGCAATGTATATAAATTTTAGCTTACCGAATCAATCTTATAGTTTGTGTTTATAGCATTTTGCAGTATGATATTTTATGTATCTTTGGATATTATTAAGCATAATTCAAGTTGAATTAGGATTCATTTATACGGGTCCTAGCTTGTTATATGCAATCATGCTTATCATATTACTTATCAAATCTAATGTTAAGATTTAGTTAATGACACCTTTGTTATTTTGTCTACTACTTTAGTTATGATTAGGCTTAGTTTTATTTTAATTTAAATTTATTTATCTGGGCAAAGATTGTTCTATAGAGTCACATTTCAATATATGCCATTTAGCAAAAGTCTATCATTAAGATTTATTTCGTGGCATGATAATTATTAGGGCATATATGTTTATATTTTAATTTAGGGTAGTCTCTGTTAAATTTGGATATTTAATCAAAATCATAATGCCTTTATCAATATCTTTAATTAATAATAAATCTTTTAAATAATTATGCAAACCATATAATTAATCATATATGAGCTAATTCAAATTCAAATCTTTAAATAATATCATTTACATTCTATTTAAATTTTATTAGCTTCTCTAAATTATTCCCTAATTTTTCATGATTTTTAACAATTAAAGTTAGCTACAAAAAATAGAGTAAAAAGGTGGGAAATAAGGTGCTGCCGGTTGGTTTTGAACACAGGACCTGAGGGGCTTGGGAGCCTTGTGTGCGCTCAGCTAGCCATCAGGGTTCTCGGTGTTACGCGATTTGCTAGGGATGAAAAAGGAAAATATGCAAGCGGTGGGCTGGCAGTCGGCTAGCAAAAATCAATCGAAAACCTAATCTAACAGGGGCCGCTAGGAATCGAACCCAGGATCTCGGCTGTGAGTGTGCAAGGCGGACGCTGGTGACCAACGGGGCGGCTAGTGTTTCTTGACTAAGAGAGGAGGACAAAATAGATAAGGCAATGCACGAGCCGGGCAAAACAGAGCAAAAACAAGGGAGGCTTGGGCGGCGCTCGGCCGACGGCGTCGCCGGAGGTGATTGGCCGGGGAGGTGCCGGTGACCTGAAAAACGATTTCTGGGGAAGGAGAGGAAGCCCGGGGAGGTGGCGCGCGGGTCAGGGCGGCGACGAGGCGGGAGGGCGACGGGGCGAGGCGGAGGTGGAACGGGGCGTCGGCGCCGGCGTAGGGAAGAGGCAAAATTGACGTGGGCGTGAGCACTAGGGAGTAAAGAGGAAGCTCACCAATGGGTTAGCCACGTGGAAGAGACGCCGAGGGAAGCTGGCGGCGGAGAACGGTGGTGGCGCAGTTGGGCCGCCGTTTAGGGAGGAGCTCCGGCGATGGGGAGCTGGGCCGGCGGTTGGGGAAGGTTCCTGGGAGCGTGGAGATGCTCTCAAGGTGTAGAATCGGCCGGAGGCCTACCGGGGAGGTGTCGGCGGCGGTAATGGCGGCGGCGGTCATTTTCGGGGAAGAAGGGGGAAGGTGGGGGAGGAGGAGGAGGGAATGGTGCGGGGAAGAGAAAGGAAAGCTGGCGGCTCTTATAGCGGTAGAGGGGGTGGGGGAGCGCGGTGGCGGAGAACCGGGATTCGCGCGAGGTGGGGGCGCGGAGAGGGCGACGGGACGGCGGGGTTGGGCGCAAGGGCGGAGGGAGCCGGCGGGATTCGCGCTGAAGCGGCAGGGCATGGGCGGGGAAACGGCGTGGGGCTCGGCGCAAGGAAGAGAAGGACAGCTTGGCGTGCGCTGGCCGTGCCGCACGGCTTTGCCGAAGCAGAGCGGAGGAGCGGGGGGTCCAGGCGCTCGGGGGAACAAGGAAGAGGAAGATACGGGCGGGGACGCGGGCCCACGTGGCAGGGGAAGAAGGCGGAAGTGGGGAGGTGGAGCTGGGCCGGGCCGTTTTGGCCGGCCTGGCTTCATCTCTCCTTTTCATTTTTTATTTTCTTTTTATTTACCCATTTGTCTATTGCATTATTTGTGTATGCACATATAAATGTATATATGTATAGGTTCATCTGGTTGTCCTTTATTTTCATAGTTCCACTTCATATTTTTCTAGACTCCCTCTTGTGTGTATGCCACTTGTATATAGGTATATATGTATATTTACACAGGTTTGCATTTTATTCATTTGCTTCTATTGTTATTTATACTATTATTTCCAAAAATGATATTGTATGCTCTAATTCAAGTTTCTCCCTTTATTTTATGGATCATCTTTTCAAATTCATATTTCAAGTTCCTGTTCTCTATTATCTGCACATTTCCTTTTATAATATTACTAATGTTTGTTTCTTTTTGAGCTTCTTAAAATTTTGGAACCTCAACCAAATTCCATTAAAAATATCATAAAAATCCAAACTCAAATAGAATATATTGCAAAACCATTCAAGAAATTCATATTTTAAATTTCAGATTTTTTAGGATGTTACAATACCCCTGCCACGGATGGAGGAACCAACGAAGGAAAGTAGACGGCTTCTTCGATATTGGGTCCTAGACAAGTAGACTTAATGGAGATTATGTGCACATGTATTATCTAAGTCTAGATAATATATGCCGCACACATTACCCCTCAATTGCTTGCTTGTGGATTATGGTATTACGCTTGCTTATGTTTTTGCTGTTATCTTCTGTATGTAAATATTTGGCCTAATTGGCCCTTGTGTAAACTGTCGCTCGACGCGATATATTTAAAACTCTGATATGTAACATTATGGTTTAGTATGTTTCATGCGATGTATGAGTTGATGCAGCAATGTACCTGTGGGCACTATCTACTGCTCCAGAGAATAGTGCAGTGAATCATAGGAGATTCTGGATTGAAAAATCCGGTCTGACAATTCACATTTACTTTATATTTGGTTCTACTTTTGTTAGTTAGTCTTCTTACAAATTCTATACTTACTAATAAATTTGTTTCTTTAAACTCCTATATCCTTTGGTCTGGAAACCAAAACTCATTTCTTTCTATAAATTCCTTTATAGGCATAATTAAATTTTGAGCTATATAAGTTATCAGGCTATTTTCATTCATATCTCCTTCTAGGAATCCTAACGCTGCTTTATTTGCTGTGTCCCATATTTTATCCAATAAAGTTATCAAGACTTTTGTTCCTAATTTCTTTCTTGTTATACCTTCCTATGATATACATTTCTTACTGTATATGTTTGTATCTGAATATTTTAACTCATTTTCAAATTGCTTACTCACAATTCTTAATTTTACTGGTTGTGTTAAAATGCTTAATTCTACTTCTCTAGATATTCTATATAACCCAGTCTTCGTTTCAAACATGCCCATGTGATATATGTGATGTGGTTTTATTTTTCTTAAGGTATCCTTTTGATACCTTTCCAGATCTCTTTCGAGGTATATGACTTCTTCTAAATTATTGATATCTTCACCTATGACTTCTTCTAAATTATCGATATCTTCACTCTTACCTTTTAACTTATCCATTAAAGTGAATGACCTAACATCTGTATTCACTAACTGGAGTGTCTTATCTCTTCTAATGAACCTTTTAGATATGTCCATTTTCCGAGTTTATGGTTCAAGTCAATGCAACTATTCATGATGAAGCTAGTACTATCTCCTTACTTCTTTCTTCATTATCGATTTTATTCAAGATCTGAACCAATAATTATAGGATGATATTATTTTGTCTTATTATTACTTTAGAATCTTCTTTAGGAGATTCGTAGTCAGAGAAACCTCCAAGATGCTCAAGATATTTTTCTGTTTCTTTTAAGGCTTTGTTATATTCCATCATAAAATTAAGAAAGAGCCAAAGTTTAACTTCTATCAATTTCTTAATTTTAAGAACTTCTTGATCTAAATATTTTAAATGTTATGATGCCCTTATAACTTCCCTTTTAGCAGGGGTTTTATCCAATTTCAATGAAGAGCCTAATTTTATCGTGACTTCTTCTTTAATGTAATCATTGTTTTGACTAATTTTATTTTGTTGAGCCTTACCTTCTTCTAATATTTGCAAACCTAAATTTATTTGTGTTTATGAGAGAATAATGTTCTGCTAATTGATTTTGTTCCTTATGTAACCTGTCTAATTTTAATTCTAGGTCGTCCTGTCTTTTACCCCAAGTTATTGAAAATTATATAATAAATTAACAAGCAAATTTAATTGACTATATAAAGTATGCCAACTATGCTCTTCAGAGAGGTTTATTATAATAATATTATCCTTTGTACTTACAATTTTACAAGAACTAACTTCTAGATTAAAATATTTTAGTTTTTAAATTATGACAAATCTTGCATAGATACCAAAGATTCGGAGATTCAGAGATTCGGTAAGATAGGTATTCAAACAATATATGCACTTATTATTCAAAATATTTTGATCACTATTCAAAATGCAATGAATTACAATAGTGAATTTTTATTTTGTGAATAGTATTTTTGCACTATAGTGGTGGCTGTACTATTTAGTTACTATTTAATGAATAGAGTACTTCTTTAACGATGATGTAAGCTTTCTCTAGACATTTCTAGTCATAATTATATGGGATAATTTTTTTATCGTCATCCCAGATGGTTTCACCCAAGGAAACACTTCTCTACGCCTCAACATTATATATATGGGAGCATATCTAGCGTTAATGGCTATTTCAGTGCTAAGGTGCTAATGGCGACGTGGACCGTCCGATCTAGATTGTGTGGCTCAGATAGAGGTGGGTGGGAACTCTATCCCACAAACACTTTTGCAGAAACCCCCTGCGCTTTGCACTTAAGTGAAAATGCTACAATATACAACAACAATGGTGGACTTGATGTAGTTTTGTTAAAATCACATGGGTTTTCTATAAAAGTATTTAATCAAGTTAGTGTATGACCGACCTTGTAAAATCAAGACCGATCGAGCTGATTTTGGGCTTGACCCAGAGAACTCGCCAGTCAAGACTGAGCGATTTATTCAGACCAACCGTGGAAGAAACGGCCCTTCACGAGGCCGAACATCAAGGGTCTAGTCTTTAGATTGTCGAGTGTGCGTTTGTTGACACGCATCCTTACTTCTGTCGTGCTACGAGTAGAACTCAAAACTGTTTTAAGCAGCGGCCGAATCCGAATTAGTGCTAACTTTACTAATCACCATGGCAAGGAGGCAATTAGCATCACTAGACAGTGTGCAAGAGATAGATCAATAGACATGTGGACGTTCAGTAACACTAGAAACAGATTTTATACCAAACAGGAACAAATGGCAGCATATATAGTCTACGGATCGAGCCCACAAAATCGACACATCCCACTTCAAAGTTGTCACAAAAAGGGCGGTCCATCCAACTGAACGACTGATCGACATACTGGAGTCATCAGGTGCTAGCTAGCTACCAACCAGTCAGGCTTGCAGCAGTACAAACTTGGAGAGAAACTAGAAACTGACCGATTAATAACCTGAAACTACTACCAAAGGTCTAACTGTAACCAGGAAAGATTATGCGAGTTCCTTCTCTCTTATCTTTTTCTTTACCTATCCTTTCGTTAATCGTTATCTTAAGAGAAAGCCACTAGGCATGCAGGGGAGGGAGCTCAGCAGTAGGAGGGAGTGGCCAGGGCCAGTTCAGTGCCCACAGTGCTGATCCCGCCGGCTTCTCCGTCGAACATGGACGTCTTCTCCTCCAGAAGACGCGCGGCGCAGGGCGCTGACAATGACGACGACGAGTCCTGCACAGAAGTCAGAAACACAGCCAAGCATGAATCAGCATGCACCTGCCTTGATTGATTTGCCAAAGCAATAATGCTTACAGCCAACAATGGAACAGGATGGAGAAATTTCTGCTTATTCAGAGAATTGAAAGCACTTGGGCAATGAGAGATGAAGAGAAAGTGCAAGCAGAAAGTGTACTACGTAGTACGTACTTACCACATGGCGTAAGGTGAGGCCGGAGAAAGACTGCAATGCCGGGACGGTAAACCCAGCAGTACCGGCGGCAAAGAGTGGCTGTGTCTGGAGGGGCGACGTCGGGCTGGGCAGGGGCAGCTTCTTGGCGGCGGCGGCGGCGGCGTTGGTCGACGACGCCGAGGGCGGCGTGGAGAAGCCTCCGAACATCACGTGCTCGTCCAGGGGCGACGCGACCACCACCTCGCCAGGGGCTCGCGACGACTGCGGGAGCCCCGGCTCGATACTGGGGCAGCTGCTGCTGCTGGGGAGATGCTCCGGCCCGCCGCCGGCGGCGACGGTGCAGCTGCTGCTGCCTCCCCCGCTGATGGCCATGCCGGACGCCATGCTTGGCCACAGGAACGTGCCCTCTGGCGTGCAGATGCGGAAGCTGCTCTTCAACACCGTCCTCTTCTTGCGGCTTTGGACGACGGTGGCATCTGCTTGCTGGCTGATCTGATCACCACCAGCGATGTACGGCGGCTTGCCGGGAGTAAAAGCTTCTTGCTTGCTATCATGGGGAGACACAGCAACTTCCACCTGATCTATTTTCATCTCCAGCTTTTCTCCATTCTTTGGCAATAGCAACTGTTCCTGCAGAGTCCAATGGAAACATGCAGCTATTTCAGTCTGGGTGAAGGCATATGTTTCAGCCTTTCAGGTGCAATACGTAACACACACAGGACAGAGTGCCACCGCAGTTCCATGCAAGAGTGCTATCTACCTTCAAAGACAGGAAGGAGCTGGAGAGAGAAGCCATCTGCTCCTCTATCTTGTCGTTCTTCTCAACCACAAACTCGTACTTGTCCTGAAAAAAAGGTCCCAGTTGATCAATACTTGTATCATGATATATTGCAGACAGCTACAACAGAATAAGCAGAGAACAGGTGGACCAAATAAAAATATTCTTAACAAGGATAATTGATTAAAATATTAGAGATTAGCGTGTGCTTGTATTTATCATGTATCCTAAAGATAAAAAAGAGTTGTTTGCATAGCATAGGAGGTTCGGGATTCCTTATCTCTGAAGATTTAGTTTGTATTCGTTTCTGTTTCGGTTCTGCTACAGTATCGATCCAATACGGTTTGTATTGATGACTCACAATCTCTAATTTCTGATCAATTGTTCAATCTCTAATTTCTAACTATTAGATAGATATAAATCACAATGCAACAGTGGTATACAGATGGAGATAAATTCCGGTCTAGCTACATGAGTGTACCTTCAAGGACAGCAATTCCTCCTTCAGTTTACCATTTTTTTGAACCACATTCTCGTACATGTCCTGGAATTAATGCAAAGAAAGATCATTTTTCATACGCAGCTAACAAATCACGATCAATGCTTGACCATTATGAAGTGTTGGTGGATATTTAAACATAATCAGAAATGTGGATCACAATCGAGACTGAATTTAACATGCACTGTTGCTTAGTTTGTGATGAAGTGTCAGCATTCCTAAGCTGAGGATTTCTAACCTTCAAAGATGAAACATGCTTCTCGAGCTTTTCATTGGACTTCACCACCTTGTGGTACTTCTCCTGAGAAACAAACACAAATGAAATGAGTGCACCAAAAACAAAACAAGTGAAGCTGAGTAGCTACAATGAAAAGCAAAGCAAAGCAAAACAAAACAGTGGAACCAATTTCCCATTTTACCATGTTCTTAGCACCTTTGGTTGATTGTACAATGTGGGGGGGGGGGGGGGACCAGATTAATAACTATCATAAGTGCAGTTATAAAAGGAGTTCATGTCAAAATATGCTTTTGTCAATGTGAGCAATGTGGGAAGTAAAGCTGAGAAGGTGTAGTTCCATGCTAGCCAGTGCATGTATGTCCATCTACACTTTCAGAGACTGAAAAGGAGCTAGAGATGGCATCCGTCTGCACGTCCAGCTTGCCATTATTATTGATGTACCCATATGGAACTTCACAAGAACAGAATCGAGACTAGCACTTTAAAAGAACCACAATCAATGGAAGAGAATGCTTATCCAGATAAATAGAAACAGGCAGATCAATGCAAGTTCATAACACCCGTGTGTATATCTTGTTAACATGTTTCATTTTAAATCACAAGTGGCAAACAACAAACATCACCTTTCTTGAAAAGTAGAGGAACAATAGATGGAAGGAAAAATGATTGAAAGGGAAAGATGTACAGGATCGTTTGGCTACCTTCCAGGAACTGTAAGCTCTCTCTGCCTCGGATTTCGCTTCCTTGCCCAGTTGCACCAAGTTAGAACTCAGATGCTCCATGTGCCTTCACACACCACTAGTCAAATTTAGCACAAAACTCGGTAGGCCTAAACAGAACAGTAGCACTGCACTACTGTAGGCCAATGCAAGAAGTGGGAACTACAAAGGAGAGTAAAAAAAAAAAGAGACCTTTTGACGCCATTGACCTCCTCAGAGAGCTCCTCCACCTGCCTCTTAACCAGGAGGTCACAGGCGATCGGGGACACGTCATCGCCCGGCTTCCACCCCGGCGGCGGCACCCAGTATGGATCAGACACGCCAGCCTCCCGCCGCACCTCCGCAAGCTCAGCTGGCTCCAGCCAGTACTCCATGGCGCCATCCGCGTTGTGCCGGCGACGGAACCGCTGAGTGCTGCCTTCCGACACCCTGCCCGCCATGTGCTTGAGCAGGTGGTCGAGGAGGCCGGTGTCGCCGATTTTCTTGCGGGCTTCCTCCCGCAGCACGTGCCGCATCACCGGAGCGCTGAAGCTGGCGCCACGGCAGCGCATGATGTCGAGCAGGCTCCTCTCCGCCGCCACGTACCGCTCGGCCGACCACCGGTCCTTGCCGCGCCGAGGGTCGCCGTCTTTAGCCTCCACGGCGCGCTTCTTCTCCTTCTTGGGACTCTTGTGTGTCTTGTTTTTTTTCTTCCGCTCGTCGCTGCGCTTGTCCTTGCCACCCTCTGCCTCCTCCCGCTTCCTCTTGCCGTTGCTTGGGCTCTTCTTATCTTCCTGCGCCGGGCGCTGCTGCTGCTGCACCTTGACGCTGGCCTCTGTGTCGTAGCCGTCGATGCTGGCCTCCTTGGAAGCGTCGCGATGCTGGCCAATGTACCTGACACGGCGCCTCACGCCCCACCCGGCGCCATCGCACTTCAAGGTCGTGAGGAGGCAGGAGCTGGCCGCCGGCACAGCCGCCGGTGGAGCTGCAGGCCGCGACGGCGCGTCACGTGGCGGCGGCGCCGGGTGGGACGACGCGGTGAAGTCGTAGAGGCAGGGCTTGACAAGCCAGAAGCTGTCCTGGTGCATCTCGCCATCGAGCTCCTCCTCTGCCACCCGGCGGCGCAGGATGCGGGCGGCGTGGTTGCTGCTCATGACGAAACGCTCGTCGAGCTCCGGCCCGGTGCTGAGCGCCGGGAAGGAGGAGAAGAAGCTCCGCAGCGCCAGGAGGGACGGGAAGCTCACCGTGACGTCCAGGATCGTGCAGTCAATCACCTACACCATTAAACATCACATCAGAAACAAACCAAATCAAAACAGCGCCCCACACTTCTAAGCAAATTCATCAAGAAACCGAGATCGAGGTAGCTGTTGAGTCCCAGAAAGAAATTGTCTCACCTTTACCACGCGTATGGACTTGAGATGGATTGGGGATTTGGGGGGCAGCCCCTCGTGGTCGATCTCGTAGAACCCTCCTGTGATCAGACCAAACCAAAACACAGCTTTTCAAGAACTTGGCACGAAGAGGAATGGTAGAGCTGCTGCACGAAGAGGAATGGTAGAACTGCTGCTCACCGGTGTGGTAGTAGGTGGGGGTGGCAGATGAGGACAGCAGGTACTGTCTGCTCAAGGGCGAGCTGGGGGATTGGATCCTGGAGTCGTGGTTGCTATCATCCTTGCCATTTCTGCCGTGGCTGCTAGGCTTCTTCTTGTAGTAGTACTTGCTCACCTGTGGGTATAGAAAAACTGGTGAGACAGGTGTATGATTCGTCTGAAGATGCAATGGGGAGCAGAGAGAGACTGAAATGGGAAAAGCTTTGGGGACTGGGCGTGCAGTGTGCGTGGGATGGGAAGACCTAGCCTTGTGAAAGAGATACACCAATCAACATCAGATATGCCACTGTACCTCCAGAAACAAAAGAAACACAAGCTAGGGAGCAATTTTTTTCCGTATCTGACAAAACTGAGACTGGTTTTTGCCTTTCACGTTAGTTGGTCTGTTCTGAGCCATATATATATGTGGCTTTGTATATCTCCACTAGTACTCATGTATCATTGGTGAAAATTCACAATTCTAATTTGATCCCTTTAGCTTGTGTGGCCATGCATGTTCAGACCCCGGATGGTACATGGTATTAAAAAGTTAATTTAATTTTGAATAGTACTAGTGCCAGCAAATTGTGCGTGCAAGCAACCGAGCTTGAATATATTCAGGACGAATCAAGAGCAATTCTGCTAGTTACATCAATTAATGGAGTCAAGAAAACCGATAGAATGCAAGTTTATTAAAGCAACCGAGAAACAAAAATTGCAGGAAGTGACTAGCTACTAAGTACTAGCTAGTCCAGAAAACCAAAGCTAGTGACCTACACATCAATCTCTGGTCTAATCAGCCAGTTCAAAACATGTGTGGTAATTGGAATGTAAGTTTGAAGCACTTTTGATGGTAATAAACTTCAACATGAGTCAAATGCATGACGACCCAAAAACGTACGTATGGATGCATGCTTCGTAGACCACCATGCATAATAACCTGAGATTGTACCAAACTAGTAAAATTAAACAGGAGAATCTTTGGCAAATAATTAATAACTCAAACTTGTATTTAACTGCATTCTGTTCATTTAGCAAGCCACGTTTCCTCTTTAGCATGGGGATCATAAGAGAAACAGGTAGTACTCCTATCTATTCGATGTCCGCAGAAATTAACAACTTCTAGTTGTCCCCACAAGAATCACAAAAGAAACAGTTGATTCAAAATTAATCCCCACATGCATGCTGTTCCAACGAGCCAAACATCAGCACGTAGATTAACAAGCTAGCTAGGGAACTTACATGAAATACCAAGTCTTGGATTCTACTCTGAGTTGCCTACTAATTTTGGCATGTAGATTACCAAGATCAGTTTATCAAAACCAGCCAATTCAAATTGAACCATCAACTGCACCAAGTATAACTAATCCAGTGACCGCACTGCGCAGTACTACTCCATTTCCATGCAACAGCATCTAAATGTTAAATCCGATCGATCGAGGCACCCCAAATTAAATCAACTAAATCAAGCAGCTAGCAGCACACAAACCGTGGTCATAGCGACATGCATAAATATTCCCTCCTATCAAGTGTAACTAACCAGACAAGTAGACAAAGGGAAGGAAAGCGAAACAGATAGTCCAAATTAATTAGTAAGAAACGAACTGCCGAAAAGCTGATGCTTCCACGATCGTACGAACGAACGTACCATGGGCGAGTCCTGCCGATGAGCCGCCGTCTCTGCGTCCATCTGCCTCCGCGTCAGAACCCTGTCCCCCGCAAAAGCAAGAACAAAAAAGCCATATTAACCCGTCGATCTCATGAATCAGCAGCAGCACGGATGTAGAGTATGTAAATTGCAAGAGAGATCACCCGAATGGGATCAGAACCCGCAAAAACCCTAGCCACACTAATGCACAAGCACAAGCTATCACTGCTGCGTCCTGCCATTACCGATCAAGAGATCGAGTTCGAGAGAGGAAAAAAAACTGGAAAATGCCCCAAAATGCAGGGATCGTTTACGTACGCACGGCATGAAAAGACGGGCCAAATTGATAGGCGAACAAAAACTGAAACACCAACTGCTCAAATGCTCTGCAAGCAGCAGCGCATGCGAAAAGAACGAAAAGCAGCGACAGAAAAAAACCATATCCAAAAGGGAAGAGATCGGAAAGGAAAAACTCGCCTCTTTTGCGATCAAATCAAAGTAGCTTTAGCCCCTGCCATTGAGCAAATAACTCAGGACCAAAGAGAGCGGCGAGAAAAACGGCAAACAAAAATCTCTCTGCTTTTCGAATCAAACAGTGCTGCTGCTGCTGCGCAGCGTGCAGAAGAATCGAACGGATCGCCCCCCCCCCCCCCAGAAACAGCAGAGGCGTAAAGCGAAAGGCGGGAAGAATCCGTGCCCACACTCACCGTGGCTTTGCTGCTTGTGAGGATCGGGTGGAACTAAATAGGCCGAAATGGGGCGAAATTTTATGGGGAAAATAATGAACGAATCAAACGGGATGAACTGGCTGGATCGTCGCTGCTAGCTTATTCGGATCGATCCGCCGATTCTTCCCGTTTGATCGATGGTAGCTTTAGCTGCTAGGCTAGATCGACTAGTTCTTCATCGTCGAGGGGATGGATGGATGGACCGATCGGAGCGTGGGGCTAATTGGGGTTTTCGCTTCTCCCAGCTCGATCTCGGGATTGCCTCGGCCGGGATAATTATATAGAGTGGCGAAACATTCGTAGAGAGAGAACGTAGAGAGAGGGTGTGACTTGTGATAGGGGCAGTGCATGCGTGCTGTGCTGTGCTGTAGAGAGAGAGAGAGAGAGAGAACGGAACGGCCAGCGCCGTCACGCACTGGCACACGGCATGCACTGCCCTGTGCCATTGCAGGGTGCCTGGGACGTCACTGACATGTGGGCCGTCCGACCCGAGGTGTCAGCCGTGTTCTAGGATGACCGCGTGTGACGTCAGAGGCCCTGTCGGCGAGGCGGCGCGGGGTGCGTGCCCGCGAAACATTTCGCGGTGGCGCGCCGCAGTGAGAGGGAGGGAGGGAGGGATGGGAATATTTGGCATTTCCGTGTAGGAGCGGCAATTATTACCGGTGGTAAATGGTGAATGTACTACCACCCCACCACAGCTACGCATGCTCGGCGAGAGATTTCACATGACCATTAAGCAGGCATCTCTCACGCGTACGCTAGCCAATAGATCAATTTAGGAGGAGGCTTCTTAACTGGTACGTGCATTGGCAATTTGGCACGCGATCGTGTGGAGCAGGCCCTGATCAATCTGGACAAGTACTAGTGCTAGTAATTTGCATCATGCATATTCCTCCTGCGGGGTAGTTGGTTAACTCGTTGTGATTAGTGGGGTGGGCTAATCTCGTTGCCACAGCATCCCTCCCTCTCCCCCGTGCGAATAACGGCCAGGAGCATCATCATGGCGTGTGGCCCCACCTGCACCCCCTCTGGTCGATCGATCGTGATTCGTGAACCCACCAGAGTTACCAGACCTACTGGTGCCATGGTACAGGACATGCAACAAACTATTTCACTGTCCCAATAAAAATTAGGTTCTAACCTAAAAAATGGAAACAAATTTCATTCTCTTGACAAACTTCACTTTAAATTGCATATCTCGTTCTCATACAAAAATGCACATCAAAACATAGTACAAAAGTTTGAAATAAATAATTGAATATGCAAACAAAATTTACAGTGGGGCGTGACATCAATCCAACAAACATGCAACAAAATTTCCAATGGTTGCAAAGACCCATTATAAGAAAACAATGCACCAATATAGCATACTCCACTATAACAAAAAATAAATCATGTGCAACAAATCCACAATACAAATGCAATAAAAAATCATCTTGCTAAAACATTTGAGAAGACATATTGTAACAAAATAAAGTACCTCGTGCAACAATTTGAGAAAGTTATTGCAACAAATTGAGAAAATACTTGCAACAAGCATACCTGAGGAGGAGGAGGAGGGGCAGGCATTCGGGCATTGCCAACGAGCCAAGCTCAGAGGAGGAGCACGACGGTGGCGACGTCTTCCACTCCTGACCTGTGTGTTTCACTCAACGTCTACACCTAATCCCCTACAGATCGGGCATGCTCCTCGTTGCAGTAGCTATAAATCCGATGAGCTCTGGCCACTCCTCAGAAAGGGGAGACCTCCGATGCACTTTGGCCATGGCAAAAGGCCTCCCTAGAGCATGAATTGGCCACTCATGAAATAGCTTTGTCGGATCTCATCGTATCCATGCTTGGAGAGAGAGGGGGGAGAGGAGGAGGAGCAGATCTCATAAGAGGGCATATATGGGGGCTGGCCTATGAGCCACCAGATCGGGGTGGGGGTGGGGAAAGAGGAATTGGGTGTAGGTAGGGAGGTTAGTATAGTGTTGGAGAAGAAGATGATCAATGTTAGAAGAGGGTTGGATGGAGTGAGACACGTGAAGAGATTGTGTGAAGATGCATCTTGTATTTCTCTCATGTATCGTACGTATGGTTGGTATTATTTCCTTTACTTCTACCCTTCCCTAAAGCATCGAACCATTCAAAATGATGCCAAGTTAACTATATGGGTTTATGCTTTTACCACAAGCCTATGCCAAATGACACTTGTGCGCACGAGTGGACTAGCACAGATATGTCCTATTTCTTACCAGCACAGACATGATGGCTTACGCAGTGTAATTAAATTTAAGAAAATTCAAAAATAGAAAAGACAGGTTAGTCTATTATGGATAATGCAAAGAAATACAAAAAAGGTAAAAAAATCCAAAAAACCAAAAAAGAACAAAATAAAAAATAGTGAATTAAAAACCAGAATTCAGAAACTAAAATTGAAATGAGCGGGCTTGAGCTGCCATCCGTCAGAAACCGAAACGATCACGCACGTTCCATCTCACCTGTAGTGCCATCGACTGTGGTCCACGGCGCCAGAAGAATCGCGGCCTGATCTCTTCGTCTGATCACTTCCGTACATAGGATTAGCTGAAGCTGGCAGGCAGACGGCGCTGCCTCGTACCTAGGTGGGAGCCAGGGAAGAAAATTCTAGCCTAGACAAATGATGGCTCATTGGTCTAGGCACTTAGCCATCACGTTTGTAACTTTTGTACCATGGTCTAGCAGGCGGCTTGCCCAGAAAGACACGGTTTTCATTGTGACTAGCGGCAATGGGATTTTAAGTGAGTTTTTTGAGCGGTTGGTTTATGATTTAAATATTTAAATTTTGACGGTTTATGAGAGCTAATATATATATATATATATATATATATATATATATATATATATATATATATATATATATATATATATATATATATATATATAGGAAACCTCTTTTCTACTCCCGGGTGTAGTTACTCTCTATGTCGTATCTCACAATGTAGGGAGTATCTCGCGTAACGGAGGGTATGTACATGTAGTATGCGAGTATTTAAGACCATCTAGGTAGTATGTATAATTTTTCAGAGATGGTATGTATATTTTTTAGACATATTATATGCGTATATAAAGGTATTTACAAAATACGCTAAAAACTATAGACTTTTGCAATTTTTTTCGTGTGGTTCACATTGAAGTATCTTATAATTAGTATACGAGTATACCTAAAATGATAAAGGAGTATTTCAAGTTTATTTAGGTGGTATATTAGAGGTGGGAGTAATTACACCCGGGAGTAAAAAATATTTTTCCTATATATATATATATATATATATATATATATATATATATATATATATATATATATATATATATATATATATATATATATATATATAGGAAAAATATTTTTTACTCCCGGGTGTAATTACTCCCACCTCTAATATACCACCTAAACAAATTTGAAATACTCCTTTATCACTTTAGGTATATTTGTATACTAATTATAAGATACTCCAATGTGAACCACACGAAAAATTTGTAAAGGAGTTTATAGTTTTTAGCGTATTTTGTAAATACCCTCATATACGCGCATAAAAAGGAGTATATCAAAAAAATATACATACCACCTTTGAAAATTGTTCATACTACCTAGATGATCTTAAATACTCGTATACTACATGTACATACCCTCCATTACGCAAGATACTCCGATCCCTACATTGCGAGATACGATATAGGGTGTAATTACACCCAGGTGTAGAAAAGAGGCTTCATTGTGACTAGCGGCAATGGGATTTTAGGTGAGTTTTTTGAGCCGTTGGTTTATGATTTAAATATTTAAATTTTGACGGTTTATGAGAGCTAATATATATATATATATATATATATATATATATATATATATATATATATATATATATATATATACGTAATGCACCATGGTGCCTAGGCACCAACATCCGATACACGTGTATGATTGATAATTTTTTTGAGTTTGGGTATGAAAATGTTTTATACCCTTGATATATTTATGGTAAGTTAGTTTTGAACTCAGTTCAAACTAGTTTGAACTACTTTTGAGTTCAATGCAACTACAGTGAGTACATACCATAAAAATAGTTCAAACTAATTAAACTGAAGTTGAATTTAAATTTTTTCGGAGTTTGATATCTCAAATATACTTTTTTATGGGTATATGAAGATACCCACATCAAACGTTACGAATCTCGAAGCAAATCAACGGGTATTGATATTGGTGCCTAGGCACCATGGTGCATGAAACACTCGTCCTATATATATATATATATATATATATATATATATATATATATATATATATATATATATATATATATATATATATATATATATATATATATATATATATATATATATATATATATATATGGGACGCTGAAATGGGACACCAAGGTGCCCGGGCACCAAGCCTTCCTACCTTTGGATTGCTTTTAGATGCGTGCTAGTACAATAGTATGGAAAGGAAGTCATTGACACGGATGGAAAGTCTTAATCAAATCATGGATGGAAAATCTCACTCATAGATGGAAAGTTTCACTCATGGAGCCTGGGCACCATGGTGCCCCTGTTATTTATACTATATATATAGGAAAATTACATAAGGCACCTGGGTGCCTAGGCACCCACATCAAGAACCGTCCAATACACGTGTATGATTGATAATTTTTTTGAGTTTGGGTATGAAAATATTTTATACCCTTGATATATTTATGGTAAGTAAGTTTTGAACTCAGTTCAAACTAGTTTGAACTACTTTTGAGTTCAATGTGACTACAGTGAGTATATACCATAAAAATAGTTCAAACTAATTAAACTGAAGTTGAATTTAATTTTTTTCGGAGTTTGACATCTCAAATATACTTTTTTATGGGTATATGAAGATACCCACATCAAATGTTGCGAATCTCAAAGCAAATCAGCGGGTATTGATATGGGTGCCTAAGCACCTGGGTGCATGAAACACTCGTCATATATATATATATATATATATATATATATATATATATATATATATATATATATATATATATATATATATATATATATATATATATAGACACACACGTATATGATTTTAGTCGGTACAGTTGAACTCAGCACATTTATAATTTTTCTATTAACCTCTATCTTCAAAAACATAACTGTAAATAGTATAAGTATAAGCTAAGTTTAAAATTAAAAGAACCCGCTTTTAGTGGAGCTGTATGGCTCGACGCCGCCGAGTCCTAGATACCCCGGACAGGACACCGACCACTCGGCCCATCTCATATGGCTCTGTTTGGACGTCCCTCCTTTTTGTCACCATGCCCAAACGCGCGAACTGATCACCTAGCTGCATGCATGGGTTCTCCCGTTTAATTTATCGAGCTCAACAAATCTCTTCTAGATCAGTCATTTGGATGGGAGAGATTGAACAGGATTTACATCATAAATCGGCATTAAGGAATGACGCACTCGATAGAATTCCTCTGTGGCACCGCGGAATGATATGCATAGGTGTCAGGACAACGATCATACGAAGCCTCGCATAATATAATCATGCATAAATCATATGCGAGAGTGGATGCCTGCAAAAAAACACATTGGACGATCATATTTCCCCCCTCGCCCTCACCGAAGCAGATTTTTTCTTTGAGAGTATGCATGGAGGATGGGAGGATGCACACCGCACGCAGATGGTACATACATACGTTCACGTGCGTGCGTGAAGTACATTTCTCTTCTTTTTTTTTGCGAGGGAAATTACGTGTCATCTTACCCGACCTACTCGATCTACCTATGCACTACGGGCCATCACAAATTAATCTGGCATGGATTTAATTAATTCAGGTGGCGACACGAGCAGAGCGAGGAGGACAACGAGAAAGAGGAAGATGGTGCGGTTTATAGACATCGTCAGGGGTGGATCAAACGGTAGGTCATGGGGGCTAAATTCACCTTACTGTTGGCCGAATGTTAGTATACCTTTTATAGCACCGGCATTTATTCATAGAAGAAGTAAGTCATTTGATTCGGAGATAGAAAAAGATTTCTCCATAAGCTCTCTATTTAATTCCTGGGTCTGCCATTGGATGTCATGGTGGAGCCATTGTCCAACAATGAGGAATACCAGGGAAGAACACGGTGGTCGCCGGTCAGCCCTAGCTAGTTGACTCTATTTAGGAGCCTTTTTGTATGTTTTTGACTTTAACCTTAGTCAATGTTAGTTTTGACTACTTGTCATGCTCATACGTGTTAGTGTGTTGTGCGGTTTGTAGTCGTCTGCAGACGCTACTTCTTCGTTATTATAGATCAATTGTTTTTACTCATAATTCTCAAGTGAGTATTCGTAACATTCCTTCAAACAAAGAGAGAAAACGTACATGAGCCGTCTCTTTTTCAAAACCCCGCAGACGAGAAATTGTTACGTCACATGGTAAGATATCGAACTAGTAAGTTTGTAATTACTCTATAACTTTATAAGAAGTGAAATGACATATCGGGCTCCTGCAGAAAGCGCTAAGTGTAAAATCTTCTGAAGGCTCATTCCAAGCTCTCAGGGAGAGTGGCCCTAGGAACAAGGAGCACTCGGTCGCACGAGAGGCCTTGGTCTTTATGTTCTTTGGAAACATGATTTCTTATATGACTCCGAAATGTACCAGAGTAGGATGAGAGCCAAAACCGAGCGCGAGGCATGACTACGAGAGGACATTACGGCATCCCTTAAAGATGAGATGCAAAGGTATATCAGAGATTAGATGGAAATGTATGGCATCCCTTCAAATCAGTAGGAAGCCCCTGCCGCTCTTGTGCTAGGCAGCCTCCCAACCATCAGAGTAGCTGCGCATCCAACCCTACCTTAGAAAGCGACCATCGATTTCCTGTCGATGACATCTTGGTAATAGTTATTATCTCTGGAATGCTTGATCCACTGATAGGCCTATTGGAGTAGCTAATTTTATATCGTTATGTAGGTGGCTATGAAGTGCAAGCTCCAAGTGAGATATGCCTACGTTGCCCTGTTCGCTGCTTGGGGCCAGGCGTATCCATCCGAGCCCAGTTCCTTGGTGCACGGCGTAACTCTAACATCAGATTTCGAAAAAGTGAATATGGATGGTATTCATGCTAATTTCGAGGTCGTCCCACTGTAGATGCCCCAAACGATGAGGTCGTGACTCTAGGGCAAGCCATTAGAATATTCATTTAGTGGCTAAGAGGGACATTTGCTTAGAGGCTCCTGTACCGGTGTCAAGTCCACTCAAGCTATCTGCATCGGTGCCAAGTCCACAGAAGCTATCTACACAGGTATCAATTCAACAGGGGCGATCCGCACCAAAGCTACTTGCACTGGTGCCAACACCACGAGGGCTATCCGCATCAAAGCTACTTGTGTAAACGTAGCAAGGGCGTGGTGCATCTACATCTCGTGCCCGATCGACTACTGTGAAGTCGACCTACAGCCAAGGTGGTAAGGGCAAACAAAAAAAGACCAATAATGAGATCCCCTACTTTCCCTTGGCCAAAGAATTTGTGCTAGATAAGCCGCTGGTCATCCCGAAAGAGCGTCTTCTAACCCTAGGACTAGCTTGCCAGAGATTGCATACATGGTATATGGAACAGGCCAACAAGCCGGAGGAACAACGACGCTCAGTTGTCACTATTAAGTTCAAGCAATATCATCTTTAGCACGATATTCATGACTATGTCTTCACGGTGACCTTGAGGACCTATTCTTTCTCTTCATACTCGACGCCCTCGATCCTCACTCATTCGATGCTGGACACTATAGGTGTATACAATCAGGTCTAGGTTCATGTAATACCGATAAATATCATATATAACTCATTGCTTTTGTATGTGTGTGTGTATAGATACATGGTGAGTGAAGCCAGATTAATGAAATCACCGGTTAATTTTCTTAACCCACACTTAATCTCCTTGGATATCATCGAGGAGAATATATCATTCGTCGATTATTACATGACGAAGGCATTGGAAGCTCACCGTGACAAGAAATTCATACTTATACCCTACAACTAGGGGTAAGTGCTGCACTAGTTGCTATACATGTTGATTTGTACTTTATAAGCAATACAAACTTAGGTTTAATGACCATGACATACCTGTGTAAGTTTCACTATATTCTAATTGTAATTATACCAAAATGGATCAGGTTAATATACCTTGATTCCCTAAAAAAGAACAAAATCAATTACACAGTTGTCCAATAATTAATTGACATATAAACATATTTCCTCCATAGATAACTCTATTGTAGTCTTTTGTTCCCTCCCAATGCCTAAGGCTAACTTTTTGGAATCACATAGGTCATTTACTACATACATTGCAAAGGTAGGAAATCCAATGAAGGGATTGACACCCTACGACATGATCTAGATTTTCTGTATTCGCTAATACACATTAATCCTATAGTAATACCTCTTGAACTAACAAATTCTATTTTTGTAGTGCCACCAACAGCTGCCGAGCAACACCTGTGGATGTTATGTTTGCCACAACATGCAACTACTCCTCGATTCCGCGATGAACAATATTGATCCTTAGGTTTGTCAATCTTGCGATAATTATTTCATACTTATCAATTTATATATGTATGCACGACATTGATTTTCCTAACGACAGATTGTGTCCATTGCTACAACTCCATTGGAACAGGCCGACCTCAAACAGATTCAAGGACAGTATGCATACTTCTTGTTGTCTAAAGCCATAAAAGAAAATGGGGAGTTCCACAATGCAGAATGAATTTCACTGGGATAAGATTGAGCTTAATTGTTTATGTGTATATTTGTTCATAGATGGATTAATTATTTTATTTTAGTTAATTGATTTGTGAAATGGATGTTCTTATTTCTGAAATGAATGAATGTGAATTAGATGTATATATACTGTGTTAATCTGCTTATTTCAGAGGGCGTGACTAGTATTTTCTGAGGCAAGCCAACTAACAGAAATAGATTTATGAATAGAAAAGAATATCACAGACGGTTATTAACTCATAACCGTATGTGATAGTCAACTATCACAGATGATTTTTAGTAGAAACTGTTTATGATATGTGATTTATCACAGACAATTTTTACTATAATCCATCTATGATAGTGATATATCACAGACAGTTTGCAGTTGTCACATACGATTTCTACTAAAAACCGTCTGTGATAGTAAGTTATCACAGACATTTTTTAGTAGAAACCGTCTGTGAAGTTTGCATCACAGATGGTTTGAAAGTCGTCTATGATGACCTCATATCATTACTGACCTATAAACTCAGACGGCTCACGAAACCGTCTGTGATGGCGTTTTTGAACCGTCTGTGATGACCTTTTCTGCAAGTCTACTACCTGATTGATAATCTACTAGCGTGGCATGAAGAGTTCGAACCCTTGGACTCGTTTTAATCTTGTTTGTATCTAAGTTGTTCTAGATTTCAGCTGAAGATTTGGAAGAGATTTTGTTAAATTATGCCAATCCAGCTTGTTTTTGTTGGTATTATTACAAGTTAGTAATACACTGATGGTTGTAAATTGTTGTTTCATAATGGATCAATGCCACTGATTCACTGTGATGATAATACGGATAGAGACTGAATCAATTTTTTTGAATTTTTTTATTTGTATTCAAAATTTTTTTATTCTCCCTACATAGTTTTGATTTTTACTGATTTTTTGAATGGTCGGGATTGTTAGCCCTGACCTCTCCCAAATAGTGGTTGGGATTTGTTTACCCGGCAGGGAATTTACCCCCACTGGTGGAGGGGATTCTATGGGCCTGTTTGGGAGAGCTCCACCACTGAAAACGTAGATCTGGAGTAGCAGGTCCACCATGGAGCAGCTCCACCGTGGATCTGGGATCCCACCATGGAGTGTTTGGCTTGTACAGCAGCTCCAGATCCACGAAATTGAGGTTTTGGTGGGAATGGCCACTTTTGGTGGGATGGAGTGTGTAACCAGTGGTATTGGTGGGTAATTACCACCCAACTCCACGGTGGAGCACCCCTTGAGGAGCTCCATGAAATCCATGGATTTAGCCCTCAGATCCAGGATTTTGGTGGATCCAGATTTCGCGGAGCTGGAGCATTTGGGTAAAATTTCGTGGAGTGGAGCTGTTTTTCGTAGATCTGGAGCTGGTGGAGCTCTCCCAAACAGGCCCTGTGTACCCTTAAATTCCTCCCTAGGGATTTCTTTCCTGGTTTTTCCCCTTAGCATCCAAACAAGCCCTTAGAGCAACTCCATCCCATTAGTCATTTCTCCCTCTCTATTTCCTAGGATGAAGAGGCTAGCTATTATTTTCAGCTCTCTATTTGAGTTAGCATTCCAATAGCCTAGCTATTTGAGAAGCGAGTGAGGAGGCGCTCGCCAAATCTAGCTAGCGGCCGGGAGAAAATAGCGACTCGATAAAAATGAAGAGGAGGATAAAGAACCGGTTGGAGTCCATTTCTTGAGTCATATTAGGTAAATATACAATGAAGAGCAGGATAAAGAACCGGTTGGAGTTGCTTTTAATGTATATGTTCTCCCGTCCGATTTCAAATACCATGACTTAGATCGGATTTTAGATCGGGCGGTCAGGAAGAGATCCCGCACATTCCCACCGCATGAGCAATACTGACGTCGATTAGAACACGATTGGCACGAGTTTTCCCTCGCACCTTTCCAAGTCTTCTCGTGGGGTGCGCATGCATTGCATCTGAGCGGTGGCGGTGAGATGCGGCGACGTGGCCGGACGGAATGGCTCGACGAGCCGAGCGGACAGAATCACGCCGGCACGGACGGGGCGACGGCCTGATGGCACCAACAATTGCTTGGCTCAACCAGCGGGCAACCGGCGAGCATAGACCTTGGCAACTAGCGGGCACGGTGCAACAACGCAGAGGTTCATGGCCGGAGTTGCAGACCTTCCCCTCCCGTGTGTCATTTTCCGCCTTCCCCTACACCTACAACCAACACATTACCGCGATTCATCGTGATCTAATGTCTAATGGTGGGGTGAATCGTAGACGAAAATCTCGAGTGAACTCCATGCTGGGGAGATGTTTGATCTTCATAAAAAAGGATGATTTTGTATAAGTTAATAATGGCCTGTTTGGATGGACTAGGACTAGTTGTTAGCTAGGACTAGTTGTTAGCTGACTAGTAGTTAGCTGGCTAAAGATTAGCCCAGTCCTGTTTGGATCTAAGGACTAATAAGTACTACTATCTCAGTACAAAGTCTGTTATACCCCTGAGCCTCTAGTGCACGCACGTTTTCCCTGGCGTGGGTATCGGCGTCTTTTTTCCATCCGGCTGGTCCTTTAGCCCTCATTAGCTGGGTTTGGCCAACTAGTTGGCTAACAACTAGTTGGGGCTTTGGCTAAACTTTAACCCACTCATTAGCCCTCGCGTCTGGATCCACAAGGACTAAAAATTAGCAACTAGTTGTTAGCCCATAGCATCCAAACAGGCTCTAAGTACCATGGACTGCTTCAAAAGGACTCTCCCCCTAGCATGGGCAATTACATCGCTGGTGTGCCAGCGGTTATCCTAGCAAAGATAGAGAAATTGTAAAACACGAGTTATCCTAGCATGGCCGAGGCTCGCCGGAGCGCCGGAGGTGGCGGCGCGAGGAGATGAAGCCCTCGGTCCCTCGGTCGAACGGAGAAAAGGCCGAATAGAAAAAAAAACGGTTGGGATGGGGTGTGTAAACCAGTGGTATTGGTGGGTAATTACCACCTAACTCCACGAGTAGATACGAAAAAAGTTTTCGTGGAGCACCTCTTGAGGTGCTCCATGGATTTCATGAATCTGGAGCTAGATCCAGTATTTTGGTGGATCCAGATTTCGTGGAGCTGGAGCGTTTGGGTAAAAATTCGTAGAGTGAAGCTGTTTTTGGTGAATCTGAAGCTGGTGGAGCTCTGCCAAACAGGCCCTTAATCAAGCAACGGCCGGCCGCTCCGCCCCCGAAAATGTACGTGCATGGCTGCCGCTCTGCTCAGGTTGCGCTAGCTTTCCGTTCCCGGCTTCCCCCAAGAATGAAGAGAGGCGTGCCGGTTTCGCCGCCGCGAGCACCGCCACGAATTCGAAGCCCATTTAAGCGCGCCCCTCGTCCGGCACCCACGCCTTCCTCTCCCGGGGCATCCTTTCCCTTGGCGGGTCGGGTGATCCATGTGGCCACGGCTCCAACGTTAAAGGCCACCCGGAACGACTTGCCATGGCCGGCCGGTCGAGCAAGGCCCACCACCGCGCCGAGGCGTCCGCTCCGGCCACGTCGGTGGCCGTGGCGGCGGCGAGGGCCGTCGACGCCCCGCGGGCGCAGCAGCAGGAGGCGGCGCTGAGGCGGTCCGCGGCCTTCCAGCTGCGCCGTCAGCACCAGCGTTGCGACAGCGAGCGGATCAGGCAGCCCCGGTGCGGCGAGGTGGCCGGCGGCACTGCGGCGGGGTGCGCCGCCGTGTGCTGCTGCTTCCCTTGCGCGGTGGTGGAGGTCGTCGTGCTCGCCACGGTGCGCGCACCGGTGGCGCTGTGCCGCCGCGCGGTCAGGGCGCGCCGGCACCGGCGCTCGGCCTCGGCGGGGCAGGCGGCGGAGATGTACGAGCTCCTCGTGGACGACGGCCGCGTGGTCGAGCCCGGCGAGGCGGTGGCGGTGTGGCCGGCGATGCCCCCGTCGGAGGAGGCGGGGGAGCTGGAGAAGGAGGTTTGGGCGAGGTTCTACGGCGCCGGCTTCTGGAGGAGCCCGTCGCAGCTCGGCGACGAGATCAGGTGATCGCGGACGGGCCAGCGGGCGGCCGGCTTCTGCGGGTTCTTGATTTCTTGCTCCTGTTCCTTCGTTTTCTATTGGAAGGAACCAATGGAGAGGAGCAAAAGGAAACTTGTCTCTCATGTACGATGCTGCGTTCTCGTTCTACCTTATCTTTTTATTTTCTTTTTCGGATATTTTTTAGAAGGGAAAAACAATTCTCTTCTTCGATGCACACTGTATGTAATTAAGTATATATATTGAAGATGTGATTGATAAAAAATACTTAGAAATTGAGAGCAAGAGGGAACACACAATGAAAGTTCGAGAGAGAGAGACGCACAATGGTTTGCAATGGCGTTAATAGTCTCTGAACAGGGCACTCTAATAGTTTAAATTTGTCATTAAGGTGGGCATCAATGCACCAATATGCATACTTGAACACGCCGATTGTTAAATTCGTGACTACACTTGCGCATAGAGATGGAGCTTGACATGAATCCTCCGAAAAAAAGAACTTTGACATGAATCAACCTGAATTTTTTTCACCTGGAAAATGAACGACTTGTTGAGGCTAAAACAATTGTCTGTAACGTGTATTTCATCTAGATCTAACGTGTATTTCAATAAAACGCACACATGTATGCACATAGAGTATGATGTAAGTGTAGTATATGTACTCCTTTGTAGTCTTAAAAAAATTTGACGTTTTAGTGGCCGAAATATGTGGAATCGAAGAAATTAGGCCCAGGAAATCTAATAGGGCCGTGGGTTTCGTTCTTATTCAGTATTCTATCTCTATGGTTACTACAGTAACACATCATCTGAATCTATGTTGCGGCACGAGCTAGCACTGGCGCCTTATAGTCCAGAGAACGTACAGCATTGCCTTCAGAAGTTTCTCCATGAACAACGTCTTCGCTGCAGTGCAGGTCCATCAGTTGCACAGGACAAACCTAAGGCAGGTAAGTTGCTAAGAGCATCTCCAAGAGATACTCTATATGGCTCTTAATATTTAAATTTTAGAGTTGAAAGGTAAGAAGTAGCTCCAACAAATTCCCAAATAGACTCCAAAAAATAGAACACACCCAAAAAATGGGCTCTCGCTCTCTACTTATAGAGGATGATCTAGACTCCCAATACTGTTTTTCTGATTTAGGGTATCTGTTGGAGGGAATGATTATTTTGGGACCTTATATCGTGGTTAGGATCTGTAAAAAGAGATTTAGAGTGTGAATTTATTGGGCATCTCTTAGAGATGCTCTAAGCTAGCTTCAACTACATCAGCTGCTGAAAACAAAATCTTGTTCTGTCTTGGACAACACCAATCACATTTTGCTGGGCACGTTTTGGCAAGTTTTCCAAGTCCATGAAAAAAATATCGCTTTGTGCTGCATATTCTGGTTCCAGATATGTATATACTATATAGCCCTTTGAATTTAAGCTCTGTATCTTATTATTCAGTGCCCATTAGTTGGCCAGTAACTCCACTACTCCACACACTTCTACAGTACGTTGGGTAGCAACTGATTAATTGAGCTACATCTTGGACTGCATCAGCAGCGCCAGGGATCGATCTTCCAATCTGGGCAGCAAAGTTCAGTACCTCAAAGGAGACAAGTTAATTTTGCGTTGGGCTGTTGGCAGTGGCACCGGCGCAGTGGTGATGACAAGCTTTGCAGGGAAAATTTTCAGAGCTAAAACAAGGAGCTAAGCTGCACATCAGTCTTAACAAAGTTGTCGGTCAGAACTCACCAGTTTGGCACTTCACAGAAAAGTGACAAAGTATCAGTTGCACTTGACCGGTTGGGTTCTTTTCTGTTGAATGACACAAGTACTTCATATGATTGGGTGGTGCCTTCCTTCCCAATGTAACTCCTCACCTGCATACAGAACAATGAAGAGAGTTTAGCTTTCGCCCATGAAGTCGTAAGGTTGTTTCAGCTTACTAGACGCAACATCGTCATGGCTTTTTCGTCTGTTGAATACATAGTGGTGCACGCTTACTCAGCCGTCAACTATAGTTTTCGCCAACACTGCAAGCCCTGTTTGAGTTTATCTTCTCAGATTTACATGCACCATGACACTTCCATAACATATACAAATTTTGGTTGGTAAGGTCTTGTAATTTTCACCTTTTCAGAAGCGAGATCATCACTGCAAAATATTTTGTTGCATCTGCCAGTTTCCACTTACCAGTAGCCTTCAAATATTCATTTTGTAGGTTCATTCCATGATATTCTAAATTAGTGAGCCTATATGCCAGATTGACAAATGATTGGAAGAAAAGAAAACAATCTACAACTTCATACTTATTCTTTGTTGTGTATATTCGAACCTTACTTCAAGATAAATAAGCCATATATCTTGTTCTGCACTATTTATTTATTTATTTTGGGAACATCATCTTGTTCTTTACTAGTTTCTCTAAATGCTTTCCATCAACCTTTTTCAGGTCCTGGATGTACCTGGCCATTTCATGATCTGAATTCTTCAGTAGGGCTGTTGCTTCAAAGGTGCTCTGAAGCTTTTGCATCCAGACTACAGAGCAAGGGCGAATCCACCGGGTGGACTTCATCAGGCTGTAGCCCATCCTTCGGCCCACACCCAACCCCCCAAGGTGGGCCCATCAAGGTAGTTTCATATCCATCATTCATCCCCACACACCGAGACCAGTTGCAAGGAAGGGAAACTTCGAGATGCAGCGAGCATGCACCTTAGTCTTGACTAGTCAGGAGGGGCGGCCGGAGGCGTGATGAGAAGGAAACTGGTCGATGGGCAACGGCCTAAGCAAGAGGAAGCTGACAGTGGGCCGCCGGCTGGGTGGCGAGCACAAGCCCATGTAGTAGCTAATCATCATATCCATCCATCCCACCATCCCACGGCTCCCTACCCACCAATAGCAGAATCGAAGGAGTGCACTGGAGGGCTGAGGCTGAGCGGTGGCTAGCGAGAGGCTCAAGCCTAGGGCGATGGCAACGGCTGGAGCCTGGAGGCAAATGTCGAACCCGGATTAAGCCAATGTAGAATCTTGTGTGAAACCACTGTACTATTCCTTAGATCAGTAGATAGTGCTAATAGATACATCACTAAATCATTTAATACACGATGTAAACCATATCATTTATTAATATTATAGATCAAAGTTGAAATAGACCATATTGGGTCAAGTTTACGATAATGGCTGTTTGTGCTAAATTCTTACATTACATAAAGTAGAAGCGGAAGTAATAGCAAAAGGGGAAACCACATCTCGCCACAGGCAAGCGATTGGGGGTAAGATGTGTGTGACCGATATTACCCAAGAGCTTGGATAATATTGGTGCATGCAATCACCAACATAATTAGCAGGATTGGGGTAAGACCTAGACTAACAGAGACTATCCTAATCTCCTCCATATTCTTCTCCATCAATTCTTAGAGTGTTGTAGTATGCATAGTGTCAGGAGCTTCGTAGTACACATAGTGTCCTTGGTCCATAAGTTTTAAGGGATTTAGTGAGCAAGGGTAAGCACAAACAACCGTGCTCTACGAGCCGACACATAGAATGCAATAGTATACATGCAAGGTTCATCAAAGGTATGCTTAGGTTCTTTTATTTGCTAAAGGCATTATTTGAAAACTACAATAATTAGAACATCCTATGACCTAGCATTTTAACCAAACCATGTTTTATTAACGAGAGTAAAAGTGTGTAATATTTATAACGGTGTAGATTCCATCCACCTGTTATATGATTCCATCCACCATATGCTAATTTTTGATACTAGGGTTACATTCACCCACTATCATCACTTGGTTACATCAACCAGGGTAAGCCAAAATCAGGGTTACATCCACCGACGAGTTTTCATCCCACCCACAAAGTTTTAGAAATAGATACTAACTCGAATAAGTTCCCATGTCCTCCCTTGGCTATGGACATGGTTATTCGAACAGTTTATACACTGTAGAGATTGTACACTTTACTCACAAGAGATAATCAACTTGTTATGTTTTACACATTTCCTTAGACATGTGAATCAAAAAGATCACCACAAGGCCTTTACAATGCATCATCCAGTGTAAGTTACATCCACTAAAGTTTCAATTTAGTGAGACTACGTCCATCACACCAAGACCCCTCTCTTGCGCCACACGACAGCTTACATCCAGCGACACGAAACTAGCAACACAACCCGTGGTTCACTCCAATGGTGCAATTCGCACTGGCTATGCAAATTAGTTGGCCAGATCGTACCCATTATAAATTTGTGGTTGTATTGTTTTATATTAGGAGGTCATTACAGGATTCAGTCCTTAGAGTTATCTGGGCGGTGCTACCATAGACCATAATTTCTCGTGCGACATCCGCACCAACCTTCATACCATTCGTCCAGATATAGTAACAATAAGTTTTAGAGTTTTGAGAAGTATAAAACTAAGTTATCTCAACATACTAGTTATTTCCCTGTAATGACTATCCAAAACTAGTTTCATGATTAGAAGATGATGAGAGGGCAATTAAATGCCCTAGTACTTAAGCAAGATTAGTGTGACGCTTAAGTACAACTTATAAATAATGGGCTTTAAGCCTCCTCTTGTACCACGCCTCATACGGCGTTACACTGTCTAGGCTCCAAGTTGGTGCACAACTAACGACGTGCATCACCGTCTTTACTACCTCGCCTCAAAACATGGCAGGCATCGCTATGCTCTTCATCACACTGTAAGCCATCTCCACAACCGTTTTGGTTCTGGCACTCCACAACACTGTTTTGTTGCGGTGAGTATGGTGCAGTCGTATACCGCTTGACGCCCATTTCGTCATAGTAGTCATTCAAGCCAATGGAGTTGAACTCCTCTCCATGATTGGTTTGAAATGCCTTCAGCTTGAAGCCGATCTCGTTCTTGGAGATGACTTTGATCTTCTTGAAAAACTTGAATGCTTTATCCTTCATCTTGATCACCTCGAGCTATATGAAACGACTATGATCATCCATGATCAGCAGCAAGTAGTGGCCACCTCCTGGTGTGGCTGGTGTAATTGGGCCGCATAAGTCACTGTGAGCCAGCTCAAGGCCATGCTAGGCATGATACATCGAGGCGTATGGGAATAGCGTTTGGTGCTGCTTGCCGAGTGCACATCCATTGCAAAATTGTTCCAGTCGTTCGATGAAGCACACCCCCTTGACCATCTTCTTGGCGCTCAAGTCGTGCAGGGCACAAAAGCTGAGATTACCGTAGCGCATGTGCCAGCGCCACACTGCCTTGTTTGCCTTCGACATCAGGCATACGGGTGTGGTCAGATTCAGGCCAAGAGTGTATAGCCTGTTTCTTGACTGATGTACCCATGCAAGCAGCACTCGTTCCTAGTCGAAGATGCTCAGCTCACCATCTTCAATTACAATTTTGCATCCACCCTCAGCGAGTTGACCAAGACTAATGATGTTAGATCGTAGTCAAGGGATGTAGTAAACCTTCGTGAGCGCCCGATGCTCCTGATTTTTGCACTAAAACAACATGGAGCCTTTTTTTTGTAGATGTCCACCGTTGAGCCACCACCGAATTTCATAAGGTGAACATGTTCTTGTCGCTAGTCATGTGGTTACTCGCACCTGTGTCGAGGAACCACTTGTTGTCGCTTGAATCGACTGGCACCACCTTCTTTTCGTTGAGGTACACAGCTTGCATTGTGTTGATGGCCACCTGGCATGCTCACAATGCTCAGCCATCAGCAGTGCTGGTGCATTGTCCTGCACTTGCACCAGGTTCATCGTTTCCTTGCGCTCGTGACGTGGCTTGCGGCAGTCCTTCGAGAAATGCCCGTAGTTGTTACAATTGTAACACTTGACCTTCGTCATTTCACAGCCGCCAGTAGATGACATAGAATCTCTACCATCGTGGCTACCGTTGCCACTCCCATGACCATGTTACTTGCCGCTACATTGATCACCGCCACCACCTCGGTTCTTCTCGCCATTAGAAGAGCCTTTGCCATGCTCCTTCTTTTTCTGGCGCGTGAGCCACTCCTCTGTGAGGAGTAGCCGCCCTCCTTGGACACTGGCTTCACCCTCCAGGTCGTAGCATTCCTCCACGACCCTAAGTCGTACCATCAGCTCTTCAATGCAGATTGTCTTGAGGTTGACAAGTGTCTCAATGGAAATTGCGACCTATGAGTACCATGAGAGAACAACACTAAGAAACTTCCTCACCACCCTTTCGTCATCGATCTTGTCACCAAACAGATTAAGGTTGTTGATGAGTCCAGTGAGCCGCATCGCGAAGCCATCGATGGTCTCTCCGTCCTTGAATGTCATGGACTCGAACTCCGAGTGTAATGTTTGCGCTTTGGCTTCGCGCACATGCTTAGCGCCCATGTGCCTTACCTTCATGGTGTCCCACACATGTTTCACCGTGTTCTTGATAGCAAGAGTCACCAACATCTCGATCGGCACGACACACAAGATTGTCGACAACGCCAATTGGTCATCACGGTAGTCGACATCGTCTCAAGGCTCAATCACCTCCCAAAGTCCTTGTACCTACAAATTGACCCTCATTAGGAGAGACCAATCACTATAGTTTGTGTGCGTTAGCATGGGGTAGACCATTGTGCCACCTATCTCCTTCACCACACAATGCACCATGATCTTGCGGCCTCCATTGCCGCTCTCATCGCTGTCTTCATGGATGCGGGCTCTCAGTGGTGGTGGTGTCCTTGATGGAGATCTTGATTCATGCTCCAACATTGTGGCAGGATCAACCACTACACTCGCTCTGATACCACTTTTTGCGGTAATACATCAATCGTGAGTACTTGGAAGCGAAGCTTTGACGTGAGTACTCGAATGAACTGCTTGGATAAACAGTACTTTGCTACAGTACTCGTAAAATAGTACTCTGCTACAATACTCTTACAACTATGAAGTAACTCATACTCGAAGTGAGTTACGACCACAAAGGAACGTACTTGAAATGAGTTACGATCACGAAGGAATGAGTTACGACTATGAAGAAGTGTACTCGAAGTGAGCTACGACCACGAAAAACGTACTCGAAGTGAGCTACGACCACGAAGGAATATTCTCGAAGTGAGCTACGACCCCGAAGGAACGTACTCGAAGTGAGCTACGACCCCGAAGGAATGTACTCGAAGTGAGTGACGATCATGAAGACTCAACACTCGCAGATGGTTGGACTCGCTGGAGAATAGTGGACTCACAAGACAATAGTATTTTTGTGCCGCTCAGAATTGGTTTGTGGTGTTTTCTCCATTGATCTTTTATACTGCGAAAAGGAAATAACTGACCCGGCATACCCATCACGTCTAGCTCTTCATGACGTGCTATCCCACGTCCGAGCTATTCATGAAGTTACAAAACGCACGCACAGTGGCGAATCCAGGATAAAAATAGAGGGGGAGCTCTACTATTAAGGTTATAGCATAACATAAATGTATCAAAACTATATCTGCTAGTCTTTTGCCATTGGAATATCAAATTCATAGCAGCAGGGGTTTTTTCATAAGCTAGGTAAGCAAGGTCGCAAGAGATACATGAAATTAAAGGATATAAGTAGGAAGAGAGCAAATTGAAAATATACAATACAAATAAATATATGAGTACCAATCTGTAGATAAGAAATATCGAATGTAGTGATATTACTGCTAGTTGCATTGCTTGAGAAATATTTTTGTAAATCTAAAAACAATTAAACAACAATCAGTCAATAATTGATTAAATAAATTGATTAATCGACTAATGTTTAATGGCTACTGAGTATCAATTAAACAATAAATTCCATCAGTTGAATAATAACTCATAACGGCTGGAGTCTGCAGACAGTAACTCGGGCAGCCACAGCCTCACGGGCAGGCGGGCAGGGCAGCAGTACTAACGGGCAAACCGCAGACGACGCGACGGGCAGCTCACAGAGCCTCGATGCCTCAGCTGCAACCTCACTTAGTTCTTTCGGTTCAGCGAATGGGGAATAAGCCGAGTGCCGTGGGCGAATGGGGATTGGGATTGGGGAATGCCTCGTCGTCTCGTCGGCGTCGTCACTCGTCGTCTCGTCCGCCGCTCGGCCTCACCTGCGCGGCCGCGCCCGTCTCCGGCCACCACCGAGTGGCCGCGACCTCCTCTCCCTCGGCTCCTCCGCTCCGCCTCCGCATTGAGCCGCCCTCCGTGCTGGGCCGCCGAAGCGCCGACCGCCCCCGGCCTCTCCCTCCCCGGCTCTGCGTCGAGTCGCCGACCGGCGACCGCCTCCCCCTCCTCGGCTCGCCCTCCGCCGCGCCGGGCTGCGAGCTACCGGCTCCGCGACTTGTGACGCCGTCGGCATGAGAGGTGAGACCATCACCTATTGGGCCTCAGTGCTGCCGCCTCATGCTTTCTTCAACTCCGGCAGTCTGGCTCTTCTTCATCCTCCGACCTCCGGTTCTTCAACCTCCGGCCGGCCAGGTCTTCTTCAACCACGGTGGGAGGAGGGGGTGCTCGAGCACCCTCAAGCACCCATGGTGGATTCGCCACTGCGCACGCACTAATACTCTTAACGTACGCACTCACTTAACGCACGCACTAATGCAGTATGATTAAGTCTGTAATATCTGTAGGTGCGATATGGTTAAGTCCAACAGTTCGATTCCATGTAGACTGCATTCCACCTTGATCTCTCCTCCGTAACAGCATTCACAGCCGCCACCGACGACGCGCAGTCAGATTCCAAGATGGTTGGCATGCGGATAAATTCGAGCGCTCGCTGGATCCCCTGTCGACACTCCAGGGCTTCCATTTCATCTCCAGCTCCTGCACAGCGCTCCAAGCTGAGAGAAGTACGGGAAATTTCTATCGCCAAAATTTTGCCGCTAACGCTTACCGGCCTTATCGGTGGGTGCCAGTTAAATTTTATACTGGTAAAAAAATTGGATTCATCAAAATTCATCTAAAAATTTCAAAATATTTTAAAATTTTCAAATCAAAGCTTTCATCCTAAAAATTCCAAAAATTCCGGCAATTGATGGTTACTGGTGGTATCGCTGCGTGGGCCCGGTCGCCAGAGTGATTCCGGTTCTTCTCCTGACGCGAGGCTAGGTTGCTAGGGCCTTGCCTTTCTCAGTACCAGCCTTCTGTCGGATATTGAACAGGGATATTCCCGGTGACTCTGAAGAAAACGAACAGAAGCAACGACGGATGCTTCTCCCTTCGCACGAACGACATCGTTTCTCAGATGCCAAGCGCGCCAAAGCAACATCAAAATCTTCGTCCGCATCTCTGCGTCAACCACATCAAGAAGGATTAATAACCAATCAGGGCCTGAAAACTTGAAAGCATCCCCACTCGGCAATCCCCAAACAGTGCGCAGGGCATCTGTGACTGAGAGAGCGCGCGCCTTGGAATCGTTTCTGTTTTCCCGTGTGCTTGCCTTGTGTGTTGGACGTGGAGGAGTAATGTGACGTCTGATCTAATTCGGCCCGGTATCGGGCCTGGGCGTGCACATTGCACAGCGCCTCCGATTTGCAGCTGCATGGGCCTGATCATTATTGGGTAGATAGATCTCATTAGAGTAGCAATCGGAACGGATATCGTTCATTCTGTATTCTATTGCGTATTTTTTCTTCTCAAAATCGGATATGAATAATGCCATATACCTATTTCTTCATTCCGTATTCGTTCCATAAGTCCTCGAACGATCGATCGGTCGGAAATTATCCGCTTCTTTACACAGGACATTAAACAGTAGGATGTAATCAGAGCGAACATTGAGAAACTAATCGCTGAGATATCAAAGAAAAAACACTCAATATTCCTTGCATGTTTAGATGTGGTAATCCGCCTATATGTTATCTTGTTACTAAGTGAAGACACAATATACTTTCTTATATCACTTGACATACGGATATATACGGATGGATGTCACTCATCCTGTATCATATTCTATATTTTTCTCAGAATCGGGGTCGAACACGGATAGTATCGGATTCCCATTTACCTCTACTGTATTTGCTCCATAATATTTGATCGGTCGGTCGGTCAAACAAAAATTATCCACTTCGTTTATACCCCTAGATCTCATCTGTTTTATTGTTCATGAGGGCGTTTCTTCCGCCCCGCAACATCAATTGTTGGAAATCTCGGATCCTGTAAAATCAATGCATGGTCTGATGTTCGTTTTGATCTGAACAGTTATGCTACAGCAATTATTTACCATCCAGAAGAGCAACTAATCATATGTGCTTTTATATATTGAGTCATGTGCACCAACCAATTTACCTAAAAATTTAAGTCAACAAAAAAATTTGAGCTATATACACTATCACAGAAAGAGTCATCACAGAGGGTTTAAAACCATTATCACAGATGGTTTCTGACCCGTTTGAATTTATGCATCTATGATAACAGATGATTATCATAGACAGTTCTTAAACCGTCTATGATAAGATACAATATAGAAGGTTTATGTCAGATATCATAGATGGTTCTTAAATATAGCCATATGTGATAATCTATTATCACAAATGGTTCTAGATAAAAACCGTCTACGATTGCGTTCTCATGTTCTCATAAATAGGTCTCATTTAATTCATCAATATTATATAATTACGTTATAAAACAGTGCAATCAGATAATACATATGAACCAAAGTAGGCCTATTTATGAGAACAAGATCATTGTGCAATAAATGTTCATGGCATGTCTTCATCCTACAATAAAATATGAATTTCAACAAGGGCCGAAACCTTAGCCATCTATTAATCATCACAAGAACTAAATTAAGCATCAACAATTAATTTTCACACACACGAGCATCAAGATTTACATGGCTGAAACCCTAGCCATCCAACAATTTTGGATGAGAGATATATCAATGGCAATGAAGAAGAGGCGGCGGTAGCGTCACCATTGTGTCACGACGGTGACACTGCAGAAGACACTCTTACGACAAGAGTGCCTTATGCAGTGAACAGTGACGTCACAATCGGAGGCAGAGGAGCTCAGGAAGGTAGTCGGTGTCATTGGGGGAGGCGACGCCTCGATCGGTTTGGGGGAACTAGGCGACGCTTCTGTTTGGAGTGTTTGGGGGAGGCGTGTGGGCAGTATATATAAAGGCATTTGGGTAACATAACCGATTAGTGATTGAGAGGTCACGACGCTGCTTTAATTTGAAAGTTTGAATAAAGGGGTGGCAAAATCAGGTGATGAAATATTACAGAAGGTTTTTAATAAAATCGTCTGTAATGAGTTAATATCACAGACGGTTCTCGTTAATAACCGTATGTGATACTTCACAGACGGTTTTCAACATGAATTGTCTATAATATTATCTCTCCATATACAGTTTTTAGCGTTGCTAGTAACACAGACGATCGCTGAACCAAAATTGTTAGTGATTGTATTTAATATTGATAGTTTTAATTAAATGTCTATGATAAGATGTCTAATATTAGTCTTTTTGTAGTAGTGATATACTTCAACAATATATGTTTGGAGCTTATGATAAACAGCGTAAAGGAACCTTTTGTACATTGCTACTACTAAAGCTAGGACGTTGCCGTGTATTTTTGTTATGCAGCACACACATCGGAGAAATACTAGTTTGTATCAACGATCGCAGTGAGAGATGTAACATGCACGGGTTACTCTGGCGTTTACCGACGCAAATTCGCGTTTCGGCTTAATTTACCGAACTATAAGAACAAGGGTAGAAAACAATCGCAACCCCAGCAGTTACCGAATGTTTATAATTTGAAACTTTATTAGATTTCAATAAAAGCCAGGTGATCCTATTTCAAATGTAAAATAAAAACAATCGTAATTCACAGTAATAGTATATATGATATTCACTGATACCAAATCAAAATAATTCGGTATTTACTAATACCAAACCAAAGTTTTAATCCCTAGTTTTGGTATCTTATTTCAAATATTATATCTAAAAACCCACATTTACAGGATATACCGTACGTATGAATACACCGCCCAATAGCAAACCGTTTGAAGAATAACAAAAAAACTCTTCCCCCAAGGGGTGTCGGGGATGGGACCTTGCTAGCCTAGTGGGGGTGGGGCATGTGACGAAGTCTTCTATGGGGCCCACGAGGACCCGTCAACAAATAAAATATATTTGTTTTAGTTCATATGTTATTATACTTTTAATGTGATATAAGCATCTTTTCTCATATGCTTGACTAAAACTTAGATTTATATATTATTACGTGATAGTATACCTAAATAATTATAAAGTAATTGCTAAAATCATATTAACAAGTAAAAAATTTTATATTTAAACTGTATTTTCAATCCACATAGGGATCCCCACGGGGCTCAGGTCCCCGTGGAAGGCAGGGACAGGGGGCACTCCCCCTCCCCCTCCTCGGGCGAAGTTTGGCAAGGGCAGCGCTGTGGGGACATCCCCTGGTCATATGCCACCCCTATGCCATCTCTAAAATTTTCCATTGACTACATACTAGTCGCAATCAAGGCACCACAGCAGCAAGCTAAGAGCAACTCCAGCAGTAGCCCTCAAAATAGGGCCCCTACTTTTCATTTGAGGGCTCCCCCTACTTTTGAGGGCCCTGTTTTATGGGCTGCACTCCAGCAGGAGCCTTCAAAACAGGGCCCCTACTTCTCAATTCCCTCTATTTCCTCACACACTATATGCATATGTATGGGACAAAAGCACAATACACAATAAAATATTTATGATTTCACAATGAGGGACAATATTTAGATATATGAATTCAAATACGAATATTCAAATTTAAATTCAAATTTGTTCCGAATTTAAATTGAAAGCACAAAGTTCATCACATAACATTCAAATTTGTTCCGAATTCAAATATGAATATTCAAATTTAAATTCAAATTTATTCCGAAATTAAATTGAAAGCACAAATATGAATTCAAATACGAATATTCAAATTTAAATTCAAATTTGTTCCGAATTTAAATTGAAAGCACAAAGTTCATCACATAACATTCAAATTTAAATTCAAATTTGTTCCGAATTCAAATACGAATATTCAAATTTAAATTCAAATTTGTTCCGAATTTAAATTGAAAGCACAAAGTTTATCACATAACATTCAAATTTAAATTCAAATTTGTTCCGAATTCAAATATGAATTCAAATACAAATTCAAATACGAATATTCAAATTTAAATTCAAATCTGTTCCGAATTTAAATTGAAAGCACAAATGGTCCACAAAAAACGAGGAAAGCTGAAAAATGAGAGCCGGAGTAGGGGGCCCCTAGGAATGAGGGCTTGGAGGCCTCATTTGAGAGGCCTCCTATTTTTGAGAGCCAAGTAGGGGCCCTGCTGGAGTTCAATTTTTTGCTCTGGCTCTCAAATATGAGGTTTGAGGGCTCAAGTAGGGGCCCTGCTGGAGTTGCTCTAACAAGAAGCGTGACAGGGAGGACATCTATCTTGTGGCCAGTCACACGAGGGGGAGGTCATAGCCATTGTCCCCCATCTCCCTCTTCCACCATGTGGCATTCGCTGGTAGTGCCTCCCCTGCACTGCACGGGCACTGCCTTCCCAATTGCCACAAGAGCACAAAAAATTAAAAAATTCAACTCGATTAGGAAAAACACTAGATTCCAATAAAATTCAATTTGGGAAATTTTAAACTAGGAAAATTCAAATCGGGAAATCTTCAATTTGGGAAATTTCAATTTAGAAAATTTTGGGTTATGGTTTGCCTTTTTCCCCGTGGCGGGGGCTCTTGGATGGTGGCATGAGCTCCCAAACATGCAGCGTGGGTTTCTACCGATTGCAGTAGTGGCGGTAATTGCACATGAGGATGTGGCATGACTGTAATGGCAGTTTTGCACAAAGATGAGGTGCAGTGGCCCACGGGCACCAGCAATGGTGAGGTAGCACCATGGATGACATAGTGGGAAAGAGAGCGAGGGGAGTAGGGGAGCCGAGTAGATGGGATGCTTGCGTCATCCATGCATCACACGGGTGCCATCTCCCCATGCCCCAACACCCTCGAATTGTGTCGTGTGTCTGTCCACTAGGAAAGAACGGTGCGGGCGCCCTCAAATTAGGGCACTCTTAGTGCATAGGGCCATTCCTGGGCCTGAGAAATAAGGACGACCGCCTACGGCACACAAGAGCCAGGTGCCCTAGCCGATGTGTGTGTCTGTATAACAAATACTATTTTGTGCCTAAGTGTAGAATAACTTATTCTACACTCCTGACAGTTCCCCTCGCCCCGACCGAGCTTGCTCACCCACCAATCGGTTCCACCCGCTCACAACACATACAAGCCATGAACCCATGTCCCTTCTATCCCCAACCGCTTGCGGTTCATCTTGGCAGTAATGTGGTATCCTTTTTTACTTTTGCCATCATATGCCCAACATGCGCCATGACAGGTGTGTCAGTAAACTCTAACAACGTGTCTAGTAAATTCATCAGTACAATAAAAGCAGTTTCATTTGGCCGTAAATTGATATGCATCTGGTCATAATTATGATTTCCAATTTTACTGCCGCTGTCACATGGCAAGCGTGCACCATGGCTAGGTGTGGTAGTAAAATCTAATGATGTGCCTAGCAAATTTGTTAGTACAGTAAAAGCAGTTTTTATTTGACTATAAATTTGTACACATCTGGTTGTAAAAATTGGTTGCACAGTGCGCTTGGGATCACACGTAGGAAGGTCATAGTCAGGTGCATGGTCGGGGCGTGTGGTTCATCTAGACGTAAATTAGTATATATCTGGATGTAAATGAGGTATGTTTTCTTACTATCACCATCACATGGCTAGCATTGGCCATGGTAGTAAGTGTGTTAATACAGTGTAAGAAGTTTCATCTGACCGTAAAATCGAATATATTTGGTAGCAATTGTGGTTTCCAATTTTATTGTCACTGTCAAATGGCTACATACGCCACGGCTTGGTGTGGCAGTAATCTCAAATGATGTGTGCAATAAACTATTAAACTAGTTGGTACAGTAAAAGTGATTTTATCTGGCAGTAAATTTGGGCTGTATCTGGTCATAAATGTGATTTCTAGTTTGCACTGTGTCCATCACACACCTGTGGCTTTAGCACATGATACGGTAGTGGTGCGGTGGCTTCAAAACCGCATAACATGGACGATGGTGATCGGTTTTTGTAGATCAGTGGGCTATGCCCGCATGTGGACAGCCTCGCACCATTTTACCTTCAATTTTGAGTGGTGCCACCATGTGGCATGGTGGAAGGCGGGGGTAGGGCAGCAGTGCAAGGGTATGGCAGACAGAGTGGTTTTATAGGTAGTTGCCTAGGATCGCATGACGCGTAGGAGACCTAGAATCATGCGATGCATCGAAACTTGGGTCATGCAGTTTTATGATTGGGTCATGTCGCTCCCGTTACATCCAGGGCATAGAATAACTTATTCTAGGCTCAGACGTAGAATAGCGCTACCGTGTGTGCGTGTCTATATATAGCCGAAGTATATAAATGATATGGGCCCATATCGTCAACTCACAAGGAGCCACCATGAACGACACGAAGAATCAGCCCACTAGCAACAATACTGAGAACTTGTACTAGCCATCCCATGTGTCCAGCTTAGCAACTTGTCCTTTTCGACACACCTATGTTTGGCATGTCACATGTGAATAAATATTGTGGTTGGTGTTGGTTGGGTATGGGTCCGAGGACCGAGGGTAGGGCACTCACCCTTGAATGGCTGGCCATGCCACTATCAAAGATCTAAGGTTTAGTTGAAGAAGACGAGGAGAGAATAGGAACTTTGTTTATTCATTACTTGATTATGAATGATGTGGCTCCTATGTTTATATAGATGAGGTTAGTTCCTAATAATATGGAAACAAACATGATCTAATGCAACCAATCAACTAAAGATAAGATCATAATCATAATACCTAAATATAAAGATTTGCATCGATCTATTCCTAATATAATGGTATGCATCCAACTATTCCTAATGTGAAGATATGCATCTAACTATTCTAAATATAAAGACATGCATAAGATTCTATCCCTAAACAGGTAGCATCGCTACAGTACCGCACGGGTAATGTTCATGCACGTTACAATACCTATGGTACTATTCACTCGCATACTGTGTGCATTACCGGGATCCTAGACCATAACATTACACCCCTCGTGGTAAGACAACTCATCCTTGAGTTGTCAGGTGGCAGCCATGGTTGAAGTCCTTCATAACCACATATCAACAAGGGGGCACAATAATAACATCGTGTCGCATGGAAGAAGATCCGTGAAGTCTCGGTGAACAACAACGAGGATAACAGCCATCCAGCGTCAGTTGATTTTGCAGTAGTCACCGGGGGCAAGGGCAACCGGCATGGGGCAACAGCAGCATCATTCTTGCCCTAAGATGCAATGGTTGTAGAAGAGATGTGACGACATCGCTAACCCCCACATGGCAACTGTTGTACTCTGAACTTGCGGAGACACGGTGTCAGCCTGCTGCATGGAGATGACCGCTGTTGGACAGCGACAACCTCCCTCCTTGGCAGAGGCACCAAAAGTAAAGCTTAAAGAGGAGTCATTGTTGGTGTCATGGCCAGTGCCAATGTCAGCACCGAGGAAGGTGGTGGCAGCACAGCCATTGCAATGGCACACGACGCCTCTTCCTACTCCTTCAACTTGTTCACCAACTCCATAGCCTTCTCTAAGGTGGCCATCATGTTATCGAGTAAGGACTTCTTTTTGTTGCTGCTAGCCATCAACCTCTCCAAGGGAGATAATTCAACATTGAGAGCCATGGTGAGTGGTTTTGATACCAAATGTTGTAATCGGTGGTTGGGCACGGGTATGAGGACCGAGGGTAGGGCGCCCGTCCTCATCTAGCCACCGGCAAGGCTCTTCCTTGATATGTTAGAGAGGATATGAGGCTTGACTTTAGAAGAAGAGGGAGACTAGAGACTTTTGATTGTTTCTTGCTTGATGATAATAGATACATGGCCGATCTTTCCACACAATTGGCAAACAGGCCGATTGTCAAACCCTTTGTTGCCGCCATGATAATTGCCATAATTGGTACCCTGGTACTATTCGCGGCCACCACCTTAGCCACGTCCACATCCACCACCACCTTGTCCACACCTTCTTTAATTGCTCCGAGACACTATGTTCGCGGAGGGCTAGAATATAAGATTGCTTTTCTCATGACACATCTCGTAGTCTAGCATGTGTGAGTAGAGATCAGTGAGGACGGTCTACTTTTTCTAGGTGGTGACAGATGTCACTAGCTCATCGTAGAAATTGTCAAGGCTGGTGAGAAGATAAATGACTTTGTTGAAGTAATCAATCATTGTCATGTCCTGCTTTTGAAGCATAGCTAATTGCTGTCAGATTTGCATAATACACGCCCTAGATTGAGTCGCAAACTTGCGCTCGAGGGCATTCCGAACTACACCCGATGATGACAAAAACAACACCTGCCCTAACACCTCCGGCAAGATTGTCGATAGCAGCAGGCTTAGGCATGTTTGATCTCGTTGGATCCAGATGGAGTATGCAGGATTAGGAACATATGCGGCTCTATCTTTCTATCGATGCCGAGATTAACTGGGGTGGCACCGGATTAGTTCCTTCTACAAAATCAAGCCACCGTGCACCGCAAAGGACAGGAAGAACATGTGCCTTCCACAATAGGTAGGTGTCATGACACAGTTTCACATTGATAGGATTACCAAAGGATGGGTGACCAATGGACATTAGGACAATGTCTTGAGTGCCAAGCGATCCTAAGATTGACGATCCTAAGCTAGCAGATGTATTTGTAGAGATTGTCATCTTCTGATACCATGTTAGAAGATATAAAGAGAATAGTTTGCAACTGGCACACATTTGTTTTCTATTGATCATCCATTTATATACAAGTGCATGAGTATGAACACTCTTATATGTGAATACTAAGCACAATCTCTAGTGAGAACATTATCACTAATGGGAATACTAAACAACAGTGGAAACACTAAACAATAGTGAAAATACAACTATCCTAGTTATTTAACACTGGATACTACCCCTCCAACCCTTCTAATTAACTATTTGACGTGAGAAATCGCTCCCAAATGTCTTGCCTCGGGGTATAAGGTGCGGCGTGCCAGTGTACTAAAGTACACAAAAATAGATAAATATAACAAAAGATTGGAAAGGCATGTATTTTATTCATTCATTTAAGAATAACAGAATTACAAGTTCCCTTTATATATGTGTGTTCCATGGCCTGCTTTGCATAGCAGATCTAACATAGGCATTGTGATCTTCTGGTTTCCAGGGCCTCAGAAGGCTCCCGGTTAATTACTTCTATGAGGTAAACCCACAGAATACCTCTGATTAAGCTATGCATTGGTCATCGTCTTTAGTCTTCACTTCACATTCTCCATGCATGTGATAAATGGTTGATGTAGATATGGCATTGGCATTATCCATAGTCTTGTCGGTCTATGGAGCCGTTGATAGCGCAGTCTTTACACTGGCTACGTCTGCCCATGCCGCTCAACCTCGTTAGTATCAAACGACACATAAAATTAAGGTGATTAAAAGTATGCACGATTCACATCAAGCATGATTGATCTAACAACACAACAGCAGATTCGGTGTAGTAGACGTACTTAATTCGGGTGGTGAGGTTGGTAGAGCAGAACACCTGGGTTAGATATTGAAGTGGTCAAAAGTGACCAAACGGGAAGGACCCCTCTGCTGTGCAGATGCACTTAGCCGAATTCAAGTGTCACAAGGGCAAACCATTCTTACTTTTAACAGAGCAGAACGCCAGGGTCTAGTATCGACATGGTTGAAAGTGACCACTGGGAAAGACTCCTCGAAAGCTAGAAACCATCGGCATTCGGGAGTGGTTGGTAGTTAGAAGCCAGAAACCATCAGCACTTGGACGCAGTCAGCAGTCAAAAGCTGGAAGCCATCAGCAATCGGATGTAGCCAGCAATCAAAAGCCAACAGCCATTAGCAATCGGATGTAGCCAGCAATCAAAAGCCAACAGCCATTAGCAATCGGATGTAGTCGGTAGTTGAAGGCCGGAAGCCATTAGCAATCGAATGTAGTTGTTGGTCGAAAGCAGAAAGCCATGAGTAATTGGATGTAGCCAGTAGTCGAAAGCTGGAAGCCATTAGCAATCAAACATAAATAGTTGAAAGTCAAAAACCATCAGCAATCGAACGTAGTTGTTGGTCAAAAGTAGGAAGCCATCTGCAATCCAATGTAGTTGGTGGTTGAAAGCTAGAAACCATGGGAAATCGGAAATAGTCGAAGATTGAAAGCTGAAAGCCATCAGCAATCAAATGTAGTTGTTAGTCAAAAGCAGGATGCCATCAGCAATCCAACGTAGTTGGTTGTCGAAAGCAGGAAACCATCGACAATCGAAAGTAGCCGAAGATCAAATGCCAGAAGCCATCAGTAGTTGGAAGTAGTTGAAGGTCGAAAGCCAACACGGTCCAAAACCATCATAAATCATTCATGGTCAAAATCCATACGAATTTGTGCATGGTCGAAATCCATCGGAAGCTGTCCATGGTCAAAATCCATTGTGGTTGAAATCCATCAGAAGTTGTTTGTGGTCGAAAGCCATCATGATCAAAATCTATCAGAAGTTGTCTATGGTCGAAAGCCATCATGGTAAAAAGCCATCGAATGTTGTCTGTGGTCGAAACCCATCGTGGTTGGAATCCATCAAAAGTTGCTCGTGGTCGAAAGCCATCGCGATCAAAATCCATCGAAAGTTGTCCGTGGTCAAATTCCATCGTGGTCAAAAGCCATAGGAAGTTGTCTATGGTTGAAACCCATCATGGTCGAAATCCATCAGAAGTTGCCCATGGTCGAAAGCCTTTGTGGTTGAAAACCATCGAAACTTGTCTATGGTCAAAATCCATCGGAAGTCATCCTTAGTCAAAAACCATCGAAAGTTATCCGTGGTCGAAAGCCATCATGGTCGAAATGCATCGGAAGCTGTCTGTGGTCGAGAGGCATCATGATTGAAAGCCATCATGGTCAAAAGGCAACAAAAGTTGTCCATGGTTGAAAGCCATTGGAAGCTGTCCGTGGTCAAGAGCCATCGTGGTCGAAAGCCATCGGAAGCTGTCCGTGGTCGAGAGCCATCGTGGTCGAGAGGCATCGAAAGCTATCTGTGGTCAATATACATCGTGGTCAAAAGCCATCGAAAGTTGTCCGTGGTCGAGAGCCAGAATTCATCGACCGTCAGTTGTGATCAGAAGCCATATTTGTAAGAGTACTGTAGCCTCATGGTTAGAAGCCATACTCGTAGGAGTACTATAGCCTTATGGTCAGAAGCCATGCTCGTAGGAGCACTATAGCCTCACGGTCATAAGGAGTACTCGGAGGAGTACTGTAGCACCATAGTCGTAGGCTATACTCGTAGGTGTACTGTAGCATCATGGTTGGTAGCCATACTCGTAGGAGTACTGCAGCCTCATGGTTGGTAGCCATACTTGTAGGATTACTGTAGCATCATGGTTGGTAGCCATACTCGTAGGAGTACTGTAGCCTCATGGTTGGTAGCCATACTCATAGGAGTACTATAGCATTATGGTCGTAAGGAGGTCTCCGAGGAGTACTATAGCATCATGGTTGAAGACTCCTGAGTATCAACAACAATCAGTGGTATTTGAGCTCAGCGGGGGTAGACAACGCTTAAGTATGATGAGCAATCTGAGATGCCCAACTTTGACAAGTGGTTGGAGGTGCCCAACTTCGACAAGCGGTTAGAGGCGCCTAACTTCGACAAGTGGTTGGTGGTGTCCGAGTTCGACAAGCGGTCAGAGACGTCCAAGTTTGAGTAGCGGTAGGAGGTGTCCAACTTTGACAAGTGGTCGATGACGCTCGTGTATGGCGAGCAGTCGTAAATGACTAGGTATTGAAGGCCGTTGAAAGCACCTGAGTATCATAGATAGTCAAAAGTGTACAGGTATCACAGCCGGTTGAAAGCCCTGTGTTCCAAAGGTGGTTGAAAGCACCCAAGTATCATAGTGAGAGACCATGTGGAGGTGACCCCATGTTTGTGATGAGTAATTGACACGTGTTCTGGAAAGTTTGAGTTTGATGTGTGTGTTTTGTGCCAAGTCGGAGCGTAGTGTGGTCGAACGCGGTCGGACGTGCTTGGGACGCCTGTTCTACTATTTTGACCGGTCGCAGTGTTATTTCATGTTTGGGTACTTTCTATTAATGCAAATGTTGATTACAGTGTTTCGAGCGGTGCTATGTAATATTTTCTTGTCTGTGATGGCTGTAGGACTTTGAATCTGAGTCATGGCGAGGCATGGGATAGCCGGACTAGGCACAGGCGGTGCTGAGGTCGAAGCGGTCGGGATATGCTGAAGACGGCGAGGGTTCAAGGTGGTTGCGAGGCTTGGACATCATGAAAAGACGAAGCTTCCAGGAAGGAGCGTGAGGGGCAATTTGGTAAAATTGACTCAGGCTTGAGGAAGGGGGTTCGGTTGAAGCTAATGGATAAAGTGCTGAAGTTGTTGGAGCTATTGGGTAAAGCGAGATGTGAACCTGGTAGTGGAAGGCTATAAATAGAGAGGCTATTCTCTAGTGCTGTAGGGTTTTTCTTTCTCTGTTGTGATGTGAGAGTATGTTCGGCAGTTTGTGTTGGAGCTGCTGGTTCCTTTTCTTTTGAGTGTGTTCTTCTCAGATGTGAGATGGGGTATGAAATGATTGTAGAAACCTTTTGTAATCATTCATCTCTATGAATTCATTTGAGAAATCTTGTGTTTGAGATGTTCTGGTTATTCTTTTCTGTCTGCATCTCTTTTCTGTGTTTTGTGTTTGCTCCTTCTTCACTGTCCTCTGTTCTTCTCTGTCTTTCTTATTTTGAATGGAGTGCTTGATCGAATAGCCATAGTTTCTTTGTCTCTGAACTAGGAATCGTTCACCAGGCTATTTTGGCTAGCTATGTCCTAAGAGAAAAGATTTCAGTTACTGGTTTCTTCTCAGATGACCATCTGCAGACTTCCTCTGTTTCTCTCATTTCTGGGGTTTGGAGGCAGAGCATTCTTGCTCTCTTTATTATCTCGGTGAAAAGTTGAATTAGGCTTGTGTTTCTTTCTTCTGAGATTATTTCCCTGATATAATCAAAGGTTTCATGATCAAAAGATTCAAGAATCACAAGATATTTGGATTCTGTCTCACCTTCTGTTTTCATCTCGGCAATGCAGTATTCATTGTTCAAACTATTGTTAGAGGTTCGATTTTTTTAGCTCAAGTAGATGTTTATCCCTGTGACTTAATCATCTTCAATCTTTTAGCTTTAGTCAACCTATTCCCAGTTTAGTTCCTCAATTTCAGTCGGTTCTTGTTTCTTAGTTTTCGGTTCTCAATTTCAGTCGGATTCCTGCTTCTTAGTTTTTTTGTCTGCTGCAGCTTCTGCTTTCGGTACTTACTGTACCTACTGTTTTCAGTCTGTAATTTTCTTCCCTGACTACTTTCTTTTTTAGTTCTACTTTCTTTCTTCGGTTTTGCTTTTGTTTGCTGTTTCAGTTTTTGCAGGTTCTGATCTCTTCAGGTTTCGGTCAAGTCAGGTCACTTCAGTCTTTGGGCAAGTTTTCTACCGAGTCTGTTACAGTCCCTTTTGCTAGTTTCAGCCGAGTTTGGTTCAGTCTTTTTGCTGTTTTCAGCCGAGTCCGTCTAAACCCTTTTTGCCGGTTAGTTCTCTTTTTCAATTAGAAATCTCTGTTCAGCTCCGTGATTTCTCTGAGATCGTTTTGCAGTTGTGATTGAAATCTTTTGGTAAATTGTTTCAAGAATATCAAGGTATTCAGATTTTTGTCACAGTGGTGAGGCACTGTCTTCTCAGTTTTCATTTCCCCAGCATAGTATTTACCGATTGGTCTGTTTTTAGTCAGGATTTTCGATCTCTCTGCACTTCTTCTTCTATTTTTGTTTTGTCAGCGATTGGTCTGTTCTTCAGTCATTTCTTGTTCTCGGCAGAAGGTCTGTTTCTTTTCTTTTGTCAATTTCCTTCTCTTGGATACTTCGACTGCTTTAGAACTGTATTGGTCGACTCAACCGTAGTATAGGGTTGATACATCACATAGAGAAGTTTTGACTGCCCTGAACTCTGCTCGAACATTTGCTTCTTGGTTCTTCTGGTTTCTAGTGAGCAAACTTCTTCTATCTTCATAGCTGCTATACCTATTGAAGAAGAAAAATTATGAGAATACTTGGGGCGTTTTGAAGGCAACATTCACCTCCCCTCTGTTGCCATTTTGGTCCTACACATAGGCGGTTGAAAGTGCCTGAGTGTCACATCCGGTCGAAAGCACCTGTGTTCCGAAGGCGGTCAAAGAAGTTGAAGCATCGAAGGCGGTCGAAAGCGCCCGAGTATCACAGGCAGTCAAAAGCACCCAAGTATCATAGGTGGTTGAAAGCGCCTGTGTTTCGAAGGCGGTCGAAAGTGCCCAAGTACCATGGGTGGTCGATGATGCTAAAATACGGCGAGCGGTTGTGAGTGACCAAGTATCAAAGTCGGCCAAGAACGTCCGAGTACGACAAGCGGACGGAGGTGTCCGTCTTGGACAACCAGTCAGAGGCGTCCAAGTATCAAAGGCAGTCGACGATGCTCGAGTACGACGAGCAGTCGTGAGTGACCGAGTATCAACAGTAGTCGACGACATCCAAGCACAACATGCGATCGGAGGCGACCAAGTATTAACTGCGGTAGGCGACGGCTGAGTACGGCAGGCGGTCATAAGCGACCAAGTATCAAATGTTGTCGAAGATGTCCAGGAATCAAAGGTGGCCAGAGACATCAGAGTGCAACGGATGGTCATAAGTGACCAAGTATCAACAACAGTCGATGACATCCGAGCACAGCAGAAGATCGTAAGGGACCGAGTATAGGAGGTGGTCGTAAGCGTTCGAATATCACAAGCGGTCGACGACATCCAAGCACAGAGGATGGTCATAAGCGATGGAATATCATAGGTGGTCGGCGCCGTCCAAGTGCAGAGGGCGGTTGTAAGAGACCGAATATCCATGACGGTTGTGAGTAGCTAAGCACGAAAGGCATTCAGTGGCATCCGGACGCAGCGAGCGGTCATAAGCTCCCTAGCACGGTGAGCAGTAGACGACATCCAGGTATACTCGGTGGTCGTAAGTGAGCAAGCACAATAGACGATCGTAAGAGACCAGGTACGGCAGGTGGTCGATGATGTCCAAGTACGGTTGGCGATCGATGGCGCCCGAGTAGTGAAAGCAGTCATATGCGACCGGGTATCAGTAGCGGTCAATGATGCTTGAATACGATGAAAGATCGTGAGTGACTAAGTATCAAAATCAGTTAGGGATGTCCGAGTACGACAAGTGGTCGAAGGTGTCCATCTTGGACAATTGGTTAGAGGTGTATGGGTATCAATGGCAGTTGATGACGCTCGAGTACGGTGAGCGGTCATGAGTGACTAATTATCAACGGCAGTCGACGACATCCGAGTGCAACATGCGATCTGAGGCGTCCGAGTATTAACTGTGGTAGGCGACCGCCCGAGTACAGTAGGTGGTTATGAGCAACCGAGTATCAAATGCGGTCGAAGATGTTTGGGCATCGAAGATGGCCGGAGATGTTAGAGTGCAGCGGATGGTTGTAAGTGACCAAATGTCACAGGCGGTTGGCAACGTTCGATGACAGCGGGCAGTCAAAAGCAACCGAGTATCAAAAGCGATCGTAGACATATGAGTATCTGTCAGACCCAGATTTTTCAATCTGAATCTTACTGTGTTTCACTGCACTAATCCCTGGATCAGTAGTTAGTGCACACAGGAACATTGCTGAATCATTTCATACATCGCATAAACATTCATTATATTACATAACTTGAAATACACCACGTCGGGTGATAGAGTTTACAAAAGAGGCCGATCAGGCCAATTGCCTTATTACAAACATGCACAGCGGAAACATAGCAGAAGTAAACCCAAATCCACAGGCAAGCGACTGGAAGGTACTGTGTGCATTATATGTCACCAGCTAACTAGTAACATACGTGCACACAACGCCGGATGTCCACTTGTCCATGTCTCATCAACGAATCCTACGCCTTAGTTTCCTTCGTCGTTCTTCTCCTCCGTAGCGGGGGCTTCCTCGTAGGCGTAGTGGTCTTGCTCTCCTGCTTCTGGATTTTTGCCGCAAAGCGAGCGTGAGCACTCCGACCCCGTGCTCAGCGAGCCAACACACAGAATGCAGTATATAACATGTATGGCTATTCAAAGGATGGTTTTGGTTTATTTTATTTTTGCGAAGAGTGCTTTTGAATACAATTATATAAAAATCCTTAAGACCTAGCATTTTGAACACACGTACATGTTGAATGCAGTAATAATAGTGATTCAGATTCCATCCACCATTACATGGCATCTGCACCATATAGCAATTCTTCAGCGTTATAGCCGCTTAACTTACCACTGGGACGACACCCAGGACAATTCCAAACTAGGGCCTTACACTGCCCTCCACTTTTTCATTCCCATCCACAAAGCATTTTGAAATAGAACTATATCTGGTTAAGTTCCCATGTCTGCCCTTGACCGTGGGCACGGCTATTCGAATAGTTTTAGACTCTGCAGAGTTTGTACACTTTACCCACAAGAGATAGATCCACTCGTTGCCCCACATGATTCCTTAGCCATGCAGTTGAGTAGACTATCACAGTAACTTTTCAAAGTACCTCGCCCCTTCCATCATTTCACCCTATGGGTCGTTCCCACTTGCGGTGGGTCCCATACGTTGTGCGGGATGTTCTCCTTCTGAACGTCTAGCAGCTGGCTCCCCACCCCTGCTAGCCCGCCACAGCAGAACTTCACTCCCTACGAGTGTCCCATTCAAGCCGTCTCACAGACCGCCACTTGCACATCCTCACACCACCTCCTGGAAGGATGACTTTCAGGGTCCGGTAAATCTACTAAGCCAAGTTGTAATTTACAGACTTGCGGTTGTACTGTTTTACACGGGTTGGCATGACAAGATTCAGTCCTTAATGGTATCTGGGCGGTCTATCACTAACCACTTTGTGCTTCCACTGCACCACACTGTGCTTCCACTGCACCACACTCTCACACCATCGAACCAATCCGCCCAGATATTAAAGCATGTTGGGGTTTTTGGAAACATAAGATAATCATATCCAACATTTATCAGTCATTACCACCATGACTGCCCAACCATTTTCTCAGGATTAAAAAAAGTGATGTTTGGGACAATTTCTTGCCCCGAGTTCCTAATCAATGCTAAGCATGGCATAAGGTTACGGACTTATTTTCGAAATGTTATTATTATATTTTTGCTAGGGCGACAAGGTTCACACATTCAAATACTCAAAAGAGGGGGTAATATTATTCAAGGGAAACAACGGTATATAACTAGAATATCAAATTTAGCATGCATTTTCATAAAACTAACAGCAATGAAATTTGTTAATTTAAAACAAAGTAATTTGCAGAAATGTAGGTTCAACATGATCAAAGTATTGACTCGCCTGGGTTACAGTGGCCGGGTGCTGGATTATCCGGATCTCCTAGTGCTGCTGCCTCGATCTCTTCCTCTTGAGCTTCGTATGCTATTTAATCGTGCGCGAAAATTTGGACAAAAAGAAAAGCAGCAAATCAAACCAAATAACACCAGAAATTCAAATGAACTCTAAAAATTGTGATTTCAGTTCCATTGGACAGATCTTGAATTTAGATGAATTTAGAAATTTGTCTCGTTCAATTTGGAGTTAAAATGAAAAAGTTATGATCATTCAAAGTTCTCAGTTCAGTTAATTCCAAATATTCTCAAATTTCTGACAGTGGGTCCCACTGGCATTTTCAGATTTATTTTTAATTTTCCTTTTTATTTACGTTCTGTGCTATTGACATGTGGGTCCGGTTACTGTTCATGGGGTCCACATGTCAGCATGGCTGGGTGCCGATGTGCCACTGACATGTGGGTCCCAGCGGTCAGCGAACGGCTCTGTCTGCAGTGGCTGACATGTGGGTCCCACCTGTCAGCGCAGAAATTAAAAGAAACTCGACCGCTACGCGCGGAGCCGGGGGCTCGAACGCGCGCCGCGGGAGCGAGGAGGGAAGAGAACGAGCGCTGGTAACCAAGTGGGCGGGGAGGCTTTGCCTACCCCATAAGGGCGGCTTACCCTTTTGAGGTAGCTCCGGGAGGCGGTCGGGCAGAGGAGTCGGGGGCGACGTCGCCGACGGCGAGGGACGGTCGGAGGGGTTCGGAGGCTTCGTGATTTATAATCCTCGTGTGCTGGTGAATCTTCTGGTGCAGTCGGCGAGGAAGGAGGGGCACGGTGGCGAGCCGGCGGCGTGCGACGGCGGCGGTTCGGGGAGGATGGCGTCGCCGGCGAAGCACTGGCTTCGGGAGACCCAGTGGAGGAGGGGGCTTGCTTTGCCTGGCTTCGGAGATGGTTCACGAGCAGGGGATTGAGCTCTGATGGCTCGGGTTGGCGGATTGGCGCTCGCCGGAGCTGGGGAAGAAGGAGGGGACCGGCGGCGTTTGGGGCTCTATAGCTCAAGTGGTTGCAAGGAAGGGAAGGAGGGGGAAATGCGGCGCGGTTGAGGCTCTCGGACGTGACTTTATAGCCGGGAGGAGGGGCGAGGCGAGGGCGGCAGCTGGCGCTTCTCTGTTCACGCGGGGAAGGGGAGAAGAACGGGATCTTCTCCGGGATTGCGCGGGAGAGAGAGACGACTGGTTCTCTGAATCTGCCCGCGGATGAGAGAGAGAGAGGGAGAGGGAGATTAGCTGCGGCTGCGCGAAGGAGAGCGAGTGCGAGGGGCGCGGCCGCGTGGAGAAGAAAGGGAGGAAGAAGAAGACGCGCGCGGGCGGGGCCACCGGACAGAGGAAGAAGCGCGAGAGAGGCGGGGCCGCTGTCAGCGGGGAGAGGCGCGGGTGCGGACGCGGTCCACCGGCCAGAGGGACGAGCGGGAGAGCGAGCCGGGCCCGCTCGCAGAGCCGGGCAAACGCGCGCTGCGCCCGCGGAACTGGGCCGCGCGATGGAGGGCGCGGTTGACGCGTCGCACATCGGGGCTAACCAGGTGGCGGCCCGGGAGGAGGGGAAGGCAGGATGGGGCGGCGACGTGGGTTGATCCCGGTCGTCCAGGTGGCGGCCGGAGGGTGAGTCGAGATTTTAAATTTTTCTTTAATTTGATTTTTAGCTTTTAGAAACTGCCAGAAAATCCAATTAATTTCAGAAAAATATGAAAATACCTCTAAAAATTTCAGAAAAATTCACAGAAGCTCTGGATGACCTTTTGGACTTAATAAAAATATTTTCACTATTTTTGGTGTTTAATTTATTGGTTTCTCTTGATATATTTAATTGTATGCATACATATCCATAGTTGATGACTTTCTTATTATATTTATTTCCTTATTTTTACAATCATTTATTAATTGAGGGTTCTAAGCCAAATCTCTCTCTCTCCTTTTTCTGGATCATCTTTTCAGATTCTTAATGTAGATTTTAATTCTCTACTATTTAAACATGTTCATTTCTTCTTTAACTTTTGGAATTCCCATCAACTTTTTCTTAGAAAATTTCCACAAACTCCAACTCCAAATGGAAACAAATAAAATAATTTAAAAACTCCTTAATTTATTTTTCAGGATGTTACAGTATCACAGGTGATCAGCGACGTCACATTTCTTGAACATCAACAAGGACTTATGAGTAGTGCCATCTACCTCGCCTTGTGGAGCTTTCATCAGATCAGAGGTATGCGCATGCATAGCCCATTAATTCATGCGTGTGTAGTTGAGTAATATGTCGACGACAGATGCGACATCTTCGGCAACAGACGGAACAACTCTGGTACATACCAGATGCATGGCTTGGCCGAGGCGCGCGCCACATGTAGAAATAGGGAAACTTCATGCTTCAAGCTCATAGGATCAAAGAGCGATTGGTAATCTTGACATGGGCTGCACAATGGTTAGCTCCAAAGCGCTTAATCGACGGCACCACCGGCAGGGTCCATAGGTGCTTGACGACCTTTCCACCATTGCTACCGTTCTTTGACATGCAAGCTTGCTAGACAAAGGAGAGGAAAGGGGAGGTTCTTTACCATCCTAAGCATAGTACGCTATGGCTCCGGCTTGCACAGATCGCTTCCTCAAGTTTCTCCGCCTTCTCCTCCTTTCATTGCGTGTATCTTCTCTGTGTACATCTTCTTCATGTATATATGCTAACGGGGTCTCCTCCCTTTTCTATGCATCTGCTCCATGGGTTCCCTCACCGATGAGGTGTATTCGGTCCAAACGAGTCTCCTCCCCATCTGGGTGCCAAGGGCTGTCTCCCCATTTGTCGCCCTTTGTGTCCTCCTTTTATAGGCACAAGCAAAGGTCGCAGGCTATGTACGCGGCTCCAACACAATGGCAATCGTGCCAATAATTTTGAGATCAAATTCCTGATTGATTAACAAATCTCTTACCTTCTAGACCTCTACTTTCCATATCACAAAGATTTGTTGAGAATTACTTCCATCAGATGGAGATACGGTGCATCATCTTTCCATTGCGAAGACGATACACCTAGAACCAATCTCTTCCCTCCATCTTGGTGCATAGGTTGCTATAAATTGACCATGCGCCATGCAATCGAAGACCCTTCGGACTATAGTAAGCCAGTCATAAAGCACAGTGAACCATCCAGTGAACCAAGCTTAAGTATTTGATTAGAGCTTCGAGGACCTGCATGATCGAGGAGCCGTGGTTGAGGCGTCCAAGTAACGGTTGAAGAAAACAATGTGGTCAGACCAACGTGGTCAAAAGAGCGAGTGGTCGAAGACCAGAAGTACCGGCTCTGTATGAGCGGTATGGCCGGAGTTGTAGTAAAATCAACATGGTCGACGAGCCATGGTCAAGCACTGTAGCCGATGAGCCGTGGAAGATACAACGTGATCGTCACAATGTGGTTGACACAACATGGTCGAAGCAACCGTGGTCGAGCAGGCGTGGTCGACACAACGTGGTTGTCTCAACGTTGTCGACAATACGTGATCGAAGCGACCGTGGTCGAATAAGCGTGGTCGTCTTAATGTTGTCGACAACACATGATCGAAGTGACCATGGTCGAATAAGCGTGGTCGTCTCAACGTTGTTGAAGACCACGAACTCAGAGGATAATCTTGGTGCGTACACTTCATGGTCGGTCTGTTGCATATAGCCATACGAAGCGCAACGCGTTGACCATACACTGCCAGATTGAAGACTAGCTCACGTGCCATTTCATTATCTGGTCTTAAAGAAATTAAATCTTCAGTAGCACGTATACATATTATAGTTTTCTTTCCAAATATACACCTCTATATTTGCTTTGACTTAACATATTTGCACAAATATTCGTCAATCACTATCTTTGCACTAATACATAGAGAACACTGCATAAATATTATCATTTTTATAAAGATTCTACAACTTTGGACCCACTTGTCATATCCTAGCTACCTCCTCCCATATCTATCTCTCATTCAAGACATACCTTTTCCGTCTCTGGCTCTCTCTTTTCTTTATTTTTTTCTACCTTAACTTCAATCCTAAATGGTATTTTATAGAAACCGCTAATGTAAAAGCAGTGAGAGTGCCCTTAACAATTTTGGCGTATGCATGGCGGATGGTAGGACTCCGATCCGCGGCCGTCTTGTAGTTCGAGACTGCTGGAAAACTAACACGATCATGCCTGTTTGGACTGCCGGAATAGAAAACAGAGGAATAGAAAAAACATGAAAAAAATTATAGAAACACAATGGTAAAACAGAGGATAGGAAAATATAAGAAAAATATAGAAAAAAGCGTCTGAAACACAGGAATAGGAAATAAACTGCTACAGTGTTTGAATAAATATGAATGGTACGGTGCATCATTCTGGCGAGATATCTAAGCTATCCATTTTCTAATGTTCTTGATACTTGCGCCCTTTCCTCATGCAATCTCTCTACTCTCCAAAAAAATCCTTTGGTATAAGCTCTTGCTTTTTTTTCCCTTGTGAATTGTACAGGTGCAAGTTTTTTTGCGAAGGAAAGGATTTATGTTTTCTTTTGATCCAAATGGCCATGTAGGGAAGAATTTCATAGGAATCTAATTCCTCCAAAAAAAATCGTTTGAAATTTCTTTGATCCACACAGGCCCTCAACGTGCATAGGGCCAGCATGAGCCGAGCTCTTAATTCCAAACAGAACAATTCTGTGTTGTCAAGCACCCTGGCTAATAATTAAGCGAGCTGCAGGAAACAACCGACGACGTATTCGTGTTCCTCGTTGATCCGTATGTAAGCTCGCATAGATTTTTGGCCGTTTTGGCGTTTTTCGGATCTCTATTAGTAAGAATGGTTGTCATTACGTGGTATTTATAAAAATATCAGTACACCTAAATAGTATAATTAAATATTTCTACAAACAATCATTTTATAAATACCATATAACTACTATTATTTTTACAAATACAAACCTAAAATACGCTAAAACCACCAAAAAAAACTCCTCACACGGCTAGCTACCGCACTGCAAAGTTACTTGGTTTCGCGTGCGCGTAGCTTCAGCTTACACAGGTTGTCCTTTAATTTTACGTCGTTACTTGGAGACATGTGCATATCGCCAGCCAGTACACGTACGTACCTGCATATGTTTGTCCATATATCCATCATCGCTATCGTCAACTCCTGAGGTATCACTTTAATCGATCGCCTGCGCGCTCGAGCTCGACGGACGCTGCAGCTTTGCTACATCCAACGCATGCCCACGTGAGGCTGCATGCGCTGGCTAACGTCGTGCGCTGCAAAAAGTGTTCGTGCAAACCGTAGCTTCTGGCCTATACGTACGCCCGCACTGGCGCCCATCTTCCTGCTGTAACAAGGACTGCATGACGGAATTAATGGCGCCTTCCTGTTGTAAGGTTTTTGCGCACGTTTTTTTTTTGTTTTTGTTAATAAATTGTAGTGTTTGATAAAAATAGTTTATGGAAATCGAGACGTTTCGTATTGGTTTTTAGCTTTTTACTAATATTTACTAAGTATATTATATAAGAAAAAGAGCAACCGACGAGATAACACAAGACACTACAACATTAGAACTAGAGGTGGCCAAATGGGCCGGGCCGTGACGGCCGCACCGCGGCCCGTCACTGTAGACCCGGCCCGGGCACGGCACGGCACGGCAGCGAGGCGGGCCGGGCCGAGGGCGCGGCACGGTGGGCTGGCACGGCACGGCCCGTTAAGAAATCGGGCCGTGCCGGCACGGCACGGCCCGCCCAACGGCACTAAACGGGCCGTGCCGGCCCGGCACGGCACGGTCGGCCCGTTAATTTGAAAAAATAGCCCTTTTTTTTACCGTTGGGGGGTAAAAAATTCGGAAAAATCTGAAATTTTTCCTATAAATAGGGGGGCATCCGGCCTCAATCTTCCACACCTCAAATCTCATTCTTCTCTCTCGGTTTAGCTATGAAAAATCTGAAAGTGTTAGCGCAAATTTGGTCAAAATTCGAGCAAAATTCCGAAAATTCAAAAATCTTCAAATTTTTTTGTGAGAGCTACAAAGGAGGTAATAATGCTGTCTTATTTTAATTTTTTGGTATTATTTGTTGGTTTAATTTTTTGTTATTATTTGTAGGTTTAATAGTAAGTTAATCGTTTTTGCTATTTCAATTTGCAGTTGATTACTTGATTTAATGGAGAACTACGATTTTCAACTCTCCGAATACGGCCTCTCGGCGGAGGATATGCAATCGTTTCAGCAAGCATATCCATCCGCGGAAGGTCCACATGTACAAACTGGAGATGCCGAAGAAACGACGGCCCCGGTGGCGCAGGGTCCAATCGATCCATCTTCTGCTGGCTCAACAAGTGCATCCACGACCCAAAGCACGGGTGCAAAAAGAACAAGAGCTAGTACATCAATAGTTTGGAATGATTTCGACAAGAAGATCAAGACCGAAAGTGATGGAACTGAAGTGAGGTATGCTGTTTGTAAAATTTGTGGTAATGAATTGACTGCAAAATCTTCAGGTGGGACGGGTCATCTACAACGACATGCTGCAAGCTGCAAGAAAAAGCAAGGAATACAAATGCGCCAGACACAGCTGCAATATAACCCCGACGGCTCGGTACGTACGTGGGAGTACAACCCAGAGGTAGCTCGGGAATCTCTTTGTAGATTAATTGCTTATCAAGATTTACCTTTAAATTTTGGTGAATCTGATGCTTTCCAAAAATATATTAAGACTGCTCATAACCCTCGATTTAGTACTATATCTAGGCAAACAACAACTAGAGATTTAATTAAATATTATAACAATTGTCGTGATAAATTGAAAGAAATGTTTCATACATGTACATTCTCTATTGCTTTGACATCTGACATATGGAGTGGTAGGGCTAGAGAGGATTATATTAGTGTTGTTGCTCATTATGTTAATGATGACTGGATAATGGAAAAAAGAATTATAGGATTTAAATTAATTAATGTTTCACATAATGCTGAAAATATTGCAGAAAACATTATTAAAGTTGTGGAAGATTTTGGTCTCACGGATAAGATTTTTTCCATAACTTTAGATAATGCAGCTGCAAATACTAAAGCTATGGAAATTCTTACTCCTTTGTTTGATACTTATGCACAGTCTTTCTTATTGCATCAACGTTGCGCTTGTCATATTATTAATCTTATTGTTAAATCTGGTTTAAAAAGATTAGATGCTTGTATTAATTCTTTTAGAGATGCAATTTCATTTATTAATTGTTCTAACCAACGAATAGCCGCATATAAGAGTTTTTGCGTAGCAATGAATGTTCGTCCTAGAAAATTTGGTTTAGACATGCCTGTTAGATGGAACTCTACTTATCTTATGCTTAAACATATATTGCCACATAAGAGCATTGTATCTGTTTTCCTTCACACCCAAAGTCATCAATCTCGTAGCTCCTCAAGTAGAACCCAAGTTAGAGACCCTGAACTTACTGAGGACGATTGGGATGTTGGTGAAAAAATATTTTCCTTTCTAGAAATTTTTCATAAAGCTACAGTTTGTCTTTCTGGAGTATACTACCCTACATCTCCCATGATTGTTCATAATATTGTTGAAATTGCCACTCACCTAAAGGCTTTTGAAAATGATCCTATACTACGGGATGTTGTAGGTGCCATGAAATCTAAGTTTTTAAAATATTGGGGCGAAATTCCTATTTTATATGCATTTGCTTTTATTTTGGATCCTAGGGCCAAACTCCAAGGATTTATAAATGTTTTACAAGTTTTAAGTGAGGCTACCAGTTTAGACTATTGTTCATACTATACACAAGTTAAGGATAAATTAAATGAGGTATATAATAAATATGAAAATAAATTTGGATCTGTGCGTTTAGAAAGACCCCCGGTAGTCCCTAGCACCTCTAGGGGGGCTATGCAATGGGGCAAGATTTTTGGTTCTTCGTCTAGTTCTCGTGCAGGTGCAGGTACACAGCAGTTAGGAGGAGGAAGGCGACAAAACACTGGAGACCTATCAAGCTATCTCAACAGTGATAGCGTCAGCTTCGAGCAGGAGTTGAACATCCTCTCATGGTGGCAAACCCAGAAGGTATCATATCCAGTGCTATCCATATTAGCGCGGGATGTGTTGACTGTTCCTGTCTCTACAGTCTCCTCGGAGTCAGCATTCAGTCTTTCCGGAAGAATAATCGAGGAGCGACGAACAAGTCTCTCCAACGAGATGGTCGAAGTACTTATGACCGTCAAAGATTGGGAACAGGCTGAATCAAGACTCCAACATTCTGCAGATAATAAATATTTAGAAGAATCTTTTTAGAATTTGTATTTAGATAGCAATGAATAGGATTTTCAATATTTTTCTTTCACATGTGGTCAATAATGAGCTTTATAGGCTGTACTCTTTTTTCTTTACCAAGGTTTTCTCAAATTGAGTTTTTACTTGGTAAAGTTTTTAATGAGGCAGCCATCCCATGTAATTTAATAAATTAATAAAGCTCATTATATCATTGCAAATATTTATTTTTATGATTAACAATGTCTACAATTTTCTATATTTTTCTGAATTTTCTACAATTTTTTTTACAATTTTTCTTATTTTTTCGGCTAAACGGGCTAGCCGGGCCGGCACGGCACGGCCTCGATCCGTGCTTGGGCTCCCACCGCGGCCCGCGGGCCGGCACGGCACGGCCCGTTTAATACACGGGCCTTAACGGGCCGTGCCTAAACGGGCCGTGCCGAGCCCGGGCCCGTGCCGTGCCGGCCCGGCACGGCCCATTGGCCACCTCTAATTAGAACAGCCATGCGCAGGGGCGGATCTACAGTGGGTCAAAGGTGTTCAGCTGAACACCCAAAATTTTTGACAAAAAAACTAGTATATATGAGGTATAATACATATGTATATATATAATTGGGCTAGATTTGCTGTTTCTGGCCACAATCGACCGGCCGGCCCGATGGAAAATGCACAGCGTGCAGCCCGCGTGCGCGTGCGCGTGAAGCCGCCAAGCCCATTTTGCTGCGCTCTGCGTGCGCGTGAAGACGACCTGCTCCGGTTCTCCCCGCCCTCGGCCTCCATTCCCCCCGACCCCCGGTCCCCATTTGTTGCCCGAGCGGCCGACCCGACGCGGCGACGGCGCGACGCAAACCCTACACGGCGCCGCCCGCGTCGATCTGGGCTCCTCCGCTCCGGCGCTCCGCACCGCGAGGTTCGCCGTCCGCGACACCGCCAGATCCCGGATCTGGCCCTCTGCAGCTCCGCTCGGCCGGCACGGCATCGCGACGGCGCGACCGGCGAGCGGCGACCGCGCCTCCGCCGGCCGCAGACTCGACCGCGAGACCGCGTCACCTCCGCCCTCCGGGCTGTCGGGATCCGGCCCGCCGCTCCGCCGCCACCGGCCCACCAAGACCGCGTCACGCCGTCTGCCGTCAGCCCGTCACCTCTGTCCTCCGTCTCCGGGCTCTCCGCTGCGCCGCTCCGCGGCTCCGGCCCTCCCTCCGCTCCTGTCCGCTCCGCGCGACCGCGCCTCCGCTAGTCAGCCAGTGAGTACTTGTCTACTTGAGCACTATTGCTGGATGTGTACAGATGACTAGACGACGAGCATGAATGCATGATGTTGAATTGTTGATGAATGATCGTGTGATCTATTTTAGTATTTAGCTTGTAACTATTCTGCCCACAAGTTGTTGCTGCTATTACATTTTGGCTTAATATAGTTCCTGCCCTCCTGGCTTATACAAATGATGAATCGGAATTTTATGATTTTTGCATATCAATGGTTAAAATATAACTCATGCTTGCAACAAAGTTCACTTTCACACAATTTAGATGCTAGTCCAGTTTCTGCTGTAGTTTGTTTTGTGAAGACTGAAGATCATATCGATTGTTCTCTAGCATTTCTAATTTTTTTTTTGGCAAATTAAGATGGACTTTGGGTTAACTTGATTAAAGCTGGGTAGATTATGATTGCATATGCTAATATGCTATGCATCTCAAGTTCAATAGAGAAATGAGGATGAATTGCTCTTGCTTCCACATTTCTATTTAGCATTGCTGATGTTCTCCCATGTATTTTTATTATATCTATATACATGTATATTTGTATCGGTATTTTGAGGGAAACAACGTGTCGCGGTATCAACGTACCTAAGTAACCTACATCCGAAATCCGAACACCCATCTTAAAAATCCTGGATCCGCCACTGGCCATGCGACTTAAGGAATTATGATATAATAAAATATATAGTACCTTACAACACATGGAAGCGCAAAGTGGCTGATAGAAACGGTTTATAGAAATTGAACAGTTCATATTGACTTTAACTTCTCTAAGCAGAAGCTAGAAGTTAAAGTTAATATGGACGGACCCTAATACCAGTTACTACTACCATTAGTTGTGCAGATATATGTACGTGCACATGCATGCTAGATTACATGCATCCTACTACCATATATAATTCTGCTATATATTATATAGACATATATATACACATATATGTATCCGTATATGTAGGTATACACACACATATATATGCATATACAAGGGGTGGAGGGAGGGAGTGCTGGCAAGACCTACCAGATCCTCCTCATGGTTTGATAAATTTACACAATACATCTTTATATTTTAAGAAATTTTATTATCGATAGTACTATTTGGCTTCCCCATTTCTAAATTCGGCTTTCTTATTTCTAAATTTTGGCTCTAGCTCCGGCCCTGTGTGACTTGTTCCTCCCAACGAACTGTCGGCAGCAATGCCGTCATCTACAGGCTACAGCCCTCCCCCTCCTACAATCGTTTTCGATCCCCACCACCACCACATGGGCGCCACCACTTCGTCCGGCCAATAATGGCCGTGCTTCCAACTACGGCCGACCATCATGCCTCCGGCCACATGAAGCTAGACCCAAGGCCCGTTTTCGCAATAATTTCTCTGGAATTTTTAATTGTATCGATACATATATGTAACACTGCTTCTAAATGAGGCCCAAGCCACGTACGTACGTTGTGCTACGGTAACCATGAGCTATCGGCCTAGCTAGGTGGATACAAATTTCGGAGCAAATCACGAGGTGAAAAGATCGCCGCGTCTCTTCTCCGGAAGGAAATCTGCTGACTTCTTTAGCATTTTCGTCCTACTCTGAGTTTTTAGATTACAAAGGAGGATTTTCGTCCTATTCTAGCAAGAACTGTATCGCTGGCTTAGGCGTTCAATGCAAATTACGAGCCACTGTTATTGACCTGTTTTTTAGACTGTCATTTATAATTTTATTATAATTTATTAATCTAAAAAATAATAATTATTAAAAAAAATAAAAAAAGAAATCGTTGAAAAGCTAAAAAGAACCCCACCATTCTGTCTGCGGTCAGCCAGTAGCGGAAACAACGCAAGTGGCGCAGGCAGGGAGCTGAGCAGAGCTATGGACTCGATTGGTTAATTTCTCCAGCACATAAATAGAGGTACCGGCTGCTGCTGCTGCACCGAGATTGGTGCGCGGACGTGTACGGCCTTGCATGGCAGAATGATAGCATGCATGCCATTTGCCCCAGTCTACAGTAAAGCTAGCGTACGCATGTCTCGAGGAGCTAGTTCAGTTTTTTAGCTTCTACCTTTTTAATTTTTCCATTTTTTCTTTTCTTTTCTTTATATTATTTTACATTATTCATAATGAGAGAATTTATTTTTTCTATTTTTAAATTTTTATAAATTTAATTACATCAAAAAAATTTACACCTGCTATAATAAAAAAGTCTTAAATAGTGTACACAATAAGAAAACCCAAAACCTGGAAATATAAACCAACTTAAGCAGCACCTAAATACCGCGACGCGCGGGTGCGACGTCGGAAATGGCAGTAGATCAGCCTGATATTTTGAGGGGAGAGAATGAGGTGCAGGTTGCTAGCGCAGCGCAGTAGTGGTTGTAGAATTGTAGGGATCTGTTCGTGCGAGTTCGGTGCACCCAACGTGCCTCAGACATGGTGAATACTACTGATCTACTCTCTCTCTCTCTCTCTCTAATAGACAGGATCTTCTAGACTTCTAAAGTAGGACAGCCGGAGGATATCTAAGAGCAAGTTTAATAAGGCTGACTGTGCTAGCTATAAGGGAATCCATGTCAGCATAGTCCTATGTGGAGGGGAGAGAAAAGGAGAGAGAGAGCCAAGCCGACTCCCATGCAAGAGTCAGGCTATAGCACAGGAAAAGAGGCATTATCCATGCATGTACCAATAGAACTAATTGCTATACCTATGCATGTATTAAATTATCAATACCCATGTATGTATTAAATGATTGAGAGCTCTTGTGGAGACAGCTTATAGCCAGCTTATTGTATGAGTTGACTGCATCATTATCTTTTGATGATATGAAAATGTATTGGAGGTAGCAGCTATCTGTACTATTAAACTTGCTCTAACCAGTATACTATGGTTGAAGTCTCATCAACCACACAGTGAAAAACCAGAATATGCAATGCCAATGGTATCTCTATTCTACGCCAACTAGTTCTTTTTCCATGCTCTCTTAAAAAAGTAAAAAACGAACAAATTTTAAATTTTGAATAGGGATATATCAATTAGCTCCGCATACCCGAAGATTGCCCTAATGGAACGGACGGTGCAAATCTATAAATATTAAATAAGTAATCCCCACTACACTATAATCAATATTATTTCTCTGTTTTCTCATGCAACTACATCACTCCTCTCGTTCATATCCTTTGGGTGGAAATTAAGTGTCATCGGTGCTCCCTCATTTACATTACCTTCTAATTCTTTTAGGCCTTACTATATTTTACCTTGATTTGTTCAAACATTACAACTAACAAATTGTTTTCTATAAATTCTCGCTGCAACACGCACGTGGTATCCTTCTTGTTTTCCTAACTTTATGATGGGAGAGAGTATATATGCCCCCTGTCCTCGATAAGTTCCGCTAAATCCCCATTAAGTAACACTTAAAAATTTTGCTCAAGTGTACAGGGGGTCAGCTATTGATAGCTGAAGCAAATTAACTAGAAATGGTTCGCCTACTAGTTGTTTGGAATAGGCTGTGCATCTGGATTAACCTTGTGCAAGAAATTTAACACCTGGTCACAACTAATGTAGCGCTCGTCATTCTCAGACTTCTGGCTCTTTTGATCAAGGGAACTCTATAGATTGACATGGTTGAAGGTTTAATTTAAGTGACTTCATCCTACTTAAGACTAAAGTATTTGATCTGAACCTGCCAATTTCGAATATATAAGAATTTACAAACAGTATAATTAATTTCAAACAATTAAATACCAACATGGTGATGTGTTTATTCGGTCTTTCTTCTCACTTCATGCATGACTCACTCATCTATGCACGCACTCACAAACTGATTAATAAATAAGGTAGATTTTTCTTAACTTACTTACAATATGAAATCAAGCATGTAGGTATGTCTCAGTAGAGACCTTGAACTTTCTGTGGACCCGGCGCCGCGATGGCCTCGTCGAGCTTCTTGCTGCTCTCATGGGAGCCTAGCCCAAAATGAATGTTCGGGAAATGCGCCCACTGAAATAAAAACCCGTAGAGTGATGTAAATTAAGTACAAGTAGTCCGTCTTAATAGTTTCTGAAGAGATTTAGATATAGCTCGACGAAAAAAAAGAGATTTATATATAGTTTTCTGCCTGAATTACTATTTTCTTCGAAAGACTTGAAATGGTGTAAATTGTTGACATCAGTTGAATAATCAATTGGCTAACAAAATTTATGTTTTAGAGAAAGCAAATGGTAGAGCATATGCAATCTATGTAATCTAGCTACCAGTAACTTTTAAGATCAGTCAACATTATATTGTTCATGTGGTTGCCTCTGTAACCCCTAAATATATATGGATCTCATGCTACTATCAAATATCAATATGCATTATGATCAACTGTGAAGTAGTTGTGACTTGTGAATTGTGGTGATACAACTTGTTGAGCCCATGTGTACATACAAGTAGAGATGCTGATCCAGATGAACACTTATGCAAAACATACATTCTTTGCTGCGGTGCTGAAGGCTTCTCTGTGGCTTATGTCAGGGTTGTTTGCTTTTATCCTCCGTATCTCGTCCCTGAAATATTAATGTGTGAAAATCATACAGTTAGTAGAAGACAGCAGATTTATTGTATCATCTCAAAAAAATAACTATTGACAGCAGAAGAAAAAACTTGAAATTAATTGATTGAACTCACTTAATAAATCTGTTATATGCTGAAGGAACTCGTTGCCTCTTCGCTGGAGCTGTTAATGAAAAAGTTCACCAATATTTAAGTCAGAGGTTCATGACATCTAGATAACATTCACTTCAAAAAAATAAAAAAATTCCATGCTACAAATGCGCAATAAAACGTATTAATAGTGAAATACACACCCATAATTATAACTCTATTAATTTCAACTACTTGGATAGACCATATACCATGTGTAAAAAAAATCTTGTAGATGCCTACAAGTTAGTTTATTATCGTTTTCTGTCTCGGAAGTGTTCAGCACCCTAATTATATGATGAGCTACAAACGGTTGTATGTGCTAACTGCAAATTATAAAGATTCATCGGATACGGAAGACATAACAAACTCAAATTCTAATAACTGCTCATAGAAACACAGAATGTGATGATAATTGAAAATTAATTCATTTTCAAGAAATAGTCTGTATTATGGTATATTGTTATTTAATTTTAATATATGGGTGTGGTTTTAATGACAAACTTATAAAGTAGGTAAAGAGTTCTTTTCGAAAGAGGTATGGCGTACATAATGTGTGTATTATATTATTTGTGTGATGTATTAAGGTATGGCCTAATTCTTATATTAAATATTATAATATTTAAGTTTCCTTTATCGGTTGTTATTTTTTAAAAGTTTATGTTCCTGTTTTGTTCCTAAATTAGATACCAAGTGAGATGCATAGATCCTGTTTTTTGCACGGGCAGATTTTGTAAGATTTCGTTGTAAAGAAAAGCAGCAACCCATAAAAACTATAGTTTGTTTATATTGATCAAGAGGAAAGAAGAAAGTTTTGTTCACAAACTAAAATGTGATATAACACATATGCATTTATCTTACGTCGCACGGGCAGCATATGTCCTTGGTCACTCTCTGTTGAGAACATCATCGGCGTCGGGTATTTAGAAGATGAACCATATTCAGAGTAGTTTTCACCAAAACTGATATTGTGGATCCTGAAATTCTCCTGCCACCAATTGAAATGATCAAATTAATTTACCTTAAAGCCTCATTTTTAAATAAAATACATTATAATATAACATTTTCAGTATAGCACAACATATATAATACAAACTAATGCTAACATATATTTAGAGTCCAGAGTTTGACATAAAGAGCACAAATTACGTAAAAATGTTGTTAGAATTCAGTAAAAAACAGTGAACCATCTGGTGCGCGACATTAATTAGAGATCTTGGTGTTTTTGCATGTACAAACTTTACTCTCTCCTGTGAGCAAACAGTGCATGCTGTAATTTGTCTCTACTGTATAAAGCACTCAAAGCATGACATGACCAATGCATGTTGGCTTTTCTCTGCTACAAGCTAGCTATACATAGGTAAGGTAAGCTAGGGGTTTGGCATCTACGTGCCTTCCATCCAGTTCTGAAACTTACCATCTTTCTAGCCTCTACGATAGTCCTGGCAGTTGGCCGGGCTACAAGATGTCTTTATTTTTTGGGAGAAAAGATGTGTCATTTTTGAAGCAGATAAGATATGTAGGCATGATTATATAATTTGCAAGAACAATTGGATATAATTCGATCCTCCCTAAAGATGAAATATATTTGAGGGTTGTCTTCATAATTTTATGCACAGGTCTTGCATAAAGGATTAGTATTCATGCCAACCTGGAAATGATCTTGAACAGTGAGTGATTGGATCAATCCTCTCAAGTCCACTGACAACAGACTAGTGCAGTGCCCACATCGGACGGTCACGATGTTTAGCATGCTATTACTTGGAACACTGACCTGCAAATTTGATCACAAGGAGACCAATGTTAGGTTTCCTGAATTAATTCAGTAAAGTTCAGTAAAGAAATGCAACCTGTGGGATACAAAATCAAGTATTAAGGCATGTACAAAAGGCTTGTGCAGAACTGCAGATACACATAGATACATGCATGTAGCCATAGCTTTTGCTCTGGAGTTTATGTTTTCCCTCTCTTTTACTCCTGCCTGTAAAACTGTTGCCCCATGACTTTTATCAGGGCTCTGCTGGGTCACCCTTTTCCAATGCCTGTCCTTTGGTTCCCTAGCTTGCCCTTTCCATTTTCTTTTCGATTTTCCTTGGGTGCACCAGCTGCAGCCCCAGCCTGAAGAACAAGAACCAGGGCCTACTTGTTTGATTCCTCACTCTCCTTTTTTGGGCACTCACTTCCATAAGAAAGAGTAAACAATTGACGCGTGAATGCACCAACAATTGATCGTGTGTGCTCCCATGAGGGGAGTTAGCTAAAATCACACTCGATATCTAGCTTCCAACAAAAAAAAATGCCAAAACTATCACAAAAAGGAGGTAGTAGGTTGTGAGGGAAGCATTCAGTGCTATATATTTTGATGTGTGTGTGTGTTTAAAAATCATGCATTTCTACTCCATGCTCTCCTCTCTGACCTATACATATACAAAATACTTGTACAAAACGATTAAGATTTCACCTATGAAGTATAAACAGTGTAGGAGAAAGAAAGATGCAAGAGACAGTGACACTTCATGCAGAAGCCACTTCACACGCTTTAGCTAGCTAGCTCACGCTCAAGCACAAACTGTGCATAGTACATTTTAGTGGGTCAAGCACGTGTCAACAAGATTGATCTCCTTTTTATCTTTGCGTAGTAGGAGAGAGGGAGACGGCATTGGACTTGCAGCAAAAGTTCAGAGAAGGCAAGATCTTGTGAAAGATCATGCACGCAGCTACAAAATCTACACTAGACATATACATCACGGGTACACATCATCTCCACCTCAACCATTAACATTAGTGGGTGATGTAGGAGTGGTCAGTACGTAGTTTATCTTTGTTAGGAGAGAGCAAGACGGCATTAAACGAAGATGCTTCGAAGTTAATAGAAGAGATCTTGGGAAAGATCACTATACCACGTGCTAGAAAAGATTATATACATATGTACCAGTGATGTAAAAATTGCCTATAATTACGTCAAGTATGCACTCATAAAGTCAAATAGGATTTACTAATTATTACTAATTAATATGAGATTGTCAATGCTCCAACTGGTGATATTTTCAGGCACGTGCCATATATATGTACGAATCACTAAAGAAGGATTGATGGCACCCGTCTTCCATGAAAAGGCTGAGGGGAATTTGTACGAGCAGTACTAATTCCAAAGTAAGGACAAGATAAAAAATAAAAAATAGGAACGAAACTAAGCATATGTATATATAAGCTCCACCATGCGAGTAGTAAGCATCATTGTAAACGTCAGTTTAAAACATCACTGCAAATTGAAAAAAATTAGTCGGTTTGAATATTTCCTTTTCGTGACGCCAAGGTTAATTAGCCCGTCCATAGGAATCATTTTATTTGCAGTGTTTCATTTTTTTTTACTTCAACTTCCAGTTACTACACTTTGAACCTATTAGCTCTTTCAAACATTACACTACATGCAGAGAGATAGTAGACAATTCTCTTCAATTCCTTATCAATTGCAAACAATAACCCTTTCAGTGGGGTATATATACATCTCGATGAGCGCGTGCACCAAAAGAATAAAACATTAGTTTCAATTATGTCCAAACTAATATGTCCACACTTTCTAAACATCAAAGAATAACAACCAAGAAAATCAAGACAAAGCACAGGAGCATGAAGAAGAGGAAAAATAAGAAAAACAGGAAGCATCTGTTTGGATTTTCTTGGTGACAAGTCACGTAGTACAGTATGTTACTGTTCTTGCTCTATTCCAATATAAAGTGCGGATATTTTGCAAGCACTCTGGTGTATAATGTTTCAAGCTTTTGTTTCCTAAAAAAATCTGACTTGATTCCAATAAATAAAAAATAGCTCATCTAAACGGAGAGAATTAGTTATCAGTTATACACTTTTAGGGTAAATGTGGAGCTAAACGGAGCAAACATTTCATTGCTACTGGATCAATAACTAAACTTGCTTTTATAATTATATACTTTTAGGGTAAATGTCATTGCCCTTTGTGGTTGAATGTGGAGGAGTGAGATGGTTTAGCTCATCTAAACGGAGAGAATTAGTTATCAGTTATACACTAAAGCTATGATTGTTATTGCATGCTCTTTGTTGCAATATATTCAAGAAATAAATATACATGAAAAACCCATAAATTGCTTGGACTAGTTAAAAACAAACCATTAGAGCTGAAACATGTAAGAAAGGTGTTCAGTAAGCCATGTGCATCTTCTTCTTGGAAAAGAAAAGAATTACCATATGCATACAGCACTTTACATCACGTAGTACACTGGGTAAGAAATCGGCTAGTTCATTCAAGATCTAGTCACGTATATGTGCCAATTTCCCAGGAAAAAGAAGAAACAAGGGGAGAATATTTGAGAAAGAATAACAAAAGGATGATACAATAATTAATGAAAGCCCAAATTTGCCTAAACCATATGAAAGCACGCACATACATACAGTGGACACCCTGGTCCACTAGTCCAGGACTCTTATCATGTAGATCATAGATTCGATCAGAAAATGCAAGGCGAGAAGCAGCTTAACTTTCTATATATGCTGACCATGACCTTTAATTTCCTTGCACCCATGGTAGACTAAATTAAAAGGTGGAGTACAAGAGACACACTCGATCCCTTTCAAAAATACTGCTGAATTAACGAGTAGAAAAGGAAAGGAAAGGAAAATGCTTCGAGCACTGTTGCCAAAACAAAGGACGGTAGCTAAAGAAAAGATGAAGAAATCAGAAATCTCTTTGATACCTTTTCCAACAAATTTAAAGAAAAAAAACGAAATCCCTCAAGGACCTGGACAAATCCTACACAATTAACGATGAGCTACTCAACCAATCGTTTCATGCATCTCTCTTTGTAGATCTGCACTTCAGAAGAAAAGAGCAGAAGGGGGAGAGAGAAGTTGCAGTGCAGAAGTTGCACATATTACCGCGAGAATTGTGTTGCAGAAGTTGCAGTGCACGTAGCACGCTTGCTCCGCCGGCGCCACGGGCGCGATCTGTGCCGACATTCCTTCCGGTCCCGACAGCACGCGTACGATCGATATGCGAACAATTGAGAAGAAGAAGAAGAAGAAGAAGAAGAAGAAGAGAGAAGAGGAGGAAGAGGAAGAGGAAGAGGAAGGAAGAGGAAGAACAAGAAGTGAAGGACCAGTGGTCAGACAGGCCGATTAGAATGGCTGCCTGATATATTTTTACCAATACAACGTGTGAATTAAATACAGATATGTATAGGAGAGAGAGAGAGAGAGGAGGGATTGAGCTATTTGGCCTTTCTCTTTCCTCGTTTAATTGTAGCTCGAGGGGGAGAGAGAGAGAGAGTAGCTTGGTGGTGCAATCGGGAGGTGTGGGGACAAAGCTACTCCTTGGCTCCTTGCACAGTTTTTTTTTTTGGTGAAAACCGTTACATTGAAACTCTGGTCGTGAAATCAACACTCATTTGATTGTTTTCTTTGCTTCTCACGTGATGGATCATGTGGACGCGATGGCTTCGATTTTGTAGAAAGTGTAAGTTGAAACAAGAATACAAATGAATACGGGGGGAGAGGTAGATGTATCAATCTTATCTTTTACGATTATGAGGTTGATCGACATTAGGTGCAAACCAACATCTCGGAATCAGAAGTGAAAAGGTTATGGGACGAAGAAACACACAACATAGACTTTGGTGCTTCACATCACCAAATATGGGAAGTCTGCACAAGAGAATGGTGCAACCTATCCTCTGTCCATTTCTTACAAAACAAAAAGGTTGAAGCAATTTTTGGGAATTTCTGTGGTCCACACACCTAGCTTAGGCTCATTCACCCCCTCCAGCAATTCTGATTCAAAGAATCATGTGTGGCATACAAACAAATATATTAATCTCTGCAGTATTTCTTTTCTCAAAACATGGTATAGTAAATTGATGTGTATTTCTTATCTAGGCAGGGTATCCAGTGTGAGCCATCCATTTGGACGGTGCTAACCTGTGAACTTTGCTAAATATATTGCGTAATCTAGTGAAAACAGGCGAAGTATTGAAAATCGTGAAATTAAGGCATGGGACTTTCTAAAATTCTAAAAACTTAACATACATAGGGAGGGCATATTCTATAGCCATACATAATTTTAAAATCAATCTCAATCGCGTTTGGAAGAAAGGACAAGGTAGATCATGCACAGTTTGTGCAGAATCTGTCTTTTTCATATCTAATAAATTAATACAATTTAGTTTTAACTTGCTATTTTGCAAAGATATATATAGAGCATTCCCTCCCCTACATATGGTAATTTTTTTAGATCTTTTAAAAACTTCCATGCGTTTTATGGGTTGTCAATACTTAGCCAGTTTTCACCTGATTTTTGTTTTGTGATATACACATCAGTTTTTGCTAATTGTAAAAAAAAAAATACAGCCTTTGGCTAAACATAGGACTTGAATCACTGTATGTTAAGTTTGTAATCCGAATTCGTTTATGTTTTGTTTACTTTTCAAATATGGAGTTCTACTCCAACATAAAGTCTCCTTTATACGTCTTACAAATATACTCCTTGTTCATAGAAAGAGTAAGAGCTCTATTATAAATATCTCTTCATATAGTGATTTGGTATTCGTGTATTTGTAATTTTTTTTGAAAGAGCTTTTCATATAAAATTCGTGTCTCCAGTTTCTACTTTTTCATACTTTGTTTGCAATAAGCTAGTGATAGAAGAGCATGGGAGATTCGATCAAAACAATTCCCGTCCTCAGATCGCCTCTCGATCCAAGTCGGTGTTCTCAGCGCCTGCGTCGCTCGAATCCAAAGTGGAGTTGAATTACGAGCCAGTAGTGGAGTTCGAGTCAGAACACGAGCCAATCCGACGCGAAGCCAGAGCAGCGCAGCATCATCTATTTTATCCAGTGGTTCCTGGCTTGTTTTGTGAGATTTGGCGGAACAACAAAGTCTCATCAGCAGACCCGAGAAGTGTCAAAACCCGAGAAAAATTGCAAGCAACACTCGTTCAACAACAGCACCAAAATCAAGGAGAAAGCATTTGTCCGTGGCGTTTTCTTCTACGATTTCAACTGAAATCACTAGGCGCATGGCTACTAGTGTTGGGAAATCTGGACTCAGACCTGTAAATCTAGTTATTGGTGGGTATCATCCGCGTTAATCTATAAATAGAGGTTCTTATTGTCATCTCTTGTACCTTTTGAGAAAGAGAAGTAATGAAGCAGAAAGAGCCCCTCATCTCTCTGTGTTTAATTCTTCCATTATTCTGTAATTGTTCTGTGTTTGATCCATCTACCTTGGCATAAGAGGAATCGATCGGACTGGACTCACCAGCAATGGTTCCTCAACATGTTATCAGCACAAATCGCTTTGCGGAATCAAAAGGTAATCATCGAAACAATAGTAGATTGAATTACCTAAGCTAGATCACTTTAAATTCCGCATAATTTCGCTTTCTAGATTAATCCCTACGGTGCAAATCCACTCTAATCTACCGCGAGCAGACTTGAAGCCATGGGCACAATGTCGATCGGTAGATTATATGAAAGAGTAGATGTTGATTGCACTGTAGATTGAAAAAAAGAAAGCAAAAAAATCCGTACGTGGCTGAATGCATTGCCGGCCTCCATGCTATGCGCGTCGCCCAAACACGGTCGTGTTGTCGGCCCACAGCCGCACTGCCCGAGTCGCTGGCCCCTGCACAGGCCATCGCCCCCACATGAGGCCGCGCCGCTGCTCCTGCACGAGCGCCGGTCATGCCTTCCATTCGAGCCGCTTGCATGTGGCCAAACGCGCTGCCCGCACATGGCCGACCGCACCGCCGTGCAACGATGCTGCCGCCTCTCGCACGAGGCGCCACCGTGTTCAGATCTTGGCCCCCGGGCGAGGCTGCATCGCACAAGCCCCGCATGGCCACCGCTCGCCCAGCACGGCGAGCCGCCGCCACTTTGCCTCGCATGCACCGCCGCTGGCTCGGCGCCGCCCCCGCATGGGCTCCCGCCGCGACGCACCTCCAACCGCATGGAGCGATGATAGCCCCCGCACGGACCGCTGCCACTCAACCTTGAGCCACCATTGCCGCCTCCCGCACGAGGCGCTGTCGACGCTCGGCTTCGAGCACAGCTGTCGTCGCCGCCTCCCTCGCGAGGCACCACCACCACCGTGCCGCATCTTGGCCGTCGACCCCTCCGCCCGAGCGCTCGCAAGCGCCGCTGAGTTTTCCTGGCTGTCGGCCCCTTGCTCGAGTGACTGCCACCCCGCACGGGCTCCCGGTCGTCTCGGCCGGCTCACCCCGCCGCATGGCTTTGCACCAAGCTCCCACAAGAGCCATCGGTCGCCCGTGCCTTCCACCGTCGCCGGTCGCTTGCTCCACGGATCCCGTGCAAGCCGCCACCCACCGTCGCCTTGGGTGAACAGGGTAGGGGAACCCTACCCCTCCCTCCTTTGATTCGGCCGACGTGGGCCTATGAGGTGGGCCGAAAGAAAAATGCACCGGGGAAGGCCCGGCTGGGAGGGAGGCGCCCAAAATTTTGCAAAAAGGCCCTCGAGAAATTAGAAAATTACACTAAAAATTTTCTCAAAATTAAAATTTAGCAAATAAGCTCTCGAAAATTACAGAATTCACTGAAATTTCATATTCCAGCATAAAGGGCCTCAGGAATTCAAATTTTGAATTATTTTTAACATTTGAAGCATGTTTAGCATTGTTATTATTACTTTCTATGTATTCTGTATTTATTTACTGTTTTGATTAATCATAATCATTTAAATTGCCTTTAATCATTGAAATCAATAGTAAAATTATAGAAAATGTGTAGAAAATTTTGAAACATTACGAGAATCCTTTTGTACCATTGTCCAATTTATTTTATGCATATTTACTTACAGTAAATTTATACATTCCTTTCATGCACGTGTATATGACAGGCATCACGAACCGAGAGTTCTCCGCAAGAACTTTATCGCACAACTGCAGGAGCCTATAATGAAGAAAAGAGGAAGGAAGGGTAAGGCCGTAGTCCAGAAAGGCAAGTCAAATACTCCACGGGAGACTAAGGTCAGCAAACCAAAGCGGGATGACAAGCCTTATGGTCAGCAAGACCAAACCTGCTGCTACAAGTGTGGCAAGTGGGGGCACTGGTCGTGGATCTGTAAAGAGCCGTAATATGTTGTCGATGCCTTCCAAGCTAAGAAGAAGAAGGGCGACAAAGGGTAGCATGGAACCCACTTTGCCTTTGTTGAGGAGGAGAGTTCTTAGTAGCTGCCTGCACCAATGGAGATTGACTTCACTCCTGCAGCAGCACCCCCTCTTGACATTGCAGCCACCGCCACCTTGATTTCCCAAGAAGAGCATCTCATCCCAAAGAAGATCGCAGCCGAAGTTTCTGGTTTTTTAGCAGACTCAGTCTAATGCACATAGTGCATTTAGACTTTAATGGTCATGTGTAGGAGGAATAAGTTAGACTTTACATTGATGGTACTCAAACAATTTATTTTTCTCGTGATGGTTGGATGATATTGAATAATTCATTCATTCAGTTAATAATGGCATGATATGTTCTAATATTCTAAGTATTTTATTTATGTGATTGATTGTCTTCTACTGCATATTGATAAAGTACTTTATATAAGAACACATGTGGCGCCATTTGGAGTAAGTGTGCTTAGCTGAAGCGAGACAACGAATACCATCTTGAGAGAGACAAAATTCTTTCAGTCGATTAGCAAGAATGTCAGCAACTTTACAACAATTGCCGGTACCGATGCTTGTATAATAGGCTCAGGAAGAGCCACGAGTATACTCCAAATGGGCATAACTTTGGTCATTCAAGAAGCCTTATTGTATCTAAAATCGACTAGAACTCTCATAAGTTTCAAGAATATTCGTGCAAATGGTTTCCATATTGATACTGAAGAAGAGTATGGTAAGGAATACCTACTCATTACGAAGCATGAGGTAAATGAGAAAAGGGTATTAAAAAGACTTCCTTCATTTGAGACTGGGCTATACTACATTAATAATAAGGCACCAGCAGCCTATATTGCCCTAAAAACAATATTTAGAAGCTCTGAACTCTTCTGTCTCTAGCATGATAGATTAGACCACCAGCCTTAGGATGATGAAAAATATAATTAACAATTCACAAGGACATAATATCAATGTAAAGAATTTTCTAAATCAAGAAGATTATGTGTGCTCCGCATGTTCCATCGAGAAATTAATTACTAGACCTTCTACTCTGAAAGTGAAGGATGAAGTCCTTACATTCCTGGAACGCATCCAAGGAGATATTTGTGGACCTAGTCAGCCCCTGTCAGGGCCATTTAAATATTTTATGGTGCTCATCAATACTTCCTCAAAATGGCCACACATATGTTTATTATCTACGAGAAACCATACTTTCACAAAGCTGATTTTGCAGATAATTCAAATTAAGAATATTTCCTAGATCATCATATAAAGTCCATCAGAATGGACAACATCGGAGAATTTACTTCAAATGCATTCGATGATTATTGCATGTTAATAGGAATTAAAGTTGAGCATTCTGTACTGCATGTCCACACCCAGAATAGACTAGCAGAGGCATTAATTAAGAGAATTAAATTTATTGCCCGACCACTTTTGCAAAATTAAAATTTACCATCTACATGTTGGGGACACGTAGTCTTGCATGCAGCAACTCTCATCAACTTTAGACCATTGGCATATAACATCCATTCACCAATGCAACTAGCGCAAGGGTTAGCACCAAAAATTTCTCATCTCCAGAGGTTTAGGTGTAAGGTTTATGTACCTATACCCCCTCCATAGCATACAGTAATGGGCCCTCTCCGAAAGTCTAAGATATACGTTGGTTATGAGATATCATCTATAATCAGGTTTTTAGACCCCATGACAGGAGATTTGTATACTGCCCGTTTCGCTGATAGTGTATTTGATGAGGATAGTTTCCCGACACTAGGGGAGAAAATCAACCCCTTGATGAAAAATGTCAGGAAATTATATGGCAAGCACTAGGAATCCAAGCACACCCACACACTAGTGAAGCAAATAGAGAAGTCCAGGAGATCATTGACTTGCAAGCATTAGCAAACCAACTGTCGAACCACTTTAGCGATTTCAAAGGCATGACCAAGTCACATGTGCCTGCATGCAATGCACTAAAGAGGGTTGAAATACTGAACAAAGCTGAAGGTATCCCTAATCCCGTCCAGAGGCTTCAGAATAAAAGGACGAGAACTCCAGCCCAGTGAATCCCAAGTAACTAGGGATGCATGGTGAAAAAGGATAAGAAGAACTTAACACAGCCAATCACTAAAGTTCCCCAGAACCAGAAGGGGAGCCAATTGAGACCTGGCACCAGTATGGCACCTTCAAAAAAGGGCATACCGGATCTGAACATTCCTATAGAAAGAGAAATCAGCATGAATGTGTGCGCACACATCGGAGCTGAAAAACTAAAGGGACTTGCTCCCGCAACTGGAAGGAGTCGTGAGCAAATAGGAGTACTAGAAAAACTAACCCATGATGAAATAGCTATAAACTATGTACACACGGGAGAATCTATGAACAGGACAACAGCTAATGTTGATATTTATTTTGCAAAGAAAATTGCCACAATCATTGATCTTGATCCAGGGCCTGCATCGCTCGCTGAATGTAAGAAAAGATCAGATCGGGAGGATTGGAAAAGGGTAATAGAAACTGAATTATTATCTCTAAACAAAAGAGAAGTGTTTGGGCCTGTAAGCTGCACGCCTCCCCATGTGCACCCCATAGGGCATAAATGGGTATTTGTTTGAAACAGAAATAAAAGAAATGAAGTTGTAAGATATAAAGTAATGCTTGTTGCACAAGGTTTCACTCAACGACTAGGAGTTAATTATAAAGAAATCTATTCCCTGGTCATGGATGGTATTAACTTTAGATATTTAATCTCAATGGTAGTAAACCTGAATTTAGAAATAAAATTAATGGATGTGGTAACTACATATCTTTATGGAGACTTGGATTTGGACATTTATACGAAGGTGCCTGGAGGTATCTCTATCCTGAACCAAGATAGAGCAAATAGAGGCTTGTACAGTGTGAAGCTCAGAAAATCCCTGTATAGACTTAAGCATCCCTGTATGGACTTAAGCAATCAAGCAGGATGTGGTATAATCGTTTAAGCAGCTTTCTATGCAATAAAGGCTACACGAACAATGAGGATTGTCCCTGTGTATTTGTACGATGACCCCAGAATGGATTTTGTATAATCTCAGTGTATGTAGATGATCTGATTATCATTGGAACTTTGGAAGATATAAAGGAAGCGAGTTCTTACCCGGAGTCAGAATTCGAAATGAAAGATTTGGATAAAACTAAATATTGCTTAGGCTTGCAGCTTGAGCATGTCCCAGAAGGAATATTAGTACATCAATCTGCATACACCCAAAAGGTGTTAGAAAGGTTTGGCTTTGAAAAGGCATACTCTTTGAAGGTACCGATGGTCGGGAGATCTTTGCAGCAAGACAAGGATCCGTAGACCTAGAGAAGAGGGGGAGGAAGTCATGGGACCAGAATTACTGTACGTAAGTGCAGTAGGAACACTTATGTATTTAGCAAACTGCACTAGACTGGACATTGTATTTGCTGTAAACCTATTAGCAAGGTACAATGCAGAACCTACCAAAAGGCATTGACAGAGAATAAAGGACATTTTTTGATACCTCCAAGGAGGCAAAGATCTTGGACTATTTTATAGAAAGAACCAAGACTTGAATATAACTGGCTATGCGGATGCCGGGTACCTGTCAGACCCACATACAGCTAGGTCGCAAATAGGATATGTATTCCAATATGGTGGAACTGCAATTTCATAGAAATCATCTAAACAAAGTCTTGTATCGATTTCGATGAACCACTTGAAAATCATAGTGCTATACAAGGCTACACAAGAATGTGCCTGTCTTCAACAAATGGTTCATCACATCCAGCAGTTATGTGGATTGAACATCATACAAGCTCCCACAATTATCTTTGAAGATAATACAACTTGTGTTGCACAAGTGTAGACGGGGTACGTGAAGAGTTATATTACAAACCACATCAACCCTAAGTTCTTCTATGCACATGAATTGCAAAAGATGGATGAAATTAAGATATTGTGAATGTGAAAATCTTGCAGATTTATTCACTAAGACAGTTCTAGCATATAATTTTGAAAGATGTGTACGTGGAATTGGAATGATGAGACTTAGAGAAGTGCATAATTCAGGAGGAGACTCTTCACGAGTTCATTATTAAAACTTGATCACAAAGATCGAGTACGCAAAGAATAAATCCTGTAGATTGAATGAAATTGGGTGGATTATACTATTTTTTCCCTTAACGAGTGTTCCTGAAGTTTCTCAACCAAGGTTTTTAATGAGGCAATTCGTGCAACACAAAATTACATGTATCATGTACTCTTTCTCCAAATTTTTTCTATTGGGTTTTTGTGGAGTTTTGATGAGGCATGATCGTGTCAGATGAGTGCCCAAGGGAGAGTGTAGGAAAACTTCGGCATGGACCTACAAGCCCAGCCCATTGGTGGCACCCTCCACATTAGTCTATAAATAGGTGTTCCTATTGTCATCTCTTGTACCTTTTGAGAAAGAAAAGTAATAAAGCAGAAGAAGGAGTCCCTCATCTCTCTGTGTTTAATTCTTGCATTATTCTGTGATTGTTCTGTGTTTGATCCATCTACATTGGTATAGGAGAAATCGATCGGACTGGACTCGCCAGCGAAGGCTCGTCAACAACTAGGACTCCAAGTATAATGTTGCTTCACGTACACAAAAGTGCACCAAGATGTTGCCGACTATTGCTAGGTTTACACAGATCCGTACTAGCAATTTCTGGATATATTCCACATGGCAACTTTGAAGTATGATCTCCCTCTGCTGGATCGAGGTACGATGTTTTCTCTGTGGCAAGTCAAGATGTGGGTTGTTTTTGCACAGATCGATTTAGATGACGCTCTTTTGGAGATCAACAAGATGCTCACTGCATGGTCCCTTGAGGAGAAGCAACATAAAGTGCGTTTGGCCTTATCTAAGATTCAACTTCGTTTATCAAATAGTATTTTGTAGGAGGTTTTGAAGGATAAGACCGTTGCCACATTATGGTTAAAGCTGGAACAGATTTTCATGACCAAAGATCTGACTATTAAGATGTATTTGAAGTAGAAGCTTTATTCGCACAAGATGGCGGGAGGCGGGTCATTATTGAACTACCTGACAGTATTCAAAGAAGTAGTCTTGGATCTCAAGTCTATGGAGGTAAAACATGATGATGAAGATTTGAGTATTATTCTTTTATGCTTGATGCCTAGATTGTACTATATGTTCAGAGATACTATTTTATATAGCTGAGATACTCTTACACTTAATGAAGTGTATGAAGCACTGCATGTGAAGGTAAAGATGAAACTCATGGTTCCAAATGAAATTTCATGTTCACATGCAAAAAGCCTAGTTGTCCGTGGTAGACGATAGGAGAGGAGTTCAAACGGCAATTCAAGAGGCAAAAGCTTGAGCAGAAATTACAAACGTAGATCAAAATCCCATGGAAGGTACAAGTCATACAAATATTGTAAGAAAGATGGACACAACATATCTGAGTGCTGGTGGGTAAAGAAAAAAAAGAGAAAAGAAATAACAATTCTAAAAAGGATCAATAGAGGATCAATGAAGCTAAAGCCACCGTTGTTGCTAAGAAAGATTCTAATGGTGATGTTCTCGTTGCCTTTGCCAATGATTCCAAAACTGGTGATGAGTGGATTCTTGATTAGGACTGCACTTTCCACATGAGCTCGAATCGTGAGTGGTTCGTTATCTATGAAGCTACGCCAAGTAAATCCGTATTGATGGGTGATAATTCAACATACAAGATTGCAAGCATTGGTTCTATCAAAAGCATGATGTTTGATGGCACTGTCAGAAATTTGTTAGATCTTTGACACATTCCAAGTTTGAAGAGAAGTTACATCCTACTAAGTACTCTTGATGCTAAAGAGCACAAATATTTTGGTAGAGGTAGTGTTCTGAAGATCTCCAAAGGTTCTCTTATAGTGAAGAATGATGATATGAAGGATGCCAACCTTCATCATCTCCGAGGTACTACAATTTCAGGCAATGTTGTTGTTGCCTATTAGACCAGGTGGATGGTCATGAGTTTAGTGATGATGAATAATTGACATTTTGATTGCTTTGGACTTTGCATTTGTGAAAGTTTCGGTCGATCGCAGTTGAAGGTTTCAACTTCGAGCGGTTTTGGTTGGCTCCAAGTGGTTTCAATTGGGTCCGAGTGGTTTTGGTCTGCTCCGAGTGATTTCGATCGGTTTTGTGTGGTTTTGGTCTGCTTCGAGTGGTTTTTGGTCAGCTCTGACTGGTTTTGATTGGGCCCGAGTAGGATCGGACTACGTTCGAGTAGCATTGGAGTATCAAATGATGTTCGAGTAGCTTTAGAGTATCGAATGGTGTTCGAGTGGCATCAAAGTGTCGGACAATGTTTGAGTGCCATAGAAGTATCGGACGATGTACAAGTGGCATTGGAGGATCAGATGGTGTTCGAGTGGTATCAAAGCCCTGGGTGGTATCGCCTAGGATTCAAACGGTGCGGTTGAAGATTTTGAGCACTGAGTAGTCAAAGGCCTCGAGTCGAAGACCACGAAGTCGGAGAGTATATGGTCATAGCTATTGTGTTTTGGTTGAAGCTACAGTGATCCGATCAGAGATATAGTGTTCGGATGAACAGTGATCAGAGGTGAACAGTACTCAGGAGAAGTACTGTAGCAATAGTGATGTAGTCAGTACTCAGAAGTTGGTTGTCAAAAGATCTTGGTACTTGGTAGTCGTAGACTTTGCTAGCTGGTAGTCAAAGGCTTTGCAGCCATGGGTTTCACAACTGTGGTTAGTGATCGGTGGTCGAAGGTGTTGCGATTGATACTCATAGGCTTCGAGAATGCATAAGGTTAGCGGTCTGACTAGCTGTGCTTGGCGGTTAGACTGGTCGTTCTGAGTGGTCCGAGGTAGATTTCTGAAGAGTGTGGAAATTGTGGTCGTGGATGGTCTAGTTTGTGGTGATCGATGGGTAAGAGTGTGGTATGTGTGTGTGACTAATATCGATCAAGTTGGGAAGAACTTGTGCTGTGGAAAATGTTCTTTGGTCTTTGCATGTGCAGGTTGGGTGTGGAAACGGTCATGGTCGATGATGAGGAGGACTGGGACTAGGAGGGGAAATCTGAGGTCCAAGCGGCCGAGGATGTTACGCGATGTGGTTGGGCTCACGTTGGAGCACATGGAGATCAAAGGTGATGATGCGTGGAGAAGATACAGAAGGTGCGGTCCTGGAGGCTTTAAAACATGAGGATGATGCATGGAGAAGATACGAGAGGTGCGTTCCCAGAGGCTTCAACACATGAGATGAGTGATACGTGATGAAGATACAAGAGGTGCGGGCCTGGAGACTTCGTCATGTGATGAGATTGGAGAGTTACGGATATAGTCCATAACTTGGAAGGTTTAGAGATTGGTTAAAACCCATGTTTGGAAGAGATAGGATTGCATGTCCAGGTTGTTAAGGACATGATTTGAGATGTTCGTATTTGAGATTAACACGGTTTAGGGCTCTAGCTTATAAAAGCAGGTGGAGGCTAATGGTTTTAGCCATGGCTCTATGGAGGCTTTTTGTGCTAGACTTTTTAGGTGTGCCATGAGGGCGCTTTATAGCCATAGAACATGATCTAGAAATAATAGATCAGATCTATTCCAAAAAAAAAGTTAGTCGGCATCGGCGACATGTTTGTTGGGCATCATTTCCTTGTGTCTTCGAAGGCGTGCTAACACATCACGATCTTGCATGGCATGAGCTTGGTGTTTTTGGTTGTTGTCTCAACCCAACCAAGCAAAGCGCGGTGTTGTCTCCGGTGTCTTATCATTTGAGCGGTCAAAGCAAGCGATCAAATGATCAAAGCGTTCATCGAGTGCGCATAAAGGAGGTCAAGCAAGCAAACAAATGACTTGCGGTCAAAATCTACATCCGGTAATTTAGATTGCTTTTTCTTCTGGTATGAGATTTATTTTCAGGTATCAAAAAGCGGAGGCAATCAGTCACCCCATCTGATTGCGCCATACGATCCTACAAGTGGTATCAGAGCCAAGTTGCAATGGCATCAGATCGGGATCGGTTCTCAGGTAAGCCACCGTTCTTCGATGGGCCAGACTATCTCTATTGGAAAACACGCATGGGGATTTTTCTACAAGCACAAGGTAATGCTATTTGGCAGAAAGTTGAGAATTCATATATAGTGCCTTCTATTGTTTCTATTGAAAATACTGCTAATGCTGAAACTAATGCTAATGCTGAAACTAATGCTAAAGGCTAGAAATACCTTATTGCAAGGTTAGAGTACAAACGAGTTTGTCAAAATTGCTCACATTAAATCTGCAAATAAAATCTGGATTACTCTATCTGATTATCATGAAGGATCTTTGTCAGTAAAAGGTGTTCGTTAGAACCAATTCAAAAAGGAGAATTCTAAATTTGAGATGAAACTAGAGAATCAGTAGATACTCTTTTTGCTCGCTTCAATAAAATTGTTAGTGATTTGCAATTTGTTGATGTCACTATAGTAGTGGTGGTCCCCACCTGAGCCCAATTGGCCTGTTTAGGGGGGGTTATCGGGCCTAATGTGATATGTGTAATGACATGTATGCCCCTCAAGGAGATACATGACTATAAGGGCAATATTGTAGTTATGCTTGATGGAGGTATATATGTATACACCCTAGACATAGAGAAGGGGCAAGCATAGTTCATCCATCACAACCACTCCACTACTCTCATAGTTTACTATTTGGTCAATAGCCACAACAGTCACATATTCTGATTCTAACAATGCTCGCCAAATTCTAGATTCTTTGGATATGTCTGTTTAGAATGTGTTAGTCACTACTATCAATCATTCGATTAGCATGGAAACATTCACATTAAATGATCTTTATTCCATGATAAAAACTCATGAGATTGATGTTTTGGCCAGGATAAACAATACTAATTCCTTGGGCTCTATTTTAGATGAACAGTTAGAGGAGATTCTGGAAGAGCAGCTTGTACTTCTCTCTAACAAGGTGACCAAGGTGATTAATAACATCAGATCAAGGTGGTGTGGAGGTCCAATCAGATGCTATGAATGTGGTGAGCAAAACCATATCAAGATAAATTGCCCCAAACTGAGGAGCAAGAAGGTCAAAGAGGGCAAGGCTCCAACTCGTCGCTCTCAAGTCAAGATTAATCCAAACAAGAAGCATAATTATCGTAGGGTGGCTAACAAAATAATTTCAGCAATTAATCTGATTGATCTATGATGAGGACAATGGCAAGAAGGCAAAGGAGGTGGACTTTACATTAATGTGTTTTAAGACAAACAGTGAGGAGCTAGACAATGATGATCTCTACAGTGATCCTGATGTGCTAAATCTTCTTATACTGATTTATCTCATTTTGTGCTTAGATTGATAGAGGAGCTCAAGAAGCATAAAAAGAAAATTAAAAATCATGATTCTGTTGTGGAGAGCTTAAATTTTGAGATTTATAAACTTGAAGCTTCCATTCCTAAAGATGATTCTTGTGACACTTATCAAGTTTTACATTCTGAGTTGAAAACTACTAGATCAGTTAATGCAACAAATCTTGTTCAACTTAGATATGTAACTGATAAATTTGATGAACTCAAAATGCTACATGATTCTTGTGGTCGAAAGTTTAAACTTGCTAATGATGAAGTTGAAAAGCTTAAGTCTAACTCCTCTAAGACATGTTCTAAGTGTGATTTGCTACAATTTAGGTTTAAGTCATCTCAGAAATCAATTCAATAAATGTTTTACATGAGACTATTTCTTACTCTAAGCATCCTTATGTAATAGCCCAGCTGTTTATCTTAATGTTTTCAGTGAAAAATTAAATAAATTTAATTTAAAACAAAATGAAGTATTATCTGGTTGCCTGAATTTTGGAGATTTTATCTGCTCATTTTTAGTTTTAAAAGTCATTTCTTTTGAAAAATAATTTAAGAAAAGATGAAAATATTATTAAATAAAGGGTATTTTAAATTTCTACAAAAAATTCATTTCAAATTAATTATTTTAAAGCATTTAGCTTTTATTTGGATTTTCTGTGTTTTCTAGATTTAAAAAATCAATTTCAAAGATAAAAACTATTTTTGTGAAAATTAAAAGACCAACTTTAAGTTGGAAATATTTTTATTGAGTCCAAAATATATTCAAGAATTCCTGCTTAATTTTTTGGAATTTTCTGCCTCTATTTACTATTTTCTAAGTTTTTATTATATTTCCAGGAGTTCTGAAAATTAAAAAGGATTTTAAATCCCTCTTCTTCCTCTAGGTAACACATGTCCAGATGGGATTTCATCCACCACGGCTGATCTAAACTCATGCATCGGTTCCCACTTATCCTCTCTTTCTTCGGTCGATGGTCCAAATTCATTTATTTGCCACTTGTCACTATCCGCTTGCCTGCCTCCCTTGTCTCTCTCACCAACAGACAGGACCCACCCATCGGGTCTTCTTCTTCCACCCTTTCTTCTTTCTCTGGCTGTCCACCATTGATGTCCACCCGAACTCTTTAAAGCTTCCATTACCACTCGTTGGTTCGGGCATTTGTGGAAATTAGTGGCCCTAATTCACCCACTAAACACCCCACTGTCTTCTACCTCCCGCTCATCTCCTTCCTCTCTTCCACTGACCGTCGCCGTCTCTGATCGATCTCCCTTGCCTGCCTTCCTTCTTGTCTCCCTTCATGCGCGAACCCCTCAATCTCTGCGCCGAATTCCTCAATCTCCGCGCTCACCCTGCCCATATTAACACCACTTTAAAACTCCACTCTAACCAAAGCATCGCACTGCGCTCGGCCACTTTAACTCGCGAAGCTGCCCTGGCTTTCCCTTCCCTCCCCGAGCTATATAAAGGGGCCTTTAGCACTAGTGCATTCCACGCCACTCCTATTCTTCTCTTGAGCACCCAAGTGCCTCCTCGCCGTAAGCTCGCCAAGTGGTCTTTCCTCGACTGAGCATCTTCGCCACCAATAGTGCCATCACACCAGGAGTCGACCATCACCACTACCTCCTCCACATCACCGATCGCCTCTATTTGTCTTTAGCCTCTGCACGAGGTATAAAATAACCCCTGGCATATTCTCTCTTGCACCCTTTCGACCACGTTCGACCGCAGACACTCTCGACCGCAACCTCACACTGCCACAGAAGCATCCTTTGACCAGTCCAGTCGGTTATGACCGCATTGGTCGAGTTACGACCACTATGGTCGACTACGACCACCCTTGTACCACTGCCAGCAGCCTTTACGACCACTCTTTGGCTTTCGACCACACCCTCTCACGACCTCAATTGTTGCCGACCACTGTCGTCTCCGACTTCCTTCGACCTTCAGCTTCGACCACTGCAAAAAACTGACCATCCTAAACACTTTAAAGACCTCGACCACTCTCAAAACTCTATAGCCTCCGACCACTCCAATCTCTTTGACCACCTTATAGCTTTTGACCACTGTCGATTTTCGACCACTCTAATCCTTTTGATCACTCTCAACGGTTCGACCACCCAAAGCATATCAACCACATATAGCTTTTGACCGCTAAGCTTCGATCATTCAGCTTTTGACTACTCTTGTTTGACCACTCTCTTGCTTTTGACCACAGTTGTTTTCAACCACAACTGGTTTCGACCGCAGTTGTTTATGACCACAGTCGATTTTTGACCACGGTTGTTTTTGACCACATCAACCGTTTGACCACTTCAATCCTTTCTACCACCTTTTCTAACCATGCAAATAATTCTAACCACATTCTGCCATCTGATTTCAGCTATTCGATCACTTTAGCCACCAATTCGGCCATCGACCACTCTGAAGAACTTCCATCCATCCGACCACTCTAAAATCTTCTTCGACCACTAAAAGTTTTTCGAGCACTATTGTTTTTTCGACTACTGCAAGCTTTTGACCACATATATATCCTTCGACCTCTAAGCCTCTAATCACTCGGTAACTTTTGACCACTCCTACTTTCGACCACTACAAAAATACTTCCAAAAGTCCATATTTCTTGATCCTAACTCTGGTTGGACCCGTTCAAATTTCTAAATTCTTACAAAAACTTAAACTACCAATTTCTAGCATCTTTTTGGAATTTTTAAATTTATTTGAATTTTGTTTTCTTTTTGCATTGGTTCTTCGTGTATAGACTACGACGAATCCGGAGAGTACGATTTCAAAGATTTGCAGCATCAAGACTTCGAGCAAGGCAAGTTACACCTTTGATCATGCTGCTCCCAGTAATTCAATTTATTTTTGTTTTTTTAAATTGTTATGCATGCATACTTTTATTCAAATCTAGTTTGAAATTGATTTAAATTCTAGTTACACCGTTTTCCTTTGTATATGACCAAATTTGACATTGAACATTAACATGCTTTGTCACCTTAGATAAAACTCTAGTTAGTATGCTAGTATGGACTAGAGAAATTTGGTATCGAATGCTTAGACCTGCTTAGACATAATTTTTGTTTTGGGATAACTTTTTCATATAAAATGATAAATTTTTGAAACATACTCTTGACTTTGGTGAGTCAAGAAAGGTTATGTATTATTTCAAAACAAAATATAAAATCTGGTTTAGGTGGTGGGTGCTTGCTGGTATGCATTGTTGTTCGGTGGCACAATGTTGATTGCCAGGCACAAGGGGTATGTGGTTTAAGACTAAGTCAAGTTAAAGACTGGTCTGTGAGCTATGGCTACAAAGCACTTTTGCACTACCACAAGGCTAGTATGGGACAGTTCTGGCTGACTAATTTGTAGGTCCTAAGCTGAGTCCCGCTGTAGGTTGAAAGTGAGCGTGGCGTAGGCCATGTGATGTCTTACTCGGCTAAAGAGGGGATCCCGGTCTGGTGGATTCTTTATTGGGGTGAAACCTTAGTGTTGGCTTGGCTAGGTTGAAGGCTTTGCATTGTAAAGGCCATGTTATGATTTTCTCAATCGCATGCCTACGGAAGCGTGTAATGACCGACATTATGAGATAATCATATCTTGTGGGTAAAGTTGTACAACCTCTGTAGAGTATATAATTTATCCTAGATAGCCGTGCCCATGGTCATAGGCAAGCTGAGTAAAGTTTTCATGTATTAGACTTTGTTTTTCAAAATAGTTTATGAAAAGCTTATGAATGGATGGAATCCATAAGATATTTAAAATGTTTATGGATGGATGGAATACATATAAAATCATTTTAGAGAAAGATGGTCTAGGTGGGATACCTATGGATAGGTTAGTATTTGGTTAGAGCCTGCCCTAAAGATATTACTTTGTTAAAATCTTGTTTCTATCTATTGTATCAAATTCAGCTTTTGAATCTACTTACAATATTTACTTCAATTCTGCTTTTTGCTCAATTAATATTACTATGCCTTCCTTTGTCAATCCTTATGCATGCATTAACTCTGTTAAATCTCTGGGTGTAACTTGTGGAGTACTTTATATGCTCATGTTGTTAAATTCATCATTTTTCTAGAGGATGTCTTCAACTTCAGTGAGGATCAGGACGAATAGGCCGCGTCTTACTATTATTTGCTTGTGGTTAGGTTCAGTGGGCTTCTTTTGCTTCGGTTTTATCTTTTACTGCTTATATTTAATTTTGGTTTATGGACCATTGATATAAACTTTGGCCATCAGGCCCATATTTAGATAAATAAAGTTTATCACTGTGCTTGATATTTATCCCTGTTATCACTGTGTGCACTAGCTGATCCTGGACTAGTGCGATTTACACAGACTGTTTCAGAGTTATTGCTCTGGGATCTGACACCTTAACACAACATCAAAATAGAAGTTTTGACTAGATAACTTAATGATTTTGCTGAAAAAGACAAATTGACTAGGTCTAGTGCTTCTAAAAGTCTTGCTAATGAGTCTGTTAAATGCACAACCTATCCTACTTTGGCTAAAGCAAATGTTATCTTAAGAATACTTAAGAGAGATTTTCTTTTGGCAAGAAAATTTTGAATATGATCCTAGACAAGTCGAAAACAAGTGTGAGAAAATATGGTCTAGGATTTAGTTTTGTTGTGCATGCCAAGGATAATTCTCCTAAGATTGTTAAACTTCTTAAACCAGGAAAGATTGAAGTAGAATCTGTGCCAAAACAAATTGTGTTTAAATCTGCTAGTATATCAAATGATCCCTCTACCAAAGTGAGTGTTGTGAAGTCATGAGATATGACTTCTCATCAAGCAAGTATTAATGCACTCATTGCGGTAGAGATGGTTATTTGGTTTAATTTGCTTTCGGAATGCTAAGAAAGAAAAGAGAGATAGGTTAAGAAAGCATTCTCAATGGGATTTGTGTAAGCTCCTTATCGTCATTCTGTTCCCCCTAATCAATTATCTATAGGTTGTCACTTTAATCAATCATCTGTAGAATCGGGAGTTTTTGCAGCAGGACCAATCAGACCATGGTTTTTCATGCAATTTGACCAGCCGGTGGTCAGGCCAGCCTTGCTGAAGCAGTCAGACCGCCCCATGGATGGACATCCTATGGTCGGACCAGTGCTATCTACTCAAATCCATGTGGTCGGACAAGAGTTTTGACCAGCGTTTTCCACTAAGGGTTCTTGACCAGCTTGTGATGTAGATTGATTGTAGATAGCACCTTGTGATGTTCATAAAAAAGGATTAGCTTGGTTGTGATTCCTCTTGTAAATCTTAGTCATGAGGTTTGTATGTTTCATATTGCAATCTTTTTATGTTCACTCAGTTTGGCATGTTATTGAAAAGAACAAATGATGAGAAAGAGACAAGTTAAAACGATGTATGCTTCAAGCATGCCATGGTTAGCATGCCACCATTTAAAAGAAAGGTTGCTACAAACATGTCATCATGAAAAGAAGTATGCTACAAGCATGCCACATGCTTAAGTATTGAGTGTAGAGCAATAGGCTGCTATATGAGACTACTAGCTCACCTAGACTTAAAATTTTATTCACTTTTAGGCTTTCTCTTTTCGGTGTGATATCCCCTTGTGCTCTTTATAATCCCCTTGTGCTCTTTATAGATCGGTTTGGTCATGTGAGACACCTGTCATTAATCTAAATTTGCTTACTCATGTTAAAGACTAGCTTTGACAGTGCTATATGATATATGATTTTATATGATCTAGGAAGCTCTACATAAAAAGATGCCTTGGTTAAAATATTAAATCAATGCAAAGTGACTTGGATAATCTACAAAATTTCTGGATGTTCACTCTCATTGCTCCTTATTATAATTTTTCTTTTCTCTAGAGTACTTGATGATTACGTTGCCAACAGTGGAGAATTGATAAAAAAAAGTGGGGAAGAAAAAATGGGACAAATTGGAGTAATTTTCTCAAGTTGCTTTTTTTTGTTTTGAGGGGGAGTTTATCTGAGCTTTAGACTGCCCTTCGAGTAAATTTGAGCTTTCGAGTGTTTTTTGAGTACTTTGAAGTGCTAAATCTGCTTCCTTGTGTTAAGGGGGAGTTTGTCTGAACCTTCGAGTGTGTTGTCTGAGCTTCTAAGTATTACCTAATAGTTTTCTATTGAGATTTGTTAATGTCTTTGCTCTGCAACTTTGAAACTTTCTTTTCGTAAATTTTACTCTTGTTTTCAACTCATTCGAGGAGAAAGTGTTGTCAATGTATTCATCAAGGGGGAGTTTAGTGATAATGAATAATTGACATTTGGATTGCTTTGGAATTTCTGTTTGTGATAGTTTGGTCGATCATAGTTGAAGGTTTTGACTCCTAGTGGTTTTGGTCAGCTCTGAGTGGTTTCATTCGGGTTCGAGTGGTTTTGGTCAACTCCGAGTGGTTTTGATCGGGTTTGTGTGGTTTTGGTCTGCTTCGAGTGGTTTTTGGTCGCCTCTAAGTGGTTTCGATCGGGTCCAAGTAGGATCGAATTGCGTTCGAGTAGCATTGGATTGTCAAACGATGTTCGAGTAGCTTTGGAGTATCGGACGACGTTTGAGTGGCATTGGAGCATCGGATAGCGTTCAAGTGCCATAGAAGTATCAGATGGTGTTCGAGTGGCATTGGAGGATCAGATGGTATTTGAGCAGTATCAGAACCCTGAGTGGTATCAATTAGGATTCGAGCGGTGCAGTCGAATATTTTGAGCACTGAGCAGTCGAAGTCCTCAAGTCGAAGACCCCAGAGTCAGAGAGTATATGGTCATAACTACAGTGTTTTGGTTGAAGCTATATTAATTCGGTCAGAGCTACAGTGTTCAAATAAACAGTGATCAGAGGTGAATAATACTCGGAAGAAGTACTGTAGCAATAGTGATGTAGTCAGTACTCGAAAGTTGGTAGTTGAAGGATATTGGTACTCAGTAGTCGAAAGGACTTGATACTCAATAGTCAGAAGGACTAGGTACTTGAAGTCAGTATGACACGGTACGCAGAAATTGGTAGGGCTTGGTACTTGTAGTCGGAAGGACTCGATACTCGGTAGTCATAAACTTTGCTGGTTGGTAGTCGAAGGCTTTCCAGTCGTGGGTTTTGTAACTGTGGTCGGTGATCGGTGGTTGAAGGCATTGTGATCAGTACTCGTAGGCTTTGAGTATGCATACGGCCTGCAGTCTAACCGGCTATGCTTGGCAATCAGACTGGTCATTCTGAGTGGTCTGAGATTGATTTCTGGAGAGTGTGGAAATTGTGGTCATGGATGATCTGGTTTGTGGTGATTGATGGATAAGAGTGTGGTATGCATGTGTAGACTAATATCGTTCAAGTTGGGAAGAACTTATGCCATGGAAAATGTTCTTTGGTCTTTGCATATGCAGGTTGGGCGTAGAGATGGTCCTGATCAGTGACGAGGAGGACCGGGACTCGGAGGGGAAATCTGAGGTCCAGGTGGTTAAGGATGTCATGCGAGGTAATTGGGCTCATGTTGGAGCACATGGAGATCAAATGTGAGGATGTGTGGAGAAGATACGGGAGGTGTAGTCCTGGAGGCTTCAACATATGAGGATAATGCGTGGAGAAAATATGGGAGGTGTGTTCCCAGAGGCCTTAACATGTGAGATGGGTGATGCGTGATGAAGATACAACAGGTGCAGTCCTAGAGGCTTCATGGTGTGATGAGATTGGAGAGTTATGGATAGAGTCCGTAACATGGAACGTTTAGAGATTGGTTAAAACATTTGTTTGGAAGTGTTTCGGGTCCCTCGATTTTTGGAAGAGACAGGATTGCATGTCTAGGTTGTTAAGGACACGGTTTGAGATGTCCATGTTTGAGGTGAACATGGTTTAGGGCTCTAGCATATAAAAGCAGGTTGATGCTAAGGATTTTAGCTGTGGCTCTATGGAGCCTTTTTGTGCTAGAATTCTTAAGGGTGCCATGAGGGCCATAGAACATGATCCAGAAATAGTAGATCATATTTATTCCAAAAAAGTTAGCTAGTGTCGGTGACTTGTCTTCTAAGCATCGTTTTCTTGTGTCTTAAAAGGCGTGCTAACACATCACGATCTTGCGTGTCACGAGCTCGGCGTCTTTGGTCGTTGGTTCAATCCAACCAAGTAGAGCACAGTGTTGTCTTCAGCGTGTTCTTGTTTGATTGGTCGAAGAGTTCGAGCGGCCAAAGCTTTCGAGCAGAGGGAGATTTCGACCATTTGCAAAGGCGGTCGTAGCGAGTGGTCAAAGCAAATGGTCAAACAATCGAAGCATTCATCCAGCGCATGTAAAGGAGGTCAAGCAAGCAGGCAAATAACCTGCAGTCGAAATCTACATCTGGTAATTTATATTGCTTTTCCTTCTGGTTTGATATTTGTTTTCAGGTATCAAAAAGTGGAGGCAACCATTCACCCCCTCTGATTGCGCCATGTGATCCTACATAGCCTCAAATAAATCATCCGATTTTAATACTACTAATCTTTGGCATACGCGTCTGGGCATATAAGTGAAATTGGTATGATGGAGTTACACAAAAGAGGACTCCTTGATGGTCAAAGTATCAACAAGTTAATGTTTTGTGAACACTGTGCCTTCGGCAAGCAAAAGACGGTGAAATTCATCACTACAAATCACTCTACAAAATGCATATTGGATTATGTTTACTCTGATTTGGGTGGAGTCATGTGTTCTATCACTTAGAGGTGCTAGCTACAAGTTGACCATCATTGATGATTACTCGAGAAGAGTTTGGCCATATTTCGTGAAGCACAAATTGGATGTGTTCAATACGTTGAAGTACTGGAAGATTATGATTGAAAATAAAACTGACAAGTATGTCAAGAAGCTGCATACCAACAATGGTTTAGAGTTCTATTATGGAGAATTTGAAGCTTTATACAGATCAGAGGGTATTGCGAGATATTACAGTTTTAGGTACTCCTCAACAAAATAGGTTGGCCAAACACATGAACAGAACCATCATGGAGAAGGTATGTTGCATGTCATGTAATTCTAGCTTATCTAGGAGTTATTGGGCTGAAGCCGCTTCTACTGGTTGTTATTTGATTAATCAGCCACCCAACTTGGCAATTGATAGGGACACTCCAATTAAGGTATGGTCTGGTTCTCCAACATATTATTCAAATTTGAGAATATTTGGTTATTCTGCATATGCTCATGTCAATAATGGTAATAGTGTCTAGAATTGTTAAGTGCATTTTCCTTGGTTATAAACCTATTGTGAAAGGTTATAAATTATGGAATCTTAAAACTAGAAATGTGGTTATTGGTAGAAGTATTACTTTTGATAAGTCTACTATGTCGCATGACAAACCATCCATTAAGAAGCCATAGAAATTAAGCGTGCAAGTGGAGCATATTATTGATTTAGCATTTACACCAGAAGCTGAAAAGAAAAACATACATGATGTCCCAATTGTTGTGCAATTGACCCAATGTTCCATTGCAGCTGATAGACCTAAGAGGAATATTCATCCTCCTAATAGATCGATTGAAGAAGCCAATGTTATGGCTTATTATTTGAATGTGGCAGAAGAAATTGAAGGTACTGCAGAATCTTCCACTTATTCAGAGGCTATCTTTTTTGATGATGCAAAAAAATGGATGACTGCTATACATAATGAGATGCAATCTCTTGAGAAGAATGGTACATGAGAGTTGGTCAAGTTGCCAATTAAAAAGAAGGCTATTCGCTGCAAATGAATCTTCAAGAAGGAAGGCATTTCACTAACTGAAGATGTTAGATACAGAACAAGGCTCGTTGCTAAAGGGTATAGCTAAATTCTAGCTATTGATTTCACATATGTTTTTTCCCAGTTGTGAAGCATAGTTCTATTCGTACTTTACTCAACATTATGGCTATACATGATTATGAGCTTGAGCAATTGTACGTGATAACCGAGTTCGTACATAGGAGATTGAAGGAAGACATTTATATGAATAAGCCGAAAGGTTTTGTCATTTTGGGAATGAAATACCCTAGCTTAACCAAAATCTACAATGTCAGCCACAACTATCATTGTTACCAATTTAAACCATTAATCAATCATCATCAACAACTAGACTTCAGGTATAATCATTCAATATAATAATAAACAAAAATGATAGTAAAACGGTAGTCAATAATTTGAACTTAAGATGAACCAAATAATCACTAAGATGAACAAATTAATAACATAAACCAATGAACGTATCAAGTAGCAACATTATAAAATATAAAGAACTAAGAGAAACCATTAAGCATCTAACTATTGCATGGATAGTGAAGGACCATGTGAGAAGGTCCTATTTAAATGTTGTGATGAACCATTGCAATGTTTCTGGAGTGGTCATTCGATTTTGCAAAAGATTAAAGAATTTCGGCATGAATTGAGGACTTTGGGATTTGAGTTATTGATGGAGTCTGGGGACCTGGGTTATTTCATTAAGGTTGCATGATGCATGTTTTTACTAACGTGGGTCAAGTTGTGAAGAACTTGTGTACGGAAACGATTTCTTTGTCTTTGGATGTGCAGGGATGCTTAGAGTCACCATGGTCGACGGCGAGGATCAAGGCTATGCTCAGGGAGGAGCCAAGGCCCAGAACAATTAAGGATGCTGGGTGAGATGGTGAGGTCAAGCATGGCACGAGAATGGTGGGAAATGTTAAAGGCAAGGTTGAACAGCAGGTTTGCACCATGTGGCTTGGTCGGTCCAAATGAGGCATGGCCTGATGGAACCAGAGTGGGAGAGACTTACTGGCGTGTGGCAAGCCAATGGTGAACCTACACATCGTAAGCATGACGATTGTTTGCAATGGAATATGAAGATCGGGGTAAAAACAAAAGGGTATTTTCGTAGTTTAGCCAAAATACCAAACCCAATGAGAGATAATAATGGGGACAACTGCATGGTGGTTGCTATCACAGATATAGGGCTAAAAGATTATTCTGTTTGAGATGGATAAAACACATGTTTTATCCATCGCATGGGAGGAGAGCAGGTTCTCATAACAGTTCATGAAACCTTTGAGTAGTCTACTAGTCAGGTAAAGTGTACAATAGTCCTCCAACCAAGGGTACCAGGGGAACACTTTTGAAAGCCTACGACAACGTGGGTCTTAGGGCCTTAATTAAGTATTAAAGTTGTATTTAATGGATAATTTAATCCATGTTAGCTAGCCCCTGAACTTTAAGTGAATTTATAATCTCAATTTTTCTCATTGGATTTTAATTCAACAAATAAAGAGGCAGCTTTTATCCACTTAAGGTTGAAAAAACTAACTAGGGAAACTAAAAGGTTTTCTGTCTGTTGGGCTTCAGATCAAGCAACTACTGTTTTTCAGTTGAGAAAACCCTTACAAAAATCTAGCATGGTACCTGTTGGCTTCATGCTCTTCAGAGAAAACATTTCATCTTCTTCAATTTCCCCTGCCTCTCCGTCGTAGCACCCTTCAACTATAGCCTTGAATCCTTTCAATCCACACCTAGATCTTCAGCCACCATAACCAAAACATCTAATTTGATTACTTATTGGCTAATGTCCAAACTAGGATCGAAGAAATTGAAGGCCATGGAAAAACTAGGAATAATCCTTGATAAGGTTCAGATCCCTTGGAGGTAAGCGATTAGGGAAAACTTTTCAAGCAGAAGCGATGGTGAAATCCCAAATTTTTTGGTGTATGTAGAATGTGGATTTAGGTTACTAGCGCATCCTTTCTTATCGGAGGTCCTAGAGTTCTATGAGATTGAGTTGCTGAATTTAGCCCCCCCCCCCAATTCAATCGCCAATCTCAGCATCTTCATCCATCTATGTGAAGCGCATATGGGGATTCCAACGAACTTGGATCTCTTCAGATATTACTACAAGATAATGGGGAGGGCTGAAAAAGTAGCGGTGCCACCTGGGAATTATTCTTTGTGGTTTCATGATGGGAAGGCAAGGGAGTACATTCCAATGTTCTCCAAGTCCTCATGATTGTCATGGAAGAAATTTTGGTTTAATATCATGGTCAGTAAAGAATACAACCTATCCTTTGTAGGACGAATTACAGTAGAGAACCCAAGGTGGAGGTCTTCTCCAAAGAAGGAAGGAAAGATAGAGGGAAGGGTTGAGCCCATCGTCTATCTTAAGGACAAGGGGCTAACTTCCTGGCATGTGGTGAGGGATTTTTCCATGTGCCAGATTAGCCCCCTAAAATCATGCAATCATATCATGCTATGGTATGAGGGTGCGAAAGATTCAACCTAGGACTCTTCAGAAGGTAAGCATCGAGAATTCCGACCGGCTAAATCTTTTTCTTTGGTTATATTTTTTTGACCTTAAGATTTTTCTTCTGTTTTGGTTTGGTAGCCTTATCTCCTTCCTAAGTAAGGGAGAGGGTAAAGGTGATCTGCAAAGGGGGAGCCCAAGCCGAAAGAAGGATCAAAAGACTTAAGGTAACAAAAAACATTTTCTTCTTCCGAATTTCCTTTTTCTAAACAGTGTGTTGTAACATTCCTGATATGTGTAGATGATCGAGTCAAAGCATGTGGAGCTAGTTGAGTGGTCAGAGGAAGCTGATTCGAGCCCCAAGAAAGTTGTATGGAGAATTGAGATCACATCATGCTCCTTCTACAACTCCTCGTGCTCCTATATTGCCCAAGCGCCTCAAAAGCAGGCAAAAATCCCCTCGAAGGTAGGCTTTTACTATGACTCTAAGAGTTTTTTTACAAACCTACACTTGCTCTCATAAGGAGAACAAAAAAATTGCATCGACGAGAGCGTGTTTCTTAATTAAAGGGTTTCACTGCCGAACTCACCTAGGTTGATGACAAGGCGGAAGAAAAGGAATGGCCACTGATCGGGGATACCATGACCACAGAGCCAATGGTGACATTAGATCCACTAATCATGGGCTTTGAGATAATTTTCTCTGAGTAGATTGAAGATCCAGTGGCTACCCCCAAGGCTTTGACAACACCGGTGAAGACAACAGCTCCGGTGGTCAAGGAAGCCCGACCTTCTGCAGGGGTGCAGATGATGGGAGAAGCTATCATCGAAGGATAAAAGCATCCAGTCGGGAGACACAAAGGGTCGGACTAGCCCTATCAATATTATACTGGTGAAACCAGTCAAGAAGAACAAGAGAAAGGCTAGTGTTCTGGATTATGCTCAGGGCATTTCAACATCAAGATGAAGAAAACAAGGTATGTACTAGTCATAAGAAAGTGTATAGAGTCTTACATTTTTTAGGTTTCCATATGTCATGAGATCTTTACTCCTTTCTTCTTATTCTTTTGATATTGTAGTGCTTGTACCACTCCAATTACTTTCTTCCCGAGTGCTTCTACTAAGAGGCATCAAAGGAGAAGGTGGTCATAGCAGCCTCTCAACCACTGATGGAATCAACAGAATCCTTCGATGGCTCCAATACCATCGACGGTCCTGAAGTGGAGATGAAGTCCCAACAAACTCCTATTTCTGCTGGGAAAGCAGTGGTGGAAGAGGATGGACATTCCCGATTGGGACTGTATCTTTAATAACCAACACTACTACAGAAAACCGTATTACAGACAGTTCAGAAACATCATCACAGACGGTTTTTTGAGCCGTCTGAATTTATGGGTCAGTAATGATACGAGGTCATCACAGATGGTTTTCGGACCGTCTGTGGTGTAAATATCACAGACGGTTCTTAACTAAAACCGTATGTGATAGTTATAATCATAGACGGTTCTTAACTAAAACCGTCTGTGATATTTATAAATCACAGACGGTTTTTAACTAAAAATCGTCTGTGATTATAACTATCACAGACGATTTTTAGTTAAGAACCGTCTGTGATATTTCCTTCTACCCCTAAACCTATTTCTGTTTATTGGCTAGCCTCAGGAAATGCTAGCCATGCCCTCTGAAACAAGCAGATCAACATGTACATGTATACATCCAATTCACATCTCAATTCATTTCACAAACATAAAACATCCATTTCGCAAATCAATTAATTGAAATAAAATAAAATATCCATTAACAAATACAAAATTACAATCAATGTCAATATCTTATCCCAAACAAAAAATTATTGTATGCTGTGGAACTCTCCATTTGAATTTACGACTTTAGACATCAAAAAGAACGCGCACTGTCCTCGAATTTGTGTAAGGTCCAGCTATTTCAATGCTGTTGTAGAGATGGGCGTAGCCTGCCGATAGGAATATCAATGCGCGTACATATATAACCTAATAAGTATGAAATAAATATGGGAAGATTGACAAACCTTAGAATTGGGGATCTTCGAGGAATCAAGAAGTAGTCTCATATGGTGGCAAACGTAGAATCCACACGTGTTGCCCAGTGGTTGCTGGTGGCACTGCAAAAATAGAATGTGTTAATTCAAGAGGCATTACTACCAAGTGTTGTCTAGGATTAATTAATGTGTACTAGCGAATACCCGAAAATTTCGAACATGTTGCAAGGGCTTGGTCCCTTCCGTCGAGCCACGTGCCTGTGCAACGTACATGGCGAACGACCTTCGTGATTCGAAAAAGTTAGCTTAGTCATTCGGAAGGAAAGAAAGAGTACAATATAGTTATGTATGGAGAAAATGTACTTACCTATTGAGTAATTGGGCAATAAATGTGTAGTTCGTTTTGTTCTTACTTAGAGAATCAAGTTATATAGCCTTATTCCATTTTGGTATAATTACAATTAAAATCCAATGGAACCGCTCATTGTATGGCATAAGAACAAATTCCTTATCGCGGTGAGCCAGCAGTGTTGTTGTAATATAGCTCTCGACGAAGGATGCATCCTCGCTGATGGTATCCATGGCGACTAAGCGTGGGTCCAGGAAACCAATTGGTGATTTGGATGATCTAGCTTCAGTCCAGCATATGACATATATTGGTATTACATGAACGGAGACTATGATTGTACACACTTACAGCGTCCAGCATCGAATGAGTGAGGCACCAAGAGCGTTGAGATTGAAAAGAGTCTTGAATGCCTATATAATAGAAGAATCTGCGACCTCTGGAATAGAGTTACAAACTTGACTGATTCTTTTGATGTATTGTCACAAGGTTTCATTGGGCTCTTATCAAATTTGATAAAGGTCACCTTGCTTCCCGATATGGTCATACGTCTCCTAGAAGTTGGTGATCAGTAGGTCGTAGAGTTGCTTCCAAGTGTAGATTGATCCTACCAGTTGGTTGAGCAACCACGACTAGTCATAACCCTTGAGAACTATTGGCAAATAGTTTGTCATCACATTGTCGCCACCTCCTGTGGCCCTGATTGCGGTGGTGTAGATCTGCAGAAACTCTAATGGATTTTGCTTTCAATCGAACTTCTCAAGATTTTTTGATTGGAACCTTTCCAGCCAACGCATTGCTCGAAGGCCTGCCAAGAAAGCCCAGCATCCTGTAATCAGGTCATGGCGCCTTCTTTAAAAAGGGGGTAGATTCTAATCAGTCAGAGACATATTCCTCTGATAATCATCATGGGGAACAGGTGCCCCTCTCCGGTTGTGGACACTCAAATTATGTCTTCGACTAGATATATGGTCCAGATGATGGAGTAGGTCATCTAGATGTATCCTTGATTTTGTCTTTCAAGACGACAGGGCGTACCTTTGTTTTTAAAGAGCCTTCTTCCCTCGTGGCTTCCTTGACAAAATCTTTGAGTGGGTCTTGTTCCTACTGACAGATTGTTGTTAGACCGACCACGTTGACCTCTGCCATGTGAGGAATCCATGGATGAAGTCAACATTTGATTGATTATGCTTCTGCTATTGATACATCTATGTGCACCACATGGTTTGCTACAAAATCTTCAATACATGACTTGCAACTTGAGCATATCATGAAATTTCTACCAGAGCAGTGTCTAGGTTATTCAAAGTATCATGCACACATTGTAGGTTTTGAACAGTCACCAAAGGCCTCGGTGTGTTCCTATTAGCAGAAGGGGTATGATGGCCCGAGTTTTGCCTCGGGTTCCTTGCTCACTCCACATGACTCATCAAGTGCGAAGGGGTACAAATAGGCTGATTAGATGGTCGATGCCCACCAGGTCCATTATTTTCATTCCCTCTGGCTGACGAAGGAGCGTTTACACCATTTTGAGTAGCGATTCATAGGGGAGTTTGTCATGGAGAACCATACATAGGATTTGTAGTGGCATCTCCAATTGCGTTAACTTCATGCTTCCTACAGGATTCTCCCAACGAACTCACATCATAATTGAGGGAGAGCCTTCCATTACTTCGGCCAGTAGCTTCCACCATGGGGAATGATTGGAGACCACTGTCTCTGAAGGGTAGTGTGGTAGACTCAATCTGGTCTGGTGAATCATCGATCGAATGATGAGTGTTATCATTTCTGCATGGCTTTCCACCAGAGTTAGTCTCATCGACACTGTGACTAGGTGCCGTCCGACTCTTGCTATACTTAGGAGCCGTTGGCGAATAGCATTCGCCCATGACTGCATTAAAAGTACTCTTACTCTCGGGTTGTGGCATCATGCTCTTGTTGACATGTTTGCGGGTTGAAAGTGCCGGAGTTACCGCATTGCTTAGGCATTTTAATAAGATCGAAATGACTAGTTCCTCTGATGATGCTGACGACAAGGGTGGCGTGCCTTCTTCCATTCTGTCAACCTCTTCACTGGTCTTAAAGACCAGAGAGTCTAGGATGGAGGACAACGATGAATAAGCAGTGTTTCATGGTACGGATGCATGCGTCCATGTCGAGGTCGTCGCAGCCAGCCAGATCGAATCAGTTCTCCTTATCCCAGGTTCCTACCATGATCGCATGGGCGATTTTGACATAAAATAGGAGAGGATGATGCTTGTTGATGAGAAATTTCAAGGACTTAGTGCCTTCTTCCCCACAGACGGCGTGAGCTGTCAACAATCAAGTCACCAATCTTACAAACAATGTGAGAAAGGAGGCTGGATTACTTAGAATGATTCAGCAAGAGAAAGAGGATGACCTTTATTGCTATGAACTAGTTACAAAAGGGCTTACAAAAAAGGAGTTCAACTATCCCTAATATATGATCTCCCTACTACTCAAAAGATCTTGATTGCCTTATCTATTGAACTTGACTTGTTCCCTGAATTCTTATTCGAGTTCTCATTCCAGTTGCCCTTCGAGTTGTTCTCATCAACCTTTAAATAGCGTTGAAAAGGTGTCAGTTATCCACCTGAGGAGACGTCTTGTGGAATCATCACGCCCAATCGGAGGGATGGTTGCTGTCAGAGAGAGATATCTAATGATAACTGACCTTCGGTTGTTCTCAGTGTAAGATAATTTTAGGGACAACTGTATGGCGATTTTTGTCAGAGATATAGGGTGGAAACATCATGCTATTTGAGATGGACACATGTTTTATCCATCGCACGAAAGGAGTTCCCTAGTAGTGGGCCCTCATACCAGTTCATAGAAATCCGAGTGGTCTACTGGTCGGGTAAAGTGTACAGTAGTCCTCCGACAAGGGGTACTCGGGGAATAGCTTTGGAAAGCTTACGACTATATGGGTCTTAGAGCCTTAATTAAGTATTAAAGCCATATTTAATACATTATTTAATCCTCATCACATGGCTAATCCTGAAAAAGAGCATTGGAAATCAGTTTAATGGATTTTCAGATACTTGTGGGGGGTACTTCTCATGCTTGTTTACAGTTTGGAAAAACTAGTGATTGACTCATTGGTTATGTGGATTTAGATTTTGCCAAAGATTTGAATAAGATAATATCTCTTACTGGTTATGTGTTCACTGTTAGAGAATATGCTGTTAGCTGGAAAGCAAGGTCAGTTCCTATCGCTAAGTGCGAGTTTTGCTCAGACTTAGTTGGTATAACTAGTCCAATGGACTTTTGGTGCATGAGGTATTCATACTTATCTGTTTCGAGGAGATTCGCCTTTTTTCTGTATAGGAGGAATTCGGCTCAAGGTGAATATTGTTGAGTTTGTGATCGAATTTTGTTTCAGTTTTGTTTCCTTTCCAAATACAGAGTTCTACTCCTACACGAAGTCTCCTTTGTATGACTTATAAACATATCCAAGCAGTCCATAGGAAGAACGAAAACTTTATTATAAACATCTCCTTATATAGTGATATGTCATTCGTACGTCCATGGTTTTTCTCGAAAGTGTTTTCCATGTAAAATTCGTGTCTCCCTTTTCTATTTTTTCATGCATTATTTGCAACACTAAAAAAACAATTTTTTCATATCACTCTAAAAACATTTATCTTTGGGGGCCTTTTAAGTATATAATTTTGTGGTTTGGATTTTATTTATATGATTAGTCTCTTTCCGATCTGCATCATCCAATTTACTGTTGTACACACCGACGGGGACACAACCTAGTTTCTCTCTCCCTCTGTCCTGATCGAGATCACGTCTTCTTTTGTCGTTGAAAAGTTTTTCGATCGAATTTGTGTCTGGCTCTCTAGATGTTGATGCACACAAATCGATCAGGAAGGATTAATGTCAAATGACAAGTCCAATTGTTTCGGCTTAATTTCCAATTGATTTCGCTCCCAGGCAATTAGTGACTGTGACACCACGTTCGTATGGACTAGCCTCCATGCATCAATTAATTGCCACAAACAGTAGTACTGTACCACATACTGGTAAGCAATAATTTACTGTAGAAAAACCAAAGCAATATCATGCTTTGAGATGCCATTGCAAAAATCCGTGAAAGGTAAAACTCTCAATCATACCTGTTTGGAACGCATGAAATGAAAACAAAAAAACGATATGATTTCACGCGGGCCTGAAACCCTGAAAGCGCGCTAGAAACCAAGGTGAAAATGTTTCAAATGTGGGCAATATTTTAATTCCAAATTTTATTAGGAGACAAAAATAATAAATTAATGATGCAAAACTCATAACTAACAGCAAGCTACTCAACATACTTCAGAACATACACAAGAAAAACAATATAGTAACAAAGTCGAACGTGCGCACGAACGACTTACTTGTTAGCCTGATGAAGAACAGGAAGCCGCGCAGGCTTGACGCAGTGCAAAACGTAGGTGTAGCAGTGCAGTGAGCGGTTGCGCAGATGCGCTGCCCAGAAACCTTATTGCCGCCCCGTGCAGGTACTCTCTGCGGCAACGGTTCGGAGATAGCCGCTCTCCCTCCTTCCAGGTGCACGCTGGGAAGAAAGGTCGACGAGGTTCAGACGGCGCAACACAACAGCACAAGAACAGAAAGTAGAGGAAGAATGGAGGTGCAAAATTCTATCTGTTTTCCTGGACGTCTCCAGGCCCTTTTATAGGCGCCGCAGTTACTACTCACTAGTAACTGTTGCGTTTTAAATAGAATTATGCACTGGTAACTGCCTCATCAAATCACAAATTAAGCAGTGTAAATTCACTTGTAACTGCCTCATTCAAATGTTTAAATCTCATTTAAACAGAGAGAGTGAGGTGCATGGTTCAGCAAAAATAAAGATGGACTTGGTCTGCCAAGTGGCGCGCCACGTCACGATACGGAAGTCACAAGTCACGTGATTTTCACGTGAAAATACGCGAATACGCGTGCGCGCATGTGTAACTAGACAGAACCTTCCTCATACCATCTCTTTCCATATTCAAGGAGTGGGAATGACTCCACCTTATAAATCGGTCTTCCTCACCCTGCCTAAGCAATATAGTACTAAACCATGCATGCTTTGGAATTAAGGAAATAGACCAATTAAATGGGCCAATTTCTAACAGAAAATACGCAGCATATACCAATAATTTCCATGCACATGTACTTCCCTTCCTAGATAAGTAGGTTAATTAGGACTGAAACAAGGTTTAGTGAAAAGGTTAGAAGATTAAAAATGAGAGCTAGCTATGGATCCATGGTGGTCACCCCCACACTGGCCAGACAAAATGCAAGCAATTGGCGCAGATGGAGGGTCCGGCCGGGTGTATGAGACCAGATCCATTTTGTCATTTCGACGGGACACTACCTCTCTCTCTCTCTCTCCCCCCTCACTGGATGCACTCTGGCAACTCTGCTCCCATGATTAACCAGTGGAGTACTAGTGGTGGTAATGTCTCCAGATTTAAGGTCTCGTTTGGTTAGACTGAAAAGCTATAGTTTATAAATGAGATTGCGCTGTAGCGGTTGAAATTTCACTGTAGCTGAAAGATTTAATTTGGCGTAATTAAATTTAAAAAAAATTAAAAATAGAAAAATATGCTAGCTTATCACGAACAACGCAAACGAATACGGAAAAAAGAACCGGCAAGAAAGCTAAAAAATAATCAAAAGTTCAGGAAAAATAAAATTTATAAATAGTGAAAAATAAGCTAGAAACTGAAACTGAAATGAGCAGGACTTAAAGCAAGCAGCGCACCGGATTAGCTAGGCGCACACGCACAAAACTTGTAGTACATGCGGTGCACACATGAGTGATGACATCTTGGCATGCATGAGCCGCTGCAGAGACGACGGCCCCGTTTGGCACAGCTCTAGCTCCGAGATCTATGCTAGATCTGTAGTTTGTTGACTAAATTAAAATGATTTAAATATTTTTATTTAATACATAATATAAATGAAATGAGTCATGTAAATGCACTTAACATGCCTGCAACTCTAGATCCAGGATTTCCTAGAGCTACAGATGACCAGCTCTAGGAAATCTACAGATTTTCTAGAGCTAGAGCTCTGCCAAACGAGGCCGACGTATTCGTCAATGCATGCATGCATGCATGCCCGCATGGCTCCAATTTTGATTAATTTTGGTTAATGCATGGGGAGTGTGGGGGCCAGGGGCAGCCACGGCATGCATGCGCGAGGTGCACGGTCGTGAATGTGATCGATGCCAACGCCATGTGGCCATGTCGCCTGCTGTATGTTTCATATTTCCGTTGAACATCTTTGTGTTTGTTTTCTGTTCCCTTGTTTACATTTTGCATAGGGGTTTATTACAATTATATGGTTCAAACCAAGTACATACGCTTCATCCAACTTTGTAGGCTCTTCTCTTCGTGGAGATATCATTTATATCCTCTTGGAGATACTCTACTCTACTCTACTCTACTCTACTCTACTCTACTCTCTCTCTCTCTCTCTCTGTGTGTGTCGGCAGGAATGAAAGACATGCAAGGTCCATGTGATGAATTATCAGTGGTGTGTTCTTCATGCTGCTCTTTATTATGTTGTGGAGATAGTGCTATCACGTGTGTCTGAAAGTTTGACTATTGTCATTTACAATTTCCAGGTTGGCGATCGTTAATTAATAGAAAAGTTCATTCCTTTGTAACCTCGTTTGCCTAAAAGACATAGACGATCTTACATATTTTTATGCCTTTTACAAGTCTTTTATTGACACTTGATTGGACATATCTCATGTATTGGATGCATCTTAATCATAATTTGGAAGTACCGAACATACTATTTTGAAACAAGTATATCAAATTTGCTTTTAGGAATGCCTATAGTGACCATTCTACAGGTTCTAGTTCTTGCGACATTCTACGTACAGGTTCTAGTTCTTGCGCTCTTCTACTCACATACGCAAGCCAAGTTGACACAAATCCTGCCAACATCGGCGATCCCTTTCTTGTCGCCAAGACCCGCATTATATCGTCCGTTAGACAAGGCTCGCATAAACGACAGTTTACCCGCTACATGTGAACCACGCAAAGGCGGATGTAGATCGAGGGGCCTACATGCACCCTCCTGGATGGATGATATGTATAACGATGCAAATCTACCACTAGAAATTACAAATTATCCTGAGAAAATATTATAGAGCCCTTCCTAATTCACAAATTTTTAGGAAGATACTGGACTTTTGGATTTGGAAAAAGTTGAAGAAGATATGTCTAAAGTAGATGGTGATTGATAGAGCAATTCTTGCTCGTAAGTTCCAGTATGAGTACTGCGCCAAACATAAAGCTTGTGACTGGTAGTAAAACATCGATTTATCTTTTGAGATAGAGTTCGATCCTCAACTATTTCTCGCGATATCTTCTTACGAAGTTTTGTTAGGGCATCTATAACCGCCTCCGGTTTAGGTGGGCAGTCCGGCAAGTAGACATCCACAGGAATTAACTTATCGACTCCCCGAACAATACTATAGGAATCCGTACTGAACATTCCCCCGTAATAGTACAAGCTCCCATAGCAACGACGTATTTTAGTTCAGGCATTTGCTCATATAATCTCACTAAAGGAGCCATTTTCATTGTTACCGTACAGCCGTAAGATTATAAACAAAAAAATATGCGCAGCTTATTGGTTCTCATTGCCTGGTTACTCTCTCACACACCCTTTGATTTAGAATGCTAATGACAAACAACTCGCCGATCGAAAACACCATACCACATATTCTGAATTCGAATAAAAACTTAATTGTAACACTCCAGTTTAACAAAAACCCAAAATATCACCCACAACTACAATTACTACCAATTTAAATTATTAATTACACATTACTAATAGCTAGGCTACAAGTATAATCTCTCAACATGATCATGAACATAGAAATTCCAGCAACACAAAAAATCAGTAAATTGGCATTATGATAAACCAATTGACAATAAGATGAATCAATAATAATAAATTTAATCAAAGGAACTTAACAAGTAACAACTATATAAAACCATTAAGTACTAAAGAGAGTCAATATTCATCTAAGGATCGCATGAGGAGTGAGATTTATTTCTAACAAGGAATAAGTGATCACTAAGTAAAACAAAGAGCTATAAAGTACAATATCAACTTGTGCTATATATCGTCCATGCATATCGTCATCAACAAGCACCTAAAAACTACAACAAAGCAAATGTGAGTCCATGACTCATCAACTATACAATAGAATAATAAATGAGGTAAACATCATATTAACTATTCATAACCATTCACCATTATCTCAATTTCACATATTCATTCTCATCAAGTTCCATACATGTGTCTTATTATCTTATTTCTCTTTTTATGAATGCAATACACATGTTTTTACTTCTCTTACTTATACCGGTATAACGGAGTGATCACCCATCGATGAACCACTCTTACTCTATCCTTTTTCATATATGGTCTCAACATCACTCCTATGGAGTGCCTACCAAAGTAAATCTTTTCCCACTCCCATAGGATGCCTACCGAAGTAGGTCTTTCTCTACCCTCTCCCGTGGGTCGTCCACACAAAGTAAGCTCTAGAGGACTACATAGGTCAGATCTTTGCAATATGAATGCTCAACATGCAATGCAATAATTAAATATTTTATTAGTTAATTATTAGTATTAATCAATTGACATCATCATCATTCTACCATAAACATGTGAGCATTATAAGAACAAGTATAATCAGGTGAATCATCATAGCAAGTATTTATGTAAACATAACAACAAGTTAAAACATTTGAATATAATTCTACCATGTACTTGCATTTTCTAGCTGCGAGGAACGGGTTAGCTCGAAGATGATAACAAACCCGTTGCTACTCCTCTATAGTAAACACCAAAACTCAATAAAAAGCTACAGCAATACAAGCATAATAATTAAATGACATCGTGCCTACACACTTCCCAATTTTGCAATACTCCCCCTTTACCAGACAATCACCCCTGCTGTCCTGATACTAAAAGCAGTTAATTTTCGACTCCCAAGCCCTAACATGACAAACCACACTAGTTCTGCAATCTACACAATATTCCCTACAATTTCTTAGTTGGCCCAATTCTTGGTTAAATCATTTAATCCTCCGTTTTTAACCCAAAAGACAGTTATGTCATACTGGACATCGGAATTAATAATTTTATATCTATTAATTTACACAAGTAAATACAATAAACCATAGTATTTTTAGAATCTATATAAAGTTAACTACCTCTTTCTAGTTGTGCCCAAAATACAATTCTTCCATCTACCAAGTATATTTGCACATTCGCATGACTACATCCAGCAACAACTATTTTCTGGATACCAGCCTTTCTAAAACCATAAATTCTAATTTATCAAACCAAATATCATATTCTTGGACTCTATGGAATTCTCAGACATTTATCTACCCTTTTTATGTAGAGAAACAATTCTAATTAATAATTTTAATCTATAATTTATCACGCTGCTGCCAAATGACGACAACACTCCAGACATTAGCTTACAAAAATCATAACTCTTAATCAAACCAATCAATTGATGTGATTAAGCACTCTATAGAAATTTAACAAAATTCTCTATAACTATCTAGTAGATGGCATTTTCATATTAAGCTCAAACAGTGCCTGAAATCGTAATTGAAGATTATGGCAGACAAACCAATCTGCTAACTAAACCTCTAATGAGACACTTACTAAATCTCTCTCTCTAATCCTGACCCTAAGCTCTACCAAAATTGGCAAACTAGAAAGAAAAGGTCTAGAACGTTACCCAGATGAAGAACGTCAAAATTGCGACCCCTTTCTCACCTTGCCCGTTTGCTCTTTTTTCCTCTCTGATTTCCCCCTGGCCAGTGCATTGCACACTTGGGACAGCTGCCGGCAGGCGTGGCAATGCGCTAGCACGCGTGTGCGCTGGCTGGGGCCTTTTTTTTTTTTTCTATTTTAGCCCTTTTTTGAAAAATATTCATATTTAGACCCCTGGTAGTTTTAATTCCGTTTTTGGACCCAGCAATCGGCGCCCTGGGTCACGGCGCCGAGGTAACACGTCTCGGCGCCGTGGTCCATGGCGCCGAGGTCGCAGGCCCGCTCCAGCGTGCCGGCCTGCGTGGTGCCGACGTGGCAAGCACCTCGGCGCCGTGGATCGTGGCGCCGAGGTGTGAAACATTCAGAAAAGGATAGGCGCCGTGACTGGTGGCGCTCCAGCTCGGCGCCTTCAAAATAATCCCTAGCTTTTGGAAACATTCAGAAAATTGATCAACTGTGTGAAACACAATTTTCTATTAATTTTTTGATGTTGTCGTGTTCAATCTGAAAATTTCGGGTGCTAGTATGGTAATAATGTTTGTAACTTTTTTCCTAAGCAGGGAACTCCGATGGTCAAACACTAATTGTTAGAGAAGGGGATAATGGTATTGCTTATTCATGGAATTCAAAAGAGCTAAAATGGGACAAGGTAAGAACCTATGTGCCTTAGACTTTTCCATTATATTTCCCTTAAGTAATTATGTTGCTATCTCAAATCACATGGTATAATCTGCGAAGTTGAGGATATAGTTTAATGTCTTGTTGTTCTTTTGCAGACATTTATGTGCTTGAAAATGTGAATTTTTCATGTAATGATTTACAATTTTGAACTGAGTAGTCATGATTTCCCTGTTCTTTTCTATATGTAGACTAATCCATTCGACCTGTTTGAGACATTCTTTGGAGCAAGCATGGGTGGGCAACATTATGCACTCTATTAAATTGTAGTTTTGTGAAGCACCGATACGCAATACCGTCATACCGGTAGTCTCAAGTGCAGTCGATACAGCTAGGCAAACACAATAGAGTGCATAATAATAGGATTACATAGACCGTAGATAACATAAAGAAATGCAACGTGGGTGTCTAATTCTCGACTTCCATGGCTTCTCCCTAATTCAGCAGAACGTTCTGAGCACGTGGCACGTGGAACTCTGTACTTCTAATGTTCAGAACTCGACCACTAGTCCTAACATGCCTTAGGGAATATAATTTGCTGGGTCTATTACATTTTGTCTACTGGGTGTAGCGTGGTTGTTTCCCTTTTTTTCTCGTGCCCTGAAGATGGCTCCGCTGCATCCTTCGTCCTGTCACTCTTGGTCTTGAGAGCTGCCTCACGAGCTTGAAGCTCTTCCTCCTGACGCTTGATGGCTGCTTCACGCAGTCTTAAGTGATCCCGCCTCCTTTGCAGCTCATCCTCCTTGCCCTTTAGACCGATTTGGTCCACCCTCACGCGGCGCTCTTGCTCAAGCCGCATCTGTCGTTCCAACTCGCGAGCTTGAGTCATCTTGACAAAGTATTGTCCTTTGTTTTGCACCTCCATTGGCCGGTTCCGTGGCTATGCCGGTGGCACCCGATCCACCCATTCGCTGAACTCGCAAGGCTATGTATGGCGTGGTAGATGTCACGGATCAAGTTGAAAAACGTTAACGAGAAACAAGGGATTTAGTTGTCGTCGTTACCATGAAGTTGTCATCCAGGTCTGGACACTTGAAGAACCTACGGCCGTAGTTGGCTCGTTGTACTGGATCCGTCCAGACGCACAACATCGTCCTAAAGCCGCAATGGCACTTCGGGCGCTCATGCCACTCCGGCACTCCAAATGGGCCGGACCTCCAGGAAGACATTGTTGTGGAGTAGTATTGTGATGGCTTAAGGAGATGTGGTATGGAAGACATAGGAGGCCTTTATGTAGGCAGGTTATCTGGTGCAGTGGGCATAGTCCATGGAGAGGACGACATGCGAATCTTTTCGCTTTTACAGGATTCCAGTGTAGCAATAAATGTCCATATGTAGGCTTTTCAGAGCCTGTAGTCTCGTAATAAATTCATAGATCGTAGCCTTTTTAGAGGCCATTAATCATAATTCCTGTAAAGGCTAAAGGCCTACTCCCCTATATGTGTACTGGCATTACTTTGTTGAAGCGACGGAAGCCTGAAAAACCTAGAAAGCTAATTGTTGCGTCATTAGTCTATCTCTAATGTTGTGTTATTGCAAACGTGTCGGCATATCAACTACTTTTATCGTGGACGTCAGAAAATTTCGGCAAGTTTCCCCTGTTTTTGGAGCCACTCTAAACACAAATATCACATGAATATAACATATACACATATATACAACAAGTAGCTCATTACAAACCCATCTCAATCCATACGAACAAAGTACAAATAGTCCATAACGTTATAACAGTCCATACAAGTGAAACGGCTAGTCTCCGTCACTGCCTCCTAGCCTTACCCTTACCAAGTGCGTCGGTGCCCGGAGTGTAACGGCTAGGCTCGCGGCGGCGTCTGCGTGGTAGAGGCTGAGTCGAAGGAGCGTCTACGAGCTGAGACGGGCCTATCTCATCGTAAGTCTGCTCCACCTCGTCCTCGTCCTCACCGCCCTGGGCCGGGAAAGTGTCGCTCCTCGTGGGGGACGAGCTCTGTCCTGTGGACCCTCGCCGCGTCGGGTCTGCAAGTCTTGTCGAAGGCACGTGTACATCCCTCGCCGCGCCTGTCCTGCAACCACAACGACCAGCCGCACGGCGTAGCCGACCTGCTAGCCTCTGTCGTCCAACATTTTGTTAACCAACAAGATACGAAGATATTAGGTACTAATTTTGTGAGTGGCTTTGTCGAAGCTTACCTCTAGGAAGCTACGCGTCCTGACGTCGCCGACTGTCCTGGAGAAACGCTCTATGTCCTGTACGGACTGCTTTAGGGTGTTGCCCTGCAAACAAGCAAAAGAATGGATATTTTGCTATATGTAGTGGTATTTATGTCTATTGGAAAATAAGGAATGAGATTGAACATTACCACTCGGTCCAGGATCGGTGCCGTCTCCACCTGCGTCCCAAGGCGAGTAGACTGGTCGTACGGCGTGTCTTCGTCGTCCTCGGACTCAATGTCGGCATAGTCATCTTGAGTCCATTGTCCCTTAAGCTTGCTCCGTGTCGCACCCTGGTACCAAACTTGGTACCGCCGGAAGTACTCGTTGGTGTGCGGCTCGTCGTTGTCGTCCACGTTGTCTTGAAAGTGTCCCCACTCCTCAACGTACACGTGGTGGTGCTGCTCGAAGTCTGTCACCTTGTTCTGTCGCTGACGATCAAATCTGCATGTCACGTAAACCAATAGTTAAAATTAGTAGAAACTCTGTGCAATTGGAATCCAAGGTTAGAATTGAAATTGCATAGCACTTACTTGTGCAAGGCCACAGACGTCGAGAACGGCGCTACTGGCCACAGCTGCCTCATACCAAACTGGCGTGCAACTCTATGTGGCGGGTGATACTCAACAGCATAGAAACAGATTAGGGGCACCTCATCCTGTAGAGGGCCTCGTCTATGTAGCACAGTGCGCTGAACTGAATGGCCTCCACCTCTTGCTCGGCGTACGGCTCCCACTTAACCTGCATAGCAACAATTTACTTGTAAGGTACTATACTAACAAATGAAAATCACGATACCAAATGGAATTAACTTACATTGGAAGCCGTGAGCGCATCTAGCTCGTTCGTGTACTCTAGGTAGGCCCGCTTCGTCCTGGCGTAGGGAACTGAGACCTAGTCCAAAGATATGCAACTGTCGGACGTCGACGAAGAGGAACCTCTGCGAACCATGGACGAGGAGGCAAAACCGTGGGACAACCAACTGGTAGACAACACCACATCCATAGCTGGAGGAGGTAGAGGCAACCACCTACTGACGAGTTCGCCGAAGTCCAACGACACGCCTCGCAGAGGTGGCGGTAAAGGAACGCCAACACCCCGAAAGCCCAGCTGTACTGCCCTGCCGTGTCCCAGTCAGTGAGGCAGTGGATGTACATCCACGACGCGCTGTCCCCCATTCCGTCGGGGAAGAGAACGCAGCCAAACAAGTGAAAGATCCATGCTCTGCAATTATATGTAAAATGATATTAAATCCAACTATGTCAATTTTAGAAAAAGCTCGATAAGACGACGAGTTGGCTTGATATCCACCCCTACCTGCAGTAGTAGGCAACTGTCTGCTCGTCCGCACCTTCAGGACACACTGCGAAAGACTGCCGGAGCCAGGTGATTGGAACTCCAGAAGTGCGAAGGCCTACCTCAGGAGGAAGCTCTCTCCCGAGGAAGGCCTCTACTCGAGCTCTCCAACCAGCAGCCACGCACGGTCCGATCACTGGACGGCCGTGAATGGCGACACCAACATCTTCTGAGTGTCCTCGAGCGTAACTGTCATCTCCCCGAAAGGGAGGTGAAAACTGTGAGTCTCCGGCCTCCACCTACATGATACAAAAAAGAGGACTACATGTCAAAGAATTTGAGGCGCACATAGCCGATAAACAATGAACATGCAAGTGGAGCAATGGTTTAGGAGAATCCCTGTCAACCAGTGCAGTGATGGCCGGGGGGTTGAAGGTGGACAACCCACGGCGAACCTGGTAAGAGATGGTTTCCGAACCCGGACCCTCTGTGTATTACAGCACTAGTCCCAGATCAAAGCTAGTGCACACAGTCAAACAGTGATGATTCATAACCAACAACGCTTTATTACAATAACTGAGAGTACAGACCGAAAGGTCTCAATATTACAAATGAGGTTTCAAGACCTCACACACACGAAACACAGCGGAAGAGAAAGATAAATCTGGCAAAGACCCATCAATACGCCACAGGCAATTGACTGGGGAAGCGCGACCTAGTACTCCGGGAATCCTTCGTCGAAGCCACCGGCGAAGTAGTCGTAGTCACCTTCTTGAGCTTCGTAATCTTCTGCTTATTATTTTTGAGTGTAGCATGTGAGTACATAAAGTACTCCGCAAGTCTTGGGAAAAATGCATAGATGCAAGGCTTGACAAAGGAAGGCTATATGGTTCTTTTGCACAAAGCAATATTTTAAAATTTCAATTACTACTAATTATTTTCGAAGGCATCAATTTAATAAAGTAAATGTTTTAGCAGAAACTATCATTGACTTTCTAGTGAAGGTTCCATCTACCAACACTAGCCAACCAATTACAATTGGTCAAGTTTAAAACTGCGGGTTCCATCCACCCTCTCTGGCTCCATCTGCCAGGATACCCTTCCGAGAGTTCCCTCCACTCACGGAATACAAAACTTTGATTTTTAAAACCAAAACCAGAAATCTACCATGTGAATGCATTCCTTGCCCGCCCTTGACCGTGGGCACGGCTATTCGAATAGTTTTACACTCTGCAGAGGTTGTACAACTTTACCCACAAGAGATAAATTATCCTAAAAGTCAACACGCTTCCTTTGGCATGAGACCCAGATAAAATATCACAAAGCTTTTACCTTACTCTAATCTAGCTAGATACCACCCGCTGAGGTTTCACCGCAGGTAGGCTAACTGCCCGAACCGAAGCCCCCTCTTGCGCCATATGAGTACAGTAAATCCCTGTCCCTCACTGTGAATAACCAGTCCATCCCTGGCATCCACTTTCCACTGGTGGCACCTAAACTAGACTATTGTAAGTTAGTCAGCTAGGTCGTACCCATATAGACTTGTGGTTGTACGGTTAATGCTCAGTCTGGACAAACACAAGCGTCGGTCCTTAATTGACTAGGGTGGAACATACACTTTACAAGATCTCGTGCTTCCTGCACCAATCCAAACTAACCATCCACCCTAATCTAAACCAATTTTCACATTTTAGTTTATTTTAAAAGAACAGTGGCAACTCTAATTACCACTAATTTTCATAAACACAGGGGGTATTACAATAATTCATAATTTCCCATTTGCAAGATTTCAAAGATATTAAATAGCGAGACTAAGCATTATACTACCATTCCACTATTCACAAAGATTCAGTAATAATCTCATTATTGAGACAAATGAAATTCTAGGGTGACAAAGGTACATGGCATTCAATTTCAATAGAGGGTATAACAAGGTTGGTTTAACTAACCCTTAAGATTTGAACTAGTATTTTATATAAATAGCAATGCACATAATTTGAAATAATTAAAACATTTCGAAATCATAGGTTCAAGATGATCAAAGGAGACTTGCCTTGCTCGGAGACTTGATGTTGCGAACCGTCAAAATCGAACTCTCCGGATTAGTCATAGTCTACACGCGAGGAACCAAACAAAATAAATTCAAATAAAACCCAATTAAAATCCAAAAATTATAAAATATATATTGATGGATAGGTTATGATTTCAGATGAATTTAGGAGAAAGAATCAACGGATTCGGAGTTCGTATGAGGGAGATCGAATATCTGAAAGTTTTGGACATCACATGAAATGATAACAACATCCGAGAATTACTTTTTGAATAGTACGGTGTCGATTGGCTACAAGGTGGCTGGCGAATGGGCAAAATAGAATGCTGGCAATGAGACGAAGGTGGTGACACAGGTATGGCGGCGAGGAACGGCGGCAATCACCGGCGGTGAGGGAAACACGACAGTGACGGCGTGGTAGCGACAACGGCAGGTTAGAGACCGTGTACGGCGACAACGGCATAAGGTGTGGAGAGAAGAATAATTTTTGGGAAAGGGACAAGGAGAAGTAAGGTGAGCACGGCCTAGAACGCAGCGAGGCGAAGCTAGGAAAAATATCGGCTAAGCCGAAAACTCACCGGAGGCGACGCAATCGTTGTTTGAACAACGACGGTACCGAAACACGAAAAACTCAATATCTTCGTGCTCGGTAGAGCGAATCCAAAACCGTCTAAAACGTAGCCACCTGGGATAGTTTGGCACGTTTTGATGTGAACGGATTGTTGAAAGCATTCCCGGACAGGCAGGGATGCGAAGTGCCATTTGCGGCCATGGCAAAGTGTCAGGGTCAAAAATTTAGGAAAGGGTTTTGGACAAATGGAAGAGAGCACGGCGTAGAACGCAGTGAGGCAAGTCTAAGAAAAATTACGGCATGGGCTAAGACTTACCGGAGGTGACGAATCGACATCGGGAGTCACAAACGGCCATTTTCGCGGAAAGTTCAATTCCTGACAATTGGCTCCACGAAAAATTAAACAAAATGGTAGAAAAATTTCTTAGAGGCTAGGACACAATATGACGCGAACAAAAATCGAAGCGCTTACCAAAAAGGGGTGTACGCGCCAAGGTACAGTTTTAGTGTCTGCGCCTGACAAGGTCGACGTGGACTCGGGGGATCTTCAGGTGATGGCGATGGAAGCACGATGTAGAACGCGTCGAGGCAAACTCAACGGTGCAAACGGCTCGACCAAAGGATATCGGATGGTGGCAGAACATGGCGAAGAAGACATTCAACGACCGACGGGTTGACATCGGCGTTCCGGGCAAACGGAGAGGAGTTAGCGGGTGAGGTTTGCGGCGAAACGAAGAGGAGAATGTGGGGAACACAATGCTCACCTCGGTTACGGTGGAACATGCACGGTTGGCTCGCAGCGAGGAGAGAAGCGACGGCGCGATTTGGCCACGGTGGTCCGGCGATGCTCCGGTGAAGCTCCGGTGAAGGCGAGGCAAGCATCACGTAGAACGCGCGGAGACAAAGCCGATGGTATGGTCAAAAGTGGCGGAACTCCACTGTAGAAGGCGCAAACGGCCGATGAACGCCGTTCGGTTAACAAAACAAAAATGGCGATTGCGGAGAAAAGGAAGGAAGAGAGGACTTGAGATTTTTAGGGATGACTGAGGGTGAGTAGGGGCACCCGGTGCTCCCTTTTATAGTGGCGGAGGTGGACGGGAGAGGGAGATCAACCGGCGATGTCTTTTAGAGCAACGGTTTTATTTTCGTGTAAATGCACATAAAGGTGGAGGGAAACGGTTGGGAATGGAGGAGTAATGAAGAGAGCAAGTGAATGCACTTGATTGCACGAAAAATCGTGGAGGATTTCATGAGGAATGAGAGTTTCAAAAGCTTGTTAATGGCGGCCAAGCTCTGGACAAGAAATGCACGCTCTGGAGAAGATGAATAGGAGGAGAGAGAAAAATAATAATAAAATAATAATTGTTTTTTCGAAAAAATAAATAAATTCGAAAAAAATTCAGAAAAATTCCACAAACAACCTTAGAACCCGAAAATACCAAATAAAATAATTTCAGATTTAGTTGAAGTATATTTTGACCATGAAAAATATTTTTACTTTCTAAGCTTTAATTTAATCCAAATAAATTCAAAAACTCCAAAAATTTGAAAAGAGGATAGAAATGGATAGATTGGAATTTCATATGAATTTAGAAATTTGAATGGGCTCAATCGGAATTAAAATGAAGAAATACGATCTTTTGGAAGTTTAAAAGGAGAGAAAAAGAATAAAATGATTTTCTGGAATTATGTTTGAACTGAAATGACATCATCAAGGGAAACGATTTTTAGACGAATTATATTTCTATGGAAAAAGGAATTTATGATGTTAGGGTGACGTCAACAGAGATTTTGATTTTCTGGCCGAATTATTTTTCAACAGGAAAAAGGGTTTTATTTACTGACAGGTGGGACCGGCTTTTGTGGACTGGGTCCGTTGACCGGGGAGAAGGCTGAGATTAAACCGGGCGAGGATGGATTGAATCAGGGAGGATCACGTGATGGCCGAGTAGAGAGGTTGAGGATTAAATTTGATTTAGATTTTGAAATAAAATTTAGATAAATCCAAATAAAGTTCAAATACTTTAAATTAATTAATTTGAAATTAAATTTTTCAGAGAACGAAATTTTGGGATGTTACAAACCTACCCCCTTAGAAAGAATCTCGTCCCCGAGATTCGGACGGACTAGGAAAAAGAAAGGAGAGGAAAACTCGGCTCTTAGGTCCTCTTCGCACTCCCAAGTTGCTTGACTTCGAATGATTGCTCTACTGTACTTTGTGGAACTTTATGGTCATGCTTCTTGCGCGGCGTTCAGCTTCCTTCATGATTCTATCTTATTGTTCGATGCTCCAAAGTATTCCTTTAATTGAGAAATATGGAAGACAACAACAAATCGGAGAGGTACATCTTTAGTCGCCTGCAAGCTTTGGATTAACTTCAATTGCCCTTATCATATCGATTATTTCAGAATTCCACCAAAAAGGGCTTAACTTCCGCAAGTGTTCATCCGAGAAAGACATAATTATTTCAACTCTTCAAAATGATTCCAAAATCATATACCACAAATGCACCTTATTGATTCACATTTATTTCAACAAATAATCCCATAAACTTTTATTCTCTGCTCTAATTTGAATCGACGACCAACCATAGAATTTTTCTAACAAGAATCCAATAACATTGTAATTTGTGATTTCCACCAATTGCTTTATGATCATTATCTAATTCAACAGATCCATAACTCTGATCAAATAATATAAGACTAAGTGGCCAATGGCATGTGCGTGAATTGTGGCCAAGTCTACCACATCTGCTACATTGGTTCTGCTCGGGGTCAGTAAGAAAGGGGGTTGCTCTCCCTCGCCTCGTTCTTCCTGGAAGCTGATCCATAACCATCTTGTGTCTCGTCCTCTTTCTGGTTCCATGTTTGTTCCAACGGCTACCCGGATCCGCAATGTATTTGGGCCCGGTGTATGGTGGCCACTCTCCCTCATCCCGATAAGGCTCGAAACGGGGAGACCACGTAAGCACAAGGTTGTCAACACTGAACTCCAGAGGTATCTTGCTCTCATAGTCAAAGTTGTGATGCCTTGCTGCTGCCACATAATGAGAACATGGAAAGTGGTACTGCCTCGGTTTACCACATGTGCATGAGAAAGCAATAAGGACAACCTTATGCCTCCTCGTCGGCTGGAGCTCTCCATCGGTCGTTGTACCACCCCTTTCTACAACCTCGTAAGTGCCCGTGGCGTTGTCAAAACTATGTACCTCATGTGCCTCAGCCCTCGCCTTTGCCTTTTCAAGGTGGCGCTTCGGTTTTGGCGCCCATCTCTCTTGTTTACTCTGTAGCGCCATTGCATGTGCGTGTCTTTCGTTGAACCAGGCAACAAGCTTGTAAAAGGTGAAGGATACGATAGCATTGACGGGCATACCACGTATACCCCTAAGCAAATTATTGAAGGATTCGGCCATGTTGCTTGTCTGAAACTTGTACCTCCAGCCACCATCGTCATGAGCCCTTGTTTATTTGTCGACATCTCTCATCAATCCCGTCAACCATTGTCTACCTTCTGCGTTTGTTACCGTTTTAAGCTGCTCCAACTTCTCCTGGAAGAACTTGACCTCAAGCATTCGCGCGACCTCCTCGAACAGAGAAAAGTTATCCTTCGTACCATCCTTACGGAGTAGATTCTCAGCAAGATGCCGAGTGCACCAACGGTGGTGCAAAGCTAGATACCCCGGTATCTTCTCCTGTACTCCAGCAAGTATGCCCTGGTGTCTATCAGATATGACACCAACCGCCCTACCAGGGCCGACCACGTGCCTCTGAACGAGCCGCAAGAACCATCCCCAGCTGTCTTTGCTCTCCCACTCAACCAAAGCAAACGCCAAAGGAACCAACGCGTTGTCTGCGTCACAGGAAATGACTATCAGAAGTGTGCCCTAGTACTTGCCAAGAAGAAACGTACCGTCAATGGAGAAGACGGGACGACAATGCCGAAAGGCCTCGATGGACTGAGCAAAGCACCACAAAGCACGGAAGAATATCTGCCTCCCATCTTGTGTCCATTCATTTGGTTTCGGGACGTACTCATAATGCATGCCTGGATTAACTGCTTTGATTGCATTGAAGAGTGCTGGCAACTGCTCGTACCCATCTTCCCAGTCCCCATATATCATCTTCCAGATGCGTTGCTTTGCCCTCCATTCTTTTCCATACCTTATCTCGTATCCAAATTTCTCCTTAACAATCCCAGCAAGTGTCTTCACCTTCATATTGGGTTCTCCCTTTACTATGTGCCACAGTGACTTGGCAATAATGGTAGAGGTCAACTGCCGATACTTCTGTTTGAGCTCTGCTTCGGCACAAGTGTGTGGGCCAACGATTCTTGTGATCTTGAACTTTCCCGTGTCCTTCTGTTTCCTAGCACAAACCCTCCATTCACATGTTTCCTTCTCGCACACAACTGTGTACCTCCGCTCCACAGAAGAATGCCTCACCTTGAATGGCCTTTTACGAATCACTGAATACTCCTGCAGCCACCTTTTCAATGCAGACAAGTCCTCAAACACCATGCCCTTCTCAATTGTCATGCTTGACCCCGCCTCAGGAGCATCTAGCAACTCGTCATCCCTTCCTTCTGCATAAGCCTCATGAGAATGCCTAAGATCGCTGAATTCATGAACTGATGGATCCCGCCCAGGGCAATAACGCCTGATCAGCTCAATATCACTTTCGCTCAGCTCTCCAAAAGGGCGGTCATCATCCGAATCAACGGCCCTTGCGATCTCGTAAGGCTCCAGATCATCCACAATTTGAACATCCACACTGTTGGAGTCCCTGCAGACTTCTTCAACGTTGCTAGATGGAGTAACGGAAGGAACACCCACATTATCAGGAATGTCTCCTGCATCATAAGCACGAAAACGATGGGATTGAGACAAAAGAATGGAATGACGGGAAAAGGCTAAAGTGTTGCTCGACACTTACTGGAATTATTTTGGGTCAAAGTCATCTCCTGAGGGGCCGTCACGACATCATCAGTCCGACATTCAACTCGAACTGGTTGAGAAATCTGAACCTCATTCGGGGCAGATAGAGCATCGGGCACCTCAGGCACTTCTTCCACATCCACTGCAAGGTTCGGTAACGGAGGGTCAAAGGGTGCCTGATGACCTAGATCTGGTGAATAACCATGAGGGGTGGGATCAATGGACACCTTCCGCACAACAAGGTCCAAACATTGGAACTCATTCCTCATAACCAATTTGACATATTTGTCCCACTGATCCTCACAACCAATTAAGATCAACCGCCTTAGAATTGTGTCTTTCGAACCGAAGTGAAGTAACCCCTCAACTGTGATGCTCTCCTCGTTTGCATGACAATGTAGCTCCTCCCGGGCCCTAGCAACCAACTCACTAAACGACGGCCGATCACTGAATATCAGAGGCACCCTTTGCATTTCAACAAATCGAACATTTCCATAATCATCACTTGTCACACTGCCTCCATGATATAGGGTGACTAGGTTGTCCATCTAGTTCATACAGAAAACCAAACTTAATATCTTTAATCGAAATTAGATACTAGATAGTAACTAATAAGTACCTAGTCACTAACTAAATGCTTATTTAGAAAATATACAAATTTTGAATAAAAAAGGCTTAGCTATACACCGCGAGCCGGGCCACGGCGTTCGGAGTCAGTTGCGCCAGCTCCAGCCCGAAGGTCCGCAGCACGTCGCCCACAACAGCCGTCGCTGGGATGCGGAGCCCCGCGTCAAAAAAGGCGACGAACACGACCGCCTCCGATCTCTCGGGATGTGGTTCCGTCTCGTCGGCGGCAGGCAGTCGTACATCCTGGCGCTCGGACAACTTCCCCGCGCGCAGAAGCCCCTGGATCGTCTTCTCAGTCACGAGCGAGGGGCCCAGCTCACCGGAGAATGTGCCTCCGTCCTCCACCACCAGCTGCTCCTTGTCAGCCGCCGTCGGGTCGCGCTCTTCGAGCGCGTATTTCACCTTTAACTGCGCGGGTCGCCGGCGAACGTCAGAGCCACCAACCATCTGGCCGTGCTTGCCACTGGAGGCCATCGCTTTCCACGGAAAGGTCGCAGCGGTGAGCGTATCGCGAAAGTGTCGAGGGCGGAGCAAGCAGGCAAGAGGACGTAAAGGTGCGGGGGCGCTGTCACGGGGGGGCTATTTCAAGCCGCCTCGCCTGTACCACCGCTATCGAAGCGTCGTAACGATCCGCGCGCCGGATGCAACCACAGCGGTGCAAAGGTCCGCCCCACGCGATCCCCCCTAGCGGAAAGCGAAGGGTCGCGATGGTCCGCATCGGGGTGCGACCGCAGCCGTATAAGCGCTCGTTCAGCGCAGTACCCCGTACCCAACGCAGGAACGCCACCACCACAAGCGCCAAGGGCCGTCACAACAGCTCCGACACGCGCCATCCACTGACCGCCCCGTGTCCCCCTTGCCTAGGGAAGAGGCGAGCGGCTGCAAACACGCAACCGTCCACATCCCACCGCCCACCAGTCATAGGCCGCCGCGTGCCCCAGGCGCGCCGGGTCGCAGAGTACGGAAACCTAACCCTGGCAGATCAGGGGGCGGCGTGATTCCAGGAGTCTTTATAGCGCAGGACCGCATCACAAGGCCCCAAGTCACCGCCCACGTGGCGGGGTTCGCGGGGCGCAGGCACCAGCCTCCGCTGCCACCCGTTCGAAGGGTGGGGGACGGAGCGCGCGCGTCTACTTCGACTTAGGCGCCAGCTTCGCTGCCACCCGTTCGAAGGGTAGGGGACGGAGCGCGCGCGTCTACTTCGACTTAGGCGCCTGATATGCATCATATTTGTAGTACATTTTCATATAATTATTTTGTGGATAGTAGCTCAATTTGGCCATAATTTCATCAATTATACACATTTTGCTCTCCTTTTGTACAATTTACAGTGGTTTGTAATATCCTTGCAGGTCGGCGCGAAATAGGCGCAAACTTCACAGATATCAGCATGGGATGAGCAATGGTTGCAAATCAGCAGAAGGAGGAGGACTAGAGTGCAAAAAGGCCAGCAAACCCTAACCCCTCCGGGCGCCCGTGAACTCATACCCTAGCCAGCCGCCGCAAGTATATAAGCAGATTCACCACCGGGGGGGAAAGCATTCGCCTCCCATCTCCTCACGCCGCCACCAGGAACCCATCACCCAGCCACTCCATCATCCACTCCACCAGAACCAGAGCCGCCTCTCCAACGCCGACCCATTCGCCTCCCATCGCCCTCATCGCCTCCATGGGGAAAAACCGAGTTCATCTCATCTTCCATCGCCTCCAATAGCCGCAACCCATCCTCCTCCATCTCCCATACCCAGCCGCCCCATTCGATCTCCCAGAACAAGCCGCCCCACTGCTCCTTCGCGAAGATACTCCCAAAAAGCCATCCATATCCCAAACCCTAGCCACAATAACCCTGGGACCGAACCCATCCACTCCTGCCCCTCCATCACCCCCGAACTCTCCCCATCTCCACAGCCGGCCGCTAGAACCCCCATCCAAAACCCCAGTGCTGATACTTGAACCGTGGGAAGGAAGACGAAGCTGCTGCGCCAGATCTGCAACCACTTCGGCCGGATCTGCAACATTCACGGGTGGAACTCTTGGATCTACATCCTCTACGGCGTCTACTCCGGATCTGCTACTCCATCTTGCAACTCTGCTTCGGCTACTTGTGGATCGACCACCGCAGCACCAGATCGGCTTCTTCTCCTCCAGATCTGCGTCCTCTACAGCAGCAGCTCAAGGATCTGCTACTCCTGCCTGCATCTTCTACGGTGTCTACTCCGGATCTGCTTCCTACCGCCTGCGTCCACTACATATTGTCGTCCACGACCGATCTGCATATTTTCTGGGTTGTAGTCTCTTCAATCTGTTATCTTGCACTGAGATGTTTATTCTTGAAATGTCTGCATGGTAGATCTGTGATGTGAGCATGATTTATTTTGTGGATCTGGTACTAAGTTATGCTCGTCTGGTTTATATTATCCCTAAGATGCTTATGCGTGGATTTGTGATATGCATGTAATTTCTGTGTGGGTCTGGGAACTGGGAGTGCTTTTACATGTTCTTGGTTGTCTGTGATACTACTGGGGATGCTATTTACTGTTCAGATCTGTGATTCGCACCTGTTGCTCTAGTGGTTTTACTTAAGTTGTTCTTCTGCTAGTAGGGTCCTTATTTTGCCATTTGGATGTTAATGTCTGTCGTTTTAGATTTCATATTCATGTTAGATTTAATAATGTTCATGCAGTTCTATTAGTTACTGTTAGTAAAAAGATAAAAAAAAGGTGTAGTAATGGTTAAATCTATTATGTCTTCTGTTAATTTCTTGTTAGATTAATTTGCTTTTTCTCAGTAGTAGACAAGTATGTTTATTAGATGCATGCTTAGGTTTAATGTTTTCCTGTGATTGCTTTGTTGTTTGCCGTGAAGTAGCGCTATAGCAGTAGCATCTTCCCTCTTCCTCATTTTCTCTTCCCAGCGTCCTCCTCCTCCCTGGATCTATCTCATTTACATTGAGCTCTCTTCTTTCCTTCCTCTGCTTCTCTCCCTCTTCCCGTCAGATCACTTCTCTGCCCCACGCTCTAGTCCTTCTAGCGTGCCTCTTTCTTTCTCTCGGTAAGGTTAGAGGTCTGCTCTCTTTCTCTCCTTCTTTTGCTGTCTGACCCCTAGCTATCTGTCTTCTCTTCTCTCATCTAGCTTCTGTCTCACCTCTCACCTTCTTCTGTTAGTTAGCCTCTTCTCTAGTCTTTTCTCTTGCCTTCTGTTAGTCTTCTGCGCCTTCTTATCCTTACCTCTCATCGAAATCTCTCTTTTCCCTAGTTCTTCTCTTCTCTCTCGGCATAGGTAGATCTCTATTCTTCTCTACTCTCTTCTTTTCTTCTCTTCTAATCCCTGATTTTCTTTCCTTCCTGGCTACTTCTCTCTTCTTTTCTTATCTCAGGATAAAGTGCTTCTCTTATAGTTCACTTCTGGTCTTCAAGTCTGCAAGCCAACTTGTCTCCTAGCCCTCCTCTCTTCTCTGTTCTTTCTCTCCTCTTTGCTCAATTCCCTTTCTGTAGTCTCCTTTACTTTATTCTCTCTTTTCTATTCTTTCTTCTTTCTGCCCTGCTTCGTCTAATCTGCTAGTTCCAGCCTACTCCTAGCCTTATTCTCTCTTCTGCTCTCTCTCTCTCTCTTTCTCTCTCTCTTTCCCCTTAGCTTTCCTTTTGTTATCTCGGGATAGTCTTCTTCCTTAGTCTCTTTCTTCTCGCAGTAGAGTTATTTTCTCAGGTTACTCTTCTCTTTCCTCCTCTCAGTCCAGTATTTCTTAGGTTGCAGCTCCTTAGCTCTTCTTTTCTCCTTCATTCTTTCTGTTGCAGATCTGTTTTCTAGCTTTAGTTTGTTTAGGTTCTGCAGTTAGTATTCATCTCCCTGTTCTTGCGATCTAGCTTTGGTTAAGTGTCGTACCACCGGTACTCTAGTCCCTGTGGAGAACACGACACTCGCCGCTATCTTAGCGGCAGCCCGTTCACTTGCGGGTGTGCATTTTTGCACGATCAAGAAATTGGCGCCGTTGCCGGGGACTAGATATTGGTGATCGCGCCAGACCATAGACTAAGTCATTTCTTTAGTTTTCTTCCCTTCCTTTTAGACCTGAACTCTCAGCTTATGCTCAGGAGTGGAGATCATTCATTGACTCCTCTTGATCCTGAGATTGAGCGAACATTTCATAGGCTGAAAAGAGAGAATCAACTCCCCCATCAAGAAGAAATGGGTGATCAGAATCCCCAACCTCTTCTTCGTGACCTTTGGATTCCTAGAGACCAAGGTATAGCTCCTGGGATTGTCCAACCTGCCATTCAGGCCAACAACTTTGAGCTCAAACCTGCACTCATTACCATGGTCCAGCAGACCAGATTTGGAGGTTCTCCCACTGAGGATCCCAATGAACACATTCGCACCTTCTTAGAATATTGCAACACTTTGAAGTACAATGGAGTCACAACTGATGCCATTAGACTCTCATTGTTCCCTTTCTCTCTTAGAGATGGTGCTAAGACTTGGTTGCATTCTCTGCCCCTGCACCTTAAGGACACATGGGAACACCTACTGCAGGCCTTTTTTGAGAGGTATTTTCCTCCCTCCAAGGCAGCAGAAGTGCGTGACCAGATTACTAGATTTTCACAATCTGAGGGTGAGAGTTTGTATGATGCTTGGCAGAGGTATCAGACCCTGCTTAGGATGTGTCCTCACCATGGCCTTGAAAGATGGCTGGTGTTGCAGATTTTTTACAAAGGACTTACACACCACACAAGAGCCTTTGTAGATTCTGCAGCAGGAGGAGGCATAATGAACAAAACTCTTGATGAAGCTTTCAGCTTGATTGAGAGTATGTCCTCCCACCACTTTCAATGGTCCAGTGAGAGAGCTTCAGCTCCTCCACGTCCTGGTATCTATGAGGTGAGCTCTAATGATGCCTTATCAGCTCAGATTCAGGTTCTCACACGCCAAATGGCACAGCTCATGCCCTCATCTTCAGCCCATATAGCCAATGGATGTCAGATTTGTGGATCTCAAGGGCATACTCCAGCTGAGTGCCCCTTAACTTCCACAGCTGAATCATCTGAAGTGAACTATGCTCAATCACATGGGCAGTATTCTCAAACCTACAACCCAGGGTGGCGTCATCCAAATCTGTCTTATAAGAATACCAACCCTAGTGTGTCATCTTTCCCTATGGGAACATCAGCTCAAGGTTTTAGGCAGCAACAAGCCCCTTCTCATGCTTCATTCCAGCAGCCAATGATGCATGTTCCCAACCAAAATCCCCCCACAACTCAGTCAGATCAGTTAACCAGAATAGAACAGCTCCTTGCATCACATGTAGCAAAGATGGAATCTCAATACAATGATGCAAAGACTCAATTGACTGATTTGGCTAGTCGTGTGGAGAGTTTGCAAGCATCACAGGCTTCATCCAGCCAATCTGGGAGACTTCCTGCACAGCCTGAGGCAAACCCTCGTGGCCATTGTGGAGCAATCACTACTAGGAGTGGAAAAACCACATCTGAACCTCTTCTTCCAACACCACCCGTGTATGTGCCCCCTGTCTTTAGGTCTGTCCAGCAAGAAAAACCTGACTCACAGCAGCAGAATCTGCACCAACCCAGTTCCATAACACCAGCCAAAACATCTGATATTCCCTCATCATCCACTACAGCAGCTGTCCCCTCCACAAAACCCAAATTGCCATTCCCTGAGCGGTTAGAAAAATTCAATGAGGACAAGCAGTTTGCTAAATTCCTAGAGAGGATGAAGGATGTTCAGATCACCATTCCCATTCTAGAGGCTGTCCTACATGTGCCTATGTATGCCAAATTCTTCAAGGAGTTGCTTACCAAGAAGCGGAGTATGGATGAGCTTGAGGTTGTCACTTTAACTAAGGAGTGTAGTGCAATCATTCAGAACAAGCTACCTCCTAAGTTAGATGACCCTGGTAGCTTTTGCATACCTTGCAATTTAGGCTCCAAGAACTTTAGAGCTCTTTGTGACTTAGGCTCAAGTGTTAGTGTCCTCCCATTATCAGTTTGTGACGCACTCCCTTTGGGCGATCTGCAGCCAACAGCCATGAAATTGCAGTTGGCTGATCGCACATATCGTCACCCAGCTGGTATTTTAGTGGACGTTCCTGTGGTAGTTGGTACCTTTGCCTTCCCTGTAGACTTTGTTGTCCTAGAGATGGAGGATAGAAGTGAACCTGTCATCCTTGGGAGACCATTCCTTGCTACTGCAGGTGCGGTCATTGATGTCAAAGATGCTAAGCTTACTCTCCAATTTGGTCAAGAGAAGCTAGCATTTGATATGAGGCACCCCACTCATCTTCCTCACTGTCCAGATCAGTGTTTTTCACTTGATTTGGTTGACAAATGTGTTGTTGAGACATATGAAAATGTTGAGGAAGTGATATCAATTGAGGATGAGTGCACTGCTGCAGATACTCATCATGTGGCAGTCATTGATGCTCCTGTAGAGCCTTCTCAAATCCCAGACCTTAGGCAGCCCACAGCCCCAAAGGTAGAGCTGAAACCACTTCCAAATCATCTGAGATATGAATTCTTAGGACCAGATCAGACCTGTCCTGTTATTGTGAGTGCCCATTTGACACCTCTAGAGGCTGAACAACTCCTTAATATCCTTCGTAAATATCAAGCTGTAATTGGATATTCAATTGATGATATGAAGGGTATTGATCCAACCACCTGCATGCATCGCATTCACCTTGAGGATGATGCTAAGCCAACTCGTGAGCACCAGCGTAGGCTTAATCCTCACATGCAGGAGGTTGTCAAGAAAGAAATCCTCAAGCTTCTTGATGCTAACATCATCTATCCTATTTCAGATAGTCAGTGGGTCAGTCCCATTCATGTTGTGCCTAAGAAAGGGGGCATAACAGTGGTTGCCAATGAAAAAGGTGATCTAATTCCCACAAGAACAACCACGGGCTGGCGCATGTGTACTGACTATAGAAAACTCAACAAAGCCACACGCAAGGACCATTTTCCATTGCCTTTCATTGACCAAATGCTAGAGAGACTGGCCCGTCATTCTTATTTCTGTTATCTAGATGGATATTCAGGTTTTCTGCAGATTCCAATACATCCATCAGATCAGGAAAAGACCACTTTCACCTGCCCCTATGGTACCTTTGCATACCGTAGGCTGCCATTTGGGCTTTGTAACGCCCCTGGTACCTTCCAGCGCTGTGTCATGTCCATTTTCACTGATCTCATTGAGAAAATTATGGAAGTTTTCATGGATGACTTCACTGTTTATGGGCAGACCTTTGAGAGCTGTTTGGCCAATCTTGAAACTGTCCTCCAGCGCTGTCTTGAAGCAAATCTGGTTCTTAATTGGGAGAAATGTCATTTTCTTGTTAGAGAGGGGATAGTTCTTGGTCACTTAGTGTCTTCTAGAGGCATTGAGGTGGATAGAGCTAAAGTAGAAGTGATTGAGCGCCTGCCCCCTCCTGTTAATGTGAAGGGAATTCGCAGTTTTTTGGGGCATGCAGGTTTTTACCGCCGTTTCATTAAGGATTTTTCTAAGATTGCTCGCCCTCTCACTCATCTTTTAGGCTGCGATGTCCCTTTTGTGTTTGATGAGTCTTGCATGGATGCATTTAGTAAGATCAAGGAGGCTCTTATTTCTGCACCCATTGTGCAATCTCCTGATTGGGATCTTCCTTTTGAGCTTATGTGTGATGCTAGTGATTTTGCTGTGGGGGCTGTTTTGGGGCAGCGGCATGACAAGGCTTTGCATGTCATTTACTATGCTAGCAGGACTTTAGATGACACCCAGATCAATTACACAACCACTGAAAAAGAACTGCTAGCTGTAGTATTTGCCTTTGACAAATTCAGATCTTACCTAGTTGGCTCAAAATGCATAGTGTACACAGATCATGCAGCCATTAGGTATCTTTTGAGTAAAAAGGATGCAAAACCTCGTCTCATTCGTTGGATTCTTTTGCTGCAAGAATTTGATGTGGAAATTAGGGATAAAAAGGGGGCTGAGAATTTGGTAGCTGATCATCTTTCTAGATTACCCCATTCTGGTCCAGTTTCTACTCTTCCAATTGAAGATTCTCTTCCTGGAGACCAACTTTCAGAAGTTTCTCTTATTCAATCTAAAACTCCTTGGTATGCAGACATTGTGAACTATTTGGTCTGCAATGCTATACCTCCTGATCTCTCCTATCAGCAGCGTAGGAAATTCACTCATGAGGCACGAAAATTCTTTTGGGATGACCCATATCTGTATAGACATTGTGCAGATGGGGTTATTAGACGTTGCCTACCTGATGAGGAGGTTCAAAATGTGATTTTTCACTGTCATTCTGCACCCTTTGGTGGGCACGCAGGAATTGCTAAGACCCAAGCTAAGGTTCTTCAAGCTGGATTTTATTGGCCTACCATGTTCAAGGATATTCATGCATATATTCAGTCTTGTGATCCCTGTCAGCATGCAGGGAACATGTCAAGACGACATGAAATGCCTCAGCATGGTGTTCTTGAGGTAGAACTCTTTGATGTTTGGGGAATAGATTACATAGGACCATTGCCTTCTTCTCAAGGGTACAAGCACATTCTTGTAGCAGTGGACTATGTGTCCAAATGGGTTGAGGCTATACCCACTATCCATGCAGATTCAAAATCTGTTTGTAGGTTGTTTAGGCAAATCATCTTTCCTAGGTTTGGAATTCCTAGAGTTGTGATAAGTGATGGTGGGTCTCACTTTAATCACAAACAGTTTGAAGCTCTTTTATCCAAATATGGGGTCCATAATCATAGGGTAACCACTCCTTATCATCCTCAAGCTAATGGGCAAGTTGAAGTTTCCAATAGAGAGATAAAGCAAATTCTTGAAAAGGTTGTGTCCAAATCCAGGACAGATTGGTCTCTTAAGCTTTATGATGCATTATGGGCTTATAGGACAGCATATAAAACACCTATTGGGATGTCCCCCTTTAGGTTGGTTTATGGTAAAGCCTGTCATCTTCCTGTTGAGCTTGAACATAGGGCACATTGGGCAATTAGAAAGCTCAACATGGACATGGGTCTAGCTGGGAAACATAGGAAGTTGCAGCTGTGTGAACTTGACGAATTGAGGCTTGATGCTTATGAAAGCTCAAGGATTTACAAAGAAAGAGCTAAGAAGATTCATGACCGTCACATTTTGAGGCGTGACTTCCAACCTGGACAGCTTGTATTGGTTTTTGACTCTAGATTCCATCTGTTTCCTGGGAAGTTTAAGTCCAGATGGTTTGGGCCTTGTGTTGTTAAGAAAGTGCTAGGTAGTGGAGCTTTTGAGGTTGAGAGTCAATCTGGGGGCATTTTCAAAGTTAATGGGCAAAGATTGAAACACTATTTTGTTGGAGAACCTTTTCCTGAGCCCAGTGATGATGACATTGTTGGAGATCAAGTCAGATCTGACCTTGATCCTCCAATTTCTTTTGAGCCTACATGATAATCATCTGTTGGTCAAGCTAAAGACCTAAAACAAGCGCTTCTCAGGAGGCAACCTGAGCTTTTTACTGTTTTATTTCAGTTTTCCCTTCTTTATTTTACCTTTTTGTCGGTTTATCCTTTCCTTTTATTTTGCCATTTTCAGGTACATGCACTCATCCAAGATGGCAGGCAGAGGGATGATAAGATGCTGCTCAGATTCCTCTTTTGCACTCGGTGAGCTGTTTCCAATCATTAAAACGTTTATTCTGGAGTTAATGTCTAATTCAAGCTTGGGGGAGGGATCTGTCTATTGATGAGGATTGCTTTAGCATGATTCTTTTGTCATACTCTTGGGCACTGAAGTTGATGATGTGTAATTGATGAATTTTGACTAGTATCATTCTCATGTTGGGTTATTGCTGATTACATGTGACTGCCCTGATCATTATTATGAGCTATATATCCTTCTGCTTGAATACTTGACTGAAATATGTGACTGTCTTGTGTAATCCAGAATTATCAAACTGAAATTTGTTTAAGTGATCTAGTAATGGCATCAATTCTTTGGATATCCAATTGGGTTACTCTTGATTACATTGAAATCTTAATGGCTTAGAAATCTTGTGATCCTTTGGTTTTTGATTCATTGCAAGTTACACATGTATCTTTACCTTTTGCGAAATGTATTGATTCTAGTTATCACTTCTAGAATAACAATATCCTAGGATTCATGCTTGGGCATAATATTTCATTTTAGACATTGATACTCTTGCTTGAATGAAAGGGTTGTGAAAGTGGTAGCCTGATCCTGAGCCAATAATTTGGTTAATTTACCTAAGTCCATGTCACATGGTGCTTAGAGATAATGAAAACCGGTTAATGATGCTTAAAAAAAAAAAGAAAATATCTTTATCTCTGTTTTGTGCTGCAAAGTGTGAGTTGAATAAGTGACTCTGTCACATTGAAAAAAAAAATGTTGAATAAGTGGCAGATCTGCCCAATTGAAGTTTGAAAGTCTGAATAAGTGGCAAGCATGCCCAAGAGTGGAATAAGTGGCACTTGTGCCCATGGTGTGTTTGAAACTGGTAAAAAAAAAAATATATATATTTCAGCAAAAGTAAAGTATCATGGCTCAAGTGTAGGCTTTTTCATAAACTTCATGCAAACATTAGTCTCTTTATCTAGAATGGTAAATGCCTAAGTATGACTCTAGGATATGTTTATTCTTGATTGTGATATCTAGTCTTGATTACTTTTCAATTCTGGTTGGATCCATGCAAATCATTAGTGCAATTTGGCACTTTTGAGTAACTTGATTTGGTCAAAAATTCTAGTATCACTTTGATATCTTTGCTGGAATTTCAATTCTGATCTTGAGCAGCTTGTAAAAATCAGGTCATTCAGTCTCATTCAAATTCCTGATTGTCAGTTGACTAGTGGCAAGCAATTCACTCATATCATTTCAGTTTTCCTTAAGCCCTGGGTTCGAATTCATAATATCATTTTGCTTGAGGACAATCAAATGTTTAAGCTTGGGGGTATATGATATGCATCATATTTGTAGTACATTTTCATATAATTATTTTGTGGATAGTAGCTCAATTTGGCCATAATTTCATCAATTATACACATTTTGCTCTCCTTTTGTACAATTTACAGTGGTTTGTAATATCCTTGCAGGTCGGCGCGAAATAGGCGCAAACTTCACAGATATCAGCATGGGATGAGCAATGGTTGCAAATCAGCAGAAGGAGGAGGACTAGAGTGCAAAAAGGCCAGCAAACCCTAACCCCTCCGGGCGCCCGTGAACTCATACCCTAGCCAGCCGCCGCAAGTATATAAGCAGATTCACCACCGGGGGGGAAAGCATTCGCCTCCCATCTCCTCACGCCGCCACCAGGAACCCATCACCCAGCCACTCCATCATCCACTCCACCAGAACCAGAGCCGCCTCTCCAACGCCGACCCATTCGCCTCCCATCGCCCTCATCGCCTCCATGGGGAAAAACCGAGTTCATCTCATCTTCCATCGCCTCCAATAGCCGCAACCCATCCTCCTCCATCTCCCATACCCAGCCGCCCCATTCGATCTCCCAGAACAAGCCGCCCCACTGCTCCTTCGCGAAGATACTCCCAAAAAGCCATCCATATCCCAAACCCTAGCCACAATAACCCTGGGACCGAACCCATCCACTCCTGCCCCTCCATCACCCCCGAACTCTCCCCATCTCCACAGCCGGCCGCTAGAACCCCCATCCAAAACCCCAGTGCTGATACTTGAACCGTGGGAAGGAAGACGAAGCTGCTGCGCCAGATCTGCAACCACTTCGGCCGGATCTGCAACATTCACGGGTGGAACTCTTGGATCTACATCCTCTACGGCGTCTACTCCGGATCTGCTACTCCATCTTGCAACTCTGCTTCGGCTACTTGTGGATCGACCACCGCAGCACCAGATCGGCTTCTTCTCCTCCAGATCTGCGTCCTCTACAGCAGCAGCTCAAGGATCTGCTACTCCTGCCTGCATCTTCTACGGTGTCTACTCCGGATCTGCTTCCTACCGCCTGCGTCCACTACATATTGTCGTCCACGACCGATCTGCATATTTTCTGGGTTGTAGTCTCTTCAATCTGTTATCTTGCACTGAGATGTTTATTCTTGAAATGTCTGCATGGTAGATCTGTGATGTGAGCATGATTTATTTTGTGGATCTGGTACTAAGTTATGCTCGTCTGGTTTATATTATCCCTAAGATGCTTATGCGTGGATTTGTGATATGCATGTAATTTCTGTGTGGGTCTGGGAACTGGGAGTGCTTTTACATGTTCTTGGTTGTCTGTGATACTACTGGGGATGCTATTTACTGTTCAGATCTGTGATTCGCACCTGTTGCTCTAGTGGTTTTACTTAAGTTGTTCTTCTGCTAGTAGGGTCCTTATTTTGCCATTTGGATGTTAATGTCTGTCGTTTTAGATTTCATATTCATGTTAGATTTAATAATGTTCATGCAGTTCTATTAGTTACTGTTAGTAAAAAGATAAAAAAAAGGTGTAGTAATGGTTAAATCTATTATGTCTTCTGTTAATTTCTTGTTAGATTAATTTGCTTTTTCTCAGTAGTAGACAAGTATGTTTATTAGATGCATGCTTAGGTTTAATGTTTTCCTGTGATTGCTTTGTTGTTTGCCGTGAAGTAGCGCTATAGCAGTAGCATCTTCCCTCTTCCTCATTTTCTCTTCCCAGCGTCCTCCTCCTCCCTGGATCTATCTCATTTACATTGAGCTCTCTTCTTTCCTTCCTCTGCTTCTCTCCCTCTTCCCGTCAGATCACTTCTCTGCCCCACGCTCTAGTCCTTCTAGCGTGCCTCTTTCTTTCTCTCGGTAAGGTTAGAGGTCTGCTCTCTTTCTCTCCTTCTTTTGCTGTCTGACCCCTAGCTATCTGTCTTCTCTTCTCTCATCTAGCTTCTGTCTCACCTCTCACCTTCTTCTGTTAGTTAGCCTCTTCTCTAGTCTTTTCTCTTGCCTTCTGTTAGTCTTCTGCGCCTTCTTATCCTTACCTCTCATCGAAATCTCTCTTTTCCCTAGTTCTTCTCTTCTCTCTCGGCATAGGTAGATCTCTATTCTTCTCTGCTCTCTTCTTTTCTTCTCTTCTAATCCCTGATTTTCTTTCCTTCCTGGCTACTTCTCTCTTCTTTTCTTATCTCAGGATAAAGTGCTTCTCTTATAGTTCACTTCTGGTCTTCAAGTCTGCAAGCCAACTTGTCTCCTAGCCCTCCTCTCTTCTCTGTTCTTTCTCTCCTCTTTGCTCAATTCCCTTTCTGTAGTCTCCTTTACTTTATTCTCTCTTTTCTATTCTTTCTTCTTTCTGCCCTGCTTCGTCTAATCTGCTAGTTCCAGCCTACTCCTAGCCTTATTCTCTCTTCTGCTCTCTCTCTCTCTCTCTTTCTCTCTCTCTTTCCCCTTAGCTTTCCTTTTGTTATCTCGGGATAGTCTTCTTCCTTAGTCTCTTTCTTCTCGCAGTAGAGTTATTTTCTCAGGTTACTCTTCTCTTTCCTCCTCTCAGTCCAGTATTTCTTAGGTTGCAGCTCCTTAGCTCTTCTTTTCTCCTTCATTCTTTCTGTTGCAGATCTGTTTTCTAGCTTTAGTTTGTTTAGGTTCTGCAGTTAGTATTCATCTCCCTGTTCTTGCGATCTAGCTTTGGTTAAGTGTCGTACCACCGGTACTCTAGTCCCTGTGGAGAACACGACACTCGCCGCTATCTTAGCGGCAGCCCGTTCACTTGCGGGTGTGCATTTTTGCACGATCAGCGCCAGCTCCGCTGCCACCCGTTCAAAGGGTAGGGCACGGAGCGCGCGCGTCTACTTCGACTGGGCGCCAGCTTCGCTGCCACCCGTTCCAAGGGTGGCGGACGGAGCGCGCGCGTCTACTTCGACTGGGCGCCAGCTTCGCTGCCACCCGTTCGAAGGTTAGGGGACGGAGCACGCGCGTCTACTTCGACTTAGGCGCCACCTCCGCTGCCACCCGTTCGAAGGGTGGGGGACGGAGCGCGCGCGTCTGCTTCGACTTACGCGCCACCTCCGCTGCCACCCGTTCGAAGGATAGGGAACAGAGCGCGCGCGTCTACTTCGAATTCGGCGCCAGCTTCGCGGCCACCCGTTCCAAGGGTAGGGCACGGAGCGCGCGCGTCTACTTCGACTGGGCGCCAGCTTCGCTGCCACCCGTTCCAAGGGTGGCGGACGGAGCACGCGCGTCTACTTCGACTGGGCGCCTGCTTCGCTGCCACCCGTTCCAAGGGTGGCGGACGGAGCGCGCGCGTCTACTTCGACTTGGCGCCAGCTTCGCTGCCACCCGTTCGAAGGGTAGGGGACGGAGCGCGCGCGTCTACTTCGACTAGGCGCCAGCTTCGCTGCCACCCGTTCGAAGGGTAGGGGACGGAGCGCGCGCGTCCACTTCGACTAGGCGCCCGCTTCGCTGCCACCCGTTCAACGGGTTGGGGACGGAGCGCGCGCGTCTACTTCGACTTAGGCGCCAGCTTCGCTGCCACCCGTTCGAAGGGTGGGGGACGGAGCGCGCGCGTCTACTTCGACTTACGCGCCACCTCCGCTGCCACCCGTTGGAGGGATGGGGGACGGAGCGCGCGCGTCTACTTCGACTTAGGCGCCAGCTTTGCTGCCACCTGTTCAAAGGGTAGGGGACGGAGCGCGCGCGTCTACTTCGACTTAGGCGCCAGCTCCGCTGCCACCCGTTCAAAGGGTAGGGCACGGAGCGCGCGCGTCTACTTCGACTGGGCGCCAGCTTCGCTGCCACCCGTTCGAAGGGTAGGGGACGGAGCGCGCGCGTCCACTTCGACTAGGCGCCCGCTTCGCTGCCACCCGTTCAACGGGTAGGGGACGAAGCGCGCGCGTCTACTTCGACTTAGGCGCCAGCTTCGCTGCCACCCGTTCGAAGGGTGGGGGACGGAGCGCGCGCGTCTACTTCGACTTACGCGCCACCTCCGCTGCCACCCGTTCGAAGGGTGGGGGACGGAGCGCGCGCGTCTACTTCGACTTACGCGCCACCTCCGCTGCCACCCGTTCGAAGGATGGGGACGGAGCGGGCGCGTCTACTTCGACTTAGGCGCCACCTCCGCTGCCACCCGTTCGAAGGGTGGGGGACGGAGCGCGCGCGTCTACTTCGACTTACGCGCCACCTCCGCTGCCACCCGTTCGAATGATGGGGGATGGAGCGCGCGCGTCTACTTCGACTTAGGCGCCAGCTTCGCTGCCACCCGTTCGAAGGGTAGGGGACGGAGCGCGCGCGTCTACTTCGACTTAGGCGCCAGCTCCGCTGCCACCCGTTCAAAGGGTAGGGCACGGAGCGCGCGTCTACTTCGACTGGGCGCCAGCTTCGCTGCCACCCGTTCCAAGGGTGGTGGACGGAGCGCGCGCGTCTTCTTCGACTGGGCGCCAGCTTCGCTGCCACCCGTTCGAAGGTTAGGGGACGGAGCGCGTGCGTCTACTTCGACTAGGCGCCAGCTTCGCTGCCACCCACTCGAAAGGTGGGGGACGGAGCGCGCGCGTCTACTTCGACTTACGCGCCGCCTCCGCTGCCACCCGTTCGAAGGGTGGGGGGCGGAGCGCGCGCGTCTACTTCGACTTAGGCGCCAGCCAAGAACGGAGAACAGCACATACGACCACCATAACTCGAACAGGCAAAGGTCAATGTTGCGGCAAGAGCAGACATGATCTCGTAGGTAGATACGAATCGCCACACCAGCATATGCTCGTTCGCACGAGCAGAGCGTACGGATGACTCCATATCTGTCTACAAGAGCAAGTCAGGCCTTGCCATTTCCGCATCAAGCGGCGAAGCATTCCCACAAACGGGACGTACTTGGTTCACCGGCGCTCGCAGGCATTGACACCGGTCGACGCAGTCATCAAACACAGGTGCACAAAACTTTTCCTGCATATGAGAAATTAACCATGAACAGGCACGGGATGTACACCAAGGGATGTCTAGGCAGCGGCCCCTGGCGCCAGCATATTTATACTCAGCCTCGCTAGGCGAAGAGTCGCCAGTGTGGAGGCATGCCAACCGACGGAAGCACAAGCGCAGGGCATCGGGCGGTGCAGCTACCAGAGGCGCGTAAGAGCAACCGTCCGCACCCCACCGCGTGCTCTCCGGAAACCGTCGCACGCTCCACTTACGATAAGGCACACTGCACGATGCGACAGCCTGCCCCTTGGCAAGCCAACCGTCAGTAAAAAGCACCCAACCAGGCGGCAAGGTCGCAACGATTGTGGAACGCGCGTGCCTCAGAAGTCCAGATGCCGGGAGTCCGCCGTCACATTGACGGTCACGACGCCTCAAGGCCCGCACCGCGCCGAGCACGCTTCACCACGTGGACGGCCAGAAGAGCACGCATCTGCTTCGGCCGCAGCGCAGCCCCGGGTCAAGTCTGGACAGGCTCACAGGCCGCGGGACGGAGGGGGCCAAAGGGCTCGGCAACATGGCTTCGGCCTTGTGAAGCCCTTTACCATGAGACGCTCCTGTCGTAGGGATGGCCCCCACCTAAACCCGGCAGGCCTGGCAGGAGATTATAAGGCCCAGAATAGGCCATGTGTAATGACATAACTGCCCCAGAAGGGATAACCAGATGTAAGGGTATAACTGTAAAAGCACTCCTCATGTGCATATATATATGAGTGCAAGCCATGGGGAGGACCCAGGCCATGACACTTATCTTCATCACTCTCCACTACCATCTCTCTCTCTCTGTTTGGTCTGTAGCCACAACAGGGTATCTTCTGTAATAAAAAAAGTCTCTTAAAAGTTAAAGGTTAAGTTTTATAGGACGGCGATCGGACCTGCAATGCTATATGGAGCGGAATGCTGGGAAACTAGAAAATGACATATACAGAAGATGAGTACAGCAGAGATGAGAATGTTGTGGTGGATCTGTGGTCACACAAAGTGGGATCGAATCTGCAATAATGATATATGTGATAGGGTGGGGGTAGCACCAATTGAAGAGAAGCTTGTCCAACATCGTGTGAGATGATTTGGACATTTCCAACGGATGCCTCCTGATGTACTGATATGTAGTGGAATTTTAAAACGTACCAAAAATGCAAGAAGAGGCAGAGGTCAGCCAAGACTGACATGGGAGGAATTAGTTAAAAAAGACTTGAAGGATTGAAATATATCTAAAAAATTAGTTTTAAATAGGAGCACATGGAAGTTAGAGATCTACGTACCGGAACCATGATCTAAGAAGGTTTAGGAGCAATATTTTAGACACTCCTCTCAGATGACAAGATGCAGGTTTAGAGTTTTTGCCTTGCAGGTTTTGTTAGAAGACTCTTATTTTTTAATCATGAGATGGTTTTATTCCTAATCTACTTCAACTTGTTTGAAATAAAAGGCTTTGTTGCTATTGTCGTTGTTGTTAATACGAGTGTAGATAAAATAACTTGTTTCTTGTAAAATTTTTATCACAAACATTTCCAATTTTGCATAATCAACCCATGCTGACGCAACTTCACGATAGCAATGTGCTATCCATTAATTTATAATTAGCCTGTCCGATCAACAAGACCGATATGCATATCACTGTCCAAATCTGCCTGCAACCAAAGCTCATACACAACAATATTTTAAATGAATATTACTGTATATTACACACACAAAATCAATGAATCATAAGAGGGTGCACTACTACAGAAAGCCTAATACTAGACGCCAAATCATAGATGGTTTGACAAAATCGTCTGTGACCGACACTAACACAGACGGTTTTAATTTGGACACCGTCTGTGTTGATGGCGTCAAAGAAAATGAGTATCACAATTCACAGACGGTTCTTACCGATGAACCGTCTGTGATATTCCAGTATCACAAACGATTTTATGTCATAGACGGTGTTTTTATTAAAAAACATCTGTGATAATCAGCTTATCACAGACGGTTTTTATTTAAAACCGTCTGTGATAATCTCAGAATTATCACAGACGGGTTTTAATAAAAAACCGTCTGTGAGAATGGAAATATCACAGACGGTTTTTTTATTAAAAACCATCTGTGATAATCAGCTTATCACAGACGGTTTTTAATAAAAAAACCGTCTGTGAGAATGGCTCTAGACATTTATTGCACTGCTCAGAACTGCATCCGTCTTCATTTCGATCCAGATCTAGCCGGTGCTGCACTCTTTCACTCATGAGGCAAGCTAGGCGATTTCAAGCCAATTAATTTAATGGGAGGAGGCAGAGATTGAGTTTTGAAGATTCATACGTTCCTGATTGCTCTAGATATGGTTAGTAATGAAATTTATTTTAGTTTGCATTACAATTTAGATCTACGTTTTGGTGAGTGCTATTGAAGATGGTTTGCATCTACTTGACCATACATGATCAGTTCCCGTCATGTGGGAGGCCAAATTTGTCAAAATTGTTGGTTATATACCTTCAGCGATCGCTGGGGAAATAGCTGTTGTGTTTATAATATGAATTAAGTTAGCAAAGCCTCAATGCATGTGGTATATATGTAGTAATAATTAATTTAATTTAATTTTTAATACTAAGTTGTTATATATATACACATAACGTAGGACCGAAGCTGGATGTATGCCGCGAACCGTGTGAGTGAAGAGTACATTAATGGCGTGTCTGCTTTTACAAGAGCTGCCGAGGAGGATATGTTGAATAAGGGGGTGGAATATATGTACTGTCCATGCACTGACTGCGAGAATTTAAAGATGTTTAAGAACCGAGGGCAAATTGAAGCGCACTTGATTCGGAGGGGTTTCAAAAAGGGTTATACGTGTTGGACCAATCATAGCGAAGTCAACGATCATATGCCGCCGAATGACATCGCCGGTGAAGTGAATGATATGCCGCCGGATGACATCGCCAGTGAAGTGAATGACATGCCACTGGATGATGTCGATTGTTGTTCGGATTCGGATAGGTTGCACGATGACAATCTGGATCAGATGCTTCGCGATGTAGAAGAGTATTATGTTGAGAGAGAGTATGTTAAATTCCGGGGCTTGATGGAGGACTCGGAGAAACCTTTGTTCACGTACTGCAGGTCAAAGTATACGAGGTTGTTGTGCCGTGCTTGAACTGTTGAAATTGAGGGCAAGCAATGGTTGGTCCGACAAAAGTTTCACAGCGCTGCTAGGTCTTTTAGCGGACATGCTTCCGAAGGGAAATGAGTTGCCTAAAACTACGTATAAAGCCAAAAAGGTTCTTTGTCCATTGGGAATGGAAGTAGAAAGAATACATGCATGTCCGAACGACTGTATCCTCTACCGTAAAGAGTATGCAAACATGCATGTATGTCCGGTGTGCAACGCATCCCGATACAAATGTAACAATCAATCAGATGACGGCGAGGGAACAGAGGTGAAGAAAGGACCTCCTGCTAAGGTGGTATGGTATTTTCCTATAATTCCCCGTTTGAAAAGGTTTTTGCAAATCCAAAGGAGGCAAAACTGCTGCGTTGGCACTCGGAGAAGCGCAAGAAGGATGGAATGTTAAGACACCTTGCTAATTCCGCCCAGTGGAGAAAATCGATAGGAGTTTTGCAGACTTCAGTGCAGAACCAAGGACGGTTTTTACTTACAAACCGTCTGTGATTATCAGCTATCACAGACGGTTTTTAGTTATAAACCGTCTGTGATATTTACACCACAGACGGTTCGAAAACCGTCTGTGATAACCATCGATTATCACTGACTTATAAATTCAGATGGTTCAGAAACCGTCTGTGATGACGTTTTTGAACCGTCTGTAATACGGTTTTCTGTAGTAGTGGTGAATGCCAGCACTCTCTGTATACTACTGCAAAATTTGTGGGGCCAAGTAATGCTAGCAGCAACGCTCCATGCATGCCTCTCCTGGAATCAATTGAATTATGTGTGCTAGCTTGCTGAAATAGCTAGGTGCGCGCATCCATCATGTCTCCAAGAAGTTAAGAAATCCAACAAACACTTCAAATTAATTTGAAGCGTTGCTAAGGAGGGGGACTACTGATCAATATCATGGCCCGTCTATCGGGGTATCTTGTTGGATGGTGTGGAGGCCGCATATTTACTGTTTGTTCATGTGGACCTAACGAGTTAGGTGTAGGAGATCAGTGGCAATATAATGCCATTAATTGCAGCTAAGTGCAAATTAACTTGAAATAAGCACCACCAGGATCTGCTAAATTCCTGAGTGTCCAACGGCCGACTCTCAAGAAAAGGCACTCAGGATAGTTTTGTCGGGCAAAAATCCATTTCCCGAGTGTAACACTCGGTAGTCAGCCATTCACCGTGTATTGAGACTTACACTCAGGAGAAATTTCTCTGTAATGGCTTTGAGCCAGCGTAACGGAATTGTTTCCTGAGTGTCGACACTCGGGATCATTTTACAAATGTTACCATCCTTGTTTGGCGCGTTGACTGCCTTAGCTTCCGCCATGTGGACCTCCATTTCTCGAAGGCTACGCACAAACTTTCCCGAGTGCTAACACTGGAGAATTGTCCACGTACAGCTGTGGTAGTCTTGCCAAATGTGTTCTTTTCCCGGGTGTCACTCAAGAAAATGACACTCGGGAATTACCAGTTTTCCCGAGTGCTTACTAGCCACAAGGGAAACCTACTATACCAATGTATGTGCAACCTAATGCTGTACACAGTAAGCATTTCATATCATGCATATTCCACAGCAACACACAATATCATAGCAATAAATCATTTCATATATAGATTCGAAAACACAATGTTCAAGCTCACGATACAACATGGACATATATAGATCCAACATCGATGCACAACATAACGTTCGAGTTTATAATACAACATTGAGTGTTTCATACATCAATTCTCAAGGTACATGAGTTAGCCTTCAACTTATCACTCCGAGTCCTCAGCTGCAAAGAGAAAGGAATGTTGCATGAGAAGACTGTAGAGTAAATTCCATTACTGTTGTACTGCCAAACCAGGGAATCCTTACCTTCACTAAAGCAAATATTGCTAGCAATATTAACAAATTCAAACCATCTAAGCATCACATTCTGAAAAAAAATACTTATAAAAGTACATCTCAAATTAGAACCCTCCCACAAATCAGCAACAGTCCAGCCATTCTCATTAACCAGCACATACAAATCCCAGTATTGAATCCTCCCAAAACATGATTTTTATACCATTACCAACTACCTGTCCATAACTAAATCTAGTGGATTGAGCAGTCCAAAGTACCACTTTGCAGAACACAGAAGCTTGCTCAGATGGACTTCACAAACTTTTGTACTAAAGGTTGGAGATCTTCCCTTCTAAGCTTACCATAATGCAGAGGTATTCCAAGACATGTAATGGCGATGACAAATTTTACAGAAAAAAAGACTAGCATAATGATTTGTATCCTACTCATTGACACCAATTGAAAATAAGCTCACTCTTATGGAAATTAGTTGTTGTCCCTGACTTGTGCTCAAAGCATATAGTAAGCTAATTATACCCTCAAACAGAAGTTAGAACACAAAACTTTGATCAAACCATCCATGTTAGCTTTATGTAGGATTTTAGTCAAAACATCAACTACTACATGAAACAAAATTGGAGATCACCTCGTGTCAGGCTTTTGCCAGTTTGGAAAAAACTGCTTCCAATGTTATTAACCTTTACTAAGGACCTTATGCATCCAAAATTGCCATTTAAAACCAAAGCCACTCTTAGCTAGGATATCAATTAGTAAAAAAAAATCTCCAGTTGACTGTACGACAAATCTTCTCTATTCCAATTTAAGAACTAATCCATTCTTTTTGGTTTGAACCACACTCTAAAGAATATACCTATTCTTTGAGGAAAGCATTTTGATTATTGGCAATAAGTCTAGTGAGGATCATACTCAATCTATTACAGTCAACACTTTAGTAATGATCTTATAGCTACAATTCAGTAAACTGGTAGGCCTGAACTGCCTCATGTCTCTAGCATTATTCTCCTTTGGGACTAGAGTAATCATAGCAAAATATAATGTACACAAGTCCAAGTTTCCTTGCTCTAATTCTTTAAAAAGATCCATTAGCTCTTTTTAGCCTGATGAAATGCCCGATGAAAGAAAGACCTTTAGCCTTGAAAGACAATAGCAATCCACCATCAGAATTTAACCAAAATCATGAGCTAATCAAGTGGGTGGACAGGTTAGCTGAAGGAAGTATTTGTCAGGGCAGGAGTAGGAGATCAATGTGCGGACTGGTATGATTGGTGTTGGGTTTAGTCCCATATGGACTGTGGAAAAAGAAAAACATAACTTAAAAGTGTAAAGAGGCTCTACTCATTGGACTAGTCTTTGGGGGAAGAAAGTCTAATACCACTTATAAGATTATTGCTTAAGGGGCTTGCTTGCGGGCAGCCCATGGGTTTAGGTACGTGGAGTGCGCAGTCCATTTAAGACCTGAGGATCAGAGAGTAAACCTGGTTGGATCTGACGGGTGCCAGGATCTGGATCTAACAATTGGCTTACAAAACTGACATGAACAATGTTCCTGAAAAGGATGACTTAAACAAGGCTAGCTGGAAACAAAATTATGTTAGTGTGTAGTATAATTCTTCTTCCGCAAATGATAAAAATAATGGATGACACACAAAAAGCAAACAGGAGAACCTTGTTCTTTTGCTAAATGAAAGGCACCATGTAAGTTTTCCTGTTGGACTTTATGTACTAAATCTCCAAAAAAAACTTAAATTAGTGTACCATGAGAAAGATCACTCCAGAAAGTCAGCATATTACCACTAACCAGTTAGTTGGTTTCTTTACAATAGCAAAAGTGTAAAGTGTTCTCATCATGCAAATCAATATGACTTCACTTTGCTTATCTTGATAAAAAGGCCAACTGCTTTTCTGTATGCTAATACTCATACTGTTATCCAATAGCCCTGTCCTGTAATTTTTTTATCTAACTTCTAATTGCTAAGCAATACTGATTACTGAGTCTAATAACCCTGCCATTTCATATTTTTGTAATTGCTCATGCTTTACAAGGCCTGCCATACCAAGAACAGATATGCTGGTAGAGAGGGTAGCAATGGCTCACATTTCTGGGTGACAAACTAAATTGCTCATTCCTGAATAGGCTCATTCACATTATGTTCGATTGGCTTCTTGACAATGGACTTATCCACACTGTTACAATAATGTATAAAAAAATAGAAACAAGAGACATGAATTTTTACATAAAAAACCTTTGCGAAAAAACCACGAGAACTCAAAAACAAATCACTATAATGTAGAGAGATTACAATGGAGCGCTTGCTCTTCCTATGGACTACTAGGATACAGATATAGTGTGAGGAAAAAGAGTCCCACACGGAAAGGAAACCGAGTCAGAGTCGGTTGCTACAGATTGACACCACGTCTAACACAACATGTGCATGCACCTGCCATGCCACGTCTAGCATGAGGCGATGAAGTGTCCTACATGGACACGGTACAAATTCGGATCAACTTTAACAATCTCCACCTTGAGCTGAATTCCCTCCAATAGTCGAAGAATATGATAGACTTATCCGATAAAATTATTATGTATAACTTGAGCGCCGAAAGTCCAAAAGACTACTGAGTAATACCAACTAAGTCGAGCATAGTTCAACTTAGATGTAGGAACTGGCTTTGCAACATATCAATTGGATTATCATGAGTACTTAGCTTGCAGACTTTAATATCACCTTGAGTAATGACACCTCGAATGTAATGATACCTAATATCAATGTGTTTTGTTCTCTCATAGAACATTTGATTTTTTTTTGTAAGGCAAATAGCACTCTGACTATTACAAAGTATTGTAGTGTAAGATATACTTCCACAAATCTCAGTAAATAAACCTTTTAACCAAATGGCTTCTTTGCAAGCTTCAGAAATAGTCATATACTCAGTTTTTGTAGTAGACAAGGCAACGGGAGCTTGCAAACTTACTTTTCAGCTAACGGCACACCCTCCAACAGTGAACACATAACCAGTGAGAGATCTTCTTTTATCCAAGTTTCCAGCAAAATCAGAACCCACATAATTAACGAGTCCTTCTTTAGTCTTCCCAAACTGTAAACAAGCATTAGATGTGCCCGCAAATATCTGAAAATCTATTGAACTGCTTTCCAATGCTTTTTTCCAGGATTACCATGTATTTACTAACCATACTTAATGATTGAGATAAATCGGGGTGAGAACATACCAAGACATACATAAGCGAACCAACTGCACTCGCATATGGAACTCTAGACATGTACTCAATTTTATCATTTGATTATGGACATGATGCTGAAGAAAATCTGAAATGTGCAGGTAAGGGAGTACTCACAGGTTTGGCCTTATCCATGTTGAAATGATAAAGAACTTTATCAACATATCCCTTTTGACTTAAATATAATTTGTCAAACTGTCTGTCTCTAATGATTTCCATACCAAAAATCTTCTTTGCTGCACCGAGATCTTTTATCTCAAATTTATCATTTAATTGTGCCTTCAACTTTGAAATTTCAGCCTTGTCTTTTGCAGCAATCAACATATCATCAATATATAGGAGCAAATAAATAACTAAACCATTAACAGTCTTCAAGTAAACACAGCTATCATAATTAGATCTTTTAAAATTCTGAGATATCATAAAGGAGTCAAATCTCTTGTACCATTGTCTAGGTAATTGCTTCAAACCATAAAGAGATTTCTTCAATTCGCAAATAAAATTCTCCTTTCCTGTAATGACAAAACCTTTCGGTTGCTCCATATAAATGTCTTCTTGTAATTACCTATGTAAGAATGCGGTTTTCACATCCAATTGTCCAAGCTCATAATCATGCATAGCCACAATGCTGAGTAAATTACGAATAGAACTATGATTCACAACAGGGGAAAGACATCTGTAAAATCAATATCTGGAATTTGGTTGTATCCATTTGCATCTAGCCTTGCTTTATTCCTAACCTCTTCGGTTGGTAAAACTCTTTCTTTCTTCTTGAAGATCCATTTGCAGCGAATAGACTTCTTCTCAATTGGCAACTTAACCAGCTCCCAAGTGCCATTCTTGTCAGGAGATTCCATCTCATCATACATGACAGTCATCCATCTTTCTGAATCACTAGAAGAAATAACCTCTACATAAGATGAAGTTTCTACAGTACCTTTAATTTCTTTTACCATATTTAAACAATAAGCCACAACATTGGCTTCTTCAATCAATCTCTTAGGAGGCTGAATGTTCCTCCTCTCTCTATCAACTGCAATGGAACGATGTGTTGGCGGCTCAACAATAGGGGCTTCTAAAATATTTTCCTTGTCGACTTTTAGTGTAGATCCTGAATCAATAACATGCTCCACCTGCACGCTTGATTGCTTCTCAACGGGAACATCAATAGATGGCTTACCATGCAATATAACAGATTCATCAAAAGTAACACTTCTGCTAAACCACCTTCTAGTTTTAGGATTCCATAATTTATATCACTTCACACTAGTTTTATAACTAAGGAAAATGCACTTAACTGGTCTAGGCTCTAATTTACCGTTGTTAACATGAGCATAAGTAGGACAGCCAAGTATTCTTAAGTTTAAATAATCTGCTGGAGAGTTAGACCATACCTCAATTGGAATCTTCTTATCAATAGCCAAATTTGGTGACTGATTAATTAAATAACAAGCAGTAGAAGCATCTCAACCTAATAACTCTTAGATAATCTATAGTTTGACAACATGCAACATACCTTCTCTATAATGGTTTAGTTCATGCATTTGGCCACACCGTTTTATTGGGGAGAGTCTAGGTTGGTATAATATCTCACAATACCCTCTGACTTGCATAAAGCTTCAAATTCTCCATAACAAAACTTCAAGCCATTGTCAGTACGTAGCTTCTTGACATGCTTGCCAGTTTATCTTTCAATCATAATCTTCCACTCCTTGAATGTTTTGAATACATATGATTTGTGCTTGACGAAATATGCCCAAATATTTCTTGAATAATCATCGATGATGGTCAACATGTAGCTTGCACCTCCAAGCGACGGAACGCAGGATTCTCCCCACAAATCAGAGTGAACATAATCCAATATGCTTTTGTAGAGTGAGTCACCGTACTAAATTTTACCCTCTTTTGCTTGCCAAAGACACAATGTTCACAAAACTTCAACTTGTCGATCCTTTGACCATTAAGAAATCATCTTTTACATAATTCCATCATTCCAGCTTCACTCATATGCCCCAGACGCATATGCCAAATATTAGTAGCATCAGAATCAGAAGATTTATTTGAGAAAACAATAGCATTATCTGAAATTGTAGTGCCTCGCAGATGATATAAATTGGCAGCCTTCATATCACCCTTCATCACAATAAGAGAACCTTTGGTGACTTTCAGAACTCTACCTCCACCTCAATACTTGTACCCTTTAGCATCAGGAGTACTCAACGAGATAAGATTTCTCTTCAAATTCAGAATATAACGAACATCCGATGAAGTTCTGATAGTGCCATCAAACATCTTGATCTGGATAGAATCAATACCTATAATCTTGAATGTTGTATTATCACCCATCAACACTGATCCACTTGGCGTAGCTTTATATGTAACAAACCATTCGCGGTCCAGGCTCATGTGGAAAGTACAAGCTGAGTCAAGAATCCATTCATCATTGGTTTTGGAATCACCAGCAAAGGCAACGAGAGCATATCCATCAGAACCTTCTTTGGTGACAACGATGGCACTAGGTTCATCATTTTGTTGATCCTTCTTGAAATTGCTATTTCTCTTCTCTTGTTCTGCAACTTTTAGTACTTGGATATGTCATGACCACCCTTCTTGCAATACCTACATGACTTCTTGTTCCTAGATTTAGATCTGCCTTTATATCTGCTTTTGCTTCTGCCTTTTGAATTGACGTTTGAACCCTTCTTGTATTGCCTACCGTGGACAGAAAAACCTTTTAAATGCGTACTTGAACTTTCACATGAAATCATAAGTTTCGTCTTTTCTTTAGCATGCAGAGCTTCATAAACTTCACTAAGAGTAAGAGTATCTCGGCTATATAGAATAGTATCTCTAATAGTAGAGTACGAACTGGGTAGAGAGCATAGCAAAATAAGACCTAAATCTCATCATACTTTACCTTCATAGCTTTGAGGTCGGCAACAACTTCTATGAAAGCTGTCAGGTGGTTTAACAATGAGGCACCCTCTGCCATCTTGTGGGAATAAAGCTTCTGCTTCAGATGCATCTTGTTGATCAGATCCATAGTTATGCAAATCTGCTTCAACTTCAGCCATAATGCGGCGGCGGATGTCTCCTTCATAACCTCCTGTAAAATATTATTTGATAGATGAAGATGAATTTGAGATAAGGCCTTACGATCTTTACGTTGCTTCTCATCAGCGGACAATGTGGCTGGCATCTTGTCGATCTCCAAAAATGCATTATCCAATCAAGTTGTGATAAAACTGCTCACATCTTGACTTGACATAGAGAAAATCTTGTGTCATAATCCAATAGTAGAAGATCATACTTTAGAGTCACCACGCGGAAGAAAATCAAATTTTGCTGGTACGAGTTTCTATGTGCACCTAGCAAAAATCTCTCAATAAAAAACTCTTATGTACAATCACGAGTACCCATAGCAAATCTCACTAAAATTAAAACGAAAATAAGAGCTGACAACCTTCATCCTTCTCGCCTCGGGTTTGTGTCGCTTTTTTATTGGCTTTGCATGCACTGGTGTCCTTCTGCTGTGTTTCGTCTCTCTTTTTTTACACTACTACTGATTGGACCGCTGCTGCGTTTTGTAACTTTTTTTTCTATCACTCACACGATCAACAAACTAAGGCGGCCGCTCGGCGTTTATCGCGCTGTGGAACTCCAACTGAGAAACGACTTCGACGCTGACTTAGAGATATGAGATGAGTCTCGGATTCGGCCGAGAACGCCGAGACAGAATTTTTTTCTCGAATCTCAGACTCTAAATCTCTGTGCTCTGATACCACTTGTTGCAAATAATGCACAGAGAAATAGAGACAAGAGGCATGCGGGAAAAAACAACGGGCCCTCAAAGTCAAATCTCTGTAATGAGGAGAGATTACAATGGAGTGCTTGCTCTTCCTATGGGATACTGGGATACATATATAGTGTGAGGGAAAACAGTCCCTTACGGAGAGGAAACCGATTCAGAGCCGGTTGCTACAGATTGACACCATGTCTGATACAGCATGTGCATGCACCTGCCATGCCACGTCTGGAATGAGACGACGTCCTATACAGACATAATACAAATTCGGATCAACTTTAACACACATGATCTTCGTTTGGACTACCAATATGCGTTCCATTCCCAGCATGGCCATCAGGAGTAGTAGCATTTGCTGTTGATATAGTTGTCGCCTGCATTTTCATAGTCCAATGAAGGTGTAAAATATAGGTGTTTAACCAGCATGTACATGCAGTCAAGACGTATATGCAAGGAAAAAAATGATTTTTGCCTCATTTTGCACTAGAACATATACACACCACACAATCCACCATCTTGGTTCCTTACCAATGAATACAAAAAGTAGCAACCACACATGAAATGTGGCCTACTACTGCAAAACACTACTGCCAGATACAAATAAACAACATGCACTTAAGAAGAAGTATGTGATGAGAAAATATAATTTGCAATGCAAACCAGTTAATCAAAGAAGTGTGTCTCTTTACAAGTTGCATACTTACAATTTTAGAATATGAAAGTATTATTGCTTGGTAGTATCATGTGAAGAGAACTAATCAGATTAGATAGTGTAGGCAGTGCTGCCCCTGGAATATTGCTATTAAGCCGAGAATGATGAGTCTGCAATTGCAATCCGAACGTTCCGAGGCTCTACAACAATCTCTACAAAGTCCCGATCGAATTACTTCCATGCTTCACCATCGGATGGGTGGACCATTTTGCACCATGGTACTGACGGCCATACTTGTGCCATATCATTTTGTTTGGCAGAAACCTCAGACATGTATAACCATTGGACTCTTGGTATAAATGGTAGATAGCGGAGTATTTTTCAACCAACAGGGAGTTTCCTATTATGACCATCACCAGAGTCAACCTCAACATACCAAGACTTACCACACTTATCACAATGATCTTTGTCCGTATTCTCATTTCTAACTAACATGCAATGGTTTGGACAAACATCTATCTTCTCATATGGCATATTAAGTGTGCTTATCAATTTCTTGGTTGCATACAAATTAGGAGGTAGTTTGTGGCCATCTGGGAGAAGGCTGCAAAATGCGCTTAAGAATGCATCAAATCAAACAATGCTTATGCTGAACTGCGACTTGATAGCAAGTAGGCATGTGATGGCTTCTAGTTGGGACATCTGTGTTTGCCTATGAAGTGGTTGACTTACTGCGGACAACATATCAAAGAAAGCTCTCGTTGCAGGCTCTGTTTCTTCCTCTACATGTAGCACATATGCATCACGCACATCATCTAGCATGTCCTCCATCCTATTGCCATTGTGACCGCCATCATCCATGTGTTGCCTTACCATGTCCGATCTACTACATTATGACTCACCATGGTAGACCCACATGGTATAGCCTAGCCTAAATCTGTACTTGCACAAGTGTGTGATCATTGTCGCCCTCAATTTTGGTCGTGTGTTCGAACAATGACAACAAGGGCACAACACACGTGTACTACTAGCAAATGCTCAATCCACAAAATATGTGGCCTTTTGCATCCATTCTTGGCTGTTCACACTAACTTTCTACGCCCAGTGTACATTCAACTATGATCCTCAGCCATACTAGTGTGCAGAAAATGGTACAAAATTAAATAAATTAACTTGAAAAGCTTTGCGGTGCATATGCTTAGGGCTATGGCTCTTTTAGAATCACACAAGGAATTCCTTAAGATGAGGTATTAAAGCATCTTCATACATGAAGAATTTGAAAATCCTCCTCTTAAGATAACTTGAAAAACTTTGAAGTGCAGACTGGATGAAGAGGTCTTGTTCTATGCACCTCAAAGTTCAGACTTAAGGAATTTCTTAAGATGCTTTTCTGTGAGATAAGCAGTATGAACAAAAGAAGACCATTTTCTATGAGAGAAGCAATGTGCATGCATGCATCACATTGACCAACAAAATTCATAATCATACATCATCAACTAATACCCCATCCAAAGGGAAAGCACATCACACATTTTGCATACGGCAATAATTAATTGAGCACAGATCTAGGCAATTGGGATTAGTAGATGTTGTACATGTAGGTGGTCGTTGGTGTCAAGAACAGTAGTGGCGGCAGAGGAAGAGGAGGATGGACTCATCGGGTGCGGTGATGGTGTCAGGTGCGTCAGTCAAATCAAAGCTCCATGGCGCCGTCAGGTATGGCGACGGTAGATATGAAGGCCAGCCGTGTCGGGTGCAGCCATGACATATGAGGAGGCACGACGCATTGGGTGTGGTGGCGACAGATGACGAGCTCGACTGCGACGCCAAGTGCAGCAACATCAGACTTGGAGGCCGACGTCGTTAGGTATAGTAACGACATACTTGGAGACCGACGGCAAAAGAGGACGAGAACTTGGAGGCCACGGCGAGGGAGGTAGTGGGACAGCGGGGGAGGAGGATGCGGTGGCAGAGGCAGTGGGATGACAAGGGAGGAGGAGCATACAGCGACGGAGGTAATGGGACGGCAGGGGAGAAGGATGGGACAGCGATGCAGTGGATCTAGTGGAAAGGAGGTGGAGATTGGGGATTTCACTGAGACTGAGAGAGTGAGCAAGTGTTAGAATTAGAATTTGGCCACAAAAAATGGCGCCCTAGCAAAAAGATGGCGCACATTACTGCTATCTCGAGTGCCATCACACTCCCGAGTGTAGACAACAAAACAGCATTCAGCAACTCATTTCACCTCGTTTAGACCACACAAAAACACCATGTTCAACTGGGGAATGCAAAAACACTCAGGAGATTCATTTCTACCAAGTACTTCCTTCCCGTTTGAGTGCTTCCTGTGACACTCGGGAGTTTCCTGAGTGTTATCAATGAAACACTTGGAAACAAATAGGCACTTGGGAAATAAGTGGTTTCTGGTAGTGAAGCTACTAGAATATATTGAGCACAAATAACATCTTTACAACTATAGTACTTGGATAGCAATGCATGTAGATAAGATCGAGCAAAAATGTGATACAGGATGCGAAGTAGCAAGATCGAAGTGATCTTCGATGCCAACACATGCATATGAAAGATGTACCACTAAATCAAAATCTCTCATTGAAATAATCAAAAACGTTTTCTTAGATTTAATATTATTCAAAACTTAATTAATATACCATATAGGATATATGCTGACAGCCTGACACGGACAATATGTTATCCACATCGATTTCCAATTTATCAATTCTCATGTAAGATACTTGGATGATATATTGTTTAGTTGCGTACATGCTCACAAGCAGTATTTTGAAATGGTAAGGAATATTTTGAAATGGAGTCTTCTGCCATTTCATCCATGGAGTGAATTGGATAGTTCTTTACTTCTTTGTTCATTTTGTTGAATAGTTTCATTTTAACCGAGAGCACCTTAAATAGTGAACCGACAACCGTGCATAGTTATTCGCAGCAAGCATCCAACTACAATTCAATGCCATTACAGGACAAAACACTAGTACAATTTTCGACACAACACCCAAAAACGAATCTCAACAATTGTCAACGGAGGGATACATAGTAGTAGTATGTATAGCTTTGGCCTTATTGCTGCAGCGATAATCCGAGTGGACATAGCGCATCAATAAATCGATCGAACCGCTCGGATTGGTCGCTGACGTGGCGTTACCAAAATCTCAGGTTTTGTCACTACAGAGAGAACAGTCCAAGCTAGCTCGTCCTTAGGAATTTGTGACATGAGCCACATGATATGTCCCATGCGTGCAACAGCTAATTAATTAAGAAATTGATTAATCATCAGTGACGGCAAATACTAGAGTACATGTGCTGTATATATACCACTGCATATGCAAACCGACATTTTAGCATATATAGCACTCTTGCACCACCTATTTACAGAAATAACCGTACGCGTCACATATGACAAAATTTATATTTTACCGTCTAGTGGTCGGATGACAACGCGAAGGGGTGACACGTGTTCCTGCCGTGCCACCAACGGACGACAGGCAATCCTGTGGCCAGATAGCAGGCTACCTGCCGTCCAGTGGCCAGACAGTAGGTAATTAAGCTAACTATCTACCTTAATTTTTTGTACAATATTTGTTCGAATTTTTAAATATAGCAAATGAGCTCAAAAAATTATGAAATTTTATGTCCAGCTTTCTGACACAATTTACTTTATTATGTAATTTTCTAATAATTTTTATTCACTTTGAATATTATTAAAAATTTGTAATATTAAGATATTTGTAGGAGTTGTTACATATAGCAAATGAGCTCCAATTACAAAATTTTATATAAAGACTTCTGACACAATTATAGTAATTTTGTAATTTTTTGGGGAATTTTATGCACTCCAAACTTGTCACGTTAATTCATGCTAATTTAATAATAAAATTAGCGATGCTCAAGCATATTTTGCAGTGCCTGACCTCTGTCGTTCGCACATATGTCGGCCTGTTGTTGCTATCTTTTCTTTCTCGGTACATCCTTCACGCATTTTTCACTCTATCCATATCGTCCCTCGCGCTCTCCCTCATCCGCACTAATGTCGTTATGTTTGTGCCGTCCCCCTCGCCCACTCCCTCATCTGCACATTTGTCAGCGTTACCATACCGTCGTCCCTCGTCCAAAGTGCTGCGCATCAACAAGTAGTCTTTAATTTGCGGGTGAGCACACCAGGTTCCCTTTTCGCTCGGCCGTAAATATGAACCTCCGTAATTCGTCATCGCTTATCTCAGTTGCTCATCACAGAAGCTCATTCTCGCGGTCGTTGCTCAAAATTAAGAGTGCATAGCTCTTTATTTTGAGAAGGCGGTGCATAGCGCATTAAGGACGTGGTAGGAGGACGCGGTAGTGCTGATTGCTTCTCTCGAAAGGCAGATAATTTTTTATCGCATGCCTTCAACATTATTCTTGTAGTTGTAGTTAATTAGTGTTATTTAGTTAGTCATAACTAATGTAGTCTGTATCACGAAGTAAGTAAGTTGTAGTAATTTAGACATAATTTTTACTATTTGTGTGTACGTATGTACCCATAATCTGTTATTGTATGGTAGTGTGTAATTAAGCAGTCGTAATTAATGTAGTGGCGATTAGTTAGGGTTAAGTAATGAGTTAGGGTTAAGTAATGAGTTAGTGCTAAGTGATTAAGTGGTAAGGACAATGGTAATGAATCACTCGTAATTTTTTGGACAGGTTATCAAATTATCGGTAATTAATGAATTATTCGTATGTAGTTACATGCATGTAATCACTAATTTGTAGTATTTTACTGTCATTATCAATCTCACACTAATATTTCATCTATCTCATTTGTTGCAAAGTACTCTCAAAATTAAGAGTGCATAGATAATTATAAATCACTCATAACACTTACTGCAGATCTGGTTGTTCTGGCTTCAGCTAGTCGCAGACATAGAACACTTGACAATGTTCTATGATGATAGTCTTATATGGGCTGGACTCGATGGGTTGGACTTATTGACATGTCAATACAAGGTGCTCAGGCCGATGAGCTCACGTCATGAATATTCACGAGCTATGAAGCTGCAATTGGAGGGAGTTCACCACGGAGGCAATGGCGATGAAACTTATGATCGAGGGGATCACTTGCATGAATGACATGTGGGAGCTCATGAAGGTGAATAGAATCGGAGCATAGAGGAAGTACATGCAAATTGCCTCCCAGCCTAAGGCAGCCATTTACAAGAGGCCGATGGTGTACCTCAGTTTTGTGCCCCAGGCATCGAAAAACGTTGATGAGCCTGGCTCCTCGACACCCAGGGAATCATGAGCGGAGCTTGAAGATGGCACCACTGAATGTGCTGCATCGGAGGGACTAGTCGCCATTGGTTTCATGCAGAATGATGGAGCGGGCATGTGGTGGTCAGCTTGTATTGACTTCCATGAGTATCTACTGGAGCAGGCACTCAAGTTGGAGTCTGACAAGGACACCGACCCAGGCTTTGATGATATTGACAACGACGCACAGCAGACGGCTGGTCCGCCCGGGGGAATTGTGTCATCGGAGATGCCATATGTGTCCTCCAGACTTGATGATGGTGTGGTGCATTCCTTCGTACTAATGCAAGAAGATGGGTCCCAGTGGGGGGTTTCAAGCTGACACCCTTCTAGTTGGGTAGGGTTTCCCTAGCAAGGTGGCTATGCAGCAAGCTATTGCACGTTACGCCTTGTCTATCAGCCGTGTGTACCGAGTGCACCAGTCCAACCCAGCCAATTATGTAGTGAAGTGCATAGTAGAAGACTGCTCTGCAAAGGTTAGTGCTCAACGAGCCAAGATTTTTGGCTCGGTCTTCTCAATTAAGGCAATGATCGATCACACTTGCGTCCTCAGTGAGCCCATGCGCCATCATCAAAATGTGACTTCCGCATCTATGGCAAGCATCATCAGCCACCTAGTTGCAGCAGATGTGTCCATCTCCCCAAAAATGCTCATGACAGAATTCGTCAATGTGGTTAGCTATCCAACCAGCTATAGTAAGGTCCACGAGGCAAGCAGAAAGTCATCGAGTCCATGTAAGGGATGTACGAAGAGGTGTACAACTGTGCCACGTTGAACACCATGCAGCATGTGACTGAACCCCCTCAGCAGTGGAATGACGTGCGAACCCAGTGGTGCAAGAGGCATCTTGCATCTAACTTGTTCACAGGGTTCGTGTCTACAAAACCAGAGGCAAAAGTTTGACTCCATCTGGACAGAGCTAGAAAGGTGAACTACAGAGGAAGAGCACCCTCGTGGTGTCATAAGTTTCTCAGAGTGGATTCATTGGTACACTCTCGAATTAGCCAAATGGTCCCTTCTCTATGACACGGACGGTGAGAGGTACGGGATTATAATGACCAACATGTCCGAGGTGTACAACAGTGTCCTAAAAGGCATACGGTGCCTCCCCATCACCGCAATTGTGGAGGAGACTTGGACTGGCACTGTTGGTTATTTCATCAATAGATCCATCGTGGCCAGGTGACAAATAGGCGAAGACAAGAAATGGTCCAAGAACATGCAGAGGCACATGGACTAAAAGATGGAGAAGGTCCGAATAAATGACATCCGGGTAATCAATGGCCTCTGGAGGAAGTATGAGATCAGGCTTCAGCAAAAATATGTGAACAGTCATGCTAGGGGTGAAATGAAACAAGCATGCACCCTTGGTAATGTCAAAACATGCACTTGCAATAAGCCGAAGCTCCTGCACAAGCCATACTCGCATGTGTACAAGGCATGTGCGTAAATGTGATAGATGTCCGAGTCATACATTTCAGAGTACCATGACATACAACACCTTTTTAGTACATGGAGTGCAGAGTTTCACTCCTATGGCTTGGACATGAACTACAGGGATCTTTGACCAGACATACTCCAATGGGCCCCCAATAAAGAGTTGAAGATAACTACGAAGGGACGTCAACAGACGCGGCGCTTCCAAAATGACATGGATGCGAGCCAACAACATTACCCACACAATGAAATGCAGAATATGCAAGACCTCTAGACACTCAATGAAAGATTTCCCCACCAGACCGAGCTTGTCTGGTCGCCATTCAATGTCATAATTTCATCTATCTTTTATTATATTATATTAATTCACATTTGCAACAATTTGAGATGTAATTGGCAATTAATCAATTATTTACCTGAATCATTAACTCTGTAATCTATTATTACACGTGATGTATGTAATATTGTTGCATTCTTATTTGTACTTGTATGTATAATGTAAATTTATTCAATGCATATTGACCCCCTCTAGCTTCATGCACGCGACGCAGCATTTGAACAGTCCACTCAATAAATACCAACCGCAAGGACGCATACACCATTCAGTTACTGCTTTACGAGATTGAACATAACTATGAACTATAGGGGAGAGTACTGTGCTACAAGCTTCTCTGTGTGTGCCTACTGGTAGAAGGTGCCTCGTGCTACCTATATGGAGTGTTGCAGTGGGGGCGTCTTGGACGTGGCTGGCCATCATTGCAGTGGTATACACATATGCAGCTAGGGTTTGCACAACAGCATGTGGGATCATAGTAACTTCCTATGTTGATGACCTCTTTGTTACCCCTCTCGCGCTGCATCTGTTGGCGAAGGTCGTCGTTCTCCTCACTGAGACTATCAATCCGCGCCTCCATCTCTAAGATTCGCTCCCATAATGTATCCACATACCTCACAACATATCGTTCATGGGGAGGATCAATACAGCGGATGAAGTCACATTTTGCCATCTACTGAAAGGAGGGTTAACATAGAAGCTTTATTGGCACTAAGAGAAAACAAACTATTGGCTAATTGTACCCCAGCGTGTGGGCATCAGAATAAATGTTGCCCTCCATCGAAATGGCCTTCGACGACCTACACGACTGCATCCTCCCTATGTCTGCATTTCAGCTATACCGGTTGAGCCCACCTATTTGGCATCAAACGGTACTTAGGGACGAAGTCCTCCCTCCTTTGCAGAGGAAGATCTTCCTTCGGTGACCCCACTCTGACTGGCCCCTCGACGTCTGCCATACTATGTTGTTGTATGACAGAGAAGGTTCTTCTTTCTACAAGAAATGAAACAAGTTTACATGAGCGATGAGCGATTGTGAGAGCTCCATATTTGAAGCCAAGAGAAAAGGAAACCTGGCGCGTTACCACCAGAAATTACGGACACGTTGTCACTACACAGCACCACAGGCGATGGGGAACAGCATGGTAAGAGTGACATATGTGCGCATGAGGGAGCGGGTAAGGCGGGACAACATGGACAGACTGACATTTGTGCGAGCGAGAGGGGATGGTATATACATAACGACATCAGTGCAGACGAGGGAGCGCACAGAGGGGACGGCATGGACAGAGTGACAATTGTCTGAAGGACATAGCAAAGAAGAAAACATAGCAGCAATGGGCCAACATCTGTGCGAACGACAGAGGTCAGGCACTACAAAAGATGCCTGAGCATCGCTAATTTTATGATTAAATTAGCATGAATTAACGTGGCAAATTCAAAACACATAAAATTTTGAAAAAATTACACAATTACTATGACTATGTTGGGAGGCTTCACATAAACTTTCGTAATTTTTGGAGCCCATTTGCTATATGTAACACTCTTGCAAATATCTCAATACTATGAATTTTTTAGCAACATTTAGAGCAGATAAATTTTTCAGACAAATTACACAATGATGTACGTTGTGTTAGAAGGCTGCACATAAAATTTCGTAATTTTTTGAGTTCATTTGCTATATTTAAAAACTAGAACAAATGTTATGTAAAAAATTAAGATAGTAATTAGGCTAACTAATTAGCCGAATTAATTACTTGTTGTTTGGACATGAAATAGCAGGCCGCCTGCCGTCCGGTGGTGGGGCAGCAGAAAGCACGTGTACCGTAAAAATTTCCAATAGATTTAAAAGTATCTAGATTAGCTATATAAAAACTATATCACTAGATTTATCATTAAAAATATTTTTATAATATTATAACTTCATCAATATATTTTATTATAAAGTTATATAAAATAACGGTAAAATGGCATCTCAAAGACTGAAAAATAAAAAACTTAGGAGCCGGTGCGAAGGATCTTTCCCCCTGCTATAAGTGCATGCATGCCTACGGGCTGACCCGAATTGGCCCATGCAACTGGTAGCACACATGCAGAAGTAATCAGAATCTTCCGTATGTGTCAGCGGCTAAGTGTGATTATTATGCTTGTGATCGATCTGAACTGTTCGCTCAACCAACGATCAGATGGAATCCACGTGTGCTGTTCACCTATGGAAACGTACGGTAGAAATATGATGTTCCAGCCCATAGGCCGCTCTAAGGATCTTTAAGTTTCTGACATACGACTTTAACTATTGATTTTTAACTGAAATTATACTGTAGCGACTGTTCGCTTTTTTGAATCATTTAATTTAAAAAGAAAAAAGAAAAAGAAAAAATTGTTATATCGTCTCAGACAATACAAAAGAATAAGATAAAAAAGCCAAAATAACCTGAAATTATAAGCCGATGTGTTTCAAATGACTTTTGGTTTAACTAAGCTAAAAACAAAAAAAACAGAAGCTGAAGCTATTTAAAGTGGGGTTATAGGTGGGTCCTTTTGAGCTGTGACTTTCGGTTTTGTGTTATTGTTTTGAATTCTAGCTGTTCGCGAGAGACAGTACGCAGAAAAAAATAGTCACATGCGATTTTAACTGATATAAATAAATTCGATATAATGTCTACTATAATTTACATATATATCTATTTTTAAAATATTAAAAAAAATTAGTTACTGTAGCTATAATCATGAGGACCTGATGCCTACAAACACGGCGGCATATGCCTTAGCTTCTAGCTATAAGTGGGGCATATAAGCGTATGCTACCTCTGCACGCATCTTGACAAGCACTTTCACGCCGGTGATGGATGGGACCGTGGGAACTCAGGCTGGCTAGCATATGCATATGTGCAGTTGCGGTTGGTGGTGGTGAACAGCTCGATCGCAAGGACGACGCTCTTTTCTAGAGGATGGAATCGAGCCTTTTCTTTATGCGTGGCAACGGAAACGGCCGTATGTTACGGCCGAAACGACGTGACGCGAATGCCGCCCGCCCCCGGCGCGGCTACAGAAAAGACGGTGGCGCGCGCGTACATGCTAGCTCCCGTTGCGTTGCATCCAAATAATGTGGTTGCCCTTTTCATTTTTCTCGCACATGCATGCATACGCACTTGGCACGCACCAGATGGAAGCTGTGGCGACAAGCAGCAACAGCAAAATTGTTTATCCCAAATAAATTAGAATAATTTATAAATAAAGACTTCTTAAAATGAAAGAGACGAAAGCTTTACAAACCTACAATACTAACTTTAAGCCGTACATCCTGCTATCTGAGCCGAGAGCCTAAAACACTGCCCCTAAACTTTCTTATGGTTCCGATAAATGGATCGCTAACTTCCATACGCTCCTATCTAAACTGAATTTTTCAGATACATTCCAAACCCTAAAGTCTCTTTTAACTGTTTCCTCCCACATCAGTCATGGTCGACCTCTGCCTCTTCTTACGTTTTCCAGTACGTCTTAAAATTTCATCACGTACCCGTGCCTCAGGAGGCCTCCGTTGGAGATGTCCAAATCACTCAAGGTATGTTGGATAGGCTTCTCTTCAATTGGTGCTACCCTCACCCTATCACGTATATCATCATTGCGGATACGATCCCGCCTTGTGTGACCACAATTCCACCGCAGCTTCCTCATCTCCGCTACACTCATCTTCTGTATATATTGTCTTTTAGTCGCCCAACATTCTACTCCATATAGCATCGCGGGGCTGATAGCCATCCTATAGAACTTACTTTTTAACTTTTGAGAGACTTTTTTTGTCACACAGGACACCAGATGATTGGTGCCATTTCCACCCCGCTATTATCATGTGGCTCACGTCTTCATCAATCTCACCGACTCACTGTAGTATCGATCCTAAATAACGAAATATGTCCTTCATATGCACTACTTGTCTGTCCAACCTAATATCTCCATCATCTGCCCTAGCACCGCTGAAATCACATCTCATATACTTAATTTTAGTCATTCTAAGTCTAAAACCTTCAATTCTTAGATCTTCCTCCACAACTCCAAATTCCTATCAATATCTATCCTACTCTCGTCAACTAGCACCACATCATCAGCAAAAAGCATACACAAAGGGATATCTCCTTGTATGTCCCGCGTGACCTCGTCCATCACTAAGGTAAAAATGTATGGGCTCAACGCTAACCATTGGTATAGACATATCTTAATAGGAAAGACATTAGTAACACTACCACATGTTCTGACATTAGTCATAACATCTTCGTACATGTCCTTAATTAGGGTAATATATTTCGTTGGAACTTTTCCCTTTGGAGCGCACACCATATGACCTTTCTTGGCACCTTGTCATAAGTTTTCTCTAAGTTAATAAATACCATGTGAAGGTCCTTCTTTTGCTCCCTATACCTCTCCATCAACTGTCGTAGCAAGAAAATCACCTCCGTGGTTGACCTCCCAGGCATAAACTCAAATTGGTTTGTCGTCACGCTAGTCACTTTTCTTAAACAGTGCTCAAGCACTCGCTCCTAAAGCTTCATTGTGTGGTTCATAAGCTTAATTCCTCTATAATTAATACAACTTTAAATGTCTCCTTTACTTTTGAAAATTGGTAGTAATGTGCTCCTCCGCCACTCATTTAGCATCTTGTTCAACCTAAAAATGCTATTGAATAAATTAGTTAGCCAAACAATCATCACTTCTCCTTGGCATTTTCACACCTCAATAGGGATGTTATCAGACCCCAACACCTTATCCACTTTCATCTTTTTTAAGGCCTCTCTTACTTCTAACTCCTGGATTCTTCGAACAAACCGCCTATCGATGTCGTCAAAAGCATCATCCAGTTCAATCATACTATCGCCATTTTCATGATTGAACAGCTTGTCAAAGTAATCTCTCCACCTATTCTTGATCTCCTCGTCTTTCACCAAAAGTCTATTAGTGTCATCGTGGATGCATTTAACTTGGTTGAAATTCTCGTCTTCCTTTCTCAAAGTTTAGCCATCTTGTAGACATCCTTCTCTCCCTCCTTTATGCTTAGCTTCTGGTAAATTTCCTCATATGCCATGCCTTGTGCCTCACCGCTTTCTTCATATTCTTTTTTACTGCTTTGTATTTCTATACGTTATCATCGCTCCTGTCATGATAAATGTGCTTGTAGCATATTTTCTTCTCCTCGATAGCCTTTTGCACTTCCTCATTCCACCACCACGTATCTTTTGGTTCGTCTCTTGTCCCTCGGGTCACTCCAACACCTCCGTAGCCACCTTCGTAATATGAGTTGCCATCTCTGTTCATATACTATTCGCTTCTCCCACGTCCCATATCCTTCTGTGATCATCCTCTCCTTAAACGTCTGTTCAGTGTCCCCTTTGAGTTTGCACCACTTTGCCCTCATGGCTCTAGCGACCTTAGCCTATCAAACACGTAACCTAAAACGAAAGTCGGAAACTACCAACTTATGTTGTTGCACAACACACTCTCTAGGTATAACCTTACAGTCTATGCATGCTCGTTTGTCCTCCCTCCTAACAAGGACAAAATCGATTTGGCTATAATGCTAACCACTACTAAAAGTAACTAAGTGGGAATATGTTTTTCTAGAAAAGGTGTTAGCTATCATGAGAATATAGGCTACGGTAAAATTTAAGATATCTTCTCCCTCGTGATTCCTATCACCATAACCAAACCCCCATGCACTCTTTGAAACCCCCACTAGTTGTACCGACATGACTATTGAAATCGCCTCCTAAGAAAACCTTCTCACTGTTAGGCATATTTCTAACCATGTCATCTAGGTCTTTCCAAAATTGCCTCTTAATTAACAGCCTCATCCAGACCTACTTCTGGAGCATATGCACTAACAATATTCAAAACCAAGTCGCCAAAGATTAGCTTGACTAGGATAATCCTATCCCCCTGTCTCCTTATATCAACAACTTCGCTCTTGAGGCGCTTATCAATTAAGATGCCCACTCCATCCTTATTCGTTCTGTTTCAGTATACCGCAACTTGAAACTAGTACGATCCATCTCCTTCACCTTCTGACCTACCCATTTAGTCTCTTGAACGCACAAAATATTTATACGTCTCCTAATCGTCATATCAACTACCTCTCTTAACTTACCTGTTAAGGGCCCTACATTCCAACTACCCATACGGATCCAACTCTCCTTAGCTAGCTTCCTTGCCCCTCGCACTCATCGAGTAAAGAGCGAAGACCCTTGCACATTTTCCACTACATCCGGGCACCAACATAGTGTGTCACTAAGGGAGTGACATCCCGGCCCTTGCTCATTTATCACCACACCCGGGTTCCGAAATGGCACGTTGCTAAGAGGGTTACGCCCCAACAAAACTATTTTGGGTTTCTATAGTGCCTTGATATTTTTTTAGAAAGGGTACTAAAGCAAAACTCTAATCGATCTTGACCTAATCTGGGCTTAAGGGCTCATTAAAAGGGGTAAACCCTTTTCCCAACTAGCCGCCATCTTCTTTTTCCTTAGGTCTCTCTTGCTCTATCTCTCTCGTGTGGTCGGAAAAGGGGCTAGGGCCGATGGCGGCGCAGGTGCCGGCGGTAGGTGGTGTCGGCCGACGGCATTGCAGAGGCGCAGGTGGCGGCACACCTAGGCATGGCACAGTGCGGGCTGGGCGCAAGCTAACAGCAGCGCAGTGGTGGATGGTGGAGGTGTAGGCCAGTGGTAGCACAAGCCGGGTGTGGCCAAGCGGTGCCGGCGTAGGCTGGTGAGGCCAGAAGGGGGGCGCGGGCCTGTTGCAGTCAGGAAGTGGCAGCGATGGAGACGGCACTAGTGACCAGCAGCGGCCGCACGTGGGTGGCATGACTGCACGGTCAGTAAGGCCGGAGCAAGCGGCGTAACATGGCGGTCGGCAGTAGCCGGTGATAGCGGCGACGACCGACGATGGTGGCGGCGGCGGCAGGAGTGGCCAGTGGCCACTCCCATGGCCATGTGGTTTGGCTGGTCGGGATGCACAGTCAAATCACTATTTGCACGATGGCTGTTGGGTTGTGCGGTGTTTCATGGTTCGCATGACCGAACGGTGATTCGCACGTCCGAATGGTGATCGCACGATGGAGGCTTAGTAAACGTTAATTCTTTCAGTCGATTGTACTTTCGTCCATCATTCCACAAGTTTATCTGAGCTTTGATCTGATTCATCTCCATTCTATCATGTAGGTTCACACGAAGCTGTTGAGGGAGCGTTCGGGCAGTTGCGCAACCCAGATCCTTCGTGCAACGTGTCCACTGAGCGTGCTCAAGGCACCCACCTAGTAATGTATGGGGGTCGTGCACTCTCGTTACTCAGGATATTACACCATGTCTATGGTTATACAGTCGAGGACAAGGACATGCCTAACTACTCTCGTAGAACCAAGTATGTTGAAAGTAATCGCCAGTGCCCTTGTCATAACTTGCTAAATAACAATTATCTTGTCTCTCCGTTCCTGTTGTCTCGATCTTGATCTTTATCAGTGGTTCTAGTAACCTAATTTCATTGCTTTGACCTGTGTCAATTACATGCTTTCATTACTTGTCTTTTGACACCTTGCTTGCGACCGTTGTTGGATACTTGCTGAGATTTCCAAATCTCACACTTGCTCTTTCCATTCTCAGGTAAAAGGCCAGTGGAGTGATAGCATCATACATGGGTGAGAGCACTTGAGTTTTCAGCACCGTGGCCTGCCACTATTTACGTCATTTTAGTTATTCTTCATTTGGTTAGAAGTGGACCAGCCCCATGTTTTGAACTTTTATTTTAGCTTCCGCTGGGTCTCTAATAAAGTTCTCTTTAAGTTTTAATTTCCTCATAATTTCTATTGTTGTTTTATTATTTATTATTTATTTTGGCAATGACATTCCATAGAAGTATCTCATATTGGTATGTGAGGTACTACAGTTGGTATCAGAGCTTAGACAGTGTTTCTGGAAAAAAAATATTTTGCACATACACGGGACTTCAGGTTAATTCATTCATGCATGCATATCTAGTCACTGGCATATTACCCTAATTCCATATCCAATTGCCATGTCCTTTTGGCAATGCTCGCCAATCAGGCAGCGTCTGCTACAGCTATACCAGTTTGGCACCGCTTCCCCCTATTCCTCGTATGACATGAGGGAATGGCAACGCTTGGGCTCGTAGACCTTCAGTGGATCGGGGCTAGTGGAGGCAGACGATTGGCTTTGCTACATGAATAGCAAGTTTGACACCATGGAGCTCACTTTCTAGGAGAAGGTGTTGTTCACCTCCAAGCAGCTATTGGGAGAGGCAGGCCTGTGGTGGGCTAAGGTGTGCAACTCTCATGGACCTCATGCAGAGCCACCTACATAGGAGGATTTCACCACTGCTTTTGCTGCAGAGTACTATCCTTTTGCCCTAACTAGGGCGAAGGAGTTTGAGCTTGACTCCTTACGGCAGAAGGATAGTCAGTTGGTAGAGCAGTATGAGAAGGTGTTCTGGGATATTTGCCACTTCCTCCTGGAGGTGAACTCAAATGAGCACAAGAAGGCTTAACATTTCATTGGTGGCCTCCGAGAGGAGATTCGCCATGTCCTATCTGCTATGGATATTCGCACCTACCGGGACGCAGTGGATTGAGCCCGGCATATGGAGGTCCAGCTTCGTCAAACCGTGGCCCAAAAAGCCGCCAGTTCTTACAAGAGGATCAATTGTCCTTTTTAATGCAATCTACAACTCTGTCTATTTCCTCATTCTTTTGAGACCTTTTAATTTCCATTACTTCTTTTAGGTCTTACCCGTCGGAGGACCGGCGTGAGTCCAACTCTTGGAGCTCTAAGAAGGCTCGTCACCATGGGAGGAGCCATCATTCTCCTTCTCACCGTTCCAAGGGCAAGAACCGCTCCGCAGCTCGGGTGGCTCCCAGGAAAAAGCTAGTGTGCTACCATTGTGGTGAGGATCATAAGGGCAGCGAATATGGTTATTCTAGGAAGTGCCACATTTGTGGGATTCAGGAGCACAAGACCATTGTTTGCACCCAGAACCCTAACTCCATCCTTTCGCTGCTCAAGAAGTGCAAGACTCCAGCTGGCACTGCCAATTAGCTTGCTTTTACACCTTCACCTGCTAGCAATCAGAATGCGGCTATCTTAGCCCCGGTATCTGCTCCGATTTCTAACATACCTGGAGGCACTGATGCACATCTTTACGCATTGCCAACTCAGGAGTTGCACCGTTGTTCTGACATGGTGCACGGTATGGTTATCTTGAACTATTACCCTGCTCTTGCATTGTTTGACTTGGAGGCTAGCTTCTCCTTTTTGGCATCTCGCTTTATTCAGCAGCACTCCGTACCAGTTAGTACCCTAGAATCCCTAGTGGTGGTGTCCACTGCCAAAGGACCTCTTACTAGCAACTTTATCTGCCTCAACATTGCCCTAGAGATTGAAGGCCAAAACTTCAGCATTGACGTAGTGGTGGCACCAATCCAACCCTTCGACCTAATTGTGGGCATGGACTAGTTGTCTCATCATCATGCTATTATTCATTGCTTTGACCGCAAGGTTATTCTTCTACGAGATGATAGGGAGATCATCTATCAGGGCAAGGAGTGATACCTCGATCTTCTATTCTTGGCCTCCTACTTTGGTGATCATAGGATGGATAAGTCTGATTGTCTTCTTGCCATGTTAGAGAAGTCTATCTTCGGACTTTTACCAGAAGATTTGCTAATTGCTTGAGAATTTCTTCCAGGCCTGCCTCTAGTTAGAGTGGTTGAGTTTGCCATTGATGTTATCCCTGACACTGAACCTATTGCCAAGGCTCCTTACCGGTTGTCGCGTACCGAGCTAGAGGAGTTGAAGCGACAACTAGACGACCTTTAGAGCAAAGGCTTTATCTGGTACAGTACCTTAGAGTGGGATTTCCTGATCACTTTCGTGGAGAAGAACGATAAGAGTCTACGCATGTGCATAGATTATCGAGCTCTCAATGCGGTGACTATCAAGAACCACTACCCTTTACCTTGTATTGATGATCTCTTCTATCAGTTCAAGGGTGCCAAGTTCTTCTCCAAGATTGATATGTGGTCTGGTTATCACCAAGTCTGGATCAAGGCTTCTAATATTCCGAAGACAGCCTTCTACATTTGTTATGACCTCTTCGAGTTCCTGGTTATGCCATTTGGGCTGACCAATCCACCGGTGGTATTTATGGATCTGATGCATCGGGTATTCCATGAGTACTTGGATCAGTTTATCATCATCTTCATTGATGACATATTGATTTATTCTAGCACCACAGAGGTGCAAATTTTGGCTTTGATCTGTTAGTTTCCTTGGCCATGTCATTAGTGGTAAAGAACTTTCTGTGGATCATTCTAAGATTGCTGCAGTGGTAGACTAGCCGAGACCCAGCAACATTGTGGAGATTCGTAGTTTCCTGGGTTTGACCAGGTACTATCGTTGTTTTGTCCAGGATTTCTCTTCTATTTCCAAGCCTTGACCAAGTTGACTTAGAAGGGTGAGTGGTTTCTTTGGACAGAGGAATATGAGTCCAGCTTTCAGACCCTGAAGGAGTGCCTTATTACTGCTCCCATTCTTGTTTTGCCCAAGGGGGAAAGAAGTTCACTGTCTATTGGAGATATTAGAAGCTTCATCCCCTCTATTTGATGCTTTGTTGGAGGCCGAAGCCTCAGGTTCTGAGATTCAACACTCCTGTGAAGAGGTTATTCGGGCTAAACCGCATGGGCCAGACTTTCTGTTGATGGCAAGGGGTTGTTACGTTTCCATGCTCACATTTGGGTGCCATCCGATTCGTAATTGAAGAGGGATATTCTTTGTGAAGCTCATAAAACTCCCTATTCTATTTACCCTAGCAAGACTAAGATGTTGAAGGACCTTCAGCGGTTGTTTTGGTAGCCAGGGATGAAGAAGGACATAGCTAAGTTTGTATCTCAATGCATAGTGTGCCAGCAAGTGAAGGTAGAGCACCGTAGTCCTACCGAACTTTTGCAGCCATTGGAGATTCCCCAATGGAAATGGGAAGATATTGCTATGGACTTCATTGTTGATCTCCCTAGGTCACCCTGGCGTATGGACCCTATTTGGGTCATTGTCAACAGTTTCACCAAGATGGCTCACTTCATTCCAATCAAAACCACTTACTCGGTCAGTGATCTTGCTAATATATATGTCAAGGAAATTGTTCATCTTCATGGCATACCTAAAAACATTGTCTTGGATCACAATACCAAGTTTGTATCCCACTTCTAGAAGAGCTTGCATCAGAATCTAGGTACGAAACTCGACTTCAGCACTGCCTTCCACCCTCAAACTGATGGCCAATCTGAGAGGACCATTCGCACATTGGAGAACATGTTACATTCTTGCATACTTGCATGGAAGGGCAGTTGGGAAAATCACTTACCTCTTGCAGAGTTTTCTTATAATAATAATAATAATAATAGTATTAACTCTAGTATTGGCATGGCTCCTTTCGAGGCACTTTATGGTATACCTTGTCGCTCTCCCCTTCTTTGGGATGAGATTGGGGAGAAAGAGTTACTTTGGCCTCAACAAGCCAGTGATTGGAAGGAGCAGATCGATCACACCAGGAACAATTTGTTTTCAGCCCAAAGTCGCTAGAAGAGTTATGCTGGCCATTTTCATCGTCTGCTGGAATTTGAAGTAGGTGATCAAGTTCTTTTGCGAGTCTCCCTGACCAAGGGCATGGTTCATTTTGGGGTGAAAGGAAAGCTGAACCCTCGTTATGTTGGACATTTTCTCATCATCGAGCGGATTGGCAAGCTTGCTTACTATTTGGATTTACCTTCTTCCTTGGCTGGTGTTCATAACGTCTACCATATCTCTATTTTGAGGAAGTACCTAAACGACCCTGATCAAATTCTGGAGTTGCCCACCTGGAAGTCTCAAAAGATATGACCGTCGTTGCACAACCGGTTTGTATTCTGCAGCGTTCGAAGCGTCAACTGCGACATCGGACCATTTCCTATGTCAAAATGTTGTGGTTGCATCAAACTTAATGTGAAGCCACATGGGAATTGGTGTCCCTAATGCACGAAAAATATTCTGAACTCTTTAATCCAAGTTTGATTACCATGTCCTCCACCTAATTAATGCACTCAAATATCGTTTCTCTTACTTCCTTGAGGTAATTGATTTGAGGCCAAATCTTTTTTAAGGGGGGAGAGCTGTAGCGCCCTGATATTTTTTAAGAAGGGGCCACTAAAGCAAAACTCTAATCAGTCTTGATCAAATCTGGGCTTAAGAGCTCATTAAAAGGGGCAAACCCTTTTTCCTCAACCAGTCGCCATCTTCTTTTTCCTTAGGTCTCTCTCTTTCTCTTGTGTGGCATGAGTATGGGCTAGGGTTGATGACGGCGGCACAACCAGCGGCTGGCAGCGATGTGGGCGCCGGCAGTAGGCGGTGCCGATCAGCGGCATTGCGGAGGCACAGGTCGGTAGCGGTACAGTGGTAGCCGACGAAGGCGCAAGCCGATGAGGCTGAAAGGTGGCGGCACGGGCCTATTGTGGGCAGGAGCGACGGTGTGTGCTGGGAATGGATAGGCAGTGGCGTAGGCCGGCAAGGCTTGGAGGCGGCAATGGCACTAGTGGCCGAGGCGGCTGGCACGGGCGGCGTGACCGTACGGCTTGTGAGGCCAGAGCAGGTGGTGCAACGCGGTGGCGGCGGCTACCGATGGTGACACGGCATAGGCGGCGGCTGGGGTAGCCAGTGGCCACTCCCATGGCCATGTGGTTCGACTGGCTGGGATGCATAGCTGAATCACGTTTCGCACAATGGTTGTTGGCTTGTGCGACGCTTCATGGTTCGCACGGCCAAACGACGATTCACACGATGGAGGCTAAGTGAACGCGAATTCTTTCGGCCGATTGCACTTCCGTCCGTCTTTCCTCAAGTTTATCTTAGTTTTGATCTGATTCATCTCCATTCTATCATGTAGGTTCACACTCGGCTATTGAGAGAGCGTTCAGACAGTTGTGCAACCCAGATCCTTCGTGCAGCATGTCCGCCAAGTGCACTTAAGGCAAGTACCTCATGACCGTACCTTTCCATTTCGCGTACCATATGTCCTTGGTTACTTGTCACCCTTGGCTTTGAATACCATTACCATGATTGTCTAGTTTAGACTACTTTTATAATATTTATACCACGATGTTCTAGTTTATCTGATTTTACGTGCTTTTAGGTTGTAGGTAATGCATAGTTAAGGATATTCTGTAATTCATGCTTTTAATTAATAATCTAGAATCCATGCTTTAATCATTGATGGGGGTGGCGTATAAATATGTTCAATTTTAGGATTAGACGACTAGTAATCTTTTAACATTATGACTGCTATGTTATGTTCCCTGTTATCATGATTCATTACTCGTATGATTTTGCTTGCGAGTCATGACTTGTGATTTTGCATATCATCGTTTTTGAGTTGGAGCATAATATCGTTGATCACATAGCAATTATGAGAACTGAATATCAAAATTCTTAATTCATTAAGGGAATTACGACCTGATAAGCATAAGCTAATGTCAAATCTTTGCATCACTATCGTAACAAAACCTTACTAAACTAGATTAAATATTCCAAGTGAGCAATCAATCATAGGAAAAACATTAGAATTGTTGTTCATACAAAATCAAATTGTAAAACAAAAACAGTGAAAAAATTTAAATTGTTTTCTTGAGCCATACAAATATTTGAATTGTAGTCCATACTATTGTAATTTGATGCTCTATCTTTTAATTGAAGATATTTTGCAGCACGATTATAGTTTCCCATAATTAAAATCCCTCATCTAAATAAGGAAATAAGGGAAAAGTTCTAGAGCTACATCGCTAGTTTCCCATAATTAAAATTCCTTGATGGAGTTCTCGGCGGCGGCTACCAACTGCCGGTGAGCATTGTGTGGTGTGGCCCAAATCCTAGGTCGAGGCCGACGAAGGTTGAGGCCGATGGCCATCACGGGAGGTCGTGGAGGTCGACGGAGGCCCGTGGAGGTTGCCAGCAACTTGGCTAGGTCGCGGACGGGTGGCCTACCACTCATCCTCGCGCAAACCCTAGTCGCCCTTCAGGGGACGAACTGGAGACGGCATCGGGGAGGCTGCAGCATTTGGGGGAGGTGATGAGGGAGTCGGGGGAACAAGCAGTGGTGAAGTCGGGAGAGGAGCATGAGGAGGACGGGAGAGGAGGCAGCGATGGAGTCGGGGAGGAAGGGGCAGAGTCTAGAGAGGAGGCGACGCCGGTGTCGAGGAAGGAGGCGACGCCATCTGGGGGAGAGGAGGTGGCGTTGTTTGGGTAATCATCAAGGGTGCTTTTGGGGGGGACGTGAGAGAATGGCCGGTTGGGAGGAATGAATAGAGTTTTTATACTAGGTTCTACGGGTAATTTTTTTGAAGTTCAATGGCAAAGATCATTTCCATCCGCAAAAAGGCAAAAAAAACATGCCTTTGAACTATCTTTTAGCTTTTAGTTATATAGATGGTTTAGGCTTTTTAAAAGCTCAATAAAAAGCCACTTATTTATTTAGACTTTAACTTTTTGTTTTTAAGCCAAAGAAGAGCACAAACAAGCCGGAGAGATGAAGATGCTCCTGTGTTAATTCATTTGATTGGTCTTGTCACCCTACAAATACGCTGACGTCTCCACTGTACCCTTGTCGCGCAAATTTCGGGATAACGACACCCGGGAGCCACGCAACAAAAGCGGCACCCTCCGGATCAACCCGGACACACTCTCCCCTGCGGCACAACATGTGGCGAACGTACGTACTCCATGCATGATTGACACGATTAGCCACGGCCGGTGGGCAACACCCCAGTTTTTGTACTCTTCCTCGTTGGAAACGGATCCTCCCGTTCTTCAAAGAAGAAACGGATCCTCCGTAGCGGAGCACGGTCGATGACGAGAAGTGCCTCAAGGCTTTCCCCCGAAAGGTAAATTACAATATCTCAGGTTGTCTGTAAAGTATATGTTGGTGCAGCCTACACCTTTTGAGGGTCCAGCCGGTGTAACTCGGTCGGTTGAGGCACCAATCAACATTAAAACAATACAAGAAAATAATAATAGTCTATGGAGTGTTGTAGCACTAGCACCCTTATGGCTTGTTTGGAATATCTATTTTAGATCGGAATTCATGTGAACGGATCAAAAATTTAAGCTAAAATTCCAGTTTACCTACGTGGATAGACCACAATTTGGACCACCTTAAGATTTCAACTTGAAATTCAAGGTGTGGTTGAAAAAAATAAAAAACGGTAAGTTTATTGTGAATAGGACCATTTGTCTTTGTCTTTTTTTCCTTTTCATTTATCAATTCTCAACATTTTCTCATCTTTATTACTCTTAACACCAATGAATTTAAACCTTGATATTTTATATATAAGTGTATATTGTAAATTGAGAGATATACCATCTTTTTTGGATTTTTTTTGTTTTTACATTGATTTGATGCCTCAACCGACCGGTTGCATCGTAAGGTGAGCTATTGCCTGTTTATAATGCATAGACTTGCAATACGTAGAGAGCAAGCTAGCATGCTATAATGTGCACACAACGCACGAGTACAACCATCACCTACTATGCTTCCTGTTGTATTTTTATCTCAATTTAGCCAGATCTAACCACTTAAAGGATCCAATAAAATTTCGCTGAAAGATATATTTCAATCAATATAACTAATCAAAGATTATGATTGGAATTATCTTTATGTTCGTGATGACCTCTGCAATTAAAGGTGTTTACGCCAACTAGAGTTAGTCATGACTACTCGAGCTGCTTCCAACTTTAACTCCGTTATCTTCGGAGACTCTGTTTTGTCACCGAGCAGATGTTGTTTCCATCTCCGAATATGTTACTGTTCCAGTTTTTGAGTAAATATCTATTTGTATTTCCTATTAGGACTATGTTTCTTTCTCGTCTGTGACTTTAATTTTCAAGTATAATATTTTAAAAATATCCCTCTTAACTAATTGTGCGTAAAATAGTAAAAAAGAGATGTGAAAAAAGAATACTTGGATTATAGAGAAGTAGTTCATAGAATAAGTTGTACGAAGAATATAAGATCGGATTAGATCCTGTGCCGTCATAAAAAGAGATAGTGGGGAAGAGAAAAGACCTAAAAGCCCTAGTTATTCTATTTTTCTTCATGTGCGCCGTCGCCGCCAGAGCCTCATCTACCGCGCCACTTTCCTGCGCGTCGGCCGAGGAAGTCTCGCGTTGTGCTTCTCTTGCCGTGCGCCAGCGCACCGCTCACATTGCCCGCCACGTGCCAGCCACACAAAAGATCCTGCCGTGGGCTACCTTCGCCACACACGTGAGTTTGAAAATACCTTGGTTCAATATATTTACATAGATAGATTAATACATATAAACTATTAAGTCTGCTATCCAAAGATGATAGGTCTATATTTCGGGTTAAAAATAGAGATTTAGATAGTTTAATCTAGATATGTGATCAACTAAGACGTTGTGGAGAATTTTGTGTAGAGTCTAGAACTGATATGAGTTGGGAGTAGAAATTTATGTTAATTTTAGTATCGGGACAGCAGGGTGACAGCTCGGTAAATGGAGAACTGTAGATTGGGGAGCGTGTAGGAGTGTTATCGATTAAGTATTTTTTTTGTGTGGCTATAGCTTGTATTGAGTTTTGATGTTTACTGTATGAAGAGTAACTTCAGGGTTGGTGTCATCTTCTAATCAACCTGGTCATCGTAACTAGAAAAGGCAAGTGTATAGTAAAATGATAGTTGATGATTGATAATTATTTATTGTTGTTGATTTAATTATGTCATGCAATATTTGATCATATTTGTTCAATATAATATTAATTCAACATGACATATGCATTATGAGTCAAAGTGGTGAGAAAGTTAAATAGTTATGAGTAAAGATATTTAACCATTCTGGTGCTCTCTTGAGTAAAACCTATAGAGATAAGCACCTCTACAGGATAGAGAAAAAGACCTACTTGGTAGAAACCTTAATGGAATGGAGGTAGAGGGTGAACACTGACGTGTGTTCCCTCCACTATACTGATATACGCTACAGAAAGATACATGAGCATTGATTGTACTAAAAGAAATTAAGATGAGAAAAAATGTTGAAAATTAAAAAGTAAAATGAGTATTACTGTTGTTCACATTATTTTATTGTGTACTTGCTGAATCGTAGACTCACCCTTACTTATTTGTTTCTTTTAGGTAATTGTTGTAGGCAACATGCATGAGTGAAAGTAGAATATGAAACATTATACTTTTGTAGTTGTTCACTCCACCTAACAATTCATCACTTATGGTCATAAATTATTTAGTACCTTCTATTGCAACAATTAGATATGTTGTGGAATTCTGTAGTTCTTCATGGTTCATAAAATTGTTACCTAACGCATTCATTGGTTTAGCTTTATATAAAGATTCATCTTGGTAGTTATTTGTGTCAATTTCGGTTCAATTTATGTGTATAGTGTTGCTGATATTATGTTTATTATTAAGTTGCATGTTAATTCTTGAAGTCTAATTGTTGTTAATGCTTGTTTATTGGTTGAAATTGATAGCAATAGTAGTTGTTGATGATATCTTGGGTTTTTGTTAAATCAGGGTATTACACAAAGTCTATTTATACCCCAAGTCTCATGATAAATAGTACGCACAGTATAAATTATCTACATATGTAATACAGTAAGTGTATTCTGTAAACTCTTCTTTATATAGTGATTTTGTCAATTATATATCCATGATTTTTATAAGGATTTTTCATGTTAAATATTTATCTCATGATATTGATTATTCTTTATTATTTTCATATATCATCGTCCATTTAATAACACTTCCAATAAGGTGAATTATACGTACTGGAGGAATTCATGCATCTAAGAGTAGTTGGAGGTTGTTTGTGCTACGGATCCTCCGTTACTTAAGGGCATATAGTCTGACAGGTCAAGATCATGAACATTTAAGAGAGGTACTCTTTAGATCTCCCTCAGACGACAAAAAATATCCCCTCCTCGCTCTTTAGTTCTGTAAACCTGTTGTATATATGCGTGTAAATCTTCAGATGCATTACTATCTAGTAAGTAATCAATATAATTCTTAGAGGTAAAATTCCCGCGAGCTCTCGTTTTAATGTAGTAATATTAAAACTAGTAATATTGCACAGTTACTCAACTGTTAGTGACTTTTTTTTTGCCAGCGGGGATACCCTGATTTTTCATTAAGAAAGGAAAACACTACTACGAAACTACTACAAATGGCTATATCACAAACAGTTCCTATGAACCGGTTGTGTTGCAATGCTCCCAGACGGTTCATATTAAGAACCGTCTGTGATTTTTTTCACAAACGGTTATTTATACAAACCATCTGTGATAAAGCAAGATATCACAGACAGTTCTTATTAATAACCATATGTGAAAATATCACAGACAGTTGTTAGTATAAACCATCTATGATAATGTAAGACATCACAGACGGTTCATATTAATATCCGTCTGTGATGTGTGCATTATCATAGACGGTTCGTATAACAAACCGTCTCTGATAATGCCACGACACCGATTCGTGGCATCTCCCCCAGGATTCTGATCTCACACGTCCATTCTCTCCGCATCGAATGTGTTCTTACCATGTTCTTGCTGTGTTAGATGGGTAATCTACTCATTATATTGTGATGCTATAATGGTGGATTCTAATGGAATGTGTTGTTGTATTTGCTGCTTTATTTGCTTGTCTTCAAATAGCATAGCTAACATTTCTTGAGGCTAACCAAAAAACAAAAAAAATTGATATAATATGAACTATCACAGACAGTTTTGTAATATAAACTGTTAATGAAGGACTATCACAGATGATTCTCTATTACAACCATCTGCGATGTTAGAGTATTACAGATGATTTTTTACTTCGAGCCATCTATGATGTTAGAGCATCACAGGCGATTCTAGTTACAAACTGTCTGTGATAATCTCCTATTATCACTGACCCATAAATTTAGACGGTTCAGAAAACCGTCTATGATGACAGTTCCGAACCGTATGTCATGGTCCTTTTTATAGTAGTGAAACAAGCACATATTAGAAAACTGTTACTCTCTAGCACCCTTTTTTATGCGCAGTAGCCTCTGAATCGGATTAGAGTTTGTGAGTATGGCATATTAAGAATGAAGAAGATAAATTTCATAGAAAGAACCAAAATAATGACGTTGAAGCAACCATGATGAGAGAGAGAAGATTTGGCGAAGCCAACTATAAATTTCTTAAGCACAATATCAAAATAGTACAAGAGATTGTCGCTCTCTCACAGCCCTCTCAAATCCTTTAGAACCCTCGAATGCTTGCCCCATACAAAAATCTATTGCTAAAGAATAACCTAATATCTAATCCTCTCTAGCACCTCTACATTTGAATTGGTGGGTTCTTTACTTTGTTGCTTGGTTGCTTGGGTTCTTAAAGAATATCTCGCATTGCTTTATATAGTCCCCTAAGCCTCCTCTAAAGTAGAGTAGAAATACTACTCGAAAAGAATGTAGGAATATTAATCTTACTAGGATCCATCTAGAACTCCTTATAGCACACTTTTCTAAATCCTAAACCATACTCAACTGAAAGCTAAGGCTCTCCTCCAAGTCGTTGCAGCTGCTAGCTTCTGGCTTTTGGCTGAAATTGCATTGTAGCGGCTGTTAATTTTTTAAAGTTGTTTAATTAAAAAAGAAAAAAACACTGTTATATCTCCACAAATAATACAAAGAAATAAAAAGAAAAAACTAAAAATCTAAAAAAATCAAAATTAAGAAGCTGACGCATTTATTGTGGCTTCGAGCTTCTGAAACCAGAAGCGAATCCACTTAAAGCGTTCCCTCGAGCTGATTGTTTATGATCGCTACGACCTCATCCTCGCAGAGGTGCTGCTGACGCATTTGCTGGGAGGAAAATGTAACACCGGGTAGTTGGAGAATACCAGGTGTACCATGCGGAGATAAAAGACGGGCTCCATGCTATACTGGTATTCTGAAATGATGGTACATTGCAATTGCAATGTTGGTTGCTGGAAGATATATCATTTCCATGCGATCAATCTGAATTTACTAATTCTCAGGATAAATCAAATCGCATCATTTTCATACCACCAATCTAAATTAATATTCAGAAGGCTGCTGTTGGTCAGAAATTAACAGAAGGCTGCTGTTGGTCAGAAATTAGGTGATCGGCTGGGCTTCAGCTTTTAGCTTCCGGCTTATTTTTTACTATTCATAAATTTTGTCTTTTTCTGAACTTTTGGCTTTTTGTTGAGTTTTTTTTCCGGTTCTTTTTTCCCGTATTTGTTGGTATTATGCGTAATAGGCTAACATATTTTTTAATTTTTTTAAATTTATTTATGCTAAATAAGTCTCTGTCAGCTACAGTGTTTTTTCAGCCAGCTACAGTGCTTTTCAGCCATAAGCCACCAAAAATAAGCCCAAATGATCACCACCTAAAATGGTTTACCTACCTGCACATTCCCAGCTGTAACAGTTTTTTGTGCTGCGTGGAGTACAACTATGGGCATGTTTAGCAACGGCTGCGGCTTATGGCTTTTAACTATAATTTTTGAATTTTGACTGTTTACGGTACAGATTACGGAGAGAGAGATACTCACTTGCGATTTTGGCTAGTACAGATGTTGGGCTTTTAACGTGTATATCGTTTAATTTGTAAACCCTGTCTTGAGAAAATACTCCGTTTAAAAATTAGATACTGTAACAAAAGCCAAAAACCATCAGCTTCGAAGAAAAAGAACAGACCCTGTTATCCCTGGAACATCTGCGGATCTGCCCATCCAGACATCAAGTCATTGGTTCTGACAAACTTTGGAGCTGAAGTACTATTGGTTGTGCATCACCGTCTCGGTTTTGACCTGCATGCCGTTGGGCCCTGATCAACTTGGCTTCGGCTTCTGGCTTATTTTTCACTATTCATAAGTTTCGTCTTTTTCTGAACTTTTGGCTTTTTGTTGAGCTTTTTTACCAGTTCTTTTTTCCCGTATTTGTTTGTATTATACGTAATGGGCTATCATATTTTTTATATTTTAAATTTGTTTAAATTTAATTATGCTAAATAAGCCTCTGTCAGCTACAGTGTTTTTTTCAGCCAGTTACAGTGTTTTCAGCCATAAGCCATGAGCTTTTCAGCCGAACCGATCACCACCTTAATTGTCCACTTTTAGGCAAAGATTTGGCTATCACTACTACAGAAAGCCTCATAGGAGACGCCTCATCACAGACGGTTTTGTGAAACCGTCTCTGATGAACACTATTACAGACGGTTGTAATTAGGAGGCCGTCTGTGGTATTTGTGGCGGGAAAATGGATTATCACAGGCGGTTATTACCTAAGTATCACAGACGGTCTGTATTAAAAACCGTCTGTGATAATCCCAGATTATCACAGACGGTTTTTAATAAAAAACCGTCTGTGATAAGCTAGTTATCACAGACGGTTTATTATTAAAAACCGTCTGTGATAATTCACAGACGGTTTTTAGTTAAAAACCGTCTGTGATAATGGCTAAGGCATTTATTGCGCTGCTCAGACCGCATCTGTCTTCATTTCGATCCACAATCTAGCTGGTTGCTTTACTCTTTCGCTCTGGAGGCAAGCTTGGCGATTTCAGGCCACTTAATTTGGTGGGAAGAGGCAGATATTGAGCTTTGAAGCTACTTATATTTTCCCGGTTGCTCTAGATATGGTTAGTAATGAATTTCATTTTTTCTTTGCATGCATTACAAATTTGCTCTAGATTTGGTTAGTAATGAATTTCATGCTCTAGATATAAGTAATTGGTGAGTGTTATTAATTGAAGATAGTTTGCAATAATAGTTGTTGTGTTTATAATATGAATTGAGCTAGCAAATTAATAAGCCTCAATATAATACATGTGGCCGATATATATGTAGTAATAATTAGTTAATTTAATTTGTAATACTAAGTTGTTATATATGTACGTAACGTAGGACCGAAGCTGGATGTATGCCGCTAGCCGTGTGAGTGAAGAGTACATTAATGGCGTGTCTGATTTTACAAGAGCTGCCGAGGAGGATATGTTGAATAAGGGGGTGGAATATATGTACTGTCCATGCACTGACTGCGAGAATTTAAAGATGTTTAAGAACCGAGGGCAAATTGAAGCGCACTTGATTCGGAGGGGTTTCAAAAAGGGTTATACGTGTTGGACCAGTCATGGCGAAGTCAACGATCATATGCCGCCGGATGATATTGCCGGTGAAGTTAATGAAATGCCGCCGGATGACATCGCCGGTGAAGTGAATGAAATGCCGCCGGACGACATCGCCGGTGAAGTGAATGATGCATGGTGTTAATCTGAAAACAACAACAGGAAAAGGCTTCCTCCTAACCTGGTACGGTTCTCTACTTCTTTGAAGTTATGATGCATGGTGTTATTCTGAAACGAGGGTACAACTACGGGTCTATTTTTTTTTAGCTACGATGGATGATTTTTATCTATATTTTTCAAGACGATAATAGATAGGGGCGATGCCGACACAAACGATACATACGGTTTTAAACTTAAAAAGTCATTTAAAGAATTCACTTTTAAAAAATCATTCTATTTATTTCAATTTTCGAAAAAACCAAAAACAAAAAACAAAAAAAAACCTGCAACGCAGTGCTGGAAGATGTTAGCATCACAATCAACACCAGCACTTGTACAGGAGCAGCTCATCAATGTTCACATGCTTGCTGCTTCTGTACATCACGCAAGCACGTGTATGTGCTGCAAGCTTAGAGCCCAGAAATGCATCTACAACGGCCCATGTTTTTATAAAAAAAGAAAAAGAAGAGCCCAGAAACAATAAATCTCCTTGGACTGCATGCTATTCAAAGGCCCATGGGCTGGTTCATGTGGGCCGCATGTGTGAGACCCTTTTAGTCCAGCTATCGATTCCTGAAGTGGTAGTTTTGTCACTTGTTGGGCCGAATTGAGTACTCCTTCTAGATATACAGGCCCTACAAATGGGATAGGCCTTCAGATTCTTTAGCCCATAAGTCACATGTGGTTTTTCTTTTGGCGGAATTATATGTGTGTTTTCTTCAACATGGGTTTTTTTTTTGGGACAAGAGGATGATACTTGCTTCGTTATGGAGTTAAACTGCAAAAAAAAGTCTACGAAAAAACGTAGCTAAAATGTAGTCAATGGGACCCAAATCATGTCCTTTAGCCACACGGTATGGATGCGACGCCGAGGCACTCCCAAAGTGAGCAAAAATAGATTATTATGTGAAACCTAATGAATCACCTTATCACAAACGTACACGCATACACACTCCTTATGTCGTTCAGCAAACCATACAATAGCCTAGCAATATAGCACATTATCTGTTTGAATGGGCCACAATTCAATATCTAACAAACACAGGTTAGATGGACTATTTATGTAGATTTTCTACTATGATTTATCGGTATTTGAATTCATAATATATGAGTCGTAAGTTTTAAGATAACCTACGCTTAAAAAAAACTTGGGCGACGTTAAGTCGTGGCGTCCTCTTGGCTTTGTCTAATAATTTGACCTATCCTCCAACAATCGAGGGGGGGGGGGGGCTAGGGAATTTCAGTTGGCTTGTCCGATCTTGGGTTAGGTTTCGAATGGATGGATATACCTCATTGAGATCAATTAGAGATTATGTTTTTGCAGGGACAGCCTATTTCAATTTGCAGCATCCATCCGGAGAACAATTTTGACGGTGTTAGGGTCTGTTTTTTTATGTCGTGACTTATGAATTTTAGCTACAGCTTATTGATCTAATAAATAGTGATTGTTAAAAAAAGTTAAAAGTCGAAAGCCACTGAGAAACAAAACGAACATGGCCTAATCTGTTCTTGATTAGGCGTTCTTGTTGTAGCACGTGTGCAGGTAAAACACAACAAGGGACCACACGGTCACTGGATAGGGAGCAGTGATAGTACTCTAGCCAGTTGTCTAGCACACAAGCTCCGATCCGGTCCGGATAAAAATAATGTTGTCGCGTCCCATCGAATCCAACGAAAAATGCATTAACCAGGACATAAGTAGGAAGGGAATTCCACGGGGTGACGCGAGGCTCTCCCATCAGCTACTGATCATCTCGATCTAACGGTGGATGGAGGCCTCACATGAGGTCCTTCTTCACTGCATTTTCTTTCTATATAATTGGTGTTGCAATGTTGCATGCCGCCAATTCCTCTAGATTTAATTTGTACCCTCCACAACCATGAGAGCTTGTAAATAATTTTTTAGATTTTTTACAGTGTCTATTTATTGCCCCTCCAATTAATCTCTATTAGGGCTAAAAACGAAAACGGTAATTATCGGTTACCGAAAATTGTTTTCGAGAAATTACCGATTTTTTCCCCTAAACGGAAATGGTGACTGTTGTGGCTACGAGCCAAACAGAGAGAGATGGTAGTGAAGAGTGATGAAGATGAGTATAATGGCCTACCTCCTCCCCATGGCCTGTATATATATATATATATATATATATATATATATATATATATATACACATATATATACACATGAGGTGTGCTTTTACAGTTATACCCTTACATCTGGTTATCCCCTCTGGGGGCAGTTATGTCATTACACATGGCCTATTCTGGGCCTTATAATCTCCTACCAGGCCTGCTGGGTTTAGGTGGGGGCCATCCCTACGACAGGAGCCTCTCATGGTAAAGGGCTTCACGGGGCCGAAGCCATGTTGCCGAGTCCTTTGGCCCCCTCCGTCCCCGCGGCCTGTGAACTTTTCCAAACTTGACCCGGGGCTGCGCTGTAGCCGAAGCAGACGCGCGCGCTCCATCCCTCACCCTTCGAACGGGTGGCAGCGGAGCTGGCGCCTTAGCCGAAGTAGACGCGCGCGCTCCGTCCCCTACCCTTCGAACGGGTGGCAGCGGAGCTGGCGCCTAGCCGAAGTAGACGCGCGCGCTCCGTCCCCTACCCTTCGAACGGGTGGCAGCGGAGCTGGCGCCTAGCCGAAGTAGACGCGCGCGCTCCGTCCCCTACCCTTCGAACGGGCGGCAGCAGAGCTGGCGCCTTTGCGTCGCGAACATCGCCACGCGTGCGGTGACTTGAGATCTCGCGATGCGGTCTTGCACTGGAAAGGTTCCTGTGCCGTGCGACCCGCCTTGGCGCGCACGAGGCACGCGGCAGCTTATGACTGGTGCACGTCGGGATGTGGACGGTTGCGTGCTCGCGGCCGCTCGCCCCTTCCCTAGGCAAGGGGGACACGGGGCGGCGACGAATGGCGCAGCGCCGATGCTGTTGTAATCCCCTGGCCCATTAGTGTGCCTTTAATAGCGGCTAGGGGGCGTCGTGCTGTGACGGCCCTTGGCGCTTGTGGTCGTGGCCTTTCAGCTTTGGGTATGGGGAACAGCGCTGGACGGGCGTTTGTACGACTGCGGTCGCGTCCCGCACGCGGGCCATCGCGACGCTTCGGTACTGGGGCGAGGTGGCTTAAAGTAGCCCCCGCGACAGCGCCCCCGCAGTTGTACGCCCCCTTCCTGCTTGCGCCGCCTTCCATACTCGCGTAGTATTTTTTTTGCCGCTGGCCTCCTTCCCGGAGAAGCAATGGCGTCTGATGGCAAGCGTGGTCAGGCGGGTGGTGTCTGCGGCATTCGCCGGCGGTCTTCGCTGTTGGAGGTGAAATACGCGCTCCAAGAGCGCGACCCGGCGGCGGCGGACAAGGAGTGGCTGGTGGCGGAGGAGGAAGGCACGTTCTCCGACGAGCTAGGCCCCTCGCTCGTGACCGAGAAGACGATCCAAGGGCTTCTTCGCACGGGAAAGTTGTCCGAGCGCCAGAAGGTGCGATTTCCCGCCGCCGACGAGACGGGACCGCATCCCGAGAGGTCGGAGGCGGTCGTGTTCGTTGCCTTTTTCGACGCGGGGCTCCGCATCCCAGCGGCGGATATCGTGGGCGACGTGCTGCGGACCTTCGGGCTGGAGCTGGCGCAACTGACTCCGAACGCCGTGGCCCGGCTCGCGGTGTACAGCTGGGCCTTGCGCTCGGGGGCGTGTTGGCCCAGCGCCTCGTTGTTCGCCTACCTTCATGAGGCACGGTGCCAGCCCAAGGACCGGAAGGACGGGACGCTGTCGAGCTTCGGTAGCGTCACCTTTATTCTTCGTCCGTCGTGCAAGAAGCTCTTCCCTGCGAACTCAACTCGCGGGAAGTGGGAGTCTTACTGGATGAAGCGGTGGTTCTACCACCGTGTGGAGAGCGGGAGCGGCCTTGAGTGCATAGGCCGACCGATCGCGTTCAAGCCCTCGCCCGGCCGGACGCTCGATGATGAGGATAGGCGGAGGGCCCAGCGGCTCGTAGGCGTGGCCGCCCGCTTCAACATGCGCGACCTTGCCGAAGAGTACGTGATGTACGGCGTGGCACCGCTTGCCCGCGACTGGCGTCTTGCCGCCGAGAGGCGTCGAGACGACAATGTTTCGCCATCGATCTGCTTGCTGCCGGCGCCCTCCTGTCTTCGTAAGCCTCGACCGCGTCTCTCCTTTGTTCACGCGAAATGCGTTATATGCTGATGCTATCTCCTTTGCTTCAGGGATTCGCTTGGAGTAGGCGGAGCAAGCCGCGCGCGCATTCCTAGGGCCGTACACCGGCAGGGAGCACGAGCAGCGCGCGTCTGCTATCGCCGAGGCGGGGCTGGGGCGAATAAACCGCGTGTGCGAGGCCCTGGGCTTGGCCGTCCCGGACCGTGTCGCTCCAGACGACGGTGCAGCGAAGAAGAAGAAGAAGAAGGCGCCGTCTCGGAAGAGGGGCCGCAGCGGAGCGCCTGCCATGCTTGGCACGGCAGCTACTACTGCTGCTGCTAGTGCTCCCGAGGGCGCAGCGGACGCGGAGTCGGACTCGGCGAGGTATGCCGACTCAGGCTTGGGTGGCGCAGACGCCGAAGGCGAGGTGTTTTTGACGAGCGCCCCGGACGGCAGGTTTGCCGTGAGCAGCCGGAGGGGGGAAGTCTCGCCGCCCACCGAAGTCGCTGAGGCGGAACTCGTGCGGACCGGCGATGCTGAGGTGGATCCTTTGGCCGCGGCCGCTGGGGTGCCGGAGGCGCCCTCCACGAGGGCGCACGGAGCCATGCTGCCTTTACCGACAGCGGCAGAAACCGAGGTGCCCCCTGCGACAATTGCTACCGTGGAACCTTCGCCCCCGGGCGGTGCAGCCGCGGGGGCTTCCCCAGCCGCGACTGCGGGGGCGGTATCGCTGCTGGCTGCCCCGGCTAAACGGTCGTGTGTGCGGCCGGAGCTCCATCGGACGCCGCGAGGATTCGTCGTGGCCACGGGCGTCAGAAGCTTGTGGGACTCCAGTGCAGGTGCCGGAGACCCTGCGGCATATGCGCCTTCCGCCCCCCTGGCCACGCCGCCCGCCGCGCAGGGACAGCCGTCGCCCGCCCCGAACGCGGAGGCTTCTGCCCGCGGCGGGACTATTGCTTCTACGGGGGCTTACGCCACCGCCGCCCCGCCCGGGGATGAGGGGGCGAGTCCCCGAGGCCCTCCTTCTGCTACCGAAGGTAGGGTGGCTTAGCTTACTCTGGTGTATTCTTTCATGCCCTGCGGTGCTCACCTGCAGCCTTGTTTGCAGCGCCGCTCATTCCAGAGGGGGAGCACCCGGCGGAACACGGGACCTCCGCACGCGTAAGCCCCGCGGACTTCGTGCCGCCCCCGGAGACGCTGAGGGCGTGGCGCGGGATTGCGAATGGCGCGGCCACCAGCGTCGACCCGCAAGTGCTGCAGGCCTACGGGGCGGGGCGCCTCGAAGACGCCTTCGAGGTGTCTGGGGTGAGGGTAAGTACTCATGCTACAACGCCTGTGCTGGCTGGGCTTGCTAAGTCTTTCCCTTCTGCAGACACTTGTGCTGGGGCAGGCTTTGCAAACGGCCTATGCTCGTGGCCGAAAGGCGCTCGAGGATAGGCTGCGGGCCGCCGAGGAGGAGCTACGCGAAGCCTCTGGAGCCCGCTCTGTCCAGGATGCCCGCATCCGCCAGCTGGAAGGGAATGCGCCGAAGCGAGAGCACACACCGAGGGACTTGTGGCGTCGGCGCGGGAGTCGGCCGCGGAGGCTGCGCAATAGAAGTTTGCGGTGGAGCGGGACGGGCTCCTAGAACAGGTCGCCTCGCTAGAGAAGGAAAAAGGCGAGCTTGCCTTGACTCTAGCGGAGCGTAACCAGACGCTTGGCGACGCCTCGGTGGTTGCGTGGGACGCCCTGCAGATGCTGGAAGTCCACCTCGAAAGGCTTGTGGCTGGAGTGCCGGACCACGCCTTCGGCCCGGAGGAGTTGCTGCGGGCCCTTCGCTGGATCCATGACGCCGCCGCCGTTGCGTGCGGGGCTGCAACAAACTTTGGCGACCACTGTGCCTATGTGGCGCCGTGCCTGGTGTGCGCCCTCCTTCGGCACCGTGGTTGCACGCACATCGCCGAGCTGGAGAACCCTCAGCTGGAGATGCCCGGCGGGGCCGGAGTGATGTCCGGAGAAGTCCATGCCGTTCGCGGCCCCGTCAAATTCTTCTACGAGCGAATCTGGGACTACACCGGGATAGCCGCCGCGCAGGTCGAGCTTCGGAAGTCCCTTCGTGGTGGGGGGAGCCTCGGCCAATTTCTGAACGAAGTCCCGCGTCGCGACGAGGGTGTCGCTGAGGCCTCCGAAGAAGCCGAAGGCTCACAGGTGCGGTGCCAACATGGCTAGGTGTGGGCGTGCGTTGTAACGTCTGCCCCTTAATTGAATGAATAAAGTGCATGTTTGTTTCACGAACTGATTACTTGCCTTCATCCCGGGCAGCTTCCTTGCTGGGGGCGACTGCTCGCGTCTGGCCTTGCGACCCGGCGGCGCCTTCGACGCTGGCAAAGGGCCGAGGAGTCGTTGAACTTTTGGGCAAGCCGGCCTTCTTCGAGCGAGGCCCCAGCTTTAGCGCGTGTTAAGGACGAGCCCGCGGGGTAGCGGCTTAGAACGGCAAGGATGCTGCCGGACCTTTGTACTTGTGTGATTTTTTCGATATGCAGATTTTCTGCCATCTTAAGATATGCGCTGTGTGTTGATGCCGCTTCGGATTTACCAGTACGCCATATGCTGCGTGGGGACGGGAACTCCACGCTCGACGCGCGCCGCTGGCGAAGTAGTCGCGCAAGGGTTCCTTAGACCCTAGTCCGTAGACTGGCGTGTGCGGAGGCGGACCTTGACGCTTCGCCTTTTTATAGTCTGTAGACTGGCGTGTGCGGAGGCGGACCTCGACGCTTTGCCTTTTTATAGTCCGTAAACTGGCGCGGGCGAGGGTGGAAGTGCGCGCACGTTCCGTTCCCCTTGCTCCTCATGGCGGGGGTAGCCTCTGGCGCGCTGTGTCTTCGGCAACGCGTGCTGCGCTCACCTCCCGCAGTACGCGAGGGTGAGCCTCGCTCCGCTGTGATTAATACTCGCGTCCTCCGCCCGCGTTGCGAAACGCGTGGGGGCCTCCGTAGCCTTATTTGTACTCCGCAGAGTATGCACAGGGACGAGGTCCCCAGTATGCGCGGAATTCGCGTCTTGTTTAGACTCCGTAGAGTGCGCAGGGAGAACATCCGCGTCTTATTTAGAGTCCGTGGACTAGTGCGTGCGGAGGCAGACCTCGACGCTACGACTTCCTTTATAGTCCGGAGACTCGCGCGTGCGGAGGCAGACCTCGACGCTACGACTTTTTTTATAGTCCGGAGACTCGCGCGTGCGGAAGCAGACCTCGACGCTACGTCTTATTTAGAGTCCGTGGACTAGTGCGTGCGGAGGCGGACCTCGACGCTACGACTTCCTTTATAGTCCGGAGACTCGCGCGTGCGGAGGCAGACCTCGACGCTACGTCTTATTTAGAGTCCGTGGACTAGTGCGTGCGGAGGCGGACCTCGACGCTACGACTTCCTTTATAGTCCGGAGACTCGCGCGTGCGGAGGTAGACCTCGACGCTACGTCTTATTTAGAGTCCGTGGACTAGTGCGTGCGGAGGCGGACCTCGACGCTACGACTTCCTTTATAGTCCGGAGACTCGCGCGTGCGGAGGCAGACCTCGACGCTACGTCTTATTTAGAGTCCGTGGACTAGTGCGTGCGGAGGCGGACCTCGACGCTACGACTTCCTTTATAGTCCGGAGACTCGCGCGTGCGGAGGCAGACCTCGACGCTACGTCTTATTTAGAGTCCGTGGACTGGTGCGTGCGGAGGCGGACCTCGACGCTACGACTTCCTTTATAGTCCAGAGACTCGCGCGTGCAGAGGCAGACCTCGACGCTACGTCTTATTTAAAGTCCGTAGACTGGTGCGTGCGGAGGCGGACCTCGACGCTACGTCTTATTTAAAGTCCGTAGACTGGTGTGTGCGGAGGCGGACCTTGACGCTACGTCTTATTTAAAGTCCGTAGACTGGTGCGTGCGGAGGCGGACCTCGACACTATGTCTTATTTAAAGTCCGTAGACTGGTGCGCGCGAGGGCGTCCCCCCGTTGCGTCTTTTGTTTATACTCAGGCCCGTCACCCTTGGCTACGGCGAGTGCACACGCGGACGTGCGACTTCGATTTATACTCAGTCCCGTACCCCTGGCTACGGCGAGTGCACACGCGAACGTGCGTCTTTGTTTATACTCAGGCCCGTCACCTTTGGCTACGGCGAGTGCACACGCGAACGTGCGACTTCGGTTTGTACTCAGTCCCGTACCCCTGGCTACGGCGAGTGCACACGCGAACGTGCGTCTTTGTTTATACTCAGGCCCGTCACCTTTGGCTACGGCGAGTGCACACGCGAACGTGCGACTTCGGTTTGTACTCAGTCCCGTACCCCTGGCTACGGCGAGTGCACACGCGAACGTGCGTCTTTATTTATACCGCGGGGACGCATGCGCTGGCCAAGCCTGCGCGCGCCTCCGCCGCGTACTTGCGCGTGATGAAGAAAGATTGGTGGCAAACGGCGATCTGCATTACCTCCCCGTTTGCGTGGGTAAGCAGTTACAGGGGGTGGATATACTAACCGTTTGTCCTTGGTGTGGCCGAAGCCTCTAGTCGCTAGACACCTGCAGGGCCCGCCAAGGCGCCTCTGAATGGCCCCGCGGACCCCCGCGCTGTGACGCCAGCTCTAAGAGCGCCGTTGGGCTTCGCGACGCGGGTACCTGGTACCTGGCTCGATGCGCCGGGCCATGTCCTGGTCGCCTCGGACGGTGATGATGGTCCGGGGACCCGGGATCTTCATGCATAGATAGCCGTGATGTGGTACCGCGCCGAAGGAGTTGAGGATTGGGCGCCCTAATATGGCATTGTAGCGGTACGGAAGGTCGACCACGTCGAAGGTGGCATCTTCGGCCCGCACATTGTCGTCTTGGCCGAAAGAGACTTGAAGACCTATTTGGCCCAGCGCCCGCAGGGGCTGTCCCCCGAAGCCCTGCAGTGGGATTCCTGAGGGTCCTAGGCGGCTTCGAGGGATCCCCATCTGGTCGAAGGCCGCCGCAAACAATACGTTCGCGGAGCTACCGCCGTCCACCAAGGCACGCCCCACGTCGCATCTCGCGATAGTGACCCGGATGACCAGGGGGTCCTGATGAGGGAAGTCCACGCCTTGAGCGTCGTCGGGTGTGAATGTAACTTCGTGCTGCGCCCAGTCCGGCGGCGCTTGCGCTGGGTATGCCGCCACGTGATGTAGTCTTCGTGCATAGGCCTTCTGCTGCCGTGCTGAGGCGAATTTCAATGCAGAGCCTCCGGATATGACGTTAATGACCCGGCGGTGGGTTGCCTCCGGGGCCTGCAGCGACAGGAGGCCCTCCCGAGGCTGCTGTACGTGAGCTTGGATCCGTAAGGGGCCTTCCTGGGGTTGCATCCCTGGCGCCTATACCTGCATGGGGGCCTCGTACGGGAATTGGACGTGGGCCACCGCAGGCGGACGTGTCTCCGGGTTCCTGTCCCTAGCGACGCTCTCGCGGAGCGCCGCGATGGAGGTGCAGGCGCGGGTATCGTGGTTGCCGCGGCCGTGGACTACGCACCAGAGTCCCTGGTGCTGGTCGTCGTAATCTCCACGACTTTTATCGTCGCGGCCCCGGCCACGGTGCCCCCGACCGCCTCGGCCCGCGGGAGCGCCCTCATCGGAACCGCCTTCAATGTCGAGGACATACCGGTTTCGCCTCGACCTCTGCTGGCCGCGCTTGGGCCGATCGGACGACTCCTTGTGCGAGGCGTCCCTGCGGTCGGGCGTATCCCTGGACGACTCCTGCTTACGTTTTTCCTTCGAAGAACCGTCCTTCGGCGGATCTTCGGCTTTTGCCGAGGCTCCGGCCTGGTTGGTGTCGGAGCCGTCACCATGCCTTCGCCGCGCGTCCTCTTCCGCCCTGGCGTATTCCTCCATTTTGTCGAAGAGCTTCGCCACCGTCTTGATTGGCTTTCGCGCATTGTACTCGGCCATCGGGCCCGGACGAAGGCCCTGTATGGCTGCATTAACGATGGTGGTTTCATTAACGTCCTTCACTTGGCATCGAATCTTGGCGAAGCGCTTGAAGTAGTCCCAGAGCTTCTCCAAGGGTTTTTGCTTCACAGCCAAGAGTTGGTCCGCGTCGACTCGCTCGACATAGTTTCCTTGGAAGTTGTTGTGAAGGCGGTCGCGAAGCTGCTCCCATGTGTAGATGGAGCCCGGCTCTATGGTAAAGAACCAAGAGAGCGCCACTCCTTGCAGCGCGAGAGGCAGTCCCTTCGCCTTCGTGGTGTCGTCTCCGCCCGCGGCTTCGATTGCGGTTTCGTACACACGCACGAACTCGCGGGGGTCCGTGTCGCCTTTGTACGGGTCGATGGCGCTAGGAAACTTGAAGTCTTCAGGCCATACCGCCTGCTGCAGCCCCGCCGAAAGCGGAGACTCCGGCTGTCCGCCCTCTCCGGCGTGGGCTCGGGCGCGATTACTGGCGCGGCCTGCTGGCTCCGAGTCTCTTGCATATTGCGGACGGCTCCGCGAAGGTCCCCTAGCTCCCGCTGGAACGCGTTGAGGGCGGCTAGTATGGCGCTTTCCACCGCAGGCGCTGTCGGGGCCGCCGGAACACCCAGCGGACGGGTCGGTGCAGGGACCATCGCTTCACGATCTCCAGATCCGCCGGATACTGCATTGCGGCTACCCCCGGCCGCCTGATCCGCGCTGCCGGCGAGGGTGGCGGGGGTTGTCGTTGCAGTGCCAGCGACGGGGTTGGGTGTCGTTGTAGCGGCGCTGGCGGGGTCGGTGACTGCGGTGCCGGTGACGGGATTGGGTATCATTGTAGCGGCGCTGGCGGGGTCGGTCGCCGCGGTGCCGGTGACGGGGTTGGCCATCGCGGTGCCGGTGACGGGGTTGGTCGTCGCCGCGCGAACGTCGACGTCTTCGGCCACCGCGCCTGCGTCGCCACCCGCGCTCGCCGCTGCCGATGCCGACGCCCTGGTACTCATACGGCGCTCCGGCCCGGCCGCCTTCTTCCCTTTCGCCGCCGCTGACGAAGCTTTTTTCGGTGCCATCTTTTTTCAGGCTTCGGGCTTACTCCAGTCCTCCCCACGGACGGCGCCAACTGTTGTGGCTACGGGCCAAACAGAGAGAGAGATGGTAGTGGAGAGTGATGAAGATGAGTATAATGGCCTACCTCCTCCCCATGGCCTGTATTCATATATATATATACACATGAGGTGTGCTTTTACAGTTATACCCTTACATCTGGTTATCCCCTCTGGGGGCAGTTATGTCATTACACATGGCCTATTCTGGGCCTTATAATCTCCTACCAGGCCTGCTGGGTTTAGGTGGGGGCCATCCCTACGACAGTGACGGTAACCGATAAACCGGAAACGATAACGGTAAAAAAATCCGATAACGAAAACGAAAACGATTTAGCTCTTTTCCGATCGTTTTCGAAAAATACCGTTTTTAACCGGTAATTACCGTCGATAATTACCGGTAATTACCCCCGTGCCTGCCCCGTCCCCCAGGGCCCAGCCGACCAGGCCCATTCCTCAGCCGCAACCGCACCCGCACTTCAACCTCCTCCACTCCCGGACTCCCGTAGGCCGCAGCGGCGCAGCCTCCGATCCGATCTGCCCGATCCGGCGATCCCCACGCCAGCCCTAGACCTATCCGCCGCCGCCATTTCCGTCTCCCGCAGCCGCACGGTCGCACCCCAGTACCCCACCTCCTCCACTCCCGGACTCCCGCAGCCTCTGATCCGATCTGCCCGATCCCCACGCCAGCCTAGACCTAGCCGCCGCCGGAGAGGGACCGCCCGAGTGAAAGGCAAGCCCGCTGAGCGCCCCCACGTCTTCACCCTCACGACTCCAGCACGACTCCGGCCGCCTCCATCTCCAATCTCCGCGACTCGCCTCCAGTCTCCCACTCACGCTGTCGTCCTTCTCCTTCTTCAGGCGGTCGGCGGCCACATCTGAGACGAAGATGGCGCCGGTTGGAGATGTGGATCAGCCGGCGGATGCAACACCCCGAGGCCCCCGAGTGCGAGTGATGGAGGCAGAGGCACCACCAGCCGCACCACTCCCTATCGACCTCGCCGGCGCCGCCTCTCAAACCCGGGCAGCGGCCACATCTTCTTCTGGTAAGCTCAGCTTCTTCTGGTAATCTAGTGGTGATTGTGAAGAAATATAAATGATTGTGAAGAAATATAAATCTGGTGTATGCAATATAAATCTGGTATATGCAGTGCGTGTGATTGTGAAGAAATTATCGATGGTTACCAAGTGATTGGATGATATTTTTGAGCAGAGAGAGCAAGAATTGAATGGCCTTGAGTACTACCAGGAAAGGAGGCTCAAGGATCTCGGTTTTGTTGGAGACATTGGTGAAATTATCTTCTGGGAATCCTAGATTTGGTAAAATAAGTGTGTAGTACCAGCAATAATCAGTAAAATAAGTTTAGAAAAAAAATTTGTATCGTCATCAACATTCAAATTTCAAACAAACACTTTTGTCATTTGCTTAACTTCAGCTTCAGGTCATTTGTCATTTGCATGCACTGTCCCCCAATTAGTAGTGTGTAAGTGAAGCTATCAGGCACCATTCCAGATTCTCTCATGCAAAAGAATAACTTAACAGCTTCATGGTATTGGCCATCTATATAGAGACCATACATCAAGGTCATATATGTCTCACTGTTTGGGATCGAATGCTCTTCCTCAATTGAAGAGTTTCACAAAAAGGAATGAATGTCACCATACTTCTGCCCTGGATACTCCCTGATGAACCTGAATGCATCTTGAACCCTATGCCCCTTTAGCTATCATCTCCGTGCATAAATCTGGTATATAAATGCTTTTGTAGCTGGTTCCAAATGTATTCCTGCTCTTGGTCTTAATAATAGACGCGGTGCAAATGTATTCCTCTTTGACAAGTTTACAATTGCAATTAGGTAAGGTAAAGGTGTTCTACTGTTTATGTGGGTGTTCACTGTGTAGATTTATATCTTATACTAATAGGAGAACATTTGCACTTCGTTTGTGATAGGATCCCATAAACGTGCAAGGCTAGCTGCAAGTGAAAATGCAAGCCAGAATGTTGGCATGTCTGCTTCTTCTGCAGCACCTGCATCAGCACCTTCATCTGAGAGAAGTTTAGTGCCAAATGGTGGTACTAGTATTGGTGGCACTGGTGGCACTGAAACAGATGGTGTTGATCCAATCGATGTGGATGCAGGCAGTGATGGCGAGGACGAAAATGAACCTGCCAACAAGAGGGCCAAGAAGAGCACATCTGAAGTGTGGCAATACTTCACCAAGTACTGGGTAACAGTGAAGGTGAATGGCAAGGAGGAAAATCAGCTTTGGGCAAAGTACAATGTCAAAGGTTGTGTAAACAAGACCAGCAAACACAGAGCTGAGAGCAGATTTGGAACAACTGGTTTTTGGACCCATCTCGCTAATTATCACAGCATCAAGAAAGGACAGCAACAGCTTACAACAAAAACTGATAAAGATACTGGCATTGCAGTTGTCCAACCTTACAAGTATGATCAAGAAGCTAGTTTGAGAAAGTTCTATGAGGCTATGATAGTTCATGAGTACCCTTTTAATATGGTTGAGCATGAATATTTCCAAGAGTGGGTCAAATCATTGCGTCCACATTATCCTCTAAAGTCTCGTGTCACAGTTAGAAAGGAAATAATGGAATATTATTTGGCTGAAAAGGATAAGTTGTATGCATACTTCAAAACCGTTCAAAGTCGCTTTAGTGCAACTATGGATATGTGGACATCCAACCAGAACAAGGGTTATATGTGTGTTACTCTTCATTGGGCTGATGATGATTGGAAAATTCAGAAGAGGATTGTCAATTTCTTCCATGTTGAAGGGCGACATACTGGTGAGAGGTTGTCATATACACTTTCTTCTTGTCTTTTGAAGAGGTATGTGGAGAAAAAGATGTTCTCTCTAAGTTTGGATAATGCAGCGGCAAATGAAGTAGCGGTTAAGGATGTCATTGTAGAACTCAAGAGGCATAGTCCTTTAGTATGTGATGGGCTATTTTTTCATGTGAGATGTGCCAATCACATCCTTAATTTGGTTGTTAGAGATGGTATGCGTGTGATTGGCTCTACAACTGAAAAGATTAGATCATTTGTAGTTGCTGTCAAGGGGTCTACGGTTCAGTGGGAGGAGTTCCTGAAGTGTGCTACTGAATGTGGGCTAGATACAAAGCCTTCTCTCTCACTTGATGTTTCTACGAGATGGAATTCTACATATCTCATGTTGAGGGATGCTCTTTATTACAAGCCTGCATTTGAGAGGCTCACTTCCATCGACTGCCGCAGGTATGAGTGTATTGCTCCTTCAAGTCAGGAATGGGAGAAGGCCCACATTATGATTCCTTTCTTGAAAAAATTCTTTGACCTGACCGAGATATTTTCTGGTACTCTATATCCAACAGCAAACCTATTTTTTAGAGGTTTTTGTGAGATTAAGAGGTTTTTGTGAGATTAAGTTATATCTATCTGATTGGTGCAATAGTAATGATGCCACTCTTTACCAAATGGCAAATGCTATGAGTGTCAAGTTTGACAAGTACCGGAAGAAGTCAAATGTTGCCCTTGCTGTTGCAAATGTGCTTGATCCTAGGTTCAAGAGAAGAATTGTAGAATTTTACTTGAGAAAGTTGTATAGAAATTCCTACCAAGCTGAACTTGATAAATTCAATGGTGTTTTAAGGAACATGTTTTATTGTTATGTTTCTTCCGCACCTTCTTCCAAGAGTACAACACTTGTTTCATCAACTTCAACTATAGATCAGTTTATGGATAGTGTGGATGATGAGCTTGATTCCTTCCTTTATGAAAGTGATGCATGTGGTAATGATGAAGGAATAAGTGAATTGGAGAGGTACTTAGCAGAACCACAATTGAAGGTTTCTAAAGCCAACCATAATACGTTTGATATTTTAGCATGGTGGAAAAATTAGAAGGATGAATATCATGTCCTCTCCCTGATTGCTCGTGATGTGTTGGCAATGCAAGTGTCAACCGTGGCTTCTGAATCTGCATTTAGTGCCGGTGGACGTGTCGTCGACCCATATCGAAGCAGCCTTGATCCTGACATGGTACAAGCACTTGTTTGCACTAAGGATTGGATAACTGGAGCTAAAAGAGGTAAAAGTGTAAACTGATCTGTTGCTTTCTATTAACAATATCTTGATGTTCTTTTTACTCATGTAGCTGCCTTTTAATTTTCAGGTTCTAAGAATATTTCTTCTTTGCCTAGTGATCTTGATGTTCTTGAAGCCATTAAGAGCAGTCTGCTTATTGGGGTATCATTATATTGATATGTATTACAGTAGCATGTAATTCATTTGAAGTACTAACACGTTATTTCCATTGCAATTTGTAGGATGAATTTTCAGAAATGGGCGGTGATTATGTGCTTGGAGATGATGATGACATGTCGGAGGTTCAGCTATAAGAAGCATGGTCCTGTTTCGTTCTTGATATGCCTATGATCTTCTTGGTAGTACCGTAGTAGTAGTTTCTTTAAGTATTATGCAATGAAAGGAAGGACCTTTTGTGTTAGTATGAGTTCGATGTTCGTGTGATGGATGGGATCAAACTGAAGTGTTGAAGTATGCCTGCTTCATTTAGTTGAGAATTTGTGATATGATGATATGAGTTCATGGCTTAGAATTGATTATGGTTGCATGTTTTGGCTTCCTTAGATGTGGAGAATATCGTATTTTAGCTATTGCTTTCATGATTTTCGATCGTTATCGATGCACTTTTGATCGAATAGTTTCGTTTCCGAATTTACCGGAATATCGATGTCGTTCTCGTTTCCGACAATATCGTATCGATTTCGTTTTCGAAAAAATAACGTGAAACTGAAAGTGATTTGACCTCCAACCGATCGTTTCCGACCATTTTCAGCCCTAATCTCTATGGTCCAATTTACTGGGTGGACTTTATAGAAGATTAATTTTACAATAAAAATTTCGACATGGACATTCTTTTTTTTTTAATCTGTGGTACTGAAAATGCATGTCATTTTCATTTCACTTCAGACCTGAAGCTAGAAGAATATTTCATCTCCCATGGAGGCTAAAAGCAAGCAACAATACGAAAACAACATATTCTAGGTTCTCCATTACCTTACATGACGTCATAAATTCTGTGGAACGAGGTGCCCTTAACTTTCCTGTTGTGCCTGTCTTAATCTGTCAAAAATGCGCAGTGTGTGTAAAAAAAGACCTAGACAAGTTGACTAGACTCTTTCCCTGGCCTCACGAGTTGGGGGATGATAATGCAATGGGATTTTCCTACAATAATTTCTGTTTTCGCCATTAATTTTTTTCTAAAAGGAATATTAGTTTTCTAGATGAAGTGGACATCACAACGATGCCCTAGTCCTATTTTTTTATTAAAACTGTTAGCTCAGTACATCATGCCGATTACAAATTCTCAACGCTTTTCCGCATAACTTCTCTCCTTTTTCCTTACAGATATTCTAAACGTGATATAATATTATAGCATCACCTACATACTAGTCGCATTTCCGTCCTCTTCTTTTCCTTTTTCTCGCTTCATTTCGCTTCTTCAGACTTCATCCTCCTCAGCTTCACATTGTACTAGTGTTCCCCCCAAGTCCAGTATCGTCTTCTTCATGTCAACCTCATCGGCTTCAGTACCAAGGGCCCCTAGCCACTCGCAGCAGCGACCCATCTGCTGCGACTTTTTATCCTGAATAGCTGCACCCATACAAGATACAATTTTAGCCCGTTTTTGTTTTATCTCCATCTTTCCCATCCAATTAATCAAGAAGCAAACAAGTTTCTAATTTATGAATAAATCATGTTGAAATTCTAAAGTTTAACTGAGAGCGTTAGGTACTTAATATCCATAATTAGATTCTGATAGAGCAAATATACGGCACAGGCTCAAATCGCAAGGCTCATCACCAGAATGGGCGGCGTTATCTTAAAGCAGAATTTTGGCCATGTCAACCAACAAACCACTTAATAAGGTTAAGATTTCTCTCTTGCTTCTTTTGCCAACCACTGGCGTTCTTTAAAGCCTTGCCATCCACTTGTATGCTCCGTAGCTATATGCACATCGCTAAACATGCATGGTGGCCTGAATTATGACGAGCTCGGATGTGATTTGACAATAGATCTCTTGGCATCATTCTTTGGCATCTCTCTTTGGGTTCTAGCTAGCTAGCTTCTTCTTTTACTCAACAAAGCTTGAAGCTTTTGTTCTCCTGGGGCCCAGCTGAGAATGAATGAATAAACCTTGGTGTAGTTGGTGCTGTCATCACCGAGACACTAGCTGGAATTTTCTTTGGATATTCTAGGGCGAAAAAGGAAAAGAATCTAGTGTGAAATTTACAGCTGACATGTAGGTCCAGACATGATCGTGTATAAACAATGGCTCCTTTGTTGACAAGTGTCCCAACTTCAAAATGCTATTTCGTAGATTAAAACAAATATATTCATACGCACACTCAGACGATGTAACATGGATATATAGATGATCAAGTTGAGTAATATTATAGTGAAAGACCAAATATGGCAACAGAGAGGGTGAATGGTGGCGATTAAAATTTTCCCTAAGCATTTAAGGTTTTATCTCAAACACCTACAGAAGTGTAGAAGATAAAAATCCTCAGCTAAAAACCCAAATCAACAAGCTCAAATCAACAAAATTTGGAACCTAACCCTTCCCAGCGGCCTGACCGTTCAGGTGGTCTGACCACTGATGCAGTAAAATCAGACAAATGAATCGTGTTTTCGGCGCTATTTCAAAACCGAAAATTGATAGAACTTTTGATCCGTAAGTCCAAATGACATGAAATTTTGCAGAGAACTTCTCTAGGTTATCAAGAACCTATTCCAATAAACGATCACGAAAGTTATAGCCAAAATTGAAACCTTTTTCAATTTGAAGGAAAGGTTTATCGAAACTGAGCCAAAACCAAAATCAATGAATACAACTTACTCGTGGGATAACGATGACCAAGAAGGATCTAGATACATTCCCACACGCCACTGCAAGTTAGATCACCACAGAAATCAAGCCAAAAACCTTCGGATCAAGAGATGGACCGAAGAGGTTTGGTCAAACAAAATCGGGTTTTCTCGTGAATCTTGCTATCAAAGTGTATAGATAGGTGGAGACGTATTCTCAAGGATTATCTCCATATCTTACATGTTCTTAGCACAACAAGATCACAAGAAGAAAATAAGAGAGATCAAAACCAACCAAAAGTCTAGCATATCAGTCAAAAACAAGAGAGACTCAAGAGTTGTATAAAGATTGATATATTGCTTACTTGAGAAGGTAGATTTTACAGTCACTCCACCTTAGATGACAAAGAGCACCCAAGATACTCACTCTCAAACCTTAACCCTAAACATAGAGAATAGAGCATAAGAGATGGATTGGATGGTTAACCACATGTCTCCATCCTAATCCCCTTTTATAGGTGGGCAAATAGCCACCTATTTTCTTTAGTGGATTCTATCCACTATTACAATGGGGAAACACCTTAACATCACATACACGGGTTTTACTCACACAAGTTTACTTATGCATGTTTTTCAAATTGCATAAGTTCATATCCACTAAATCCTAAACCTTGATCCACCTTGACCTAAACTGCTCTCCATCGCATCGCCCATACACCGCGGTTTTCACCCCCAAATGGTTTCCGGTATTTTGGTCAAACTATCGAAATACCCTTTCTTAACCCGGTCATCACCAACCACAGTAAGCAATCACCAAGCTTACCACGTGTAGGTGCACCACTAGCTTGCCACGCGTCATCAAATCTCTCCTATCCTGGTTCCACTGAACCACAGTTCACTTGGCCCGTCCAAGCTACATGGTGCTATCCCGCTATTCGAACCCACCTTCAACATTTTCTGCTTTTCTCGTACCATGCTTGAGCTCACCATCTCACCAGACATCCTTGATCATTCTGGACCTCAGCTTCTCCATGAGCCTAGCCCGATCCGCGCTATTGACCATAGTTGACTCCAAGCAACCCTGCACATCTAAAGACAAAAAAATCATTTTCAGGTACAAGTTCTTCACAACTTGACCTACATTAGCCAAAACATACATCATGCAACCTTAATGTAATGACCCAGGTCGTCCCAAACCAATCCATTACTCAAGTCCCAAAAACCTGATTTTTTTTTAAGAAGATCGGTAGTACCGCACTTACAATGTTGGTACTACCGCACTGTGATACTACCGCTTTTTCTGGGACTTCCAAAAATCAGTCTAAATCAAATGCAATATTTGCAAAACCATTTGACCACTCCATAAACTTTGCCATGGTTCATCACAACATTATTCTGGACCTTTTCACAAGATCCTTCAATCTTCCCATTGATGAATCCATTGGTAATACTCAAAAATGCAAATTGGATATAGTTTCAGAAAAGGAAAGAAGAATTTTACAAAAAAAAAAAGCTCCAAATGGTCAAAAGAAGGTTACAAAGAGCTAAATATGACATTTGAGACAGATATAGATAGAAGTTACTAAGAATCACAATCTTCCACAAAAACTTCATATCGACCAAAAGTGTTACAAAATCTCACTCTAGGTCCATATTAATGAACAAGTGTTCGATGTGATCTTAGTCATGGTGAGAAGTGATCTAAAGATCAAGAAAATCACAACAATACAAAAGGCTCCAAAAATCAAGTTATTGCACGAAAACTTCAAATCACACTCTAGATATGCATTTTTACTAATATTTCTCTCCTTTAACAATGGAATCATCAAGATAAATGAAAAAAGATAGAGCATGGATGAAATAAAATGACTGCATTTTATTCATTTTAAACATTAGAAGCCATGAAGATTATCCTAAATAACTTTCTAAGTATCACACCAAGCCAAAATGATGAAAGTGTTATCTAAATTATGGCAAGCCATATATAGCCAAGCTGAGATCAAATAAGAATTGATCTGAAATTAAATAGTTTTTTAGCATGTCAAGATACTCAAATTTATAGTTCAGCTAAAGGGATCCAAAAATGAGTCAAATCATGTTAATATTCTAAATGGAACCAAGAAGCTATACTTCAATCAATTTAGAGTGTTACAATTTCAAAATGGAAACATTTTGTTCAAGCACTAGATACAACTTGTAATGTAGCAAATTTAGAACATTTAGCATTTTCCGAAATTCATTTTTGGTTTTAGCTGAGCTTCAACCATTTCTTCACAACATTTTATTTTCTTAGTCATGTGCTAGATCTCAAGCCTTATGCGACCAACCCAAGCAAGAAGATTAAGCAAGTTGTCTTGGTCATCCAAAACTCCCCTTAAATTCATGCCTAGTATAATGGCAAGCTATCTCATGAAAAAGAATTGGTGAGATCAGCTTTTTCGCCCAAAAAACCATCTTTTTGCATTTTCTTGACTTAGTTCAAGAATAAGGAGCTAACACTAACTCATGTGGCTTAATCTAAACCTCAATGATTCAAGACTTAACTTAGCTTATTTGACAAGGCATGACTTATAAGAGGATTCATTAGAACAAGATATGATTTAATTCAAGTTTTTCATATTTAAAAGAGCTAAAATGGTAAGAGCTAAGCTACACATAGAAGGACATGATAAATATAGCAACCTAGCACAAGTCATGGCAAGATAGAAAACAAAATATCACGTCATACAAGGATAACAATCAGGTAGGGCAGATCTCCCTGAGGCGCATTGGTAAAAGCAGACACCTCAAGAGAAGGATGAACTAGATAAGGTAAAGAACATTCATCTCCATCCTCCTCATCGTCTACAAAGATGGTCTTAGACTGTACAGCTGGACCTGAGATGTCAGGCCAAGTACCAGGACTTGGCTCATCGAAGATAACTTCACAGGTCTCTATGATCCTACTAGTCTCGCGGTTCCAAACCCTATAACCTCGTGAAGAATTCGAGTAACCTAGAAACATACCATCATAAGAATGAGACTCAAACTTATCTAGGTTCCTAGACTTTAGAATAAAACATTTGCAACCGAAAATACAAAAATGAGAGACATTGGGTTTTCGTCCATACCTCAACTCATAAGAAGTGCGACATAAGTATGCCCTTAGAAAAACTTTATTCAAAACATGGCATGCAGTGGCTATAGTCACAGCCCAAAACTTCCTAAGTGTAGCATACTCGTCTAGCATTGTCCTAGCCACCCCGACCAAGGTATGGTTCTTCATCTCCACAACGCCATTTTGTTGAGGGACGTACGGAAAAGAGAACTGATATTCTACACCTATCTCATCATAGAAGCTCTCAAAGTAGGAGTTCTTGAACTCCGTGCCATTGTTACTGCGAATCGCTCGTAAGGTACCAGGGAACTCAATAGACAACCTACCAAACAAACCCCGAAAATGATTAAACGTCTCATCCTTCAAAGCTAAGAAAAACACCCAAGAGAACCTCGAGAAGTCATCGACCACAACAAGAACGTACCACTTCCTGCCCGCCGACTGCACTCTAGCCGGACCAACAGTGTCTATATGAAGAAGCTGTCCTGGTGCAACGGTCACAGTCACAGTGACTGGGAGATGAGAACCAGCAACCATCTTGCTATGCTAACAAGGAGCACACCTAAGTCTTTGACCATCTGGAGCTTAGGCAGACCATAAACGAGGTCGTGGCCGCTCACTCGGGTCAAATGATCAATGCCAAGGTGACCAAGTCTCCTATGCCAGAAGGAGAGATCACGGGACTCAGAAGGAACTAAGCATCAGATAGAATCACTAGAAGACTCAACAAAATTAGCGCGAAAGATTCTCCCAAAAGTAGAAATCCCATAAACTAGACTTTCCGAAGAATCAAGAATTTTACAAGCATTTTTCTTAAAGCTTGCCTCGAAATCGTCATTGGTAAGCCAAGAAACAGATAGCAAATTATAACACGGCTTACTCACTAAGGAAACATCCTTAAGAATGAAATAATCATTAATGTGCACAGTACTTTTAGTGATGACTCACCAAAAGAAGCATCTCCAAAGGTGACCGTCTCATCACCTGGAGCTCAGACTAGGGAAGCGAACCAACGGAAGTCTCCTGTCATGTGGCGAGAACAGTCGGAGTCCACAAGCCAAACCTATCCCTTTCTAGCCCGGCGAACCTGAGTCAGTGAGAAGAAAATATGGGTGGCTCAGTATTGGGGAAATAAGAGCAGATCAAGGAACCCGGTGCTGAGTCACACGACGAATGGTAGATCCAATCACAGAAGCAAAAGATTGATCTCTCGCGACACTACGCACCTCGCCTCTCATAGAATCAGAAGGTCTGGGAGCAAACCTCAATCCTCTGCTAGGTATGACCCCACTATTGACGTGCTGGCCTGACCAAAAGCAATATGTTGATATCACTATGGATAGCTACCTCGATGGGGAAAACGAGATCTATCCTCAAGACGGCTGAAACCCTAACTAGAAGCAGCTCGAGGACCAAAACCAAAAGAAGCCTAAAAACCAAGTCCTCGACACTGCCTAAAACCAAGCAACTCGGAAGATCTGTCTACGACTATAGACCTCATGTTGGTCTTAGGAGCACTCTAAATCTGGGTTGACCCTGAATACCTCTAAGAGCACGAACACAGTCTCTACACGCGATCATGGCATGCCTGAAGCAGAACACAACCACATGTTTATTCTTCTGACAGAAGGTATAATGATACTTCACTTTCTGAGATGTCGAAGCAGCAGGATGATACTTTGCCTTCTGAGAGGTTGAAGCAACAGGTGAAACAACCTTACTATCAGAAATCCCCTAGACAAAACTAGCAGATTTAACACTATATTTTTAGCCTTGGATGCAACCTCAATCACGCCTCCAACTACAGCTCTAACTACTACAGGTGGATGTTTCCTCACATCCTCTAAGAAATTACAGTCTAGATCTTGATTGAACCTACAAATCATGGATTTGTTCAGGATAAGATTAAACATTTTCTTACCTCCAACAAATTTTTCGAGAGTGTTCATGAGGTACTCACACTCCCAAAAAAGAGAGGCACATAAAGCACAAGAAGAAGCAGAGGGTGAGGAACCAGAAGGAGAGGACGAAGAGCCAGAAGGAGAAGATTGAATAGCACATGCATATCTCCCCTTATGCACGGCCATCTCAACTTTGAGGGCTTCTCAATACACACAAGGGTAGTTCTAATTCTAGCCATTTGAGCTTTGTAACTCTTCATAAAGGTCTCTTGCATATCCCCCATCTTCTCCTCAACTTCAGCACAGAACAAGCAATCAGATTGTGACTTCTCTAGTAGATTTTTAGTTAGCTTCACACATTTTTATCTAATGCAATCAACTCAAATTTTAGTTTATCACAATTATGTATGGTGAGCTAACATGTGCCTTAGGAGCATATTGAGTCATTTTCTTATTGTGATCACACATGTTCTGAAATTGCTTGGAAACAGATTCAAGTTCAGCAGTTAATTTTGGGCAGTTTGAACAAGAAGCTATAGGCCCCCATCAAAGCAGCTTGCATTTCAGTGATTTTATGATCTACCTTCTTTAAGTTAATATTCAAGTTGTTACAGCAATCACAAGTTTCAGGCAAATCAACAAGTATGGAATATAATCCTTTAAAAGCATTGTCCTTATACCCACATGAGGTGTAGAGTATAGTCTCAATAGAATCACAATATAAAGAAGCAACTCTGGACATCTTTAATTCAGCTAACAGACTAAAATTCTCCACCTTAAGCAAATCTAGCTCAAAAATCACACTATCATACGAGGTCCTTAACTTCTCCATATCTCCAAGTAAGGAAACACATACATCACAATCGTCATGAGAGGGAACAAATCTAAGTGAAGTAAGCTCCCGTGATAAACCCCCTACCTTCTTCTCTAACTCACTACACCTAGTTCTAGTCTTAGCATAAAACTTTTCTAACTTGAGAAAAGCATCATTGAGCTGGTCATAGAAGGGGCATACCTCATCGGAGTCGTTGTAGAGGTCGTCATCATTGATGCCATTCTTATTAGCCATGAAGCACATTCCGATGAAGTTACCGTCATCCTTGGTATCCTTTGTAGATCATCCTCGTTGTCATCGTTGCTCCAGCCCTCTATGTCACTGAATTCAAAGTTGTCGAAGATGGTGAGGACGCGGTGGAAGTGCTTCTTCGCCATGTCGAAGTTGTGGTACTTGTCCTTACCTTGATCACGAGCTGGGTGCTTCTTATTGCGGTTCTTGCTGATGTAGTCATTCTTACTCACACCGTCATAGTCATTCTTGCCCTTCTCTAGCTTAGGGCGGTTCGCTCGATGTGGTTGGGGCCACCACATTCGAAGCAAATCACTAGACCTCCTCTCTTCCTCTCTCTCTCTCTAACCCTCTTGTATGTGTGTGATAACTTTCTAGCTAGGAGGGCTACGTCACTCTCTAGAAAATGCTCGAACTGGTCATCACTCATCTCACGCAAAGTAACCAAAGAAAATCCAGAAGCACCATTAGACGATGCTCTAGTGGTAGAAGTGGAATCGATGACCAAGGCCATCGACTGCAACTTTGTCTTGCGAGAGACGATGTTGTCTCATGATTTTTCAGGCGTGAGTACAACATGTCAAGAGTCAAGGTAGACAAATTAGTCGTGTCCTTGATGGTGGTCACCTTCATCTCCCAAACCCTGATGTCCAAGCAAAAAAGCATCTAATGAGCATTATCCGAGTTTGAATATGTGAGACCAACAGCTCAGAGATTGTTCAATATCTTGTGAAATCTGTGAAAGCACTCATCCAAGGACTCACCAGCAAACAACTCGAATTTGTTGTATTCTTACTTGTACTAGTCCTATCGGACAGTCTTGATATGGGTGATGCCCTCATGGTGTGCATCGAGGGTCACCCAGATGTCGAACACCGACGTGAGATGAGAGATGCGATCAAACTCACTTCAACTAAGACCTTGAATGATGATGTTCCTTGTCTTAGCATTTGCCGCCACATTTGGCGTATTCATAGCCGTGATGTGCTCATCGGCAGGAACAACGAATCTAGTCTTAACATTTGTCTAAAATGCATAGCCTTAAGCCTGTATGTAAGACTCTATCCTACTCTTTCAAAAGGGATAGTCGACACCATCAAAAAGAGACGGCTTTGTGGAATACTTCTCTGCTGCCTTAGCTCCAAAGACCGGCTAAGATCTATGAGAAAAACTAACCAGGCTCTAATACCAATTAAAAGACCGAATATGGCCAAAGAGGGGGTGAATGGTGCCGATTAAAATTTTCACCAAGTATTCAAGATTCTATCCTCAAACACCTACAAAGGTGTAGAGCATAGGATCCTCAGCTAAAAACCCAAAGCAACTAGCTTAAATCAACAAAACTTGGAACCTAACCCTTTCCAGTGGTTTGACCGGCCTCCAAACGGCGGTCTGACCATTCGGGCGGTCTAACCGCTAGTATAAGGACAGTCTAACCGCTACCACAGTAAAAATCAGGCAAATAAATAGTGTTTACAATGCTATTTCAAAACCGAAAATCAATGGAATTTTTGATCTGTAGGTCCAAATGATATGAAATTTTGTAGAGATCTTTTCTAGGTTATCAAGAACCTATTTCAACAAATGATCATGAAAATCGTGGCCAAAGTTGAGACTTTTTCAGTTTGAAGGAAAGGTGCACTAAAACTAAGCCAAAACCAAAATCAATGAATACAACTTGCTCGTGGAATGATGATGACCAAGAAGGGTCTAGATGTATTTTCACAAGTGAGATCACTACAGAAACCAAGGCAAAAACCCTCAGATCAAGAGATGGACCAAAAAGACCAAAGTCAAGCAAAACTAGGTTTCTCGTGAATCTTGCTATCAAAGTGCCTAAATTGGTGGAGATGTGTTCCCACGGATTATCTCTATATCTTACACATCTTTGGTACAGCAAGATCACAAGAAGGAAAGAAGAGAGATCAAAACCAACCAAAAGTCCAGCACATCAATCAAAAACAAGAGGGACTCAAGAGTTGCCCAAAGATTGATGTATTGCTTACTTGAGAAGGTAGGTTTTACAGCCACTCCACCTTGGAGGACAAAGAGTACCCAAGGTACTCACTCTTAAACCCTAACCTTAAACAAAGAATAGAGCACAAGAGATGGATTGGATGATTAACTACATGTCTCCATCCTAACTCCTTTTATAGGTGGGTAACCAGCCACCTATTTCTCTTAGTGGATCCTATCCACTATTACAATGGGAGAAACATGTTAACTCCACCGAACCACGGCTCACTTGGCCCGTCCAAGCTACATGGTGTCATCCCGCTGTTCGAACTCGCCTTCAATATTTCCCACCTTTCTCATGTCATGCTTGAGCTCACCATCTCATCTGGCATCCTTAATCATTCTGGGCCTCAGCTCCTCCATAGGTATAGCCCCGATCCTCGCGGTTGACCACAGTTGACTCTAAGCGACCCTATACATCTAAAGACAAAGAAATCATTTTAAGTCATAAGTTCTTCACAACTTAACCCATATTAGCCAAAACATATATCATGTAATATTAATGTAATGATCCAAATCATCCCAAACCAATTCATGACTCAAATCCCAAAAACCTATTTTTTTAGGAAAATCGGTAGTACCGCACCTACAATGCCGGTACTACCGTACTACGGTACTAATACTTTTTCTAGGACTTCCATAAATCAGCCCAAATCAAATGAAATCTTTTTAAAACTATTTAATCACTTTACAAATTTTGCAATGATTTATCATAATATTATACTAGATCTTTTCACATGCTCCTTCAATATAGCCAGGCCTTGCATACGCAAGCGTAAAGCGAAGCACATAGCTGTACAGGTAATTAAGTGCATCTCGCTGTTACTCGACCGATGATATCTAGCTTGTTACATCTAAGCTAAGCTAGTAGTGCAATAAATTAACTCGATCCGTTGATACGTAACACAAGGTTGCCATTCAGAAATACCAAAGTATAGTTAGGTTTAAATGGCTAAGAAACACCTATGTAGTACGTGGGCCACTTGAGAGAGTAAATAACTTGATGCTACTAGAGTGGTAATTTATCTCACCGGCCTTGCATCACACTGGAAAAAGCCAAGCGAACGCAGGCAGACAAGGAAGCATACTATATGCAGCCCATTTAACCCAGCACATTGTTTGTTGACATCCAAGAAGAAAATCTTCAATTTGGAAAAAAGAGAGGAGAAATTACCGGTTAGTTTACCCTTGGTACCTAGCCGTTGATTTCTGATGAGACAGACCGCAAGTCGTTGTAGTCCCTTCTCCCGCGTATGCAGTCTCATCTCATCCACTGTAGCATGAACATTGAGCTATCACAGGGACTGTCCAAGATAACAAAATTGTGATCAGCAAGCATGGCTGTCTCTCTCGCTCATCGCTAGTGTGCCGAGTTTTTGTATGGTACTGTTTGTATCATAGTTATTAAAATAGCAGTATGCAAATTGTATTTACAAAAATAACGTTTTTGTCGTCTAGTGGCCAGACGGCAACGCCGCATCGCCAGCGGTAGGCAGCTGCCGCCCCACTACCAGACAGTAGCGGTCTACCACACCATGGGCAGACAGCAAGTAATTAAGTTGACTAATTAGCCGGTTTAATTACTTATCTTAATTTTTGTATACTATTTTTTTTAATTTTTAAATATAGCAAATGAACTTAAAAAATTACGAAATTTTATATACAGCCTCCCAACACAACGTACTTGACCGTGTAATTTTTTAGCAATTTTACCCACCATGAATATTGCTCAAAAATTTGTACGATTACCAGGTAATGTTTGAATTTTTAATACAGCAAATGAGATCAAAATTATAAAATTTTATGTGTAGCCTCTCTCCGCTGTAAATGTTGCTCAAAAATTTGTACAATTACCAGGTGATTAGCAGGTGCAGCAGAGGTGGGTCATTTCATTTTCTTTGCCTTGTTTAATCCGCATTTTGGTTTTTGTTGCTTTGTTTAATCTGCATGTGAACAAAGCACAGCGGGCCATAGACATTTGGCTCGTATCGAAATTGAGCATTCATGTAGGAAATATACCACCAAAAGTGTCACTTGCAGCGTGTCTGTCTCCCCACGCGCAGTTCACTTCCACCATTATCGATGTGTTATTAGCGCATGCTTCACTATCTTTCTCGCTATAAATTTCAACCTGCACGCACTCACATTCTTACAGCCTCTTCGCTCACACTCCTCACTTGCACTCTTCGTTCTCTTTCTTCATAATCGATTAAATATTGTTTAGTGCCGTTATTAGCAGTCATATTAACAGGCAATTATTTGTCGTATGAATTGTCTTTGTTAAATATGTATGTAATTAGTTGCAGTTGTTTATTGCCGATTAAGTATATGTTGTTCCTACCCTGAGCCGTACACCGGTGAGTTAAACTCCATCCAAGTAATGTTTACATTTTATATGTCTTTCTCTGTAACATCGATGATTTTGGAAATATAGACAATTGAGGGCGGGTCGGCATGATATGGACTGGCAGCCACTGCAGCAGGAGTGGATGATGGCATGAATGGACAGGGCACACCTGGATGTCATCATGGAGCAGCGTCCGTACGACGTCCAGACGTACGACGAGTACCTGAAGTGGTACGTACCCCAATCGCACAGTAGACTCACCATTCCTCCAACAGCTCGCCCCGAGCAGATCACGCACAAGGACAGTCTACAACGCTCGATCGATCCCCACAGCGCTTCGTGGCAGTATGACAATGTAAGATAGTAACAATTTCTTATCATTTCATTTACAAAATTCATATTGGTCGTTACTGAACCTGTTTCGTATATCACTTCAGTTGGAGCGAACGCAGCGCATTACTAGCGCGTTCGAGGTCGCCATTAACAGCCTGGAGACACCACCGACCCTGCAGAATACTTTGAAGTATATCTTAAAGCATGCCAAAAAATAGTACATAACTTGAGCTATGACCGTTCGATGGATCACGCCATGTACATCGGGCACCTAGTGGGACCACCATGCTCACCCGCCAGGTCATCGCGACCTAGCAAGTCCGGTCAGCCATCACAATCTACCGAGTCTGCTCAGCGTCATAGTACTAGCCACCGACCATCCACTAGTCATATCGACGAGTAGATAACTTATGTACAAACATGTGTTTTGTTTTCCTGTTAGACCTTACGTTCCGCTAACATCATGGCATTCTGCAGCCGCAAGCCCATCGTCGAGATACATTACTTTTGACGTCTACACCACCTATACAGACTACCGCTCCCCATCATTCATCTTTGCTACACATCCAGGAGGTACGAGATTCGTATTCTACATCCGAAATATTTATTGTGACTAACATCATTTCATCTTGCGGTCTCCAATTCAACGTGGAGGTGACGTCGAGTCCACCGATGACGATACAGACCTCCTGGATGCTTTCAGGGAGCAGTACACAGCGTCAGGGTTTACAGCGTACACATGGTAGAGCTCATCGTTCACACCATACCTAGGGATTGGAGACTTCGGTGGACAAAACCCCTCTAGCTTCGCTGCCATGTCATACAATCAAGACGAGAGTTCCTCTGCACCATAAGGAGGATTTCTAGAGTCCTTTGTTCATGATGTTATTACTGGCGGCCTGCAGTTTGGCATGTCTCAGCCAGAGAACATCGACGCTTACCGGACCCAGCCTGCTGTACCTCAGCCTACTAGACCACCGCCAGCCACTGAACAAACAAAACGGTCTCCATACCTCATCCGAACTGAGACACAAGCTCCGAACCGACTAACGTACCCTACGGGACATGCTCGTGCTCAACGGAATAAAAGGCCATGCACAGAGACGCAGAGATAGCAGTGGCCTAGATGGGTAAGCCATACTGCATCCCATGCGATACTTTTTTTACTATTACATATACTTCTATAAATATTCATAATGTATAAAATTTTTAAAAAATAGCCAATTACAATGACTATGTCAGCATGTTGCATATAAATTTCGTAATTTTTGCAGCTTGTTTGCTATATGTAACATCTCCTACAAATATCGTAATCGTATCAATTTTTGAGCAACATTCACAATGAATAAAATTACCAAAACATTACGCAGTCAAGTACGTGGTTGCGAGAGGCTGCATATAAAATTTTGTAATTTTTTGAGCTCATTTGCTCTATTTAAAAATTTGAACATTACCTAGAAATTGTACGAATTTTTTAGCAACATTCACAACATATAAAATTGTCAAAAAATTACACAATCAGGTACGTTTGTCAAGAGGCTGGACATAAATTTTGTAATTTTTTTAGCTCATTTAAAAATTCAAACAAGTAGTATATAAAAAATTAAAATAGGTAATTAAGTCACCAAATCAGTCGGCTTAATTACCTATCGTCCGGTGGTGAGGCGGTAGGCCTACTGCTGTCCGATGGTGGGGTGGCAGTGCCACGCGTCAGCCCTCTAGCCTCGCCGTTCGGCCACCGAACACCAAAAATATTATTTTTATTAATACAATATATATATATACTATTATTTTCATAAATATGAATACAAACAGTGTGAAGTATGCCAAAAATTTTAGTGTGCCCACTATGGTTTAGGGAGGGAAACCATACGAACGGCACTTTTGCCTTTGCGGCAACTGGCCGCTGCCCATCGAGTGGAAGTAAGTGGATTTGATTGGACGCAAGTCATCTTCTTCGTGCGTGGCCTCCTGCTCTGCCCTCTGCCCCTCTCCTCTTGATTTATTGGCGCCAATGCCTCCACTCCTGCACATCTGTCTCTCCGCTATCGATCTCAACTTGGGCCACTGGTCCTCCTGGCTCCTGCCCCATTTCTTGTTCACATCGACCTCTTTGACTATCTTCTTTCAAGTTCAAGACTCTAAACTGCAGATGTACTGTGCGAAAGAGATCGATTGGGCATCGAGTAGGTCGTTCAATCCAATTCAATACTTAACTGGTTCGTTAACTGCTAAGTATAACCAGGGACATGTAAGCAATATTCAACATGGTCTAGGCTTAAGGACCGAGCCCAATCCCAACCCTGAAACCCAATATGGTCTCTCACCATTGGACCTTTCAATTGTTATGATTATTTTTTAAAAAAAATTGCATCGGTAAGGTCTTGAACTCAGAATATCTATCTTTGATACCATTTTAACTGTTGTGCACGAGAACTTCTGCGTGAAGTAGTTAATGTATGAAACTTAACGTGCGCTTGCACCTGCACGTTACTTTTTAACGTTATTTATTCCTACCTAACAAGGAAAAGGTGTTTTCTAAAATTACAAAAAAAAAATCATCATGTGTCTTTTGTATTCTCTAACTTGGGTTGTTCAGGTTACAAATCTGCTAGCACTAGCTAGGACAAAGTAGCTAGGTCACTTTTTGGTGTGTGTGTGCATGCATTCTTGAACATCAATAAGGAATAAGTCTACTTTACTTCTTGAACTCTTATGTTTGTCTAGCTTTCAATCACAAAGTGCAAAACCAGATATTTTTCAACTCTCATGTCCCAGTACTGGTTAAATTACCCTCTTGGCCCGATTCCACCTGGTTTTGGCCCAGCTCGGACGCCACGTAGATCTAACATGGCTAGGCTGCCTCCTTAGCAAAAGGGCTAAGAGGGAGGTTCACCCATTGCACACCCCTTCACCAGATCTCTCACCATATCCGATGGAAACGCATACAAAAACCCATCTTTCCCCAAGCCCTAACCCTACAATACGAACAGTATATACCATGAACTAACCTTGCTGGATAACAGACCCCACTGTGCCACTTCTTGTTCCTTCTTCGTCACCCTACATGCCCTCGAGGATCTAGAACGCCGCAGCTGGTCGAGGATTTGTGCGGAATTGGACAGAGGAGAGGAAGGTGGAGTCGGCAGCGATGAAAGGGGAAAGTGGAGGAAGGGGTGTGCGAATGGTGGGCGCCCCTCTCTCTTAACCCTTCGGCTGACGAGGTAGCCCTAGCCACATCAAATCTATGTGGCATCCGAGTTGGGTCAAAACTAAGGTAGAATCGCGCCAAGGGGGTAATTTAACCGATATTGGGACATGAAGGTTGAAAATATCCGATTTTACACTTCGGGGGTGAAAGCTAGACAGACATAAAAGTTCGTAAAGTAGACTTATTCCCATCATTAAATAGATGCCGGCTATGGTTGGTGACACACTGACCAAGAAAATGGTGTTCTTCTAGAAGGACTTCATAGAACCAAACAAGGAACCAAGGTACATGGTGCTTTAGATTGGTCAAAAATGTGTCGGAACAAGCGGACAGCTTAGTGGACATGCACTACTATATATGCAGTGTATTGTTATAGCTGACGAATATCTCACTACTAACATAGGGCCGTGGTTAACTGGTTATTGCGTAGGGCAGCACCAAGTGCTCAAAGTGGGGATGGAAATGGACGTCATACAGAGATGTCGCCTGTTTGGTTATAAGGATGTTAATAGTTCAGTTAATTACTTGTCAATTTTATTAAGGGTCCGTTTGGATCCCTCAATTGAATTTGTCTTGCGGAATCGGAGAGCCAGTTCAATTACCAGTAGAATTGAAATTGGGTTGCAATTTTTTTTTTTTTGGTTGCCAAAGAATCTCTTAACTTAGAAATGGGATCAAGAACCAATTATGAATCTTATTTGGTTGCCAAAGAGACTGCAAGTTTTGAAATTGACATTGGCATGGATGTTGTCTTCACTGAGGTCACCGAATGCCTTCGTTAGGAACTCACCAGTGGGAAGCGGCGCTGTTGCCATCATTGAGGTCATCACGAGTTCACCGGCGGCCGGCGGCAAAATCGTCTACGACCAGAGTTGAAGGAGCTCGTAGCTGGCGGGAGGGGCTCACCGATGGAGCCGCCGGAATGGAGAAGATCCGGGCCGTGGTCATGCGAGGACGTCGAGGGTGTACTAATCAATCTCTCTCTCTCTCTCTCTCTCTCTCTCTCTCTCTCAATAAGATCAAAAATACGAGCATGGGTGAACGCATCAACAGAGAGAAGCAAATGCAGTGGTATATAGCCATTTGTCTACAGTACAGTGAATTGGCACGCACAAAAATGTGAAAGATGCAACTATGCAAGAGGGGGAAAAGAGGATAGTTAGGGCAGACAGCTCAAAAGACGTGTGTACCACTACCAGTTGGAGTTTGGCTGCACACAGCACACATCCAATGGAAGGCCATGTTGACTCTTCAGAATGCACATCAGCAGTACGAGCTGGTAGCCTCGCAGTAGTGCGGTTGACTCTTAATAATGTACTACCATGCACAGTCCTTGTTGATATATCCACCGCACAAGGAGAAGGAAAAAAACCAGAGAGAAAGCGAGTGAGTACATGGTAGGTTTGATTGACCTAATGCACATCCGCGGTAGTAGCTGGTAGCCGTGCTGGCCATCCATGTGGTTCAGGTTTTCTACACTGGGCATGCGTGGTGGATGTCCCTGTTGTCATATCCAGTGAGGGCGTAAGTTGTGGGGTTAATCCACGTAAAAAATTTTGCTTTTTAACTCAAATTTTGAAAGTTTTTTATATATGAACCTCTGAAGAAAAGATTTGCAAAAATAGACCCTTAACACGGTGTCAAATTATATAGCGCCCAACGTACACAGCACGGCGCCGTATTCTTTGGCGCCGTGAGTGACCACGTAGGATCCACGGTGGCAATGCTCGGCGCCGTGCTGTGTACGTTGGGCGCTAACGGCCGTGGCGCCGTGCTCTGGGACTTAGACCGTTTTCGGCAAGGCCACATATCACGGCGCCAAACTGTGTGGCGCCGTATGTGCCTCATGCGGCGCCAGAAGCTTTGGCGCCGTAATGGCTACACCAGCAAAAACAGCAAGCTTTGCTGTTTTTTTGCAAAATATATGCACATATATATACAAAAAAAGCAAACATATACATTCACACATACAACATCTGAAAACGCAAATGACAACATCGCATAATTATCAATAGTCTGAAAATATTACATAACATCACATAAGTATCAAAAGTCTCAAAATATCACATAACTGTCAAAAGTCTGAAAACATCAATAAGTTACTGCCTCTTGGCCTTTCACTTGCCCTTGACCCTGGAGTGTACGTGCTCGGGGGACGGGCCGAACGACGAGGCCGCTGGGAAGCCTGAGTAGATGGTGCGTCGGGCATCTGCGACATCCCAATCTCGGCGTGGGTAGATGCCTCCTCGTCCTCGTGCTCCTCCTCCTCGTCATCCTGCTCCGCCTCGTCGTCGTCGTCGTCGCCCTGACTGAAAGTCGGAGTGCGTGACGAGCTCCTCGTGGACTGGCGCGTGCCGACGTGTGACGACGAGGTTGCAGCGGCACCCGAGCGCTGGGAGGCCGCCGGTGGTGATGCGACGTCCGTGCGTGCGCGGCAACCACAACGAGTTGCCGCCCGACCGATGCGACGTCTAAGTCTCTGCAAGTAATGATATGTCATTATAGTATACATGCTGAATGGCTCTAACTTAACGAATTATCTTCGAACCTACAAGAAGTCCCTCAGGCGGCTCTCGCTGTCCGGGGTGCCAGCTGGGTAGGAGAGAGCCTCATCGATCTCATGCACCGAGGTCCGTAGAGAAGTCCCCTAAAGAAATAAGATCCACATAAGTAAGTGCGAGATAAACGTATTGAACCAAAGTATTGAGCAAATATCATGCTTTCATACCACTCGATCGAGAATCGGGGCGGCCTCGACAACTGTGCCCTCCCTCGCACGTCTGTCGTACGCAGTGTCCTCGTCCTCGGACGAAGCGAGGTCCACGTAGTCGACATCAGTCCACTGCTGCCTCAGCCCGTAGCGGGTGGCAGAGTGGTACCAGGACAAGTACTCCCGGAAGCTGGCGTTGTTGTGGGGGGGTATTGTCCCGCTCGCAGTTCTCCTCCATCCTCCTCCACCACTCGACGTACTGTCGGTGGTGATGAGCGAAGTCCGTCACCTTTCGTTGGCGGACCCTGTCGAACCTGTACATACAGTAGATGTCATCAATAGGTGTTAGAGTACGAACCAACAAAATTTAAAATAAAGCAAAAATTAGAACTTACTTGTGCAAATCAACAGAGGTCGACACCGCCTCAGGGGGATAGAACTGCACGAGGCCAAACTGCCGCGCAACTCTGTAGGGGAGGTGAATCTCTACGGCGTAGAAGCAAATCAGCGGACACCTCATCCTCCAAAGATGGTCGTCCCTGCGGCACATGGTGCTGAGCGGTAGAGCTGCAACCTGTGGCTCGGAGTAAGGCTCCCACGAGACCTAGCAAGCAAACACACGATTAGCCATGTACAAAAACCAAGAACTGTAAGAAAAATAAATGCATTTCCAATTTCTTACCAGCGTGGGAGACAAGGTGTCCAGCTCGTTGCTGAAATCCACGTACGCCCGCTCTGTGGTCGCGAACGGGACTGAGACGCTATCCCACAGGTACGCCACTGTGGGGCCGAGGTCATCCACACCCAGTGGACGCCAAGGCTGCGCCTGGAACACTCGAGGGCGTCCCACAGGAATGCGTGTCCACATCCACACCTGCAGGAGGAAAACGCAGCCACCGAGCGTCGATGTGGGCGTCGTGCGTCTGCAGGCCTCGCAAAGCTGGCGGTAGAGGAACGCGAGGACCGCCGAACCCCAGCTGAGTTGTCCAGCGTCGCCCCAGTCCTGGAGGCAGTGGATGTACATCCACGAAGCGGCGTCCCCCGTGGCGTCCGGGAAAAGCACGGCCCCGAACATGTGGAGGACCCAAGCGCGGCAGTAGTAGGTCACCATGGCGTCGTCCGCGGCCGCAGGGCATTCACCAAATGTATTCCGCAACCATGTAATGTAGACCCCCGAGACGCGGCCTCGCCTGGCATTATCTGGGACAGGAGGCAATGCCGTGCCCAGAAAGGCCTCCACACGTGCCCTCCAGCCCTCAGACACCGCTGGGCCGACCACCGGCTGTCCCCTAATGAGAAGTCCAAGAATCATCACCACGTCCTGTAGCGTGACAGTCATCTCCCCACAGGGAAGGTGGAACGTGTGAGTCTCTAGCCTCCACCTGGTAATAGTACACGGAGAAAAGAATTAGTTACGTACGTAAGAATATAAAAACGAAAACAAACGGACCAAATAGAGAAAATGCACCTGTCGACGAGTGCGGTCAAAGCTGCGGGGTTAAAGACCGGCATGCCCCGCCGTACTAGGTTGGCGACCGTGTGAAGCCCAGCACGGCGAAGCAGTGGGGTATAGCAGTCGTCGTATCGCATCAAGTGGAACCCATCATGGGTTCGACAACGAAGTATGTGAAGTTCCTGAAAATTGCTATAAAAGTTAGCTGCGTGATGAAAACACATGTATATTTCGACAACACACGTACCTGGCCGTCCTCCGTGAGCCTGCCGCGGTGCTCCCTCTCGTAGAACTCGTCTAGCAGCCGGTACCTCGCCATCCTGTGCATTCAAAAATACGTTAATTAATGATAAAAATAACAAAAAACCGTAAAACCATATGTATTTCTAAATATTCATCAATCTCGCTGAAATCAAACCCTAAAAACATATGTATTTCTCAACATTCATCAATCTCGCTCAAATCAAACCCTAAAAATATATCTATTTCTAAATCAAACCCTAAAAAGATATGTATTTATAAAATGGACCCTAAAAACATATATATTTCTAAAATGGACCCTAATAACATATGTATTTCTAAAAATTTAGAAATCTCGCTCAAACCAAACCCTAAAAATATGTGTATTTCTAAATCAAACCCTAAATCTAAGCATTCATCAATCTCGCTGAAATCAAACCCTAAAAACATATATATTTCTATATCAAACCCTAAATCTAAACTTTCATCAATCTCGCTCAAATCAAACCCTAAAAACATATCTATTTCTAAATCAAACCCTAAAAACATATCTATTTCTAAAATGGACCCTAAAAACATATGTATTTCTAAAATGGACCCTAAAAACATATGTATTTCTAAAAATTTATAAATCTCGCACAAACCAAACCCTAAAAACATGTGTATTTCAAAATCAAACCCTAAATCTAAACTTTCATCAATCTCGCTCAAATCAAACCCTAAAAACATATCTATTTCTAAATCAAACCCTAAAAACATATGTATTTCTATATCAAACCCTAAAAACATATGTATTTCTAAAAATCAAACCCTAAAAACGAATCTATACACATTACTACTCTTACATTACGCATATCTATTAAAAATCCAACCTAAAACCGAGCCAAATTGAAGTAATTTCATCTAGGGTTTCAAATCTTCCCGCACGAAATGTACCTCAAATAATCCATATTTATTGCAAAAAATCAAGGGAAAGGAGGGGGTTAACCTTGCTTACTCGATTTGGAAGTAAAATCGCGAGAAAAACGGATGGATTTGAGTTGATTTTGAGGGGGAAGGGACTGGCGGCGGCGGCGGTTGCTTCGGCTCGGGCTGAACAGAGTGAGGGGGGCGGGGGGCCACGCTCGGGCTTAAGTCCCAGAGCACGGCGCCACGGCCGTTAGCGCCCAGCGTACACAGCACGGCGCCGTGGGCTTTGGCGCCGAGCATTGCCACCGTGGAACCTACGTGGCCACTCACGGCGCCAAAGAATATGGCGCCGTGCTGTGTACATTGGGCGCTATATAATTTGGCGTCGTGTTAAGGGTCCATTTTTGCAAATCTTTTCTCTAGGGGTCCATATGTAAAAAACTTTCAAAATTTGGGCTAAAAAGCAAAAAAATTTCTTAATCCACGGCTTTTCAAAAATGGTCTTTATATTTGTTGAATTTTATGTATAAATGTACATAAGTTTCAAAAAATAACCTCACTAAAATATGGTGCAATGGAATGTAGCCCCATAGAGTAAAATTTTTGGCTCCATCACCGGTTATATGGCTTGTTCTTTTGTGGCTTTTGGCTTTTCTACAGTAACTAACTTTTAAACAAGTGTCTTTTCAAGATAGGGTATACTAGTTAATTGTAGTACATACTGTACCGACTTCATTTATATCAGCAAAAGCTACACGTGAATTTCAATTACTCTGTAATCACTTAGACAAATAGCCAAAAATCATAAACTACAGCCAAAAGTCATAAGCCACAGCCAAAAGCTATAGGCCAAATAATCCTCTTGTACCAATGAAAGCACACGACGCTGAAAATGCTAAACTGTAGAATGACAAGTGTGGTTGTGGTGTACGCGTTACAACCCAAATGTTCCGAGTGGAATTCCTGCTTTACAGAGAACATGACGTGGGCGTATAGTGCCTTTTGGAATTGCTCGTGGTTGCAGGTCATTTGTGCAGACGAACCGCTGGCACCACGACGAAAGAAAATTGGAGGCCGGTCTTGATGTACGTCTGAAAAAATTTGCGAGTCCCACCTGCCATAAGAGAGACCATAGGAAAGAAAAAAAATTTATTATAGTTATAGGTTTGATCTTAGAAATAGTAGTAGTTTTTGTATATTTTATAAAATTATGGTAAATTTAAAAGCTGTCTGTGGATTTCAACTTAAAATCTATGTGGCTTCTAAACGTTATGACGCCCTTATTGACTGGTACGATGCTCATCGTGTGCATCAATCCAACTGTTCACAAAGCGCATCCTACTAATATCTGGACAGAATCACCATTGAGAAATGGGCACAAATAAACAATTAGACATACACGCCTGGGATGGACCCAAACGGAAATCATGGCATTTTTTTGGCTTGTGTGTGGTCGGTCACCGTTGGAACCCGTGATGATCATAGATTCATAGCCACGCACACAGCCAGCAAAACTATCTTGTGCATGGATGTAGCCAACGCAACATTCCATTTTGCCTTGTTTCATGTGACAAACCGTCCTGCCCCCGACTATTCTTCTCTTTCGATTCTTCTCTAACTTTGGACTAACACAGTATCTTTGTTTTTCTAATTGCCACATAATAATAAGTTGGTGAACAAGCAGATGATGATTCTTGTGAAATAATTAAAGAGATCTCCTCGTGTAATTAGCTAGGATTGATGTGATTAAGACAAGTGGAATTTGTGTGGTAAGCTTCGATGGAATCGTGCTTTCTAAATTCTAAGGAGAGCAAGCAAAGACATCTAATGCTAGGAATAATAACACAAGCTGTCCTCCTCGTTGCAGCTGGAGAGCCTTGGGGATGGATTCACCTATGTGTGGTTTGCAAGCTGCTGAATCAATCATGTTCCTAACCTCGTAATCGATATTCTACGCAAAGATTGGAGATGGATCAAGTTATTTTTAACCAACTAGCATGTTGGCCTCGTATTTATACAGCTAAATTTGTTTCAAAGTTTATAGTATCAAGTGATATAATTTAGATGTTTAAGAATATACTAACGTATCTTATAGGCTATTTAGATTTTTTAACACATCATAAATATTAGAGATGATAATAGAAAGCTTGAAGGATGATGAATGTAATTGAAGTATGGGTTTTGATAAAAGAAAATTATTGAGTGTAATAAGTTGTTGAGACTCTTGGAAATGTAACCACACTTCATCATGCGTGAATCATGTATCTGCATGCCTCCTATTCTTCCTCTACACTTTTCTAAAATGTATGCATACACACGTACCTTTATTTAATCTCAAACAATATGTTGCTTATATGTACGACAAATTATCTTATTAGTTTACATGGTATTAGAGTACCTTACTCACGCATACATTAATTGATGCATCATGGGTGACTTATCTTAAACTTATCTTTCTTTACACACTAGTTGGCCCACCAAACCATATGCCTTCTATCTCTTACCACCACAGTTTTTCTGCTTCAACCTCCAATAGCAAGTCTAATTCTTGATCAACCCCTCTCAGCAGCTGACCCCTCACCAGCAATGGCACGTTTCTGCTACCCGATGGCCCCATATCATCCATAACTCGTTTTCAATATAAAACTTCATCTCCTCTATACCAAAGATTTCCCATCATTGAGCTTCTTTGCCCACTGACTTCTTCAATAATAACGACGCTCACTACTCATCGTCGCAGCCCTTGGCACCTTGGTCTCTAGCCTTTCTCTTAATTAACGGCTCTACGAGTAGCACGACATTATTCTCGTCAAACAGCTAAGGTGAGGAGCACGATATTGTCCTCATCGATGCCGCCGCTTCAGTTCTTTGCTTCCCCGTGAGTCAATATCTTCTTGCACGACATATCAACGCCATTGCACTCTTTCTAAGTCTCCTCCGACTCCATTTGTGCTATCTTCCTTACAACTTTTATTTTATTCAAAATTTTAATTATTTTTTATTAGAGTTCATATACAAATCAAATTGCTAATTTTATTTAATTTATTTTGAATTTTAGTTATTTACAGATCTCCTTCGGAATTCATATGAAAATCAAATTGCAAAATTTCTTTTTATTTTTTATTTCAAATTTCAATTATTGTTTGTTAGAATTTGTATACAAATCCAATTTTTTTCTTTAATATTTATTCTGAATTGTGGTTATTTTGGGATTTTACTTTGGAATTCGTGTCGAATTGAATTGCTTATTTTTTTTATTCTGAATATTTGTTATCTTTGGAATTTGTATACAAATCTAGTTGCTAATTTCTGCTTAATTTTTATTCTGAATTATGTTTATTTAGGGATTTTACTTAGAAATTGGTATGGAAATCAAATTACTAATTTTATTTTATTTTTATTCTAAATTTATGTTATTTCTAGATTATACTTACTATGGGCTCTTTTTTATCTAGACCATTATAAGCTAGACATAGATCTTTCTTTTTTTCTCCAATTAATGTGAGAATTTCTTGTCCTTGAGAGGGATTTTACTTAGGAATTTGCATGAAAAATCAAATTACTACTTTTATTTTATTTTTTATTCTAAATTTTTGTATTATACTTGACATTGACTTTTTATTTTAGTTAAGACCATTATAATCTAGACCCACCACGATCAACGGTGTAGATCTTCCTCTTTTTTCCTTCAATTAATATGGAAATTCTAGCCCTAGAGAATGAATTGGTGGTCTTTTTTTTACTATGCTTTGATATGATAATAGACAAATAACGGCGTCCAGCCGGGGAACACAAGACACCAAAACGAACACCGGCCAGCCACGAGAAACAACGCAAGACGACATAAACAAACACGCGCACGCGCTTCTTTTCAACGCCTGCCCACATCCACATCGCAGCGTAGATCGCACCACGCCCCCCTCATTGGCCACCACCACACATCGCAATGTTTCCCTTTCAAAAGGAAAAAAATTACCAGAGCCAAAAAAAATACTAGCGCCAGTAGAAAAAACATGGCGTTTCTAATTTAAAAAAAAGTAAGAGATGGTGTCGAAAGGTAGGCGGTGGGCCCCACTCCGAGATCTAACATGGAGGAGGTGGAGAATTGCACTCCGGAAGCGGGCCCCACTCCGCACTTAGTGTAGTCCGTCCATTTCGGATCAGACGGCTCATGGTTACCCAATCACAGCACTGTTTACTCTGTGACGTCCCTTCGACCCCGCTTGGTTAGGCTGAAAAGGTGTGGCTTATGACTACAATTATACTGTAGCGACTGAAATTTCACTGTAACTGAAGGTGGTTTATTTGATGTAATTAAATTTAAAAAATTTAAAAATAGAAAAAATATGCTAGTTCATCACAGACAACGCAAACAAATACGAGAAAAAAACCAGCAAAAAAACTTAAAAACCCATAAAAAATAAAAAATAAAATTTACAAATAATAAAAAATAAGTCAAAAATTCCAAAACGAGAGCCGAGTCAGGCAGTCCTCTTCCAACAAGGGGGGATTTGTAGATTTGCCTCACTTAAAAATGTGCACTTTGTAGATTTGCCCCAGTTGTCTCGATGACATGTGGGTCCTGGACCCACATGTCATTGAGACAACAGTAGGGCAAATCTACAAAGCCACTCAACTGTGGGGCAAATCTATTCCAACAAGAACACACCACACTGCCCTTCCCTTCCCTAACGTCTCTCCCTATTTATTCTCGGCTCCTGCAGCTCTCTCCCCTCGTGTGTTCGCTCCCCAATTCTCCACCACTTTCCCCCTCCCCTTGTTGCAAGTCAAATCGCGGCCCAGCTCGGAGTTCCCCGTCAAAATCTGGCCTTGCCGCGTCTCTTTGCTTCGAATTCGTGGCTTTCTTGAGCAATTTGGCTCTGAAACCGCGTCCTCTTGAGGATTTCTTCTGCTTCTTGGAGTTGGGAGCGAAGGCAGGATTTTTTTTTCCCCCTTCCGATTTGGCCGAGAAATTGAAATCTTTTCCCCCCGGTTTCTTGGCCTTCTTGCTTGGAGGAGACGCGGGGTTTGTTCTCAACATTTCGGTCGGTTCTTGGAGCGAAGTTGAGATTTTTTTTTTCTCCGCGTAGTTTGGCCCATCTTTGTGAGGTTCTTGGCCGTGTCTTGTCTGAAGTTGAGCCGTTTTGATGGTGGCGAGGATGATGCGGTGGCCGCGGCCGCCGCCGGCGCGCAAGTTCCGCGTCCGGCTGGTGGTGCGGCGAGCGGAGGGGCTGCCACCGGCTACTGAGCCGGAGGCGGAGGGGAGCGCGAAACCGAGGGTCGCGGCGGAGGTCAGGTGGAAGGGGCCGAAGGCGTCAGCCCTGAGCTCGCTGCGGCGCGCGGTGCGGCGCAACCGCACGCGGGAGGAGGAGGCCGCCGCCGCCGGCGACGCGCTGGCCGCGGTGGTGTGGGAGGAGGAGTTCGAGAGCGCCGTGACGCTCGCGGTCGCGTCGCACCGGGAGGCGGCCGCGTTCCAGCCATGGGAGCTCGCCTTCACCGTGTTCACTGTGAGCATCTCCTTCCTATAATTGGATTCTATTGTCTTCTCTTGTTGTTCATACGAATGTAGAGAAATATATACATGGTTTTTATGTGGGTTTGCTTGCATTATTTTTTTATTTTGCTCTTTTTGACTTTTTTAGAAGAGATTTGCTTTTTTTTTCTTTTTATCTTACTTTTAACAGTCTGATGAGAGGTATTGTGCCTATCTTTTTCCATGCTAGTTTTGGATTGTGTTTCTTTTTTGCCCTGTTACCAATCGATATTATGATTTTTCTGTGTAGCTTAATTTCAGTTTTCCTATCCGTTGTTGAATTGTCTCATCTGTGGAGTGATTACTTTTTTTTCCAATCGCTTGGACCTTCCTGTGTATAATCTGTGCATTTGGTTAATGAGAATGTTGCTTTAGTTCCCTTGTAATCTGTGCATTTTTCCAACGGCTGGTTTCATTTTGGTTGTAAAAGAATGAATGAATATGTAATAGTAGTTGCTGGATGTCAATCGATCAATCATGGCAAGATTCCCGTGTGTAACTGTATTCCTGTTAATATGAAGCAAATTCTGCTTCTTGAAATTAACATTGTACCTTGTGAAGATAAGTATTTTGTTGATTAGTAACGACAAATATGGACAAGGTAGTTTCTTGTCAAGGGAATCAGAAACATATCGTTTAGTATGCTTGCTTCTCTACATATCATCCCTTGGCAAGTTGGCATATTTTGTCGAGCGATTTCTGCAGGTGAGGTTGTTTGAGTCATTAAGTGGCTTCTGCAGTCGAGTCTGACCTTTCTTCTATTTCCCTCACGCAGGACATCAACAAAGGCCCAAAGACTAAACCATCAATTATGGGAACTGCTTCCCTTAACCTAGCAGATTATGCATCAGCACCCGAACAGGACATTGAGATAATTCTCCCATTGTCTGTGCCTGATGGTGCACCTGAGTCCGCACCATCGCTTCATGTGAGTTTGTGATGTGAACAACAAACTCTAGTTAACAATTCTCCTTTGAATTGCCATCTGGTGTGACAATCAAAACTTATTTTTTGTTGCAGCTTACTCTGAGTATGGTGGAATTAAGAGTTCTTCAAGAAACATCTGATGCATCACAACGGTCTGCTGTGGCCACTCCATTATCTCCATTATCTGGTGATTTTGTTCCTGGAGGAAAAAATGAGGTTTCAGTTATTAAAGCAGGGCTGAGAAAGGTGAAAATCCTCACAGATCTGGTGTCGACACAAAGGTCCAGGAAGACTTGCCAGGACGATGAAGGAAATGAAGATAAGCGCTATGTTCACAGTGATGGTGCTGAATATCCGTGTGATACTGAGTTTCTTGATGATGATCTGGATGACAGAGCACAGGAAGATGAAGTTGGGGATTCAACTGTCAAGAATTCCTTCAGTTATGGCTCTCTGCAGTCTGTCAACTATGTTGGTGGCCTAGTTTATGCGCATGCACAGATTGATGGGGAGCAGGAGGACTGGATCTATTATAGTCACCAGAAATCTGATGTCGGTTACCATGTAGAGGAAGTGCCGTCATTAACTGCTGAGGAAACCGCCTTGCCAACTGCAAAACGGAGTATCCTTCCTTGGAGAAAGAGGAAGTTGAGTTTACGATCACTGAAGGCTAAAGGTGAACCACTGTTGAAGAAGGCATATGGAGAAGAGGGAGGCGATGATATTGACTATGATCGGCGGCTGCTAACCTCTTCTGATGGATCTATTTCAGAGGTAAATTTTCCTCTTAATGGCATTGTAAAATAAATCATCAGCGTCCTGTGCTTATTGGCGACGATGCAATTCAAGAATTTCCTCAAATAATGGCTTGTTTGTAAATCATAGAACTATTTTTGAATGTCCATGATATTTGTTCTAAGCAATGCATCTTTCAATTGCAGGGATCAAGAGGCGAAGATGGGTCAGTAAATGGTATGGTGTCAGAATTTGGTGATGACAATTTTGTTGTGGGGAATTGGGAATCAAAGGAGATACTTAGCCGTGATGGCCATATGAAGCTTTCTTCCAAGGTGTTCTTTGCATCAATAGACCAGAGAAGTGAGCGAGCTGCTGGGGAGAGTGCATGCACGGCACTTGTGGCCGTTATTGCAGACTGGTTCCAAGCAAATCAGGATCTGATGCCTATCCAGTCGCAATTTGACAGCCTAATCCGTGAAGGATCACTAGAGTGGAGAAACCTCTGCGAGACCGAGACATATCGAGGGCGTTTTCCTGACAAGCACTTCGATCTTGAAACTGTCCTTCATGCCAAGATCCGCCCACTCAGAGTCTCCCCAAGCAAGTCCTTTATTGGATTTTTCCTACCTGAAGGTACTGATGACATGTGCGGATTTGACTTCCTCGATGGCGCGATGTCATTTGATAACATCTGGGATGAGATAAGCCAGGCAGCAGAGTTCTCATCTAGTGATAGCCCTAACCTATATATAGTGAGCTGGAATGACCACTTTTTTCTCCTCAAGGTTGAGCGTGATGCATATTACATTATCGACACCCTTGGAGAAAGGCTCTACGAAGGGTGCAGCCAGGCCTACATTTTGAAGTTTGACACCACCACCACGATTCACAAGGTACCCAGTGAAAAGAAACCATCTAGCCCTGAGTCAAGTGGACCGCTGAAGGATTCTTCAGGGAGCTCCTCGACAGAGCAGGACAGTGAAGATGACATTGAAGAGAACATACTTGTGTCGAAAGGCAAGGAATCATGCAAAGAATACATCAAGAGTTTCTTGGCGGCCATACCAATCAGGGAACTACAGGTGGACATCAAGAAAGGACTGATGACATCGACACCATTACACCACCGCCTCCAGATTGAGTTCCACTACACTGAATCATCCCCAAAAGAGATTGCCTCGCCCCCTCAAGTTCTCGCCATCGAAGCCCCTTTTGAGTTCTCATGGCCTGAGCCACCACCAATGATGGAAGTTGCCCTAACACCTGCGGTCGCCGTTGTATAGCTTGCCACCAAGGTGGCTGAGACCTGACGACAATCTGCCCTGATGTTAACATGAAGAGCCTCTTTTTCCTTGGGCCACTGCAATCTGCATGGAGGGGGAACTTTGTTTCCTTTCTGTTTGCCCTGCTCGCTTGTCTAATATGAAATGACTAATATAGGTTTTCCTCCCAGGCATAGGAGCTTTCTTCCTGTATTTTGTATAAAAAGGTGTTTGCTCCTACCTATCTTCTCATCTGCTGGATTTGTAATCATTTATAACCTTGTGCTACTACTAATGAATGAGGATGCCCCTATGTTAATTAACTATGGGTATGTTTTTGTACATAATTTTCATCTAATTGGAATTCTGAATCTGCTAGTTCCAAACTCTGGTTTGAGTTTCAGAGAGATTTGTGTTGCTGCCTTTGAAAATAACTAAATCTGTTCTGGTCAGAATTTTCGATTGTTGCTGGTGCTGTTTACTGTAGTTTCTTGATGCTACAGTGTTCTCAAGTTTGGGGAGATACTGGTACGTAAAGAGCTGATCCATTTTCAGAACCAATCTGTCATACAGCATCAACTACATTTTCAATGAATGCGACACATGAGCTGCTGCCAAATGCGGATGAAAAGCTAACAATATCCACTCTCTTTTGGAGGTTGACATGTGATATGGTGAACTTGTGACAGTAATAACGAAGTTGATTGTTTGCACACCTTTTTAACTCCTGATCAGTAGTTTTTCGCGTTGGAACAAAAAAAAGAGCCTGCACCTTCAAAACTCAAATCGGTTTTACCGAATTTACTGACCAAAATTGAAGGTTTTTGGGTATATTCTTACATAAGCTGGTGAAGAGTGGCTTTGGTATTTTTTTTTAAGAGTATTAACTTACAGCTTAATCTGTTTTAGATGACTTCACCTTGTAGCAACCTTGAACTCAAAAGCTTAATCTCTCTCAAACAGGGACTTGGTTTTATCTGACCGATCCGCCATGTGCGCAGTTCTAAGTAGGAATGTCAGTAATACAACCTGAATTGTAAAATTCTTTCTAAGATGCTGAATTTTAACTATTGATCTGTTATTACTTACTAAAACAAAATCGATGATTTATCTGTAGAGGAGCCAAAGATAGGCTAGTTTGTGAAGAAACAATAGCATAATAAAGAAAATGTGTGCATACTTGGTTTACACGTCCATATTCCATTAGCTGTACATACTTGGTCAGACTATGATTAGTCCATGCATGATGTAACCTCCAAAGACACGCATTGTGGAGCCGAACAGCCAATCTGTGCCCATAATGCATGCGTTTGACAAGGAGTATAATCTTTATTATTTTTATTTTATCTGTTTCTTTATTTGAATGTTCCTATTGTAATCTTGTTTCTGGAGTTTAGCTGCCATCATTTTTTTCCTTGGTCGACTACGACCATTTGTCATGTAACATGGGCATCAAGAATTATCAGATTCATTAGATGATCTCTATTAGCTACCAAATCATACAGCGAAATCCATAATTAAAATAGTACCAAGAGAGATAATGGCATTCCAAGTTAACCAAATGGCATGAATGTCTAGGACGTAGGTATATGTTATCATTTGACACAGCTTGTGCATGAACACATATACAATTCTTCGGCATCATATGATAAATTTCATTCACTTCATGTGATCTCATGTTTTTTGCAAGTTAGCAAAAGGCTTGACCTAAAACGAAAGTTGGACGAACATGGCGCACCAAACAACTGAAGCACTATAAAATAGCCACTCAGATCTCGCAACCGTTGGATCAGCACCGAGAGGAGCTTTAGTGATCCATGGATTTCTTTTTAACGTAAAGTAGGTTCAGGAAGTTGATGGATTCAGTTCATCACCTTCCTGATCTTACCTGTCTACAGCTTGTTCTTTTTACCTCCACATGTCATATCACCATTGCTTCACTCACAGGTCAACAATTTGAACAAAAAACAATACATCATCATTGGATAGAAATGTCAGCAAAAACCTTCTGCGAAGAATGCTGATATTTCATTACGCGAATGTGTTCTGGTAATCATAAAAGGTGGGATTAGTTTACAAGATGGAGATCATTGTTTCACAAGACTTTTGCCCTTGTCGCTGTCTAGCCTGTACAAATGCTTCTCATGAAGCAAGCTTGACCGACTAGCAAGTTGGGAAAATGGAATTCGAAGTTTTCAGGGGGAGCAGGGCGGGGCAGCTGCTAAGTTCAGCTAAAGATCATTCGATTAAGGACATAGTTCAGACACAAGCTCAACAACTCCCCACATTGGCGCATCATTCTGCATTGATTTGAACATCAAAAGCATATTATGTAAGAAACGGGCACTGAACAAGATGTATAGCCATGATAAGTAGAAATAATTGCAGTGTATAAAACCATGTCTCACCAAATACACAATGTCAAATGCATTAGAGTAATCTTTCAGAGATTTCTCAATGTTGTTATTCCTGCAAAACCAGTTCTTTCAATTGACGCATAAATGATAAACCTGTAGCGTAATGGTAGACAATGCACAAGAACAACAGGGAAAGAAAATGAATCTTATCGCTTACACCTGTTAAATTGGAATCAAACAAAGAAGGATTCTTTTCCAACTGGCAACTGTAGTATGCTCTGTTGGTGTTAATAAATTTTCTAGAAATTTTTTCAGTTGCAGAATTGACAAGAAAAGTATCCAGCTTCCTTGGTTTCTCTGGTTCGCTGTACTCTGGACTAGCCACATGGAAGTTGCATGTGATCGAAAATTGGCTTTGCATTGATTAAAGGAAAACCAGTACAACAAAAGCATGAATTTTCTTGTGATTGCTCAACTCTGCTTTGAAACCAAAGAAACTTCATCTTTAAAAAGAAGAAAAAGAAAAAATGCAGCAATTTTTGGCCAACCCTATCTTTAGTTAAACTTATAGAGACAGAAGTGCATGACCCTGCACACAATGACACAGTAATGAAGTTGACACATCTAATCACATTTATGTCAACACAATAAGCAACTTAGATGATAAAGACAACTGAGACCAAAAGTCCTGCTGGAAGTATGGAAGCTCCATCAAGGGTAGAACGAAATCTCACAGGATTTTTCAAGCTCAGAACATTTCCTTAGGAGCTTACAATAGAAAGAAATTAGGCCAAAAAAGGTACAACAGAAACGATATAACCCATTGTGTTGTTTAGTAATTGACTCATTGCATCGAATTAACTAACTAAATTTCACCAACCAAAAGAATCTTGCCCACACTTTCAAAGCAAACGTGCTGTACTCCAAATCCATGGAAACCAACTTAGTTATAGATGTGACCAGAATAAAAAACAATGACAATTCTCAAGATGGTAATATCCCGCCATCTTTGAATGAAGCAAGCAAAAAAGCAAGGTAATAGGAAATTTACTTACAGAAATCCAACAGCAATCCTGTTTTCATAGTTTAAACCATCAGACATTCCCAGGTCCCCAATGTGATCTCCGAGTAGCAGCACATTGGTCCTCTTCTTAACTGATGAATAGTCATTAGTAGATCCATTTGGATCCCCCAAATTGTCATGCACTGGAGCTGCCATGTCCAAGGCGTGCTCATTTTTGTTTAAAACATGAATTGTCTTCCCTGCATTTGACATTAGTTAGTTACAATGTGAAGGTAAGGTACATATTACTTGATGTAAACAAGCAATCAATTAGTTATAGCATCAGTTGCAACTTGCAAAAGATAGCCTAGGTAAAGGGCTCCACCCATCAGCATTGACAGAAATATACAAATCAAAAGTAATCTTAAGTACCAAGAGGCCAATGTGATGGTCAAGTAACAGCAAATCCACACCCAGACTTCTGGAAGTTGGAAATTTCATTCGTCACATATTTGCATAAATTAAAGAATTTGCAGAGTGTAGGGCAATCACATGAAATCAGTTCCTTTTTTTCTGAGCTGGTTGTTGTCAACATACATCATGCATTGATACATACAATTCATGGAGATAGGATTACAAAATTACCTTTAAATGCTACAAGATGACCTTCTTCGTTAAAGACCATCCTGTTGGCAATAATCTTGATATTCTTGAATGATCTGTGGAGTTTCTGCCGGAAGACCTATAGGAGAGCAAGTGTGTCAGTCTGCAATGAAGTTCATGTTATCATATGTGGTATCATTCGTTTTTATCTGCAATGAAGTTCATCTTATCATATGTGGTTTCATTCTTTTTTATAACTTATTACCTCCTCAATTATGTCCGCAAGTCCAGCAGAAAATACTAACACTGGAATATCTCTCTCCTGAAATGAAATTTAAAGGGCTTTGTTAGACTATTACATTAACAACAGTTGATTCATCTCTATCTCCCGAAAATGTTATCATCACAGGTCAGGTAAACCTAGTAATAATATGATTAATATCACTTCATTACCTACAAATATCAAACAAAGGATCAAAAGAAATATGCATCAGGAAATTCCAGGAAATGATTCGTTCAGTGGACAGATACTTTGTCGGCCCAAAATGAGATGTATTCATAACATATGGGAAATAATCCGGTAATATAAATTGAAGAAAAAAATAAAAGAAGCAGACCAAGGGAAGAAGATATATTTACTACTTAAAAAAGGAGTTGATATTGGTAGTTCACCACCACTCTCTTATTGGTGGTTCATCTGCCATCCCACCATGCTCTCACAGAAAACTGGCGCCAACAGGTAGGCCCCAACCAGCACCCTCCTCTCGGAAACCAACCCTAGCTAGGTGATTCTTGGCCTGTCTCATGATTGAATGGTAGAGAAGGGTGTTGGCCGGATCAAATTCTAAGGATGTCCGTTACGTCTACACATGCAGGAACCAAATGAGCCCGGGTCTAAAGTCCAAACCCGTTCCCGATTCTGGCCACCTTCCGCCTCCACTCCACCGCCCAAAATGGCCAAACTCCGCCGGCTGTCTCCATGGCTCTCCACCGCCTCACCCGCGCCACCGCCCCCACATCGTCCTCCCTCTTTCAACCCTTCACCACTATCGTCCCACCCACAACTATGTCCGCCTCCCCGTCCTACATCGCCCACCACCTACTCAGCGAATTCTACCCACGCGCCTCCCACGACGCGGCCGGCCTCCGTCGCCTCGCTGTCCACCTCACCGCTCCTGCCGCCGAGTCCGTACTCCTACAGCTCCCCTCCTGGCGCCACGCCCTCACCTTCTTCCACTGGGCCGCCGACCAGCCGGGCTTCTGCCACCCCTGCTACTCATTCAATGCCATGGCCTCACTGCTCTCGCGCCCCCAACCCACACACCTCAACCGCCTTGCCACCTACGCGCTCGCCGTGCGATGCCCCATGACGCACAGCGCCTTAGGATTATTCCGTTGCTTGGGCGCCACTGGCCTTCCCGACACCACCGTTAGCGTCATTGACGGCGCAAGGACGTGCCTCAGTTGCACCCCCAGCTCGTACACCTACAACTGCCTTCTTGACACGCTCACCAAGGCCGACCGCGCGGACAACGCGGAGGCAAGGCTCTGGGAAATGGTGGCGAGGTGCAGCAACGGGACTGTTGATAAGTACACGCTCACCTCACTCCTGCAGTGCTACCACAATGCGGGCCGTTCCGATGACATGAATGACGTGTTCCAAAGGATGAGCGAGCCGGGGTGGGTCAATGAGCATGTGCTGACGATGCCGGCGGTGGCATTTAGCAAGTGGGGAAAGGTGGATGGCGCAGTTGAGCTAGTGGGGAGGATGGATGTGTTGGGGATGAGGCTGAGTGAGAAGACATTGAGCGTGCTACTGGTCCATGGGTTTGCCAAGCAGGGCAGGGTCGACAAAGACATGGAGATGTTTGACAAAGTGATCAGTTATGGGTTTGTTGTTGATTTGTCGATGTACAGTGTGTTGAGGGTCTGCAAAAATATAACATAAAAACTTAGCAAACTGTGTCATTTTTCCCAATCAGTGCCTGTATGCTTGCTGATACGAGTAATCACAGAGTCTACAAAAGAAACATCCAGAATGGACACTCAAATACTTCACGAAAGGGAGTAACAAAAAACTTGCTACCTTCCCATTTGACAAATTGCTAACAGGTAAATAAACAAAAACCAAAAACAAGTTGAAAACAAAAAGGTACATAAATCATAACTATTTCAAGCAAGCATTAAAGGAAAGGGACAAAAGACAGGAGCTAGTGCATATTTAAAAAAAATTAGAGTAAATTGTTTTGTAGCTCCCTGAACTTGCATCGTTGTCTCACTTAGCCCTCTAAACATGCAAATTACTTTGTGGGCTCCCTGAACTTGTGTCCGTTTGCACCGCAAGTCCAATTGGCTATTAGATAACAGAAGCACTAAGGTGGCATCCTACATGGTTGTTTCCTAGAATTCCTATGAGTTGCCGTCCTACGTGGCGGAGGTGATAGTAGCCCTGGGAGCCGACAGTGTGACAGGCGGGCAGTTGGGCGACAAGCAGCTGGAGGGCATAGTCGGTAGCAGTAGATCCTTAAGAACCTCGACACAGCGAGGCTAGAGGAGGTGGAGTAGGCATTGGCGTCGTTCCCGCCGCTGGTTTTCACAGAGAGGCGCGGAAGTAGGAGGAGCGGCTCGGGAAGGGACGATGGTGTGTGGGCACAACGACGGGGACGGCACCAACGAGGCCGATGGCAATGAGCACCGCAGCTCCGCTGCTCAGATCTAGAGTGTATGCTCCTCTCTAGCACTCACAATCTACGTAAAAACCGCCCGAGGAAGGCTCAAAACTCGCCATCAATGCCGCCCCGAGAACCGGCTGTGATTAGCCATCGCATTTCTGTTGTTCCGGTGAGACTTCTGAAAATCCAGCTGTGTCACGTTGTGTTCCATCTCTTCCTCCCTCACGTCCCCAAGTTAATTTGATTTCCGCTCATGTAGCACGACGAATCGACAATTCCTCTCCTCCGTGTTGGGTCCGCCGTCGTTGTTCATCGTCTTCTATGATCCTTGATCCAATTACCTTGCACACATGCATCGCCTCACTATCTCCCATCTTTTGACACACTTGTCTTCCTAGACCACTATGGTGCCATCGCCACCATGACAGAACTGCCACCGCCACTCATCGCCGACACCTCCCCACTATTCCAAACCCTGAACCACTACCAGCATAAGCTTCGCCTCGTCATCCTCATTCCGTTATGCCCATTCCCGGGGATTCGCCATCCGTCTCCTGTTGTCGTCAAGTGGAGCCCTACTCACTGTCGCCTCCCTCGCCCATGTCTCGACTAGAGTAAGAAGAAGACAACGTCATCTCTCTCTCTCGCCATGTCAGCATCCACCTCAACACTTCCATTATCTAATAGCCAATTGGATCTACAGTGCAAACGGACGCAAGATAAGGAAGCATACAAAGTAATTTGCAAGATTAGGGAACTAAGCGAGACAATAGCTCAAGTTCACGGAGCTACAGTGCAATTTACTCAAATTTTTATATAGCAGCTTCATTGTTATCATTAGTTCTTTTATAGTGGCATGGTCATACTTTATTAGTGATCATAATACATACCAAAATAACCGAACACAAAAATGTAACCCTATACATGTTCCAGAGGAGTATAGCAAACAATTTGCATCCCCCTTTGGTTCATTAAAATTAAACTATTAAGGTGTGAGAAAAGAACATCAAACCTCCAAGAACTCAAAGAGCTCCACCACTCCATCTCTAAAAGCAATTGCAGCATCAGCCACAGATTTCCTTATAGCTTCGTGTGTAAGTCCCCCTTCAATAAGGAGACCATGTGCCTTCTCCCACCTGTAGCAAGTAATGACATCAGTACTGCTTAGAATACGAGGGTGAGTTGCCTAAATTGAACATCTAGTTGAGATGCATGATATATTCAAAAGTGAAACTGTATGCTGGACAACTGATCAATGGCATGATAACATGACAAAAGCATCAAGAAAACTACCAAGTTTGAAGAAAGACTTAATGTCTCACTAAATTACTACTTCTGAATTCTCACATAGCACATGATTCAACTCCTGTCCACTGCTAGGAACAGAACACCAAATAATATGAAACACAAATATATTATAACCAAAGATGCCTCGAACCATGTGGGTCACAAGATAGCTAGGCTCTAAAGAACGAACAATGCAGACTCACCATCACTTTAAAACTGAGTTCCACACTAAACAATCTTGCATCCAAATTATTGTCCTAAGTTGAACTGTCTGTATTCTGGAACTCGCCACTTTGACCACATGGTCTCTTAGCTGTCAACCCATAGCCAAGCACTAAGCATTTCAAGTTTCGAATGCTTCAGCCACGCAAACCTCCAAAAATGCTATCCATACAACTCAACCAATAGGTCAACACATTCTATTATGGACAAGCAGAACCAACGCCAATAAGGTCAAACTCAAATACTATCAGTGTTCACTTCACTCAACCCACCAAGCGCACCCTATATACCAATGCCAAAGAAGATATGTTTACTCCACCATAATGGAATCTACCTGACCGGCATTGTGAAGTAAAACTACATATTTGCAGAAGCAGCGGAACACACACTACCGTAGAAGAATTCCTACCACCCCTCACCATTCTTCCATGAGCTTGGCCTTTTCCGGGAGCGGGATATCGGGGGAGATCTCGATGGGGTGGTAGTGCTCGAACAGCGCATCCCTCTTTGCGTCGTACTCCTCGTTCCCCTGCCTCAGCAGCCCATGGCTACCTACCACCACACATACATATGCACTCAGGGACACTTCAAACTCCCCCAAAACCGTAATTCTCCAAGAGAAATTAGCGAAGAAACGAGGAGCGTACTCTGGCCGCGGGAGCCATCGTACCAGTACCGCGTGAGCGTGCCGTCGAAGTCGGCGATGACCTGCGCCAATGCCAAAACCCTAATTGGGCTCCAAAGCCATAACCAAATACCATAGAGGTGGCGAGACTGGAGAAGAAGAGCGGACCTGCATCTTGGCGGGGCCGGCGGCGCGGACGGCGCCGGCCTTGCACGCGAGGGCGTCGGCATCGGCGACGACGGAGTCGGGGGTCCTCGTGGCGGAGGAGAACATGGTGGCGGGGTGGTAGGGTTCCGGCGGCGAGGAGCGCGGCGGGAGAGGAGGCGGCGGCGGAGGAGGAGACGGGACGGGGAGAGCGAGAGGAGAGGTGGGCTCATCGTGGGCCACACTCATCGTGGGCCGGAGGGAGATGGGCGTTTCCATTTAGGCCCCTAATAAAATTGTCATTTAGCCGATAAGTATATTCTTCAAGTTTAAATGATAGGTCTGTTCTTTTTTTGCTGTGATTTTTGGGCTATTTGTGTGAAAGATTATAGAGTAACTGAAACTCATTTGCGATTTTTACCGATATAAATAAAGTCAGTACAGTATGTATTATAATTAACTAGTAAACTCTATCTTAAAAAGATACTCTATTTAAAAGTTAGTTACCGTAGAAAAACCAAAAACTGATGCTACAATCTGAAAAAGAACAAGTCCATAGCCCGTATAGCATTTTTCTTCTCTCTTTTAAAGAGGACGCATACCATGTGCACACGTGTGTCCGCTAGAATATTTGTGCGCACACAATTTCAACCGGACGCACACGTACGTATTTCAATTATAAAGCAAATCGTATCATAGGCCACAGGCTTGTCCTTACCTACTAAGATATGTATGATCTAGCACGGCGTGTTAAACTTACTAGTCTCATAGGCGCGGCGGCACATCGCGCCAACCACCGTGTGTACCGAAGTAAAAGAGACGAAAATCCGTAGCTAAAGGAATGCGTAGGGGTTTTTTTTAAAAAGCGAGGGGTTTTTCGCAATAAAAGGAGATCAGGGGTTTTTTTCGTAAAAATCAGCGGTTGGTTTGAAAGAACTGAGGGCCTGTACGTAATTTTCGAAAATACGGATCGTTATCAGCGAAAAATTAATATGCGCAGGGTTTTTTTGAAAAATACAGGGACTTATTCGCGAGGAAAAAGGACCTTTACATAATTTCGGAAAAATAGAAGGGATTTACCTCCCCCGGCCGTACCAAAAACTGGGCGCCACGCGTCAGGCGGAGCAGCCGCAGGGGCGACGTGGCCACCCTCAGCGCGCGCTTCCCGCGGGGAGTAATAGGTTGTGATTATATGGACCTAAGAAGAATCTTCTGGTGTGATATGTATAATGCTTTGCGGCGTGTTAAACATCCATACAAGGATCTAGTAACCTCTTAGCATCCTCGTCTCAAAAGTACCGTAAACTTTGCAGTGTCCTAGCGGTTCTTACAATCTCCTATGGAAATCAGCTCCTCTCTACGGGGAAGTCTTGGATCATTGATACGACCATAATTCAGGCAACTTTGTGTGTCAATCGTAACGAAAAACATCACTTTATAGAGTAGCATTAGGATCTACTAAGAAAACAATGGCTTGCACAAGCAGATACCTTCACCGTTTAGTACATGGTGTCTTATTCATATAGCACATATAGTGTTTTCTTAAGTCTACCTATGATGTAATTGCACCACTCGCCTAATTATTTAAGTCTTCTAAGCCTCTCTCTCCTAATGGGTGTTTATTCTTCATAGTTTTGGTCACCGACTTCCCCGTAGTCATATCCCTCCACTGCAACATCATTGTCAACAAAAGGTTCCATGTCAACAAAATCACCAATTTTGCCTCATCGAGGTTAGCACATATCATCGAGTCTGAAAAACAACATATAAGTAAGGCTTAGTACAAAAGTGCTTAGCAAGCCGTGGAAAGGTAATGCATGTGATATCATATATACTCACGGCCACCATGTTGTTCTTTCAAATGTAATTGATATCCAGAATAATACATTTACCCATTTGTTGGACAAAGCCAAGTTTTAATTTAAAAAATTCTATTATCGCCAGAATGTTGTGGAATTTTTACATCATGGGTTAGGAACCCACACGACGCGCTTTTAAACCTGAAAGCTAGCAGTGATATCACATTTTACTCTAATCAGATGTGATTACTTTACCCATAGCATCACTTAGCTTGTCTCATGCACTACCCTTAGCTCATAACTAAGCCAAGGAAAGCAGAACCTTTAGCCAATCCATACTTTGACCTTTGTTGTCCACACATCCCCACAAAAAGAACACAGGTGGAGATACCTACATGGTAATCTCCCACGCTAGGGTGGTTGCTCCCACCTGGCAACAGCCACCTCCTTACCCATGCAGAGACAACTATTTGGCTGGTTACTCAGTTCAGTTTGTCCCCATAACAGATCTATGGTCAGCATAGTTTGCACCTCTTTTTGACGCACGTGCCTAGTTGATTATGACCATAAGTGTTATCCATGTGTAGAGACACCCTGACTTTCAAAATACAACCCTATCTAGATTGTTTTTATTCAGCCCTACCTCGGTTATTTTTACTTCAACTTCCCTAAGTTACTCTACCCACCAGATACTCCATTACCCTCCCTGTGTTATAACCAATGGTCACCTATGCGTTAGGCGGGTAATGGGGTGGCCGCCTAGTGTCTAGACCGCCTAGGCAAGGCCTAGGCTGCTGAACAGAGGAGGAGGAGATGGAGCTCGACCTCGTGTTGGGACCGAAGTAGGTAGAGGGCATAGAGCTTGGCCTTGCGCATGTTGGAGGCGACGGGGTCGGTGAAGGGTAGGTAGATGGACGTGGACAGGTGGAGGGAAGAGACGCTGCCGAGGGAGACGAAGAGGATGAGGAAGAGGAGGGGGAGGGCGACGAAGAGGAGAAGATAGTGGTGGGACCAGAGGAGGTGCCCGAGAGATGCGGTGGAGAAGGGGAGCGCAGGACGGAGGTCGGAGATACGGAAGGAGGCTAGCGAGCAAGAGGACAAGGAGGAGAGTGAGGCGCATGTGTACTTACTTCATCTGTGGCTAGGAGCAGAGGAAGACCGAGGGCGACGGTGATGGAGAACCGCGGGTGACAGCGATGGGAACCGCGGGCGGTGGCATGCGACAGGGAACTGCGGGCGACAGCGACGGGGAACGGCTGGTGACGGCACAATGCCGCTCCATACGGCCTAGCCCGCCTAGCACCGGTGGGTCCGCCTAGGATTGGCATTGACTGCCTAGGCAGGCCGACCGCCCAGAGGAGTGCCTCTGCCTGAGTAACGGCGGGGAGCTTACGCCAGCGCCTACCTAGGCGCTTGCCTAGAGGAAACTAGTTATAACAACACTGCTAGACCTGCACGGTCTAGCCCCAAGATAATTCATAACCCTCTCCGGGTTATAGCAATATTGTTGGATCTCCCCGGTCCAGCCTTACGATCACCTAGTGGATCTACTTGATCCACTTGACATGTTTTAGTTGTTTTAATAATTTAATTTGATATTTATGTATTCCATAGAAAATATTTTAGAAGAGATGATCAATGGACGACTTGTCTGAGTGTGCTCCTGCTCCCACCAATTTGTCAAACTTAGATACGAGTCTTACGGGCCCTCATTAATACTTAGAATCAACTTCTAATGATAATTTCTGAATTTTGAGAAAAAAACATTTTTTTAATTATGATGCAAAACCTAATTATGCATGTTCTGCCATCCTTCCTAATCTAACAAGATTATCCTTGTATTTATTTATGTTTAATTTAGTTTCTGGGTATTTATGTAAATGTTGCAGAAAATATGATGGCGTCAGAAGAGTGAGTAAATACATGAATCATTGGAATGTGCATGTGTGGGTGTGTATGTCACAGCCTAGTTGTTTATTTCAAATTTTTTAGTAAAAAATTAATTTAATTCAAAATAAAAACAAGTGTTATTTGGTTGCTTAAAATTTGAAGATGTTATTTGCCTATTTCTAGTTTTTTTAAAAAGGGCTTTTATTCTGAAAAGTAATTTAACTAGAACATAAACAATATTATTAAATAAAAAGCAATTTGAATTTATGTAAAAATCCTATTTCAAATTAACAATTTTAAAGCATTTGGCATTTGTTTGGATTCTCTATGAATTTCCTGGATTTTTAAAAAATAATTTCAAAGGTAAAAAGTATTTTTGTAAAAATTTAAAGACCAATTTTAAGTTGTAAATATTTTCGTAAGTCTAAAATATATTCAGATTTTCTGTGATTTTTTCTGAAATTTTGGATTTTATTTGCTATTTTCTAAGAGTTTCTAAAGCTTTCTAGCTTTCTCAAAATTAAAGCTTTGCTCCACTCCACCTTTGCTGACCACTCCGCTGAGCTTCTCTGCCACCGGAGCGTTGCTGTCATCGATGACCGAGTCGCCTCCAGCGCCTTCCTTATTGTCGATAGTCTCCATGTCCTCCCGAGCACCGCGCAAGGAATAACTGGACTCCACACGACCCGACCACTCTTGCTTCCGACCACTATAGAGCATCCAACCATTGTAGAGCCTCCGACCGCTCTGTAGTCTCCGACCACTTCGACCACTCCAACCACATTGCCGTTTTTGACCGTTGTAAGCCTTTTGACCACCAAGCTTTGATCACTAAGTTTCGACCACCAAGATTCGACCTCTTTGTAGCTTCTGATCACTCTTAGTGTTCCGATCACTCTTGGCTTTCTGACCACACATAGCGTTCGACCACACAGAAGCTACTGACCGACTCTTGTAGGTACGACTTCCAACCGACTCTTGTAGATTCGACTTCGGACCGACTCCTGTAGCTTTGAGTTCTGACTAACTCCTATAGTTTCAACTTCTGACTGACTCCTGTAGCTATGACTTTCGACTGACTCCTGTAGCTTCGACTTCTGGCAGACCATTGTAGCTTCGCCTTTCGACCACAACCGCTATGTTAAAATGGGGCACCATGATTTCAAATGAGTGAATTTAACCCAAATTAGGGTATTTTTTGTATAAAAATTATTTTTAGGCTATATACCCATCTATAATAATTCAACAAAACATACATCTTTGAAAAAAAATACTCGAATTCAAAGTTTTGAACGAATTTAGATCATATGCTTTGCTGATTTATATGTATAGTCAGCACATACCAACAATCAAACAATCATAAAAAAAAGTAACTACAATTCGAATTTTAGTTCAAACTTATTCAAACTAGTTAGTAAACTAGTTAAACTCAACATTCAAAGATTTTCAAATTTTTTCACACACAATACATAGAGAAAATATCTATTTTAGACCATAGTGCCCAGACACCATAGTGTCACAGTCATATGTATGTATGTTTGTATGAATGCATGTATGTATAGAGTTCATGAGCCTGCGATACTTCGAAATTATGAGAAGAATAATTGCGATGTATTACATTTCTTATTAGATGTAGAAAAATGTTATGCTAACGGTAGCACTACGTTCTATATACCAATATATCTAGTGTCATGACCGAGCACCGTCCGCCTTAACTATACTATTTCTCAATTTGAAATGGACCGATATTACTATCGTGTCTTGCTACCTTTGGGGCAGTGGCGGACGCAGGAATTTTAGAATGGGTGTTCAAAGTTGTAAAAATATTTTTCAGTACAAAACATAAAGATCTACAGTAGCAATAGTTAACATACAATTGTTCATACTAGGGATAATATCTCAAATAATATAGTTAGTCAGGCACAGAAGTACTCATCGGTCGTCGGGGGCCCGAAGCGGCGGAGTTGGACTGCTGCCTGCTGGACGACGGGTCAGCGATAGCAGGTGGAGTGGAGACGCCGATACGGTGAGACGACAGCCTGACTCCAGGAGGTGGCACGGTGTCAGCGTGCCGCAGAGCGGAGGCGCGGTCGCATGATTGCGAACTCGCGGTGCCAGCGGAGCGGAGGGCCAGAGGGCGGAGGCGCGGTTGCGAGTCGTGCGGCGCGCCGGCGCGGAGCCGGAGCCCAGATCTAGCCTCCAGGCGGTGTCACGGACTTGCGGTGCCGGCGGAGCGAAGGGCTGGAGGGTGGAGGCACGGTCGCTGGTCATGCGACGCGCCAGCACGGAGCCTAAGCCCAGATCTGGTGGTGTCGCGATGCCGGTGGAAAGGACGGCCGGAGGCGCGATCGGCCAGTCGCGCTGCGCCGACGCGGAGCCAGATCGACGCAAGCAGTGGGCCGGAGGCGCGGTCGACGCGGGCTGCTGCTCGCCTACTCTGCTAGGGTTAGGGATTGGCCATTGGGGAGTTGGGCTCAGGCAGGATGGGGATCAGGAGGGAGACGTCGTTTTTATCGCCGCACGCGCAAAATGGGCTGGGTCGCAGGCCACTGTTGCGTTTCCGGCTTTCCGCGTCGGGCCAGCCGACTGATTGAATAGTGATAGACTGAAACTACAAAATAGTTATTTTGACCCAAATAAATAAATAAATATGTATGTATGTATGTATTATACCTTATATATACTAGGTTTTTGTCAAAAAGTTTGGGTGTTCAGCTGAACACCCATGACCTACTGTAGATTCGCCCCTGCTTTGGGGGTCAAGCAAAGTCTACTTTGAGCCGCCTTTTTTTTTGGAATTTAGACAGATCTTACTGACAATTGAATTTATCACAAGTGAAATTTAGTCGGTTTTCACAAAACTTTTCCTTGTTCATTATTACATATAAATAAATAGTAAAATCCTCTTTGGATTGCCTAGAAATTTTGGAGAATTCTAATCTTTAGAACTTTTCCTATAAGGGTTGTTTAGGACATAACAATGAAGCTATCAATTTCCTTCGAAATGCATTTATATGGCTCCAATCTTCATAGGAAAATAAACATGAACTCAAACCTCACGTTATTTTTCTATCTAAGAAGTCTAATGTACTTCTCTTTTTCTCTTTCTCTCTCCACTCTATATCTAATTAAGTAACATCCTGTCTCAAAATTCATGTATTTTCCATGTGATGCATCCAAATACTTGTTTTGAATAATTCATATGGTTTTGTTTCACATGAGATTCAACAAATTATGGTATTTCAGTCCAACATTTTCCCTGCACTTTCAGTGTTTTAGGTTACGTTGTTCCAAGAGTCCCTAAACATTTTCGAGCAACCTGTAATGATCCAGTTTCTTTGGGCCACGATGGCGTTTCTGCCTTTTCCACTATCCACGTGCTCCTCGATAATGCCACTTGACCCGTCACGTGCCAAGCTCCCGATAGGACCGTACCCTAGCGAACCAGAGGCCGCCACGTGCCGAACACCGACGAGCCGGGCCCGCCACGGGGACGCGCAGTACAAGCCGGACAGACGCGCCGCCATACAGAACCAAACTAATGACACGTGGGCCCAGAAGTCTCTTGACCCACATGTCATTCAAAGACCCGTTTGCCTGGGTAACGCGCGATCGAGGTGCGTGCCCCTCTGGCTGCAGGTGGGCCCTACCGTGCAACGGCGGACCAGAACCGTCCAGAATGCAATACGGTTTTCTGCCACCTCCTCGGTCCCGCCGTTTTCTCCCCTACGTCGGCCGCGAGCCGCTCCCTCCGCTCGGTCCATGGTCCACGGGTTGCAAAGCTTTGCATACTCGCGTCAGTGAGTTCATAGACCACGTCTATTGAAATCCCGGGCCGGCTCACGCCGTCCGCGTGGGCGAGCAAGCCGTACAGCCCACGACGGGCACGGACCACGGGGATCCCGTCCCCACCTCTCCCCCGCTCCGATCCGTTCCCCAAATCGCACGAGCTCAGTGCTTTCCTCGCGAATCCCCCACCCTTGGGATAGCGAGACGCGGAGAGGCATGGCCACCGGCGGCGAGCATGTGGCGGCGGCGGAGGAGACGCCGGAGAGGAAGGCGGTCGAGGGGGAGCCCGGCGCTGCCACGGAGCTCCCGGCGCCCTCCGGATGGACAAAGAAGGTTTGGTTTGGCACCTCCTCCTCGTCCTCTTGCCTGTTGGTGCTTTCGGGTCGCACGCACCGCTAACGGTTTGTTGGGGCTCGCGAGAGGGGTGCGGCGAGGCTACTGAGCTCGAATTCGAGGGTCCCTGGCTTGGTTGTGGGGAATTTTGCCTCTGCGTTCGGGGTCGGCCGTTGGATTCTAGGGTTTCGGAGCTCAATCGAATTAGGGACCCTACTGTTCGTGGGGTGCGATTGTTGTTCTGTGGAGTCTAGGGCTTTGTAGGTTGGGTTCTAAGATTTGTGAGCTTAATTAGGGTTCGTAGTTAGTTCGTGGCATGCGGTTAGGTTCGGTTGGATACATCATGCGTGCTAGTGTTGTAGGGATTTCAGGGATGGTTTCGTAAGTTCGCAGTTTATTTAGCTAGTGATGGTTGTGCGGCTTCGATGTGACCGTGATGCAGATATTGCGCCTCTCGGCAGTTTGCGTAGGTATTCGCAGATTCGTAGGGTTCCCGAGCTTGTTTCAGCTCTGTTTAGGTCTTCATATTGCAGTTTGGGGGGGCGGAATATTATATCCCACTTCTTTGGTGTAATTCATTTTCAATTGGTGCGTTGTTATGCATTGGGTCTGCTTTCGAAGATCTTTTGGACCCCCGACTCTTTCTTCTTGGGTGGATGATTGGGTGAAGAATCTGAATTGAATGAACGTTCCGAAATTCCATCAGGTGTGTCGCATATGGAATTTTAGCAGGTTTACACGCAATGCTAGTAAACACCCATGAGTTGGCCGAAGCTATGGGTGAACCTGGATTTGGACGTTTGAGCTTCAATTCACAATCATGTCCCATTTTTTGAATGAGCCAAAAACAACTTTCAACAATTTACCCCGATTCTCTCTCTAACAACTTTATCAAATGTCTTGCTAGAGACACATAGGGCTAACGAACTTAGCTAAAGTCTGCAGAATCAGTCATGACTAAGAAACAAACAGGTTAACCTGGCATTCCTGGGGAACTGGTACTCGACCGAAACCAGCCAATTACCACCGTTTTTCGAAACCTTGTCACAACATGTGCTTTTGTCAATTTGGTTATAATGTAGGTTTTCTGAGCTTATTTTTTACTATTTATAGCATGATCTGCTCCTCCAAATTGGTGTTTGTGTTGTAATGTTGGATTTGTGTTGGATTTTATAGATTTGATTAATGATTGGCTTGGGCTGGGTTGGATGCAAGTTAATGTTTTTGAGTTCTGCTGATATAGTAAGATGCTATTCTAGAGAATGATCTAGACTATTAGGCTAAACTTATCGTTTTGGCATCAGTTACATATTAACACATAATATCTGCATATGTCACCTTCTCTGGATTTGACCCATTGTTCTGTTTGTGTAACTTTCATAGCTTGATTTAGCCAACTTATTGTTGTTTCTGTAGTTACTCTTGGGCATTGATTTATGTTTACTTGTGTTCATATATAGTAAATGTGTTAGCCTCATATAGTTAAAACTTGTGATTTCTCTTAGTTCGGATCTATTACATAATGAGGAAGAAGAAACGTACCACTGTTGTTACGGCGTCGCCTAGGCGACGCCAAGTCGTCCTGGCGCCGGGGAGGAGACGCCGGGGAGGTTCGCCTCGCCTTGCCTGAACCCTAGCTTCGGCCTCCCTCCACCCGCGCCGCCTCCCTCCCTCCCGCCGCGCCGCTTTCCTTCCTCCCGCCGCGCCGCTTTCCTCCCTCCCGCCGCCGTCTCTCTCCCGTGCTCCGGCCACCTCCCTCCAGCGTGCTCCCGCCGCCGAGGGGAGGGGAGGCGACGGGGGGAGGCGGCGGGGAGGAGAGGCGCCGGGGGGGGGGGGGGAGGAGGTGGTGCGGGGAGGAAGCGCTGGGGAGGGGAGATCGGCGCTGGGAGTCGGCTGTCGGGGAGACGGGAGTCGGGGGAGACGAGAGGCGACGCGAGAGAGAGGGAGTCGCGAGAGAGAGGCGGAAGAGTCGAGAGACGCGACGCGAGAGAGAGAGAGGCGGAAGAGTCGGGAGACAGAGGAGACGCGAGATGGGAGTTATACGCGCGAGAGACGGCATCGGAGCGAGAGAGCGACGGCATCGGAGCGAGAGATCGTCGCCGTGCCGGTCGCCTAGGCGTCGCCGGGCTCTCGCCTAGGCGTCGCCTAGGCGTCCAGGCGCTCTTCACTCGCCGTGCTCGCCGACTCCGCCGTGACAACCATGAAACGTACTATGAATGTCTTTATCCACAATTTCTGCTTTAGCAGGCTTCCTCCTCCTTTTGGTCCTTCATTTTGACATCCAAACTTTTGTAAATCATATCTAGATATGGGAGTAAGAGGTTCAAAACTCCATATATCCCTGGAACATCTTAATTAGCACATTATTGACAAAATATCTTTCATGTTTAGAACATCCAGGTCCTGTTATTGATAGATGAAGGGGCATCCTGGTATTTGGAGTATGTACTATTGGCTTTATGCATTCATGGTATCTTTGGCCTTTGGGATGATTTATAGTTGAGGGTAGTTGTAAAGGTGTGCTATCATATCAATATATGGTCTGCTACTATTTTTTTCAAGAAGTTTTTTTGAGCAATCTATAGGTTGTGAAGCTCAAATACAGAGTTTTGGTTCATAGAACTCCGCAGAATCTGTGCTTACTGGAATTTTCTTATGAACTTTTCCACTCTAGGTCGATGTTATTGCAAATAGTTGTAAAGGTGTGCTATCGTATCAATATATGGTCTGCTACTATTTTTTTAAGAACTTAAAGAGTTTTGTTGAGCAATCTATAGGTTATGAAGCTCAAGTACAGGGTTCTGGTTCATGGAACTCCGCATAATCTGTGCTTACTGGATTACTGGATTTTTCTTCTGAACTTTCCCTTTCTAGGTCGATGTTATTCCAAATAGTTGTATTTTCTTCTGTCCAAAAGATCGCTGATCCTATGTTGCTTGAAGTTTTTGGCTGTAGCTTCTGTGTATGATTAGCATCAACTCTATTATTGTACTTAGATTCCTTCTGTTAGATGTAACAAAGTGAGATGTGAAGTACTCATCTATAAGTTTCGAGTTGATACTGCAAATATGCAACTAATGGTAGACCATCAACACAACATATTAGTTTGTTTTCAACAGTGTCATTGTGCTTTGTGGCATCAAATTATTGCAGCTAATTAGTGGTATCTTATCCCTAGTTACTTTAGCTGGTAGGATAGCCTTGTCATTTTTCACCTCATTAATGAGTTTGTACAAGTTTATCCAAAAGTTTAATTTTGTTTGATTGAAAGAACTTCCGGTGGTGAAGAAGAGTTCTCCAGCTGCACAGATCCACATCACAACCCAAAGAGGAACAAGATAGTGGTACTTAACAATAAGTCTCCCAAATTTTGTTGGGCTTCAGACATCCTCACATGGACATTATTAACATGAACCAACAAGATAGTTCTTCCTTGATGAATAAACACAATAAATTGCACGTGCATCAAAAGTTTACTCTTGGTGCTTTATGGCATAGCCTGCAATGGTTGATCACAAATGGGTTGTGGTTTCTGAGGCCATCCGTTATGTGTATGCTTTTTTATCTGCTTCTTGATAGGTTCTGTAGCTCTTACACGATTTTTTTGGTTAGGAGTTAGATCAGTGCATGGTAAGCTACATCTTGGGGACTTCTTCAGTTGTACATTGTTATATGAGAGGATTCAATGTAAAGATATAAGCGTTATGACAAAATGATATAACTGAAGTCACAAATTGTTATATGGACTAGACTGCATTTTTTTTTCAACAAGACACAAACACAAATATAGTGAGTACATTCTGTGCACAAGCATTCAAAGAAGTTATTGACATCTGTATTTTGGAGTAAAACTAGTTCTCCACTAGAATAGCAAAGCTTCTATTAGATGATTAGATTATTCGGATCTACGTATATTTTTATTTTTCTTGATCACGAGTCTTTTTTTTTTGGGCTCTATTCCCTTAAGTTCCCCCAACAGGCTATCTATCAGAGATTCAGAAGTTAATAGAATGAATCTATCCTCCCAGATACTTCGGTTGCATTGATATTTCTTGGGAAAATTCCCAAAGATGGAAATTTAGCGAAACAAATTGCAACCAGACTTGACTAGAACTAACATTGCAAACACCAATAGTTATGCCAAACAATATCATAATTATGTTTTCCATCTAGTTCTAATGTCACCTGGGTTTTAGGCGAAAACAAACTTTCAAAATCTCAAGACTGCCCTTGGCTTTCCACTTTGCCATCCTGGTGCCTGGCCCAGGTAACCAGGTTGCAGTAGCCGACACACCGTTGTTATGCTAAGACATGTTTGGGCGGAAAAATTGACTGGATCACACTTGGAAAACAGTGTGTTGAAAGGACGGTAAAAATGTCTTTTTATGCTACTAATGGCCAGCTTGGACAGGAAAGTTGATGGCAATGCTATTTGCCACAAACCTGTTGAGATGTTATTTTCCAGTTAAACTTGGTTGTGATGCCATCCAGCTAAATTTCCTTCTTTGGGACGCTAGATAAGCTAATTTCCCCTATTTATTAGGTGCAACAATGGTTAATAATAATGATGCTGTGAACAGAAAATGTCTCTTCTACTTACTTTGCTTTTAGGCCAGTTATAATGTTCTTGCATTCCTTTTTGTTACTCTTTCTGCTATTGTGCTTCACCTTTTCTATCAATCTACTTAGTGCGTTCTTACATTTCTAAACCTACCCTCAAAAACTTTTAATGTCATTATTTGGCGCAAATATTAAGTGATTTTCTGTTTTTAGCTATATTTTCTTGAGACTAAACTTTTTTTATTTCATACATTTCACTGAGATGTTTTTAGCAGATCAATATTTACACACTGATGTCATTTGCTAAAACTATTATATTCACTAGTATTATGTAGTCCGTTTTGTGGCAGGGTTTAAGATGTCTGGTTCTCTTGACTCCATTCTAGGCAGCAGTAATCTATGGTGTAACTATTGTGTGCATGATTGTTGGTCTATTGCTTTGTTACTAATATGCATGACAGAATGATAAGCATCAGCCAGCATGAAAGAATGCCATTGCTGATTATCCATCCCTCAAGTAATAGTTTGTTGATGTCATCCCATCATCCTATCGTTATCTGGTCATTTTTAGTGTTTTTAAGTTATCCCCATAGTTGATGTCGTTTTTTCAGTATGTGTAAATTACTAAACTTCTTTCTTGGGATGATATTAGACATTTTATTTTGTTATCCGTCAATGTTGGTGACAGACTGTTAAAGAAATACTGGAAAAGGCTGACTAATAGCTCCACTGGAAGCAATCCACATACTAAAGACTAAATCTTGAACTTTCTGTAACCTTGGTTATTATAGTCTCAGCACACACTGGTCTTAACAGGAGGCAGGGTCCTTCATAAGTTCACGATTAGATATAGAGATATAAGATTTGGTTTGTGGCAGTATGACCCTGTCTTAAATTACAACTTTTTCTTGGATTGATGATTTCCTTTTAAATAGTAATGAATCCAACCGCTCTGTGAAGGTTGTCTGCTGTCAGTTGCCCTGTGGCGTGGTTCTCCTTAATATCTTTATTTAGACATTTGAGTTATAGTATTTCTAGTGTAATCGTGTTCTAGTCATGGCTAAGAGCCCATATATTTAGATAGAAAGAAACTAATAGACCATGCTTTTGGTATACTTCCTTGATGTTTTGTTTTGAATGAGCAATATTACTAGAATTATGGTGATTTTAGGAAAGCAAAATTGAGTTTATGAAGTTAATAATTTCAATTAAAAAATAGCCTTTTGTCTATTTATGTTGTTGGACTGTCTGCAGATGAATCTTCCACAAGTCAAAATGGACGCTTTACATGCAACTTTTAGGGCAACTTGCCTGTTAAGTCGGCTTTACTAAATTTATCATCAGTATTACAGCTTCAGTGGTGTATTTACATTGTTTCTGGCACAAATGATCCCAAATTCTTAAATGTATCTTGTTTTGGCTAGCTCTTGAGTATAGTGTAAAACCCCTTGATATAGGAAACTGAGAAGCTACTGAAAATTATTTCACACGTTTGAAGCTCAACGGAGAATTCGGATGCTGCTGCGGCGCCTGGCTGTGTAATCATGGGGCATCTTTTTATTACAACTTCACATCTGGATTTCTTCAATGGATTTTGCCGAACCGCATAGGCTATCATTAGCTTCTGGGTGCAAGGGCTGAAGTCTGCGCCCCACTAAAGTTAATGATTTTCTTTGTTTCTATTGAACCTCCTAAGTTGTCCATCCGATGCTTCTATGTACAAGTTATTTTTAGACAACTTCTGCTTAAATGTTTCTGTCTTCCTTTTGGTGATGACCAAATGAACAAGTACGGAGTTGGATGGAGTCAGACAAATTAGTGAGTTGGATTGTATAGAAAAATACAAATAGTGTGATATGGGCTGGCTTTTGTAGGGGTTTGCGATGAACTGAAAGCGGGGGAAGAAGATGAAACCGAGAATCTGAATTAGAACAAAGAGGGTAACAGGGGAGATTGTAGTTGCCCTCTTGCGTGTGATGGACGTTGTGTCCAGCCAGCGCAGAGGCTCTGAGACGCCTCAGACAGACGAGATTGATCTATTGTTTGCCTCTGAGCATTACAGCATACGTCCTCTTGTATAGGACTTAGCAAACTGACTTATCATATGTAATCTATGCCTACTGTGACTCAGAAACCTATTCTGAAACTAACTTATACAACTGGACTTGCAGTAGTAATACATTCCAATCTATTAACTTGCCATCTGAAGCGTTTGCTGCTTTGCCGCTCCGATTGTTTCTCGTCTTGACGTTGTTTGTAGCACATCACGCATTGTCGGTTGCTGCTTGGAAGTCCAACACGGCTTACTGCTCAATCTTCTCAACTTGCTGTTTTGTAGATCTTCGTGTATAAAACTTCCCCCAATAAGAGTCCACAACATAGTGGCTGAGTAGCTTTTTATGAGCTAAACTTCGACTAGTTCCTATATTAAAATGCCCATACACCTGTTTTTTGTTGTTTGTCTGCTGTAACAAACTGAAAGTGCTTGATACACTGGTATAGAATGTTATGAATATTATGTGTATTGATATGAGACCCAAAGGGCCATATATATAGGAGAATACAAGGGGATATGCCATATAGAGATAAGGCATATATGGAATAGAATACAAACTTTATCTCTAATACCCTTATCTCTAATACCCTTAACACCCCCTCAAATGCAAGGCGTATGCAATAGCATTGCATTTGAAAAGGATTAATACTAAAACAAGAAAAATCCGAAGTCCGAGTCTTGATGATGTCGTCGTTGCGTGCAGTTTTTGAATAAACTGTCAAATCAAGCGAAGAGGAATAGATAGATGCATGACGGCGCAGATCGAAGCCCAAGAGGCGGTGGCGCAGTGCACAGAGGACGTGCGGCGGCCTTTAAAGCTCGGGGCGGTGGCTAGAGAAGCGGCGGCATCATAACGACTTTTACGATCTGCACGCGGCTCAGAGAGTAGAGCGGCGGCTGCTGCCAGGCAAAAGAAAAATTCCTACACTTCTATGACTGACAATAAATTTGTGGACTCGCACGGCTTAGACGAACTAAAAATTAAAGACTACGGATTTTAGATGGACGCAATGGATCTGGGAGACTGACTCTAAACTGGAAAAAAAATCACTCCCTAAAAAATCCCCCTCCCCTCTCTCTCTTCACTCCCCCTCCTCACTCCCGCCGCCCGCACTCTTCACACCCCCTTCCGCCGCCCGCCTGCTTCTCTCCACTCCCTCACCCCTTCCCCTCTCTCTCGCGGGCGCGGAGGCGCGGGAGGCGGCAACCGAAAGCGGCGGCGCGGGTGAGGAGGCGCGGGAGGCGGCGGCCAAAGGCGGTAGTGGCCGAAGGAGGCCAGCGACGTCAGAAGAGGCAATGGAGAGCGGTGGATCCGGCCAGAGGCGGCAGCGGTCTCGGGAGGAAGACGGCGGCCGCAACGACCGCGAGCGGCCGGATCGAGCTCGGTGCGAAGTTCCCCGAGACGGTGGCGGCCCAATCCAGATCGGCGGCGACGGTCGGGAGGGCAAGGCGGCGTGGCAAGGGATCCGGCCCGGCGGCGTCGGAAGAGGCCAGATCCGGTCGGGAGGCGGCCGGATCTGGGCTTCACGGTGTCGGAGGCGGCCAGATCCGATGCGGCGGCGGCCGCCACGGGAGCAGGACGGGGAGGCACCGGAGGAGGCCGAGGAGACGATGGCGGCGGCGGCATCGACTAGCACGAGCCGGCGGCGGACGGATCCGACGCGAAGACGACCGGATCCGAGCAGGGCGCGGCCAGATCTAGGGCTACGTCCGGGAGGCGGTGACCGGAGACGCGTGCGTCGGCGAGAAGCGGAAGGAGGTGGCCGCCCCCCGGGAGTGGAGCACATTCCTCCCGGGGGCGGCGACCGGCGGTGACCGGCGGCGGCCGGAGCGGAAGTAGATCGAGGTTAGGGTTTTAACCTAAGCTCTGATACCATGTTATGAATATTGTGTATATTGATATGAGACCCAAAGGGCCATATATATAGGAGAGTATAAGGGGATATGCCATATAGAGATAAGGCATATATGGAATATAATACAAACTCTATCTCCTAATACAACTCTATCTCCTTAACATAGAAAACTGAGGAAATTTCATCTTGATTATGTAAAATGGTTAATATAGCAAGAAGTTTGCTCTAATGTAATTATTCTTTTCCCACCAGTGGTACACCTTGCATATCATTTTCTTGTATAACTAAATATGCATTACCAGCACATGTATGAACAAACTGACTCGTACCATGTTTGATCGCAACTCATTTTCTTTAGATGTCTGTAGCGTTTCTTCCACGAAGCCAAAATAACATCTTCAATTCCTGTGCAATTGCAGCTTAATCCCATTCGAGGTGGAAAATTTGAGGTCGTTTTTGTCTCACCAACTGGTGAGGAGATCAAGAGCAAGAGACAGTTGAGCCAATACTTAAAAGCACACCCTGGAAGTCCTGCATCTTCGGAGTTCCACTGGGGAACTGGTAGATACCTCGTCCCCTTTATTACGTAGTTTCTCTTTCAATACAAGTAGGTCTTGTCAAAAGTCTGGCTGCTCCCTCTAAACGGCTTGTAAGCAGGTGATACTCCCAGGCGGTCTGCACGCATAAGTGAAAAGGTTAAGGCTATTGAGAGCCCAGAAGGCGAGAAGACCCCAAAACGGGAAAGATCAAGCTCTAAGAGGGGCAAAAAGGAGAAACAGGAGGATGTAGTGGATGCCGCTGAAACTGGAGATCGTGACAATGCAGAAGCCAAAGGCACGGATGTGGAGATGAAAGATGCTGATACTGCTCAAGAAGAGAAAAATGAGGCCCCTAGTGCAAATGCCGCAGAGAAGACTGAAGAAGGCGAAGGCTCGGAGCTGCCTGATGATGTTTCTGCCCCTGTATCAGGGAAGATAGGAGATGAAAAGCCAGCTGAATCTAAAGTTGCTCCCCCAGAGGGTGAGAAAAATGAGAATGTTCAGGGAACTGAACCCGCAGTGCCGCCTCCAGCATGTTCAGAGGGGGAGAAGAAAGAGGATGGTGGCACCACCAATTCTGCGGTGCCGCCTCCATCGGAAACAAAAGCTGATGCCCCAGCAGCAGAGGCAGCAAAAGACACCGAGAATCCAGCAGACGCCGCTCACAACGATGACCAGGTGGACGGCGCCCCCAAAGAACCATCGCCGGTGAACTGTGACAGCAAGGGGCAGATCCAACCGGGTGCTTCCGCCGTGAAGTGCACCTGAGGATCTCAGCCTTCTCAAATGAAACGAAACGTCGTCTTGTCGCCACGTGTTTTAGGACGAATTCTCGCATTTGGTTTTGAGAATTGTAAGCGGTGTTTTAACCTGACAACGCTATGTAACAGTAGGCTCCTCCGCGTGTAGTTTTACCTGTACCCTTCCCCTGGTGGTGTTGCTGCTGGGCAGGAGGCCGGCCTACGCCGCCTCGGTCATTTACAAGCACCTCGCAGGCATGTACTAGCTGTGATGTAACTTGTTAGCATGTGCACATTAATCTCAGGAGGATAGGACGTAATATTCTGCTGGTGTTGTAAACCTGTAATGTGACCGTATTCGTGTGTGTACCTTATCTATCCATGAATAAGCCCATCAGGTGGTAGTCACGGTTCCATCTGGCAATTCAGGGGTTTTTTTTTTCTTGCGATAAAAATCTGGAATTGCCACGTCGAACAGCTGTGGAATTGTTTACCGTATTATCCGTGTGGTACTGAGTTTGACGATAAATCTCTGCGAAGAAGTCATAATTAATTTGTTTTTGCTTAGGTGCTGGATCTCCTAATATTCTTTTTTGCTGTGGGTCTCGGTTGCTCCCACCCCCCTGTTACTTTACAGAGGAGACATTTCCCCGTGACAAATCCTTCTTGCTTGTAGCCGTTGCGAGCCACCCAACCCAAACAGCAGTCCGCGCCAGACCTTACGGACCGATTGGACGGCGGGGAACAAGGAGAAGAATGTGATTAAAATCTAAGGTCGAGTAAATCTACTCATCAATCTGGATAGCCGAAAACGAAGAAGAATAGGATTAAAATATAAAGTGGATCAAATCTACTCATCGACCTTTCGATTCAACGGCTCAATTAACCCCATCTGATAAGCCAATCCTACTTCCATCCTCGTATCTTACTGTTCAAACGTCCCCTTAATTAACGAAACAAACACAACATGTAGACTGCAGAAGCATCCATGTAGAGGCACGCACAGATAGAGAATCCTCGCAACCTTGCAGTCCTTCCCTCCTTCCCACTCCCGATGCCGGCAGCACCGGAAGAAGCGGAGGCGGAGCAGCAGGAGGTTGCGTCCAACCTGCTCACCGTCTCTTATGGCGGCGGGGCAGAGACGTCGACGGCGGAAAGGAGAACATCTCGCCGGAGGTCACCTCTCGGAAGGACAAGAAGATAAAGGTCAGCTCTGCTGGAAAGTAATATGGACTTACTAAATAATAAGGTGTTAGAATTCTGATATAATTAGTACTGAATTAAAATTGGTTAACTTATTTTCCTTATTAGATTTTTTATTTAAGTTATTATGTATGTATTATAAATACTAACATCAATGTTGAGATAAATAAGAGGATAAGAGCAAGGGAAAAAGAAAAAAAAATCTGGCTAGACAACTACAGCCGATATCAACTTTCACCGTGAATTCGTATATACGAGAGCGCGAGTCCTAGGGAGGCTGGCCCCTGCTACCGTCGCCCGGCCCACCGCCTTGGCGAGCCTCTTCGATCCGGACCTCGCTGCCTTCCGGGGCGCCGTCGATGCCTACGCCCACGCCCACGCCCTCGAGGAGGCCAAGCGCCGGGATGACGACGACGACGATGCCGCAGGGCCACGGCGGCAGCCACATCGATCCCTTGGCGCGCTCTACACCACGTCGCTCCGCGGGGTGCACTAGACCTTCGAGGACTGCACCCGCGTGCGCCGCCTGCTGGAGGGCCTCCGCGTCGCCTTCCTGGAGCGCGACGTCTCCGTGCACGCGCCCTACCGGGATGAACTCCGGGGCCTGCTTCCCCTCGGCACCGCCATGCCGCCGCGGCTGTTCGTGGACGGGAGGTACATCGGCGGCACCAACGAGGTCGTGGCGCTGCACGAGAAGGCCCCCCCCCCCACCCCGGGGGTACGGGCGAGCTGCACTGCGCGGTGCGTGGCCGGTGCAGCGGCAGTCATAGGCACTATGACGGCGGCGCCTCCGGCACAGCCGCCCGCGTGCCGTGGCCCGGATGCAACGAGAACGGGCTCGTGCCATGCCCTCTCTGCAGCTAGCTCAAACGGAAAAAAAATGCTAATTAAGTGGGTATGCGTGGCATTTTTTTGTCTTGTAATCAAGCATAGGCTGCTTAATCTGGAAAGAAATTCTTTGATTGTTTCACCATGTAGTACAATTTATCCACCAAATCAAATGAAAGAACAAATCAGTTACCCCAAAATCCAAATGGAGCCAGTACTGCAGTGCACCATTGCTGCCGCGTAAAATTTTTGCTTTTTAGCTCAAAATTTGAAAGTTTTTTATATATAGATCCCTGGAGAAAAGATTAGCACAAACATACCCTTACCACGGCGCCAAAGCATATGGCGCCCATGGTAGACAGCACGGCGCCATATGATTTGGTGCCGCGAGTGGCCACGTAGGAGCCACGGTGGCACAGCACGGCGCCAAAGCACATGGCACTGTGTTGTGTACCCACGGCGCTAACTGCCGTGGCGTCGTGCTGAGACTTAGCCCGAACTTACAGTTTCGGTGCAAGTCCACCTATCACGGCGCCAAACATTCTAGTGCCGTATGTAGCTAGCACGACGCCAGATCCTTTGGCGCCGACATGTTTATATACGGCGCTAGCGTCTTTGGCGCCTCTTACGGCGCCAAAGGATTTGCACATATGCACATATGCACATATACACATACATATACATTCACACATAAAACATCTGAACAACCGAAATGACAACATCGCATAATTATCTAAAGTTTCAAAATATCACATAACTATCAAAAAGTCTCAAAACATCACATAACACGTCTCAGCGCACAAAATAGTCACTCTCACTGCCTCTTGGTTCTTCCCTTGCCCTTGGCTAGGGCATCAGTCCCTGGAGTGTACGTGCTCGGGGGACGGGCCGAACGACGAGGCCGCTGCGAAGCCTGAGTAGATGGTGCGTCGGGCATCTATGACATCCCAATCTCATTGCGGGTAGATGCCTCCTCGTCCCCGTGCTCCTCCTCGTCATCCTGCTCCGCCTCGTCGTCGTCGTCGTCATCACCCTGACTGAAAATCGGAGTGCGTGACGAGCTCCTTGTGGACTGGTGCCTGCCGGCGTGTGATGATGAGGCTGCAGCGGCTGAGGCACCCGAGCGCTGGGAGGCCGCCGGTATGATCACATCCGAGCATGCGCGGCAACCACAACGACCTGCCGCCCGACTGAGGCGACGTCGAAGTCTCTGCAAGTAATGATATGTCACAATTGCATACATATTGAATGGATCTAACTTAATGAATTATCTTCGTACCATCAGGAGGTCCCTCAGGCGGTGGCTCTTGCTGTCCAGGTCGCCAACTGGGGAGCTGAGAGCCTCGTCGATCTCACGCACCGAGGTTTGGATAGAAGTCCCCTAAAGAAATAAGGAAATATAAGTAAGTGCGAGATAAACGTATTGAACCAAAGTATTGCAAATATAATGCTTTCCGTACCACTCGATCGAGAATCGGAGCGGCCTCGACCACTGTGCCCTACCTCGCACGCCTGTCGTACACAGTGTCCTCGTCCTCGGACGAAGCGAGGTCCGCGTAGTCGACATCAGTCCACTGCTGCCTCAGCCTGTAGCGGGTGGCAATGTGGTACCAGGACAAGTAATCCCGGAAGGTGGCGTTGCTGTGGGGGGTATTGTCCCGCTCGCAGTTCTCCTCCATCCTCCTCCACCACTGGACGTACTCTCGGTGGTGATGAGCGAAGTACGTCACCTTTCATTGGCGGACCCTGTCGAACCTGTACATATAGCAAATGTTAACAATAGGTGTTAGAGTAAGAACCAATACAATTCTAAATGAAACAAAAATTGTAACTTACTTATGCAAAGTAACAGATGTCGACACCTCCTCGGGGGGATAGAACTGCACGAGCCCAAACTGTCGCGCAACTCTGTGGGGGAGGTGAATCTCCACGGCGTAGAAGCAAATCAACGGACACCTCATCCTCCAAATATGGTAGTCCCTGCGGCACATGGTGCTGAGCGGTAGGGCTACAACCTGTGGCTCGGAGTAAGGCTCCCACAAGATCTAGTAAGCAAACATACGGGCAAACACACGATTAGCCATGTACAAAAACTAAGAACTGTAGGAAAAATAAATGCATTACCAATTTTTACCATCGTGGGAGACAAGGTGTCCAACTCATTGCTGAAATCCACGTACGCCCGCTGAGTGGTCGCGTACGGGACTGAGACGCTATCCCACAGGTACGCCACAGTGGGCCGAGGTCGTCCACACCCTGTGGACGCCAAGGCTGCGCCTGGAACACATGAGGGCGCCCCACAGGAATGCTGTCCACATCCACACCTGCAGGAGGAAGACGCAGCCACCGAGCGTCGACGTGGGCGCCTTGCGTCTGCAAGCCTCGCAAAGCTGGCGGTAGAGGAACGTGAGGACTGCCGAGCCCCAGCTGAACTGTCCAGCGTCGTCCAAGTCCTGGAGGCAGTGGATGTACATCCACGAAGCGGCGTCCCCCGTGGCGTCCGGCAAAAGCACGGCCCCGAACATGTGGAGGACCCAAGCGCGGCAATGGTAGGTCACCGTGGTGTCGTCCGCGTCCACAGGGCATACACCAAAGGTATCCCGCACACGTGCCCTCCAGCCCTCAGACACCGCTGGGCGGACCACCGGCTGTCCCCTAATGGGAAGTCTAAGTATCATCGCCACGTCCTGCAGCGTGACGGTCATCTCCCCACAGGGAAGGTGGAACGTGTGAGTCTCTGGCCTCCACCTGTTAATAGTACACGAAGAAAAGAATTAGTTACGTACGTAAGAGTATAGAAACAAAAACAAACAGACCCGATAGAGATAACGCACCTGTCGACAAGTGCGGTCAAAACTGCGGGGTTGAAGACCGGCATGCCCCGCCGTAGTAGGTTAACGACCGTGTGAAGGCCAGCACGGCGAAGCAGCGGGGTGTAGCGGTTGTCGTAGACCATCAAGTTGAACCCATCATGGGTTCGAGGACGAAGTATGTGAATCTCCTGAAAATTGCTATAAAAGTTAGCTGGGTGATGAAAACACATGTACATTTCGACAACACACGTACCTGGCCATCCTCCGTGAGCCTGGCACGGTGCTCCCTCTCGTAGAACTCGTCTAGCAGCCGATACCTCGCCATCCTGTGCAATCAAAAATACGTTAACAAAAACCGATATACCATATCGGATAAACTTAATTACTAATATCTAAATATTTCTAAACATTCATCAATCTCACTCAAATCAAACCCTAAAAACATATATATTTGTAAACATTCATCAATCTCACCCTAAAAACAAAACCCTAAAAACATATATATTTGTAAACATTCATCAATCTCACCCTAAAAACAAAACCCTCAAAACATATATATTTCTAAACATTCATCAATCTCACTCAAATCAAACCCTAAAAACATATATATTTTTAAACATTTATCAATCTCACTCAAATCAAACTCTAAAAACATATATAAACATTCATCAATCTCACCCTAAAAACAAAACCCTAAAAACATATATATTTCTAAACATTAATCAATCTCACTCAAACAAAACCCTAAAAACATATATATTTCTAAACATGCATCAATCTCACTCAAATCAATCCCTAAAAACATATATATTTCTAAACATTCATCAATCTCACTCAAATCAAACCCTAAAAACATACCTATTTCTAAATATTCATCAATCTCACTCAAATCAAACCTAAAAATGAATCTATACCCATTACTACTCTTACATTACGCATATCTATTGCAAATCCAACCTAAAACCGAGCCAAATTGAACTAATTTCATCTAGAGTTTTAAATCTTGCCCCACGAAATGTACCTCAAATAATCCATATCTATTAAAAAATCAAGGGAGGGGAGGGATCTTACCTTGCTTGCTCAGTTTGGAAGCAAAATCGCGAGAAAAACGGATGGAATAGAGTGGATTTGGAGGGGGAAGGAGAGGGGCGGCGGCGACGTGCTCTCGGTTTGAACAGGGAAGAGAGGGGGTGGGGGGCCGAGGGCCGCGCTCAGGGTTAAGTCCCAGAGCACGGCGCCACGGCAGTTAGCGCCGTGGGTACACATCACGGCGCTATATGCTTTGGCGCCGTGCTATGCCACCGTGGCTCCTATGTGGCCACTCCCGGTGCCAAATCATATGGCGCCGTGCTGTGTACCATGGGCGCCATATGCTTTGGCGCCGTAGTAAGGGTCCATTTCTGTAAATCTTTTCTCCAGTGGTCCATATATAAAAAAACTTTCAAATTTTGGGCTAAAAAACAAAAATTTAACTGCTGCCGCTGCTTCTGCTTATGGGGAATTGGGTTCCAAGCGTCAACTTCTGTGGTCTGATCTCTCTGTGTCCATTTCACCGAACTGTGAAATTGAACAAGCAATTCAGTCCTAAACAAGTTGATTGATGCCAATGCATTGGTCCAGTTACTAACGAGGCATCCCTGTACTGCACTGGAGCTCCTGCTCCCGTTGAGTTGTCCGAGTCTGAATCTCATGTGGCGTTCAGACTCTCCTGCCATGATGCTTCTCACACTGCAACGATCTCGAAAGAAAAATGTAGAGGTAGCCTTACTGGTTAGTGTTTCAATGCAATGTCAATTTTGAAAAGATGCTGAAATCTCCACCAAACGGAAGAGGACATGGCATTGACTTCAAGTTTATTTTGAGGGAGGTGTTTCTTTGCTTTTCTCAAAGTGATTTATACAACTTTTAAAGTAGAATTGAATGGTTGATAGTGATTACTTACATTTTCGTGTGCTTTGAAATCAATATCATTTTTATTAGAATAGAAAGTATGAAGTATTACTCTTATTTTGAGAGTATAATGGTGGACACACTCTTGCATACACCCCACATGCATGTCCACATACACATGGTCACATCCATTAGTATACGTCTAACTAAAGCTACAGCATACATCTCATAGAGCATAGATATACGCTTTGATTACTGAACGCACATATATATATATATATATATATATATATATATATATATATATATATATATATATATATATATATATATATATATATATATATATATATATATATATATATATATATATATATATATATATATACTCTCTTATCAAGATTTAACCCAAGGGGGTAAATAGAAAATACTTGTTCGATCCAAGGATCAAACTCAGGACCAGTGAATTTGAAATACCAGAACCCACCACTGAGATAATGCTCAGTTCCTGACTTAAGAGTTGTCTTCGTACGGTTTTCATGTAGTTGTAAGAAGTAAGAACGTGTCAAAGTCCACGCAAAGACTACGACGGCTGTGTCCACACTGGTCGTTTCAGAAATATACATGTCAAAGCTGTATGTTATGATCGGTCTTCTGGTTACTGATGCCAACCACCAAATTGGTCTTTGTTTACAGAAGTGAAGAACAATTTGGTCTAGACTGCCTCTTAACATCACCCAATTCCACATCTGTGATGGTTCTCTAGTCTGCCTCTTAACATCTCCTGCCTATCGTATATTCAATGGTTCATCATCAGTAATCTTAAAATCATTAACCTATTGGCCATTGGCATAGTGCAATGCAATAAATTTGCACCGAAGCCAACATGGCAATACAAAATTTCCTTGGAAGAAACAAAATAAAGAAAAAAAAATGCTGCACCATTTTCACCTGCAATAAGAGCAGGTGTCCAATGAATATCTCTATGTACTCTGCAAATCCTAACAATCACCCATCCAATCTAGAGGTGAAAATGGGTGAAATACGGATGGATAATAGTTTTATTATACTTGTTTTTATATTTTTTCAGATGTGAATACAAATACGGATATCCCGGATACGAATATAAATATAAATAATATTGAATACAAATACGGAGCAAATACGAATCGAATACGGCTATGAATATTTCTTAGAATACGAAACCCTTTTAAATTGTACACACAGAATGAAAAAACATAACTAGTTTATTTGATCTAAATATTTACAAAGAACATTTATGAATTCTTCGTATAGGCTAAGATTCATTCTCCATCTATATGTATTCATATTCGACGGATAGTGGGCTAATGAATCCGTATTTGTATCACAGAGAAAATTCATATTTGTTTCTAATACGACACTATCCGATAAATATCTGAGCCAATAAAATCTATATTAAAAAATTATCCGGATTTATCGGAAACTACCCGATTCATTCTCAAAGCTGATCAGAGAAACCAAATTGACTAAACTACAGCGATGGCAACCGTGGCGCGGCTCGCTCGCGGCGGGCATTCCGGCAGTGGCAGCCTCGGCAACTGTGGCCACAGCCCGCCCCGGCAGAGCGGGCACGTCCGGCGCGTCCGGAGCCACCTGTCGACGTCGCACGCCGCGTGGAAGAAGTGCCCGCACGCCGGCACCACCCGCACGAGCTCGTCGGCCTTGGCGTGCTCCGACAGGCAAATGGCGCAGCACTCCTCCTCCTGCTGCTGCTCCTCCGGCGGCGGCGACGGCAGCAGCGACGCCTTCTTGGCCGCCTCCTCGTACGTCATGAGCGTGGCGTCGACGCGCCCCGTGGTGCCGGCTTCGTGACAGGCGGAGGCGACGGCGACAATGAGCACCACCAAGGCGCGACCACCGCGGCGACCTTGAGATCAAGGGCGGCGTCGGGGCCCATGCTTCTTGGCAACGTCAATAACTCTCTGTATATGAAAGCTCCAGGGGAGAGCACAAGCTAGTTTCCTGCCCAGTCAAGACTTTCTGAGAAAGAAAGTGAGAGAGAGGGGGTTGAGGTTTCCTAGAATGTTTCAGCAAATTTCCTTTGATCTTGCCGTGGGCGATTCTCTTACGTTAAAAAGTTCTTGTGTGTCCTGTTATATTAGTTATTAGTTATGTTTACCTTTTTTTGTTTTTAATTAATCTAGATATATCTACCTATCAGGGGCGGATCTAACGGTGGGGCGGGCGGGGCTCGAGCCCCCCTACCGCTACCGGACCCTTGGAGCCCCCCTAAATTTTTAGCTATAGATGTATAATGTAGAAGGGGCTGAGGTCGAGCTGAAGGTACTTCAGCCCCTCCAAAAAATTTTCCTGGATCCGCCACTGCTACCTATCTATCTATGGCTGTGTCGTTGGCTCGTTGCTGCAGGCAGAGCCCATCAATTTCCTTCTAGATGCTGCATTCTTTTACTCGTGACCTGACCTCCAGGTCTTTTTTGTTTCTTTGTGAAAGTTAGAATTTTTTAAATAATACATGTTTTTATTAATATTATATAAAATATATCATTGCTTAAAAAAATCATATAAATAAACTTCTGTTGCCGTTTCAAATAGCGAGAGGTTGTGTCGGTGCTAGGGTATCTGTCACCATTTTAATTGATAATAGAGATACAAATCATCAATTGAAATGCTGACAGAAATCTCGTTAGTAGGCTCTATCGCTAGCTCACTTGGTGACAATGACATATGGACTTTCATGCGGAGCTCTATGTAAGATTGTCGCTATTTTAAATGGCGACAGAAGTATGTGGCCATTTAAAATAGCGATAGAAGGTTGTTTATATAATTTTAAGCGGTGATATATTTACATAATATTAATAAAAAGTATATTATATAAAAAAACTCGTGGAAGTTACGTGTCAACATGAGTAATGACAAGCAGCAGCACGACTAGGTGATAATTATGGTTAGGTCACTCAGATTACGCGTCAAATGGTCACGTGAACGTTACTCGCGTCTGATGGCAACGTTCGCTCAAGGAGCATTGGCTGGTCCATTTCGTATGACGTTTTCTCAAGGCGAGGTCTCATCAACTCCTCTCTGGCTTAACCAATGACCGCCCGTACGTTGCGAGCGAGTAGCATCGTACTTTCCTACGAAACTCACAGAGGCCAGAGGCCGGCCGGGCCGATGCAATTTGGGGGGGGGGGGGGGGGGGGTATCATCTTCCTCGTCTACGGTTGATTTCTTGGTCATTTCCTCTTTCTTACTGCCCTAGAACAAGTGTGCCTAACAAAAGCCGAACTGGTAGGAGAAACATCGAGCAACGGGTTCTGCCTCTCGATGTTTTTGGCCAATCACAATCGCGCGACCACTTACAGGAAAAAAAAACTACTAGTAACATGTAATCAAGACATGACGGATGTTATCGAACGGCTATGAGCTGATGAGCATACGCTACAGATCGCTCGAAACCTCCCCAAAAAAATGGTGCCAGCCGAGCTGAGTGAGCAGTGTTACCCCGTAATCCCAAACAAGCCTTTGTTTCTTTCTTGCCGCCAAACGCCCCATTGCCATTGCTGCAGAGCAGTTACTAAAATCACCCCCCCCCCTCCCGTCTTCATCTTTCCAGACGATCACATTGAATGCATCAAATGCACAGGCTAGTAGCATGGTTTCCTCGCACAGATAGAACCAACCATGCATCCATCCTTGTGCAGTTTTCAGGTTCGAGATACATCGTGGCGCTGGTCTCCAGGCGGGAGGGAGTACGAGGGCTGCACGGCGGACGACCCCTTCAGGACCTTCCACGTCGGCCCGGCCGTCGTCCGCTACTTCATATGCACCGTCGGCAACTACTGCGCCCTCTGCGTCAAGCTGTATGTTATAGTCCAGAATCCACACTAGCATCAACATTTCTTCATGCATCTGCAGCGTGCAATCTTGCATGTACCTACAGTGACTTTGATTCTGGCTATTATTAGCCTGCTGTAAACCTGATAGATGCATTGCTATCTGACATCAAGCTTGCTCAGCATCAATCAAGGTATTCCAAGAATGCAGATAAGCTTTGATCGACAGAGTCATGATAATATAAATGAATAAGGTGTGAAAACACGCCAAGCCACAGCTTTGCACAATCAACGGTACTGCATTAGACAAAATATTAGAATCGCAAAGCTAATCTAGTGACAAAGTGCTGATCCATTGCACTCACATAATGTGCGTTGCAGCATTCACCACATATCAAATTCCCCTTATAGAAAGCACTCTACGAGTCTCTTAAAAGTAGCCAGCTATTCCTGGATAGTATTTTTCATTTGCAAAGAAAAGGATACAGTCCCGGATTACATGGGTAAAACCAGCTTCGCTATTTTGTAAATTGCCACAACAAACCAGAGAGCAATCATCTTGGGTCCAAAATTTTACTGCGAACCTTGCAATCATGTTAAGACCTGCGCAGCAATGACGAAGTCCCTAGATGATGCTTACTGTTGTGCGCACTGCACTCTTTGGCCACCTCCAGGCATGTCATCATCCTCCTCGTATGCCTCCTGAGCAGCTTGGGCTTGCTTCCTACGCATCTCTTCCTCGATGTTGTTGACATCATGCATAGTTGTCTCCTCGCATTCATCTAGCTCCATGTCTGTCAGCTGGGATGCAGGCTTTGGTGGAAGCACAGCCTCAAGAGCCTTGCATTGCTCAGGTGCCAGCGAGTCAGGGAACTCCACTGTGAAGTGAATGTAGAGCTTCCCCTTCATGAAAGGCCTCTGGTACATTGTCATTCCCTCATCGTTTATTGCCTTGAATTGGTCTGCTTGAATTCGCCAAACAAGGATTACCAACAAGTACAGTTGCATAAGTACAAAGTTGTGGTAATGATCCACAAGGTCTTACCAGGCTTAACAACTTCACCAGGGTTTGACTTAATGAGCAGCTGCCTGTTATCCAGATGTGTCAGAACAAATTGGAAGCCACAAAGAGCTTCGGTCAGAGATAAAGTGTGCTCATAAAAGAGATCATCGCCCTTTCTTTTGAACTTGGAGTGGTCCTTCTGCTGGAGGACGAATACAATATCTCCAGTAACAGTATCAGGCTGCGAGTAAAACACACTTTTATATACTTTTGGACATCGAACCAAGCTCTGCAGACTATCATGCTATATTGAACAACATACCGCCTCATCTGCTTCACCAGGGAAGGTGACCTTCTGGTTGTGTTGCATCCCCTTCTCAACGTGAACCTCCAGAACCTTCTTCTCCTGAACAACCTTCTCACCCTTGCAGCCTGGGCAGCGATCCTTCTCGTTAATGCTCTCTCCAGTCCCTCTGCACTCATTGCAGGGCTGCTGCATCTGCTGTATCATGGAAGGCCCCAACTGGCGGATAGTCACTTTCATGCCTGAACCCTGGCAGCCTGGGCACCTCATGGAAGCACCAGACTTGGAGCCCTTGCTGAAACAAACAAGGAAGTATGTTCAAGAGGAGGATTCTGAAAACGCATGGCTAACTGGGTCACTGGGAAGGGGCAAACCAGACTTACCCCTTGCACTTGGAGCAGATGACATTACGAGAAAGAGAGAGCTTCTTTGAGGCACCATTGTAAAGATCTTCTAGAGAAACTTTAAGTGGATGGATCACATCTTCACCCCTCCTTTGCCTTCTGCCCCTGCTACTGCCCCCACCACCTGTGCCCAAAATATACAAAGCCATTTAACAGAGTTTGACAGACACACAGGAAAATGGGTTGTCTTTAAACAATACCTCCAAATGAGGGTCCAAAGAATGATGAGAAGATGTCAAATGGATCAACGTGGCCTCCTCCTCCACCCATTCCTTCCTTGAGGGCATCTTCACCATACTGATCATAGATCTCACGCTTCTCAGGGTCACTCAAAACCTCATAAGCTTGTGCAAGCTCCTTGAACTGAAATAAAAATAAAACAACACATACACCTGAAATTAGCCTTTCATTCTACAGATCATGATAAAACAACACAGAAATTTAGCAGAAAATTGAAACAGTACATGAAAGCAGTGAGATATGGATGCAATCCATAGATTCCATTTGCACCTTTCCAAGCAGATATCTCATTACATTCAATAAGCATTTGTCAACTCCAAGAGAAACATTGGTAAATTTACATCAAAACAAGCAGCATTATGATTCATACACAACATAAGCAAGCAAGCAACAATAGAAAAAAATATAGCATAAATCACATTTGTCAATTCCGAGAATCATTCAGTAAAATTATATCAAAACCAGCAGCATTATGATATGCAACATAAGCAAGCAACAATAGGAAAAATTATAGCATGAATCTACAATAGGCTGCTACAAGTTGTAGAAACACATTTCTTACAGTTGTCAAACCCACAGTATACACCAACCTATCACAACATTGAACAAAAAAAACGCATTACCCTAACAAGCTTGTCATGTTTACTAAGTGAATCTGCATCACAGCTAATATGGGTACTGTAGGAAACCCATAAGTTCCACACAGATCTGTTTTACGTTGTGCACTTCACAAGAATCCAAAAACACATAAAGTGCATAAAAAAGATACACAAGCCATGGGACATACCCAGAAGGATCATCGAAAGATCCTTTGGCTGAAGAACAGACTGGACCGCCGCATATAACTGTCTTGTCATCGGCATGGGATTTTGGCCATCGACGAGTGAATAACCATCCCACGTGACACCATCAGCAGTGGCTTCAATCACAACTGAGTGGATAGCCGTCCCACGTGAAATTATCAGCGGGGGCATCAAGCATGACCGAGTGCATAGCCGTCCCATGTGATAAACTAGCTATAAGATTTCCCTTGCCTGGAACTAGCATTAGTAACTACTGGGTAACTAGCCAAACTAAACATGTGAAAGCGGATCACAGCACATAAAACACAAGAACCTGGACAACGCAATGGCGTCCGCTAAGAGATCTTTCCCTAGGTTTTGTTCGTATCAACAGCCAGCACTTGCAAGGCTCTAACAATTCCCCACACCCCCGAAGATCATGATCATGATCTCATCACATGAAACCCCAACAACCAGAGTGAGCAATCCCTGGTCACCCAGCACACGCAACGGAACTAGAAATCACACAACGAATCCACCACGTAACCACTTCAGAGGTACACGAGGAACAGAGGCATCTACACGTACACGAATCCCTGCACCAGACCAAACCTAACACGAACTTCCACTCCCGATCTATGCACCGTAACAGATCAGATCGCGCCCAGAGTAAAGAAAGCAGGCAGCTAAGATCCGATCGGACCGGAAAGGGGCACAAGCAGGAGGGGATCGGACGGACCTTCTCCGGGTCTCCTCCCTTGTCGGGGTGGTTCTTGATGGCGGCCTTGCGGTAGGCCTTCTTGAGGTCGTCCTGGGAGGCGGTCTTGGGCACCCCGAGGATCTCGTAGTACTTGGTGTTGTCGCTCTTCTTCGGCGCGCGCCCGAACATCTTCGCTGGCGACGGGGAGGGGAGCCGGTAGTCGAGGTGGGGAAAACCCTAGCTAGCCTCCTCGGCCGCCGCCGCTCCTGCAGGTGGGTGGGAAGAAGCAGGAGCGGAGCAGAGGAGGCGGCCTCGGTCAAAGTCGGTGGCCGAGCGGAGCGGAGCGAGAAGGGTTTGGCCCGGTCGACACGCGAGGGGCAATGTAGACTAGAGAGACGAAAACGCGTGCTTGGTGTGTGGCGGTGCGGGACGAAATGGGCTTTTATGCGTTCCTGTTGGGCCAGGCCTGACGAACCAGTCCGGCGCCGGGCTCGCTCGGTCCGGTCTAAGGGCTTGTTTGGCAACGACTGCGGCGTACGGCTTTTGGCTAAAATTTTTGAATTTTGGCTGTTTACGGTACATATTATGGAGAGACAGATACTCACTTACGATTTTGGCTGGTACAGATGTTGGGCTTTTGACGTGTAAATCGTTTAACTTGTAGACCCCGTCTTGAGAAAATACTCCGATTGAAAGTTAGGTACTGTAGCAAAAGCCAAAAGCTGCCAGCTTCGGAGGAAAAGAACAGGCCCTAAACCCATGCCCATGTTTGGCCACTGTCACGTGACACGTCAGCACAGAAAAATTCCGCTCCTGCTCAGTGCTGTGCACCCTGCTATGTAGGGGAAGCTGCGAGTGAAACGTGCGAAGCAGCTTTCCTCTGATCAAGCTATGGCGTTCGATCCGGCTTAAGGGCTGGAGAAGGTAGAAGCCGAAACGAATGAATTGGTTTAACATATGGCTTTTCGAAGTGTTTTATACGAACGGTTTTTCTTTTTCCCTTTTCTCAACCCCAAGCGCTCCTCTTTATTCGCACAACACTCTAGCTCGCTTGCTCTAGGGATTCTCTTGCTGCATCGCCTCATCGTTGATCTGTGCCCCAACCCCCTCCACCACTGGATCTGGTCGCGAGCCCCTGCTCCGGGCCCCTCGTCAGATCCACTCTTATCCGGTTCTGCCTTAGCTGACATCTAAGGTCTCTTGATGCGGCACGGGATCTAGAGCCGCGTCCATCTCTTCGACCGCCTCCTTCACCTTCAGCAAAGTCTATGCATCGTCCAACGCTGCCTTCGACTTGGCATCTCCGTCCTCGTCCAGATCCCCATCCGGTTGTGTCTCCTCCTCCACCTCCAAATCTATCTTGGCCATGGCCCCTAGCTTTGTCTCGTCCTTGTTTGCCTCCTTTGTCTCCGCGTCCAACTTGCCACCGTAGTTGGACGCTGCCTCCCCCACTATGTGTGAGGCTCAGGTGCATGCTGCCTCCCTCGCTATCTCTGAGGGCATGTTACGTGTCGCTTCCACCGGTGTCGGTGAGGCCGTTGTGCGTGTCATCTCCCCCACTGTCGCCGAGGCCATCCTGCACAACACCTCCTCCTCTGTGGCCGAGCCTTAGGTATGTGTCGCTATTAGCACACTTTTTCACCTCTTTTTACCTATCTTTTACTCCAAATAAAATCATAAAAAGAGGTTTTAAGTAAACTTCTAACCTGAATAATGTAGTTTTTAGCTATTTTTCCATGTAGAGTGCACTCTTTCCACTTTGGCAGGAAATTCACTAAAAAGGTATAAAAACAGAGAAAGGACAATGGGTTGAGGCTTGCCCGGTTGACCCAATAGCTAGCCGACCAACCCACTCCTAACCGGTCAACCTAGCCCGAACTGACCAACTGGCCCAAACACCTGCACCAGCCGACCTACGGCTCAAGGCCCACTACACCCAAACCGACTTCTCCACAGCTGTAGCACTCCACATAACCATATGGGATACTACTATGTAACGTCATCGCCAAAAGGGTAGAATAAATAAAAACAACAAAAGAAATCACAAAGAGTCTAAAACTTTATTATCATTTTAATAGAGAAACAACGGAAGCTGGAATAAATGTTTAAAATATGAGACTGGTCCACTTCAAACCAAATAAAGAACGAATGAAATAACAAAACTGAGAGACCATGTGGTCTAAATCCCGTGTTGGTGATGAGTAATTGACTCGTGGTTTGGTTAGAGTGAGTTTAGTTTGAGTGATTCGTGCCATTTTGGCATTTGGCGAGGTCGGGTCGTGACTAGACAGATTTGACGCGTGGGCGTCGTCCCGGTTGGCCACGTGGGTCATTTCTCGCTTGAGTAGGATTTGTAGGTGCTAACCATGTTTACATGTTTTGTACCGTGCTATGCGATGTGTTTCTTGTCTATGTGGCTGCAGGACGTCGAGGAGGAGTCGTGGCGAGACACGGTGAACCGGACTAGGCGCAGGTGACGCTGAGGTCAGAACGGTCCGGATGTGTCGAGGACGACGTGGACTCGAGGTGGTTGCGAGGCGTGCGAGACAAGCAATGCGGAAGCTTCCCGGAAGGTGCAGCAGGGGCGTTTCGGTAAAAACGCAAGGCTGCAAAAGGAAGCGGGCATTAGCGGGTAAAGCATGATGGTTAGAGGGCAAAGCAAAAGCAAAATCCATTAGTGAGGGGCTATAAAAGGAGGGTGTCTCCTGCATGGTCTCATTGGCTTTGAGGGTAGGTTTGCTTTGTGCTTTAGTAGTGGAGAGTTGGTGAGGAGAGACAGAGTGTGTCCCCTTTTCAATCATGTATCTGGGAGTTGAGTTCTTGTGTTCTTGATTGATCCAAGCATGTATGGGGTAGTAGAGTTGGTGTGAGTTGTATTGTAATCATTCCTCTGCTGTAATCGCGTATTGGGACTCAATGGAATGAATCAATTTGGTTGAAATTACTCTCTGTCAGCTCTCTGCAGTTTTTCCTTCGATGCCCTCTTAGCCCATTTTCTTGGTTTTTGATTCTTGGTGTTTCTTTTGCTGAGGAGTGGCAAAATGGGTTGCTCAGTGACGGGAGTGTGTTTCTAGATCATTTGATCAAGTTCTCCCAAGAGCAAATCAGTTTTGATTTCAGTTTTTGCTCCCAGGCTTCCTCCGTTCAAAGTTTCCATTTCTAGGGTTTGGGGCATTTCTTGATTCCTTTGGAGAGATGGTATGAAATTTGGTATTGAGAGTCCAGAGGCTATTAGTTAGCCATCCTCAAAATTTCATTGCCAAAGGGTCACTGGTTTGGGAGTAATTTGAGTTTTGGTTTTGATTTGGCAAAGTTTCAGATTTTTCACCATAATATGAAATTCTTGTTTTTAGGTTTGATCTCTTTGTTCCCTAGAGCCTTCTTGCTATTCAGTATGTTTTGGAGTTGCTTTGTGCCAAAAAGAATGGAAAGATTCCACCATTTTCGTAGTTTTTCGAAGATCTGATTATTTACTGAAGTTTCAGAAATTTCAGTTTGCTCTCGGGTGGCCTGGGGACAGGGGAGCGGTCAGACCGGAGGCACAAGACCGGTCAGACCGGCTATTACCCAGTGGTCAGACCGGCTATTACCCAGCGGTCAGACCGGCTTTTACCCAGTGGTCAAACCGCCCGAGCTGGTTTATTTTCGGATTTGGTTTTGGATGGTTGTTTCTTTGTGTTCCAGTGTCCAGTAGGCTTTTGATCCTTCTTCATAGCCCTGTGGTTATTGAAGAAGAGTATCTTTAAGTGAACTCTTCTTGAAACCTGTTCTTCATAGCTTTTCTTCATAGCTATTGAAGAAGGTTTCATCGTGGGTACTTGAGGGGGACGAATTTTTAGTGGTCGACATTCACCCCCCCTCTGTCGCCATTTCGGTCCAACAATTGGTATCAGAGCCGGTTAGCTCTAATCAATAGATCTTAACCGGTCTCAAGAGCCATGGCGACGGACAAGTACTCGACCAAGCCTCCGATCTTTGATGGCGTTGATTTTCCATTTTGGAAAAGCCGGATGGAGACCTATATCCAGGCACAAGGATACGCTATCTGGAGGAAGGTCAAGGTTCGCTATCTTGTTCCTGCCGATGAGAACATCAATGTGGCGAATATGCCCGATGTTGAGGCGAATGCAAAGGCAAGGAACATAATCATCTAAGGTTTGAGTCGTAGCGAGTTTGACCGCATTTCGCACCTCACGTCGGCTTTCGACATTTGGGAGACCCTCGGTGCTTACCATGAGGGCACCTCCCAAATCAAGACAGTTCGACAGGACCAGTTCAAGCGAGATTACAACAAGTTTGAAATGCTCGCTGGCGAGTCCCTTGATGAGTGCTTTGCGCGTTTTCACAAGATCTTGAGCAACCTCCGAGCAGTCGGTCTCACATACCCCGACTCGGACAACGCTCGTCAAATGCTTGCTGCACTCGACCTTCGCGTTTGGGAGATGAAGGTGACTACCATCAAGGACACCACCGACCTCTCGACTTTGACGCTTGACGTGCTGTACTCGCGCCTCAAGACGCACGAGATCGACATTGTCTCTCGTAAGTCGAAATCGCAGTCGATGGCTCTAGTCACCGATCCCAGTTCGGCTTCTGGTTTTTCCGCCGATTCGCTTTGTGGGTTCTCCCTAGCTACTCTCTGTGACGTAACTGATGATCAGTTAGAGCAACTAGAGGATGAACAGCTGGCCCTCCTAGCTCGGAAGTTCTCCCATGCTTACAAGAGGAGGAGGGACAGAAAGAGAGGCGGACCAGTCATTTGCTTCGAGTGTGGTGGCCCCAACCACATTTGGGCAAACTGCCCTGTCACATCCCAAAATTTGGCTTTTTGAAAAATTTATATTCAAATTAATTATTTTAAGGTAATTGGATTTTACTTGGCTTTTATTTGACTTTCTGGATTTTCTGGAATTTAAAAACTATTTTTAGAATTTAAAAAGTAATTCAAAATATGAAAATTAAATATCAACAGTAGTTGGAAATAATTTTATTTAGTTCAAAATATGTCCAGGAGCTTCTGTGAATTTTTCTGGAATTTTTGGAGGTATTTTCATATTTTTCTGAGGCGTAAATAATTTTCTAGCCTTTTCTGAAAATCAAAATCAAATTCTGAAAATAAAAATCCCTCCCTTTCCCTCCAGCCGACGCGTGGACGGCCCAGATCCGTCCACGTCGCCGCTCGGCCAATCCAGGCCACCCCTCCCCTTCCCTCGCTGTCCAGCGGGCCCGGCCCGTCAGCCGGCGGCCCCGCCTTCCCCTCCTCCTCGCCCGACGCGTGGACGGCTCGGATGAGCCGAGTCTCCGCACGGGCCATCCAGCCGCCCGCTCTCATTTCCTCCCTCACCTCGCTGACTTGCGGGCCCCGCCCGTCAGCCGCTCGCGGCCTCGCTTCCGCTGCCACCCGGCCCCGCCTGTCAGGCCTGTCGTCCCCGCGGAGCCGACTCCTTCCTTTCTCTTCCCCCCCTCTTTCCTTTCTCGCCGGCCGACCGAATCCTCGACGGACCCGGCCTTTCCTTCCTCGTCTCTCTGCGGTTTTGGAAGCCTCGGACGCCGCCGCGACCGAATCCCCAAATCCCCGCGCCTCCCTTCCTTCCGCGCCCCCTCCTTCCTTTCTTCCCCCAAACCTTCCTTCTCCGGCCGCCAGCAACGGCGAGCAATTGCCGCGCCCCTGCTCCCCCTCAGCCCCTATAAATACCCCCCTCAGCTTCGCCTCCTCCCGCACCACCTTCCAGAGCTCTCCGCCTCCTCTCCCGAGCCCTGTAGAGCCCTGCCACCGTGCCACCTTCCCCTCCGAGCTCCGCCCAACTCCGGTGAGCCTTCGCCGCCGCCTCGGTCATCCCCGGAGCCCGCCGTCGCCACCCCGAGCATCCTCACGCACGGGCGATCCTCCCCGACCCCTCGGCCGCCCCTCCCCGTCACCGGAGCGCCATCGCATCGGAGCTCCCAAGCCGTCGTCGCTGCCACCTCGTCGCCGGCCGTCTCCGTTCGTCCCCAAGCTTCGCCGACCCTTCCAACCAAACCCCCTCCGCACCAGGATTGTATTCTACGCGTCACCCGAGCACCTCCGGCCTCCCCTCGCCGCCGGCGCCGTCGCCTCCGATCACCTCTGCCCGGGCCACCCGAAGGTACCCCTCAAGAGGGTTACCTACCCTTATTGGGTAGGCAACGCCTCCCCGCTCACTTGGCTAGCAGCGCTCGCTCGTAACTCCCTCGGCGCGCGTTCGAGCCTCCGGCTCCGCGCGCGGAGGTTGAGTTTTTCGTTTATTTTCCGGGCTGACAAGTGGGTCCCATCCGTCAGCGGCCGCCGGTCTGCGCTGGCACTGCCGCCTGGGCTCCACCAGTCTGCGTCAGCCTCTGACAAGTGGGTCCAGATGCCAGTGGGTCCCACCTGTCAGTGACCGAAGAAAATGAGGTCACTGACAGAGGGGTCCCACATGTCAGTGACCAGCAGAGAATACTGTTCCGTGGGTCCCACCTGTCAGTCTCCCGAGATAAAAATAAAAGAATAAAATTTAATTCTCCAGTGGGTCCCACCTGTCAGAAATTTCCGAATTTCTAGATTTATTCAAATCTGAGATTTTCAAATGAGCATAACTTTCTCATTTTAACTCCAAATCCAGCCATTCAAATTTCTAAATTCATCTAAAATCATAATCGATCCAACTATGGCCTCTGTTGAATTTTTTTGGATTTTATTTGAATTTTATTTGTATTTATTTGCTTTGTTTGCCTCGTCTTTCCTCGCGTAGATTCCAACGTTGTCGACGATCCCTCTTCACAGCAACAAGAAGATCCAGAAACCCTGCAAGAAGGCAAGTCTCGTTTGATCATCTTGAACCTATGCTTTTGAAAATGTTTTAATTATTTTAAATTGTATGCATTGCTATTTACATAAAAGTCCCTAGTTCAAATCTTTAGGAATTAGTTATTCCAACTTTGTTATGCCCTCATTTGACATTGATTGCCATGTACCTTGTCACCCTAGAACTTCCTTTGTCTCAATAATGAGATTACTATTAAACTTTGTGAATATTAGAATGTTAGGGTAATGCTTAGTCTTGCTATCTAATAACCTTGGAAAATCTTGAAAATGGGAAATTATGATTTATTATTAAACCCTTGTGTTTATAAATGTAGTGGTAATTGGAGTTGCCACTGATCTTTCAAAATAAAATAAAAATGTGAAAGTTGGTTTAGATCATGGTGGATGGTTGTTTGGGTTGGTGCAGTAAGCACGAGAACTTGTTAAGTGTATGTTCCACCCTAGTCAATTAAGGACCGACGCTTGTGTTTGTCCAAACTAAGCATTAACCGTACAACCACAAGTCTATATGGGTACGACCTAGTTGACTAACTTATGATAGCCTAGTTTAGGTGCCACCAGTGGAAAGTGGGTGCCAGGGATGGACCGGTTATTCACAGTGAGGGACAGGGATTTACTGTACTCATATGGCGCAAGAGGGGGCTTCAGATTGGGCGGATTTAACCCTTCTGCGGTGAAACCTCAGCGGGTGGTATCTAGCTAGATTAGAGTAAGGTAAAGGCTTTGTGGTATTTTATCTGGGTCTCATGCCAAAGGAAGCGTGTGACTTTTAGGATAATTTATCTCTTGTGGGTAAAGTTGTACAACCTCTGCAGAGTGTAAAACTATTCGAATAGCCGTGCCCACGGTCAAGGGCGGGCAAGGAATGCATTCACATGGTAGATTTCTGGTTTTGATTTTAAAATGAAAATTTTGTATTCCGAGAGTGGAGGGAACTCTCGGAAGGGAATCCTGGCGGATGGAGCCAGAGAGGGTGGATGGAACCCGCAGTTTAAAACTTGACCAATGGTAATTGGTTAGCTAGTGTTGGTAGTTGGAACCTTCACTAGAAAGTTAATTCGGTAAAAACATTTACTTCATTAAATTGATGCCTTCGAAAATAATTAGTAGTAATTGAGATTTCAAATATTGCTTTGTGCAAAAGAACCGTATGACCTTCCTTTGTTAAGCCTTGCATCTATGCATTTTTCCCAAGACTTGCGGAGTACTTTATGTACTCACATACTACACTTAAAAATAAAAATCTCAGAGGAAGTTGAATCTCAAGAAGGTGGCTACGACTACTGCTTCGCTTGTGGCTGCGATGGATTCTTCCCGGAGGACTAGGTCGCGCTTCCCCAGTCAACTGCCTGTGGCATCTTGATGGGTCTACTTTGATTTCACTTTGCTTCCGCTGTGTTTTGATTGTGCGAGGTCTTGAAACCTCCAATGTAATAATGTGACCCTGTGGTCAGTACTCTTATCTATTGTAATAAATCGTTGATGGTGATGTTTCCCATTCTGTTTGACTGTGTGCACTAGCTTTGATCTGGGACTAGTGCTGTAATACACAGAGGGTCCGGGTTTGGTAATCCGGGGGCCCGACAGAGATGGTATCAGAGCCAATTTGACTGTAGGACGTGACCTAGATTAAGAATGGCAAACCATAAGGACTTATATTTATAAAAAGAGTATATTAAAAATGTATAAGCTTCTTTGCTTCTACTCTCTTCCTACTTAGAATCTCGTTCTTGTCTCCAACTCCATTTGTTAAAACTTTTTACTAATCTTTTCTTTCACTCAACTTTGTAGATGGCTGGTTCATCCTCCGCTGCCCCGTGGGACTACTACTCACATGGAGAGGATGCTGGAGCATTCGCTAGCCTTCTCCGGCAGCTGATGCAGTGCTTGGAATACAGTCAGCCGCCCATTTTCAGGGGTCGGAAGACGCGGATTCTGGACCGTGACTCCTGGTCGATGGAGGTATTCCTGTATGCACGGGATGGGGAATTCAAATCCCAAACATACCCCATCAAGCACCCTCGGTCCCGCTCTTATGACGCAGTCCAGGACGCAGCACGCCTCGCCATTGATGAGTTGTGCCATCTGCACAAGGATGCTGTACATCAGTCCCCTTTTTGCTTCTTCATCAACCCAGGGTAGGACAGAGGTATCCAGATCCCTTTGATATTCCAGCTGACGATCCTCGACTGTCACATCAGGTGCAGCTCACCCAGGCGATGGCAGTCACTTATGCTAGAGCTCAGGAGGAGATTGGACAACTTCGGATGCTTCTCACTTCCAGCTACCAGCATTCCGACACGCTTCGCGCACAGCTTCTCCAGAGCCAGGCAGCTGAGTTTGAGCTGGGACGTCTCCGGGCCGCAGCCGACTACGCGCCGTCTTCACCCGTAGTTGATTACACGCCGTCTTCTCCAGTACCAGCTGTCATCCCCAACAACCCGGCACCAGCTCGACTTTCAGGACTCCACATCAGACTTACCGCACGCAAGAAGGTGCGACGCCCCAGTCCGCCACCTGTCATCACTCTCAAGAAGCGCAAGCCTTCTCGTTCTCGTTCTCGGTCGACTGCCTCCAGTCGTAACCGTGCCTCGGCCGAGTGTGAATGTTCACGTCACCACGTGAGAGAGCGTCAGGAAGACCCGGAGGAGGATCCAGAAGAGGACCCTGAGGAGCGCGTCTTTGGAGAGGATTAGTAGTCTTTTGAGTCCGTAGTACCCAAATAAAATGTCCGCGTCCTTAGAACGATTATTGTTATGTTTTGGTATGCTAGATGGACTGTACCAGGCCTATGTGCACTTGCGGTACAGCCATCCTTGGAGTTATCTTGATTTTAATAAAGTTTTCCCCTAAGTGGTTGCTAGTTCTTTCTTGTGTGTTGGCTTGGGATGTGATTTAGTTCCCCTAATCTCTTACCTTTGCTATTTCCCTCTTACGTTCTGCTAACCTAAACCGCTTCAGATGGTGAACACGAGGAGCAACCCTGGCAACAGCCGTGACGCCAACAATCAGCCAGAAGACAACATTCCACCACCTCCTGCTCAGGCCCCCAACTTGGAACAGATGATGGCCATGCAACTTCAGCTTCTTCAAGCTTTAGCACAAAACCAAGTGCAGCCAGCCCAGCATGCACCCAACCAGGCACCCCAGTCTAAGTTGTGAGAATTCATGAGGACAAGGCCTCCCACTTTTGCTGGATCAGTGGATCCCCTGGAGGCAGATGATTGGATCAAGGATGTGGAAAGAAAGTTGGTCCTAACTCAGTGTAATGACAACGAGAAGGTGTTGTATGCTGCTCACCAGCTCAAGGGAATGGCTGCTAACTGGTGGGAAAACTACCGCGCCGCCCATCAAAATGCACAAGCCATCAATTGGGATGAGTTTGTTGAAGCTTTCCGCACTGCCCATATTCCTACGGGAATAATGGAAATGAAGAAGAGAGAATTCTACCAACTACAACAGGGAAACCTCAGTGTTTCCGAATACCTGAACAAGTTCACCCAACTGTCCAGGTATGCATCTGAAGAGGTCACATCGGATGCGACCAAGATTTGGAGGTTCACGCAGGGACTTGACCCCAACCTCAAGGTGCAGTTGGTATCCAATGATTTCCCTACCTTCCAGCACCTAGTGAACAAGGCCTTTGTACAAGAAGATGCTCAGCGTCAGCTATACGAAACTCGGAAGAGGAAGTTTCAAGCCCAGCAAGGAGCAAGCAGCTCTCGATTCCGCCCCAACGCACCTCACTTTCACAAACCTTCAGAGTCAAGCGTGCCAAGGACTCCCTTTTCAGAACCCCATGCTAGTCCAGTCCCCTGGAAAGGAAATGAGGACTAACACAGTTTGCCCTGACGCAACTGTGGATATAAATGGAGTTAAGTTCTTAGCGAATCTTATTATAATAGACTCCAAGGGTTTAGATGTAATACTTGGTATGGATTGGTTAACCAAGTATAAAGGGCAGATAGATTGTGCCGACCGAGCTGTTACTCTTACCAATTCTGAAGGGATTCGAGTAAGGTTCCAGTCCAATGCACCTTCCCAGAAGAAGAGTAAGTTAACCAGTTTGAAGGTAATAACTTTGGAAACAGTGCCTATAGCACGTGAATACCCAGATGTATTTCCTGAAGATTTGCCAGGAATGCCACCAGATAGAGAGATTGAATTTGTTATAAATCTGGTACCTGGTACAGCTCCGATTTCAAAGAGACCTTATCGTATGTCTGCAAATGACTTGGCAGAAGTTAAGAAGCAAATTGAAGAATTGCAAAATAAAGGTTTTGTAAGACCAAGCTCGTCACCCTGGGGAGCACCAGTACTGTTAGTGAAGAAGAAGGACGGAAGTCTTCGCATGTGTGTGGACTATCGATCCTTGAATGATGTGACGATTAAGAACAAGTACCCTTTACCCAGAATAGATGATCTGTTTGATCAGTTGAAAGGATCATGTGTATTCTCTAAGATTGATCTTCGATCAGGTTATCACCAATTGAAGTTAAGACCAGAGGACATACCCAAGACCGCATTTGCTACCCGTTATGGATTGTATGAGTATACAGTGATGTCTTTCGGTCTAACCAATGCCCCAGCATACTTCATGAATCTGATGAATAAGGTGTTCATGGAATATTTGGATAAGTTTGTGGTTGTATTCATCGATGATATTTTGATATATTCCAAGAATGAGGAAGAACATGCAGAACATTTGAGGATAGTTTTGGAAAAGCTCAGAGAAAATCAGTTGTATGCCAAGTTTAGTAAGTGTGAGTTTTGGTTAAAGAAAGTAGCTTTCTTGGGCCATGTGATTTCAGCAGGAGGAGTGTCCGTAGACCCTGAGAAAGTAAATGATGTGCTTAACTGGACACAACCAAAGTCAGTATCCGAGATCAGGAGTTTTCTTGGATTGGCTGGTTACTATCGTCGATTTATTGAAGGCTTCTCCAAGCTCGCGAGACCTCTCACCCAGTTGCTGAAGAAGGAAAAGAAGTTTGAATGGAGTAAACCATGTGAGGATAGTTTCCAAGAGTTGAAGAAGAGGTTAACTTCTGCACCAGTGTTGACGCTTCCGGACATTAGGAAGGATTTCGAAGTCTTCTGCGATGCGTCAAGGCAAGGACTAGGCTGTGTACTGATGCAAGAAAGAAAGGTAGTAGCATATGCCTCAAGGCAGCTGCGACCCCATGAAGGAAATTTTATAACTGGATTGCCAATAACCAAAACAGGGCATGATTCAATTTGGGTTATAGTGGATCGTTTGACAAAAGTCGCCCATTTCATTCCAGTAAAGACCACGTACTCCGGGGATAGACTTGCAGAGTTGTACATGTCAAGAATTGTGTGTTTGCATGGAATCCCAAAGAAGATTGTGTTAGATCGAGGAACCTAATTCACTTCGAGATTTTGGCAAAAGCTACATGAACTTTTGGGCACAAACTTAAACTTCAGTACAGCTTATCATCCACAGACAGATGGACAAACAGAAAGAGTAAATCAAATTCTGGAAGACATGTTGAGGGCTTGTGTACTGGCAAACAAGAATAACTGGGATCAGAGTTTGCCCTATGCAGAGTTCTCCTACAACAATAGTTATCAATCTAGTTTGCAAATGTCTCCGTTCGAAGCCCTATACGGCAGAAAGTGTAGGACTCCATTGTATTGGAAGGAGACAGGAGAAGGACAAGTATTTGGACCTGATGTGTTGAAGCAAGCGGAAGAACAGGTTCGCCTAATCCAGGACAGATTAAAAACAGCACAAACCAGGCAGAAAAGTTATGCGGACAATCGACGTAGAATCTTAGAATTCGTACCTGGGGATCATGTTTATTTGAAGGTGTCACCTCTCAAAGGAATGAGATGTTTTGGAGTCAGTGGAAAGCTAGCTCCCAGATTCATTGGACCTTTTCCTGTTGTGGCGAAACAAGGAGAAGTTGCTTACCAGTTGGAGCTTCCACCTCAACTGTCAAAGGTGTATGACGTCTTTCATGTGTCTCAGCTAAGAAAGTGTCTTAGAGTTCCAGAAGAGCAGATGCCTCTAGATGAAATAAACGTGAAGGAGGACCTAAACTATCCAGAATATCCAGTCAAGATATTGGAGGAAGCAGAGCGGCGTACGCGCAGCAAGGTTATCAAGTTCTGTAAAGTGCAGTGGAGCAACCATTCAGAATCGGAAGCAACTTGGGAGCGTGAAGAGGATCTAAGAGAAGAGTTCCCCGACCTTTTTCCCAGTCCATCCGAATATCGGGGTCGAGATTCTTTCTAAGGGGGGTAGGTTTGTCACATCCCAAAATTTGGCTTTTTGAAAAATTTAAATTCAAATTAATTATTTTAAGGTAATTGGATTTTACTTGGCTTTTATTTGCCTTTCTGGATTTTCTGGAATTTAAAAACTATTTTTAGAATTTAAAAAGTAATTCAAAATATGAAAATTAAATATCAACGGTAGTTGGAAATAATTTTATTTAGTCCAAAATATGTCCAGGAGCTTCTGTGAATTTTTCTGGAATTTTTGGAGGTATTTTCATATTTTTCTGAGGCCTAAATAATTTTCTAGCCTTTTCTGAAAATCAAAATCAAATTCTGAAAATAAAAATCCCTCCCTTTCCCTCCAGCCGACGCGTGGACGGCCCAGATCCGTCCACGTCGCCGCTCGGCCAATCCAGGCCACCCCTCCCCTTCCCTCGCTGTCCAGCGGGCCCGGCCCGTCAGCCGGCGGCCCCGCCTTCCCCTCCTCCTCGCCCGACGCGTGGACGGCTCGGATGAGCCGAGTCTCCGCACGGGCCATCCAGCCGCCCGCTCTCATTTCCTCCCTCACCTCGCTGACTTGCGGGCCCCGCCCGTCAGCCGCTCGCGGCCTCGCTTCCGCTGCCACCCGGCCCCGCCTGTCAGGCCTGTCGTCCCCGCGGAGCCGCCTCCTTCCTTTCTCTTCCCCCCCTCTTTCCTTTCTCGCCGGCCGACCGAATCCTCGACGGACCCGGCCTTTCCTTCCTCGTCTCTCTACGGTTTTGGAAGCCTCGGACGCCGCCGCGACCGAATCCCCAAATCCCCGCGCCTCCCTTCCTTCCGCGCCCCCTCCTTCCTTTCTTCCCCCAAACCTTCCTTCTCCGGCCGCCAGCAACGGCGAGCAATTGCCGCGCCCCTGCTCCCCCTCAGCCCCTATAAATACCCCCCTCGGCTTCGCCTCCTCCCGCACCACCTTCCAGAGCTCTCCGCCTCCTCTCCCGAGCCCCATAGAGCCCTGCCACCGTGCCACTTTCCCCTCCGAGCTCCGCCCAACTCCGGTGAGCCTTCGCCGCCGCCTCGGTCATCCCCGGAGCCCGCCGTCGCCACCCCGAGCATCCTCACGCACGGGCGATCCTCCCCGACCCCTCGGCCGCCCCTCCCCGTCACCGGAGCGCCGTCGCATCGGAGCTCCCAAGCCGTCGTCGCTGCCACCTCGTCGCCGGCCGTCTCCGTTCGTCCCCAAGCTTCGCCGACCCTTCCAACCAAACCCCCTCCGCACCAGGATTGTATTCTACGCGTCACCCGAGCACCTCCGGCCTCCCCTCGCCGCCGGCGCCGTCGCCTCCGATCACCTCTGCCCGGGCCACCCGAAGGTACCCCTCAAGAGGGTTACCTACCCTTATTGGGTAGGCAACGCCTCCCCGCTCACTTGGCTAGCAGCGCTCGCTCGTAACTCCCTCGGCGCGCGTTCGAGCCTCCGGCTCCGCGCGCGGAGGTTGAGTTTTTCGTTTATTTTCCGGGCTGACAAGTGGGTCCCACCCGTCAGCGGCCGCCGGTCTGCGCTGGCACTGCCGCCTGGGCCCCACCAGTCTGCGTCAGCCTCTGACAAGTGGGTCCAGATGCCAGTGGGTCCCACCTGTCAGTGACCGAAGAAAATGAGGTCACTGACAGAGGGGTCCCACATGTCAGTGACCAGCAGAGAATACTGTTCCGTGGGTCCCACCTGTCAGTCTCCCGAGATAAAAATAAAAGAATAAAATTTAATTCTCCAGTGGGTCCCACCTGTCAGAAATTTCCGAATTTCTAGATTTATTCAAATCTGAGATTTTCAAATGAGCATAACTTTCTCATTTTAACTCCAAATCCAGCCATTCAAATTTCTAAATTCATCTAAAATCATAATCTATCCAACTATGGCCTCTGTTGAATTTTTTTGGATTTTATTTGAATTTTATTTGTATTTATTTGCTTTGTTTGCCTCGTCTTTCCTCGCGTAGATTCCAACGTTGTCGACGATCCCTCTTCACAGCAACAAGAAGATCCAGAAACCCTGCCTTCTCGTTCTCGTTCTCGGTCGACTGCCTCCAGTCGTAACCGTGCCTCGGCCGAGTGTGAATGTTCACGTCACCACGTGAGAGAGCGTCAGGAAGACCCGGAGGAGGATCCAGAAGAGGACCCGGAAGAGGACCCTGAGGAGCGCGTCTTTGGAGAGGATTAGTAGTCTTTTGAGTCCGTAGTACCCAAATAAAATGTCCGCGTCCTTAGAACGATTATTGTTATGTTTTGGTATGCTAGATGGACTGTACCAGGCCTATGTGCACTTGCGGTACAGCCATCCTTGGAGTTATCTTGATTTTAATAAAGTTTTCCCCTAAGTGGTTGCTAGTTCTTTCTTGTGTGTTGGCTTGGGATGTGATTTAGTTCCCCTAATCTCTTACCTTTGCTATTTCCCTCTTACGTTCTGCTAACCTAAACCGCTTCAGATGGTGAACACGAGGAGCAACCCTGGCAACAGCCGTGACGCCAACAATCAGCCAGAAGACAACATTCCACCACCTCCTGCTCAGGCCCCCAACTTGGAACAGATGATGGCCATGCAACTTCAGCTTCTTCAAGCTTTAGCACAAAACCAAGTGCAGCCAGCCCAGCATGCACCCAACCAGGCACCCCAGTCTAAGTTGTGAGAATTCATGAGGACAAGGCCTCCCACTTTTGCTGGATCAGTGGATCCCCTGGAGGCAGATGATTGGATCAAGGATGTGGAAAGAAAGTTGGTCCTAGCTCAGTGTAATGACAACGAGAAGGTGTTGTATGCTGCTCACCAGCTCAAGGGAATGGCTGCTAACTGGTGGGAAAACTACCGCGCCGCCCATCAAAATGCACAAGCCATCAATTGGGATGAGTTTGTTGAAGCTTTCCGCACTGCCCATATTCCTACGGGAATAATGGAAATGAAGAAGAGAGAATTCTACCAACTACAACAGGGAAACCTCAGTGTTTCCGAATACCTGAACAAGTTCACCCAACTGTCCAGGTATGCATCTGAAGAGGTCACATCGGATGCGACCAAGATTTGGAGGTTCACGCAGGGACTTGACCCCAACCTCAAGGTGCAGTTGGTATCCAATGATTTCCCTACCTTCCAGCACCTAGTGAACAAGGCCTTTGTACAAGAAGATGCTCAGCGTCAGCTATACGAAACTCGGAAGAGGAAGTTTCAAGCCCAGCAAGGAGCAAGCAGCTCTCGATTCCGCCCCAACGCACCTCACTTTCACAAACCTTCAGAGTCAAGCGTGCCAAGGACTCCCTTTTCAGAACCCCATGCTAGTCCAGTCCCCTGGAAAGGAAATGAGGACTAACACAGTTTGCCCTGACGCAACTGTGGATATAAATGGAGTTAAGTTCTTAGCGAATCTTATTATAATAGACTCCAAGGGTTTAGATGTAATACTTGGTATGGATTGGTTAACCAAGTATAAAGGGCAGATAGATTGTGCCGACCGAGCTGTTACTCTTACCAATTCTGAAGGGATTCGAGTAAGGTTCCAGTCCAATGCACCTTCCCAGAAGAAGAGTAAGTTAACCAGTTTGAAGGTAATAACTTTGGAAACAGTGCCTATAGCACGTGAATACCCAGATGTATTTCCTGAAGATTTGCCAGGAATGCCACCAGATAGAGAGATTGAATTTGTTATAAATCTGGTACCTGGTACAGCTCCGATTTCAAAGAGACCTTATCGTATGTCTGCAAATGACTTGGCAGAAGTTAAGAAGCAAATTGAAGAATTGCAAAATAAAGGTTTTGTAAGACCAAGCTCGTCACCCTGGGGAGCACCAGTACTGTTAGTGAAGAAGAAGGACGGAAGTCTTCGCATGTGTGTGGACTATCGATCCTTGAATGATGTGACGATTAAGAACAAGTACCCTTTACCCAGAATAGATGATCTGTTTGATCAGTTGAAAGGATCATGTGTATTCTCTAAGATTGATCTTCGATCAGGTTATCACCAATTGAAGTTAAGACCAGAGGACATACCCAAGACCGCATTTGCTACCCGTTATGGATTGTATGAGTATACAGTGATGTCTTTCGGTCTAACCAATGCCCCAGCATACTTCATGAATCTGATGAATAAGGTGTTCATGGAATATTTGGATAAGTTTGTGGTTGTATTCATCGATGATATTTTGATATATTCCAAGAATGAGGAAGAACATGCAGAACATTTGAGGATAGTTTTGGAAAAGCTCAGAGAAAATCAGTTGTATGCCAAGTTTAGTAAGTGTGAGTTTTGGTTAAAGAAAGTAGCTTTCTTGGGCCATGTGATTTCAGCAGGAGGAGTGTCCGTAGACCCTGAGAAAGTAAATGATGTGCTTAACTGGACACAACCAAAGTCAGTATCCGAGATCAGGAGTTTTCTTGGATTGGCTGGTTACTATCGTCGATTTATTGAAGGCTTCTCCAAGCTCGCGAGACCTCTCACCCAGTTGCTGAAGAAGGAAAAGAAGTTTGAATGGAGTAAACCATGTGAGGATAGTTTCCAAGAGTTGAAGAAGAGGTTAACTTCTGCACCAGTGTTGACGCTTCCGGACATTAGGAAGGATTTCGAAGTCTTCTGCGATGCGTCAAGGCAAGGACTAGGCTGTGTACTGATGCAAGAAAGAAAGGTAGTAGCATATGCCTCAAGGCAGCTGCGACCCCATGAAGGAAATTACCCAACTCATGATTTAGAGCTTGCTGCCGTAGTGCATGCACTAAAAATATGGAGGCATTACTTGATTGGTAACCGCTGCGAGATTTACACGGATCACAAAAGCCTGAAGTACATATTTACTCAACCCGATCTTAACATGAGGCAAAGGAGATGGCTTGAGTTAATAAAGGATTATGATATTGGAATACATTATCACCCAGGAAAGGCTAATGTGGTAGCGGATGCCTTGAGCAGAAAGAGTTATTGTGCCAAGCTGTGGATTAAGGACAATACGCCTGCCCTTCAAGAAGAATTCCAACGGCTCAACTTAGAAGTAGTGGAGGAAGGATTCCTAGCCACTTTGGAAGTTCAACCAACCTTAGAAGATCAAATCAGGGCAGCTCAAAAGGAGGACAAGTATGTCCAGGAGATCAAGGATAATATGAAGAAAGGGAAAGCCTCGGGATTTTCAGAGGATGAAGAAGGTACCCTTTGGTTTGGGAAAAGGATTATTGTACCTGAAAAGAAAGAGGTAAAGGAGTTAATATTGAAGGAAGCCCATGAATCTGGATATTCAATTCACCCTGGGAGTACCAAGATGTACCAAGATCTCAAGGAAAGGTATTGGTGGTCAAGTATGAAACGAGAAATTGCAGAATACGTAGCCTTGTGCGATGTATGCCAACGGATTAAAGCTGAACACCAGAGACCCGCTGGACTCCTACAACCTTTGCAGATACCTGAGTGGAAATGGGAAGAAATTGGTATGGATTTTATAACTGGATTGCCAAGAACCAAAACAGGGCATGATTCAATTTGGGTTATAGTGGATCGTTTGACAAAAGTCGCCCATTTCATTCCAGTAAAGACCACGTACTCCGGGGATAGACTTGCAGAGTTGTACATGTCAAGAATTGTGTGTTTGCATGGAATCCCAAAGAAGATTGTGTTAGATCGAGGAACCCAATTCACTTCGAGATTTTGGCAAAAGCTACATGAACTTTTGGGCACAAACTTAAACTTCAGTACAGCTTATCATCCACAGACAGATGGACAAACAGAAAGAGTAAATCAAATTCTGGAAGACATGTTGAGGGCTTGTGTACTGGCAAACAAGAATAACTGGGATCAGAGTTTGCCCTATGCAGAGTTCTCCTACAACAATAGTTATCAATCTAGTTTGCAAATGTCTCCGTTCGAAGCCCTATACGGCAGAAAGTGTAGGACTCCATTGTATTGGAAGGAGACAGGAGAAGGACAAGTATTTGGACCTGATGTGTTGAAGCAAGCGGAAGAACAGGTTCGCCTAATCCAGGACAGATTAAAAACAGCACAAACCAGGCAGAAAAGTTATGCGGACAATCGACGTAGAATCTTAGAATTCGTACCTGGGGATCATGTTTATTTGAAGGTGTCACCTCTCAAAGGAATGAGATGTTTTGGAGTCAGTGGAAAGCTAGCTCCCAGATTCATTGGACCTTTTCCTGTTGTGGCGAAACAAGGAGAAGTTGCTTACCAGTTGGAGCTTCCACCTCAACTGTCAAAGGTGTATGACGTCTTTCATGTGTCTCAGCTAAGAAAGTGTCTTAGAGTTCCAGAAGAGCAGATGCCTCTAGATGAAATAAACGTGAAGGAGGACCTAAACTATCCAGAATATCCAGTCAAGATATTGGAGGAAGCAGAGCGGCGTACGCGCAGCAAGGTTATCAAGTTCTGTAAAGTGCAGTGGAGCAACCATTCAGAATCGGAAGCAACTTGGGAGCGTGAAGAGGATCTAAGAGAAGAGTTCCCCGACCTTTTTCCCAGTCCATCCGAATCTCGGGGTCGAGATTCTTTCTAAGGGGGGTAGGTTTGTCACATCCCAAAATTTGGCTTTTTGAAAAATTTAAATTCAAATTAATTATTTTAAGGTAATTGGATTTTACTTGGCTTTTATTTGCCTTTCTGGATTTTCTGGAATTTAAAAACTATTTTTAGAATTTAAAAAGTAATTCAAAATATGAAAATTAAATATCAACGGTAGTTGGAAATAATTTTATTTAGTCCAAAATATGTCCAGGAGCTTCTGTGAATTTTTCTGGAATTTTTGGAGGTATTTTCATATTTTTCTGAGGCCTAAATAATTTTCTAGCCTTTTCTGAAAATCAAAATCAAATTCTGAAAATAAAAATCCCTCCCTTTCCCTCCAGCCGACGCGTGGACGGCCCAGATCCGTCCACGTCGCCGCTCGGCCAATCCAGGCCACCCCTCCCCTTCCCTCGCTGTCCAGCGGGCCCGGCCCGTCAGCCGGCGGCCCCGCCTTCCCCTCCTCCTCGCCCGACGCGTGGACGGCTCGGATGAGCCGAGTCTCCGCACGGGCCATCCAGCCGCCCGCTCTCATTTCCTCCCTCACCTCGCTGACTTGCGGGCCCCGCCCGTCAGCCGCTCGCGGCCTCGCTTCCGCTGCCACCCGGCCCCGCCTGTCAGGCCTGTCGTCCCCGCGGAGCCGACTCCTTCCTTTCTCTTCCCCCCCCCCTCTTTCCTTTCTCGCCGGCCGACCGAATCCTCGACGGACCCGGCCTTTCCTTCCTCGTCTCTCTGCGGTTTTGGAAGCCTCGGACGCCGCCGCGACCGAATCCCCAAATCCCCGCGCCTCCCTTCCTTCCGCGCCCCCTCCTTCCTTTCTTCCCCCAAACCTTCCTTCTCCGGCCGCCAGCAACGGCGAGCAATTGCCGCGCCCCTGCTCCCCCTCAGCCCCTATAAATACCCCCCTCGGCTTCGCCTCCTCCCGCACCACCTTCCAGAGCTCTCCGCCTCCTCTCCCGAGCCCCATAGAGCCCTGCCACCGTGCTACTTTCCCCTCCGAGCTCCGCCCAACTCCGGTGAGCCTTCGCCGCCGCCTCGGTCATCCCCGGAGCCCGCCGTCGCCACCCCGAGCATCCTCACGCACGGGCGATCCTCCCCGACCCCTCGGCCGCCCCTCCCCGTCACCGGAGCGCCGTCGCATCGGAGCTCCCAAGCCGTCGTCGCTGCCACCTCGTCGCCGGCCGTCTCCGTTCGTCCCCAAGCTTCGCCGACCCTTCCAACCAAACCCCCTCCGCACCAGGATTGTATTCTACGCGTCACCCGAGCACCTCCGGCCTCCCCTCGCCGCCGGCGCCGTCGCCTCCGATCACCTCTGCCCGGGCCACCCGAAGGTACCCCTCAAGAGGGTTACCTACCCTTATTGGGTAGGCAACGCCTCCCCGCTCACTTGGCTAGCAGCGCTCGCTCGTAACTCCCTCGGCGCGCGTTCGAGCCTCCGGCTCCGCGCGCGGAGGTTGAGTTTTTCGTTTATTTTCCGGGCTGACAAGTGGGTCCCACCCGTCAGCGGCCGCCGGTCTGCGCTGGCACTGCCGCCTGGGCCCCACCAGTCTGCGTCAGCCTCTGACAAGTGGGTCCAGATGCCAGTGGGTCCCACCTGTCAGTGACCGAAGAAAATGAGGTCACTGACAGAGGGGTCCCACATGTCAGTGACCAGCAGAGAATACTGTTCCGTGGGTCCCACCTGTCAGTCTCCCGAGATAAAAATAAAAGAATAAAATTTAATTCTCCAGTGGGTCCCACCTGTCAGAAATTTCCGAATTTCTAGATTTATTCAAATCTGAGATTTTCAAATGAGCATAACTTTCTCATTTTAACTCCAAATCCAGCCATTCAAATTTCTAAATTCATCTAAAATCATAATCTATCCAACTATGGCCTCTGTTGAATTTTTTTGGATTTTATTTGAATTTTATTTGTATTTATTTGCTTTGTTTGCCTCGTCTTTCCTCGCGTAGATTCCAACGTTGTCGACGATCCCTCTTCACAGCAACAAGAAGATCCAGAAACCCTGCCTTCTCGTTCTCGTTCTCGGTCGACTGCCTCCAGTCGTAACCGTGCCTCGGCCGAGTGTGAATGTTCACGTCACCACGTGAGAGAGCGTCAGGAAGACCCGGAGGAGGATCCAGAAGAGGACCCGGAAGAGGACCCTGAGGAGCGCGTCTTTGGAGAGGATTAGTAGTCTTTTGAGTCCGTAGTACCCAAATAAAATGTCCGCGTCCTTAGAACGATTATTGTTATGTTTTGGTATGCTAGATGGACTGTACCAGGCCTATGTGCACTTGCGGTACAGCCATCCTTGGAGTTATCTTGATTTTAATAAAGTTTTCCCCTAAGTGGTTGCTAGTTCTTTCTTGTGTGTTGGCTTGGGATGTGATTTAGTTCCCCTAATCTCTTACCTTTGCTATTTCCCTCTTACGTTCTGCTAACCTAAACCGCTTCAGATGGTGAACACGAGGAGCAACCCTGGCAACAGCCGTGACGCCAACAATCAGCCAGAAGACAACATTCCACCACCTCCTGCTCAGGCCCCCAACTTGGAACAGATGATGGCCATGCAACTTCAGCTTCTTCAAGCTTTAGCACAAAACCAAGTGCAGCCAGCCCAGCATGCACCCAACCAGGCACCCCAGTCTAAGTTGTGAGAATTCATGAGGACAAGGCCTCCCACTTTTGCTGGATCAGTGGATCCCCTGGAGGCAGATGATTGGATCAAGGATGTGGAAAGAAAGTTGGTCCTAGCTCAGTGTAATGACAACGAGAAGGTGTTGTATGCTGCTCACCAGCTCAAGGGAATGGCTGCTAACTGGTGGGAAAACTACCGCGCCGCCCATCAAAATGCACAAGCCATCAATTGGGATGAGTTTGTTGAAGCTTTCCGCACTGCCCATATTCCTACGGGAATAATGGAAATGAAGAAGAGAGAATTCTACCAACTACAACAGGGAAACCTCAGTGTTTCCGAATACCTGAACAAGTTCACCCAACTGTCCAGGTATGCATCTGAAGAGGTCACATCGGATGCGACCAAGATTTGGAGGTTCACGCTTCGACATGAGTGATGGTAAGCCAGTGTCTACTCCGATGGCTTCTACAGCCTATCTTGACCCAGATGAGGATGGCGAGCCAGTTGATCAGAAAGAGTATAGAAGTATGATCGGCTCCCTTCTTTACCTCACTGTCTCGAGACCAGACATACACTTCTCAGTGTGTCTGTGTGCTCGCTTTCAGGCTTCTCCTCGCGTATCTCACCGCCAGGCGGTGAAGCGCATCTTTCGGTACCTTCGAGCTACCATTGACTATGGTATCTGGTACTCTTCCTCATCCTGTCTTTCCTTAAGAGCCTTCTCGGATGCAGACTTTGCCGGCTGCAGGATAGATAGGAAGAGCACCTCTGGCACCTGCCAATTCATTGGCACTTCTCTCGTTTCCTGGTCTTCGAGGAAGCAGTCCGGTGTTGCACAGTCCACTGCAGAGGCCGAGTACGCTGCTGCTGCCAGTTGTTGCAGCCAGGTGCTTTGGATGGTCTCGACCCTGCGGGACTTTGGGTTAGCGATAGACAGTGTTCCACTCTTTTGTGATAACACTTCTGCGATTAACATTGCTAAGAACCCAGTGCAGCACTCTCGGACCAAGCACATTGATATTCGATACCACTTCCTTAGAGATCATGTAGAGAAGGGTGATATAGTGCTCCAGTTTGTGGAGAGTGACCACCAGTTGGCTGATATTTTCACCAAGCCTTTGGATAGTTCGAGGTTTTCAGCTCTGCGGGGAGAGCTTGGGGTAGTGTGTCCTTATGGACTGTAGTGAGGGGGAGCTTTGGGCTTTACTGCATTACTATATTGATTATGCTTTTATCTCATTTTTGTTGCTTTGCACTCGGGGTGCATCGGGCTTAGTCCTTCCAGCATAGGTTAGAGTGCTTCTCTTGTCTATTTGCTTAGACTTTTTACTCTTATCTTGTGCTTCCAGGATGCTTCTTATTAGCTATTTCTTATCTCACTAGATTGAGCTCACTCACTTCTTGTAGGTTCTAGCGAGGGTTGGGCCACCCTTGGGTAGACAGGGTACGTGTTTGCTCTCTAGTGTGTGGTCTACGGTCAGCTAATAGTCCTGGAGTCATATGGGGTAGATGAGAGTCTGTCTGAGCCATAGTTGTCTCTATATCTTATCTATACTTTAAGGACTGCATGTTTGCTGTTTTCTTTCCCAGCTTCTCGATTTATTGCTTTGGTTCAGGGGGAGTTCATTTGGGAGCTTCTGGAGCTTAAACTTGACATAACTTAACTTGAACTTAAAGTTGCATCACATGTTGAGTGGGAGTTGGATTTTCAGCATTTAGCATTGTAATATAACTACATTGAGCCCTGATTATTATCCTGTTTTGACATGTTTACAATGCTTTACACCTTGCCATGACTTGTGCTTATATGCTAGATTTATCATGACTTCATATGTGTAGACTAGCTTTTGCCATGGTAAGTAATTTAAAATTGCCCAACTTGAAGTAAAACTTGTCATGTTAGCATTTGAGTTTAGTCTTTCTGGAGCTATCTCTTTATGATTCATGCCATGTCAACTAGGCTTAGCTGAGCGTTGAATCTTTTATTGAGCCTTAGATTGAGCTATTTTTAGTCTCTTGATGTAGCATGAGGTAGTACAACATGTTTACAAAGCAAAAAGATCTCTTTTGTGCGAAAAAACTGATTTCACCAATTCTTTCTCATGAGACGGCTTGCCATTGCACTAGGCATGAACTCAGGGGGAGTTTTGAATGACCTAGACTATCTTCTTAAGCTTATTGCTTGGAGTAGTCGCATAAGGCTTGAGATCTAGCACATAAACAAAATTTGGGTTGGAAACAACCATGAGGCTTAAAAAAGACAATGTTTAATGTGCTCAATTTGCTTAATCTACAAAAAGAACCAAGTACTTGCGCCAATGTTTCATTCTTGAGCATAGCACTCTAGTTGGTCTCAATATTAGCTTCTTGGTTCCGCTTAGCTTAGTTGACATGGCCGGCATCATCCTTGGATATCTCTAGTTAGACTTTACTTCTTGATGACTTGACATTCTCACTTAATGTACTATATTTCACATTGTCATCTATGTGCTCTAGCTGGCATATACATATACTGTCATGATCTAGATAGCCTTTTATTGAGTTTCGGCTTGGTGTGATTCCTTATGGTCATCATGGATAATACTCATGGCTCAAAATGCTTAGAAATAATCAAACTTCAGCCATTTCATCCATCCTTGTGATCATATTCTCTCTTTTGCATCCTTAATGTGTTTATTGCCAAAAGGGGGAGAATAGAGGAGAAAAAGCCTTTTGGGGACTTTCTAGAGCTTTGAAGAAAACTTTGCTCTTTCTGTTGTAGCTCTAGTGTTCCTTTGTCAACATGGTCATTAGCTTCATTCTTCTTTTTTGGACCATGTTTGACTCTTTTTCATTTCAAACAAACTCAACGTTTTTCAAGGGTTTGTCAATATACTCATCAAGGGGGAGATTGAGAGACCATGTGGTCTAAATCTTGTGTTGGTGATGAGTAATTGACTCGTGGTTTGGTTAGAATGAGTTTAGTTTGAGTGATTCGTGCCATTTTGACATTTGGCGAGGTCGGGTCATGACTAGACAGATTTGACGCGTGGGCGTCGTCCCGGTTGGCCACGTGGGTCATTTCTCGCTTGAGTAGGATTTGTAGGTGCTAACCATGTTTACATGTTTTGTACCGTGCTATGCGATGTGTTTCTTGTCTATGTGGCTGCAGGACGTCGAGGAGGAGTCGTGGCGAGACACGGTGAACCGGACTAGGCGCAGGTGACGCTGAGGTCAGAACGGTCGGGATGTGTCGAGGATGACGTGGACTCGAGGTGGTTGCGATGCGTGCGAGACAAGCAATGCGGAAGCTTCCTGGAAGGTGCAGCAGGGGCGTTTCGGTAAAAACGCAAGGCTGCAAAAGGAAGCGGGCATTAGCGGGTAAAGCATGATGGTTAGAGGGCAAAGCAAAAGCAAAATCCATTAGTGAGGGGCTATAAAAGGAGGGTGTCTCCTGCATGGTCTCATTGGCTTTGAGGGTAGGTTTGCTTTGTGCTTTAGTAGTGGAGAGTTGGTGAGGAGAGAGGAGAGACAGAGTGTGTCCCCTTCTCAATCATGTATCTGGGAGTTGAGTTCTTGTGTTCTTGATTGATCCAAGCATGTATGGGGTAGTAGAGTTGGTGTGAGTTGTATTGTAATCATTCCTCTGCTGTAATCGCGTATTGGGACTCAATGGAATGAATCAATTTGGTTGAAATTACTCTCTGTCAGCTCTCTGCAGTTTTTCCTTCGATGCCCTCTTAGCCCATTTTCTTGGTTTTTGATTCTTGGTGTTTCTTTTGCTGAGGAGTGGCAAAATGGGTTGCTCAGTGATGGGAGTGTGTTTCTAGATCATTTGATCAAGTTCTCCCAAGAGCAAATCAGTTTTGATTTCAGTTTTTGCTCCCAGGCTTCCTCTGTTCAAAGTTTCCATTTCTAGGGTTTGGGGCATTTCTTGATTTTGGAGAGATGGCATGAAATTTGGTATTGAGAGTCCAGAGGCTATTAGTTAGCCATCCTCAAAATTTCATTGCCAAAGGATCACTGGTTTGGGAGTAATTTGAGTTTTGGTTTTGATCTGACAAAGTTTCAGATTTTTCACCATAATATGAAATTCTTGTTTTTAGGTTTGATATCTTTGTTCCCTAGAGCCTTCTTGCTATTCAGTATGTTTTGGAGTTGCTTTGTGCCAAAAAGAATGGAAAGATTCCACCATTTTCATAGTTTTTCGAAGATCTGATTATTTACTGAAGTTTCAGAAATTTCAGTTTGCTCTCGGGTGGCCTGGGGACAGGGGAGCGGTCAGACCGGAGGCACAAGACCGGTCAGACTGTCTATTACCCAGTGGTCAGACCGGCTATTACCCAGCGGTCAGACCGGCTTTTACCCAGTGGTCAAACCGCCCGAGCTGGGTTTTTTTCGGATTTGGTTTTGGATGGTTGTTTCTTTGTGTTCCAGTGTCCAGTAGGCTTTTGATCCTTCTTCATAGCCCTGTGGTTATTGAAGAAGAGTATCTTTAAGTGAACTCTTCTTGAGACCTGTTCTTAATAGCTTTTCTTCATAGCTATTGAAGAAGATTTCATCGTGGGTACTTGAGGGGGACGAATTTTTAGTGGTCGACATTCACCCCCCTCTGTCGTCATTTCGGTCCAACAAAAACAGTGGTAACCTGGTGTTGACAACTCGAGTGCTCTCACCCATGCATGATACTATCACTCTATTGGCCTTTTACCTGGGACTGAAAAGAGCAAGCGTGAGATTTGAAAATCTCAGCAAGTACCCAACAACGGTCGCTACACAAAAGTAAAGACAAGTAATGCAACCATGTGAAATAAAGGACAAGCATCACAAGTAAACAACGGGTACAAGATGAAAACTATGAACAACTGATATCGGAGATACTGTCATAAATGGAAGATGGATATCATAGAGACTGTGTACTAAGGATAGTTATTATGTGACAAGTTAAAGCAAGTTATAGTAAGTTATAGCAAGTTATAGCAAGAGTGCCGGCGACCTCATCTCACATACCCGGTTATACGAGAATAGCCAGGCACAACCTTGTCCTCGACTATATAACCGCAGACGGGATGTAATATCCTGTGTAACGAGAATGTACGGCCCCCCGTACGTTACTAGGTTGGGTGGAAATGACCCCTATATGTGGGTAGCCCCGGCGTGATAACCCTTAGTTCGTTATTTAGCGAATTATCTATGATATAATTAAAGAGTTGTGATTGAATTAAGGTAAAGTTATGAGGGTAACGATTTAATACAATGAGACCAGAGAGATGGGATTGGAGATAAGGTAACTGATACATCATGGACAGATCATAAAGTATGAATTTGGGGAAACTAAGAGATGGCAAGGATAAGGCTATAATAAAGTTATGAGAAGTGGAAAGACGTACTAGAGTTGAAAATAGAAAGACATAGTTTTTGATATGAGGGTGATGTGGGATAATGATAAGGTGATAGTGATATAGGGATTAACCTAAAGAGGTATTATAATATAGCTCACACAAAGTTACCAACCAATCAAGTTTTATTATGTGATAAGTGATTATTAATCAGATTAACAGATTTAATACATACATCATTCATGGCTCAAATACAACATCAAACAATAATTGGAACATAATATTCGAAACCAAAACATTGCAGCCCTGATATCAAAAGAGTGTCAATAATTTAATCCTAAATTAAAGCATGCTCATATGCTACCCCCATTAACAATTTAAGCACAGATTCTAACATACTAATTAAAAGCATGAACTCTAGAACATTTAGCTGAACATCCTAATTACAGAGTAGCAGGGGAACTAAAATAACCTAGAACATCATGGCATGCATACAATATTAAACATCTACAAACAGACAAACATGAACAATATGATAAAAACCAGACAACATTAGTGATATGATATTATCCAGATAAGCTTTAGTAATGCACTAGTAGTCAGGTAATTTTAGCGATATAGAATTGGCCATGTAACTTTAGTGAAGTGATTTTACTAATATAATATTGGTCAGGTAACCAACGTGATGTGATTTTAGCGATAAGATATTAGCCAAGCGATATAATATGAGCCACGTAATGGTAGTGATGTGATGTTGCTAAGCGGTATGATATGAGCCAGGTGACCTTAACGATATGATTTTTGCAATACGATATTAGACAAGCAAGTATGAATGAAATGAAATTTATACTCAATGACAAGGTGAAAAGTAAATTGGAAACATGTAATTTGCGAAATGAAAAGGTCACGACCGCGAGGTACTTGCCTTGAGCACGTTCGGCGGACTCATTGCACGAGAGATCGGGGGTGAGCAATCGCCCAAACGTCCCCTCCAAGACTGTGCCCGAACCTTGAGCCAAGCCGCGAAAGTCTTGGTCAAGTTGGAGAGCCTGGGCCTATTTGTTGTCACGAAATAGATCCTCTAAGCCCTTCCAAACAGCACGCGTAGACGCCTCAGGGGTGAGGATGATGCCCAACATTTCCTCAGAGATGGAAGCATAAAGGAGTGACAGAACAGCAAAAAACAGTGGATTCCCAGTCGATGTCATCGACGGCTTCGGCTACAACATCGCCAAAGGGCGCCGCCGCCGCCACACGGCCGCACACGCCACACAGGCATGCGGCCATGCCGGCTGCCGCTCCACGCCGTGCTGCCAAGGTCGGCTGCGCCGCTATCGCGCCCTGCCTACGATGCGTCTGGCCTGCACTCACCTGCCGTCGCCACGCCCGGCTGGCGCACGCCTGCTGCCTTCGCGACTGGCCTACGCATCTCTTGGTTGTGCGCTCATCGGCCTGTGCCACCACCGAGCCACCGCTGCGTGCCCATGCACTGCCTGCCACGCTCGGCCACCTGCGCTGTCGCGCTCGTCAATCGGCGCCACCACCGAGCTGCCGCACGCGCCCGTGCACTGCCTGCCGCCGCTCGCCTCCGGCGCCGCTGCCGGCACTGCCACTGCTGCTCACCCGCGCTGCGCCCGAGCGCCGTCTGCCGTGCCTGCGCGTCGTCCTCGCCACCAGCTCGCACGCGATACGCGTGCCCCCTCTGTATGCAAGCCGTTGCCTGGTCGCGTCGTCACGCCGCCCTCGGCCGCGTCGCACAGCCGGTGCTCTCCGTTGCCCACGCCGCCAGCGGAGAAACGAGATTGGATGCATGCGATAAAAACGCAGGAGAGAGAGTTGGAAAGAGATGAGATGAGAGAGGTGATCCGGATAGATATGGGAGAGAGGCATAGAAATAGGAGTGGTTACGGTTTTGTTTTTTTTGAGGTGCTACAGCAGCCTTAAGACTTGGCCGCCTAGCCCACTCGGTCACACCAACCAGCCCCATCGATGATGGCACAAGGAACTCGATCTTTGTGCGAGAGACGACACATCTCCACCCTCCATCTGGTTGACCAGCCATCCAACGCCCCCAACCGATCAGGCCACATAACCGCCAATACCTCGTGTATGGATGACACCTGGTCGCCTAGCCCAACCGACCTTGGCTAACCAGCCAAGACTATTTAAGGAGCAGCAACCCCCTTGAAGAAGGCACAACCCCGGAGAGAAGACAGATACTCCAGGGCGTGACAACGGCACCATCAGGATCCAAAAATCTCCCCATTCTATAAATATTTATATAGGAGGATAGGAGGAAGCGTTAGCATGGAGGGCAGAATGCCAGGACTCCAAGAGCTGCTACTTTCCTTCTCCAATATGGAGTAAGCTCCGACTTCTTCTAGTCCTGTAACCCAATGTGACTCTATTCCTTTTATTTGACAATTAATATCAGTGCCTTTACCCTGCTACTTCCCTTCTTCGATATAGAGTAAACTCTGACTTCTTCTAGTCCTGTAACCCAATGTGACTCTATTCCTTTTGTTTGACAATTAATATCAGTGTCTTTACTCTGCTACTTTCCTTCTTCGATATTGAAATATACAAGTATAGCGTTAGGATCATACTATCACTACCCCAAAGTACTTCAGCAATTGACCAACTCCAGACAACACGAGCATGAAAAGACGACTAGTGAGCTCTAGAGAAACCAAGTAGAAAACAATACTATGACAACCTCACAAAACACTTTAATTCCCTGACAAAGTTGTTGCCAAGCTTCCTCCATACAAATTTCCAGGCTTGGTCAGTCGATTTCAAGGAGGTCAAGGGCGGGCGCTTTTCTTCCCACAATCTATCGTTGAGGACAAAGGCTGCATGGGAGATGCCTTGCACAAAGGGAGAGGTGGAGCAATGGAGCTCATGGCGAAGTAAATAACCAAATGCATCATAAAATTTCATTAGAACCAAAACATAAATATATTATGATTACCCCAACCGAGCGCTGGATGTCTGACGAACCAAACACTCGAACTACACAACCCAATCAACCAAATCCCATCAAAAAGGCAATTCAAAAACACAACAATTTGTAGAGAATCCCAACACATGTGAGAAATGTATCATCTCATGACCACTTAGAAATTAGAACTGAACACTCCAACGCATCTACACAAGCAACCCAACCAAATTCTTCAAAAATTTAAGTCAACCATCTCCCTCATATGCTTGAATCAAATCTCAAATGTAACACCAAAATTCCTCCCAAAATGATCCCGGACCATTTCAAACACATGTGCTGAATAGGTGAAAGATCAAGCTCCATTAAGTTAGTTTTAGTGATAATGACAAATACAATTATGAGGTCTTGGTGATAATGACAAATGCAATTGTGAGACTAACCTTGTTTATTGATTATGATATTGCTTAGTCTCATTAGGATGAAAAGGTGAAATCAAAGAGGTATACATTCAAAATCACATTCTTATATATTAGTGCATTACTTGAATCCAAAATATAGAATGAACCCCATCAATGGTCTAAAATGAATATGTGCATATGTCTTTATTACACACACTTGTATCCACACATTTAGGAGAAGTTCACTCTATGTTTTGTGGTTTCATTAGTATTGATCCATGTTTCCTTTTATACATACATTGGGATTTCTACTTTGAAACATATCCTTTGAATATATAAAACTGGTGTATTCTATATATACTCACATTGACTCATATTGCTTTGTACTCAATTATCTGTGTATGGGACTAACATGATTATCAAGTGTTTGAAAGGTTGAGTCCCGGATTTTGCTTGACGATTTGAAGATGCATGCTAAGGTTGACAAGAAGATCGACATGATTCGAGACAAAGATCATGCATGTATTTTAATTTAAATTCTAAATCTAACTATGCATTGTTAGGATAATCTGTAGTACCGAAGTTTGAACGGCGGAACTACCGCAACGCGGTATGACCGCAACTCCTAAGCGGTACTACTGGACCCCGGAAGTTTCATATTTATGAGGCGGTATGTTTTTCTAGAGAGCACCCTCAGGATGACTTTATGTCTGTTACAAACGGAAGTACCAGAGTTTCAACGGTGGAACTACCGTAGAGCGGTAGTACCGTAGCCTTAAACTATACTTCCGGAGCACGGAAGCTCCGAATAACCCGGGCAGAACCTTTTTTTTCCAGAAATTCTCACTGTTTTCGAAATTACAGCATCATCATGTATGAAACAGAAGTTTTTGCATTCTTGTATTTTTCATAAAAGCCCTAATTGTTTTTCGAATTCTATTAAGACCCAACGCGCTTGTGGCCATCCAATCTCATGGCAAGGGGTCGATCCGGTCGTCTGCATGGGTGTTCTAGGCCCTATGCCCTAGCCGGCTCTCCCTTCTCCCCTCGCTGCAGGCACCGATCCCCTTTGCCTCCTTCCTTCCACCATCCTTTCACTAGGGCTGCAATAGGGGCAGCAGAGCGGTCGGGCTCAGGAGGGTATGGCCAAAGCAGGACGTATGTGCCCATTAGGGTGCGGGCTAGGGGTGCATTAGGGCCATCATGGCAAGGGGTCGATCCGGTCGTCTGCATGGGTGTTCTAGGCCCTATGCCCTAGCCGGCTCTCCCTTCTCCCCTCACTGCAGGCACCGATCCCCTTTGCCTCCTTCCTTCCACCATCCTTTCACTAGGGCTGCAATAGGGGCAGCAGAGCGGTCGGGCTCAGGAGGGTATGGCCAAAGCAGGACGTATGTGCCCGTTAGGGCGCGGGCTAAGGGTGCATTAGGGCCATCATGGCAAGGGGTCGATCCGGTCGTCTGCATGGGTGTTCTAGGCCCTATGCCCTAGCCGGCTCTCCCTTCTCCCCTCGCTGCAGGCACCGATCCCCTTTGCCTCCTTCCTTCCACCATCCTTTCACTAGGGCTGCAATAGGGGCAGCAGAGCGGTCGGGCTCAGGAGGGTATGGCCAAAGCAAGACGTATGTGCCCGTTAGGGCGCGGGCTAGGGGTGCATTAGGGCCATTGATGTGAAACATGCGGAGCAGCCAGCGTGCCTAGGCTGTAAACGAGCCAAGATCGAGCGAGCCTGGCCTCTTAAGCTCAAGCTTGGTAGAAGCTTGAGCCGAGCTTGAGCGAGTGTGAATTAGGATCTAAGCTTGGACCTGAACTCAAGCTCGACTTGAGTAAGCTCGATAACAATCAACAATTCGACATACACCAATTTATAATAATGAGAAAAACTTAAGTTCGAGTTCGGTTTAGATAAGTTCGTTAAAAGTTAACATTCAGTGATATTCAACAAGTGAGAATATAAAATTTATCATAACTCATAACATGCTATCATATATATCTTAATATAAATAAATATGAAGAAGAAAAAAACTCAAAGATATAGACTGGCTGAAAAATTTATCGGATCCACGGCCGCTTCGAGCTCGCCTGGTTGGTTTTTTTACGGCCCGGTGCCTGGCACTGCCAGCGCCCTGCCCCTAGAGATTTTAACACCGGGCCCACGGCGTCGCTTCCCGCTCTGCGCGCCAGGGAGCCCCACCACGCGCCCGGCTGTTCCCAACGGAGGACGGGACGGCGGGACATGGGCCCCGCGCGGACATCCGCCGGGATCCCGCCACGTAAGCAGCGGATCCTGCTCCATGGTCCATTCAACAGTTCCAAGTGCCAGGAGCGGTCCGGGAAAAGCGAAGAAACCGGCGCAGGACTCTGGGAAAAGGGGGGCGCTTTCTTTTTATAGGCACGTGCTTCGGTGTCCTTGCTACAGGCACGTGCTTCGGTGTCCTTGCTACAGGCAGCAACCGCAAACAGTTTCGTGGACTTTCTACCGACAATTCTTAATTGATTAAAACAATTCTACCTGATATATTTTTCTTTGAAAAATGAGAATTTTAACAAGAGAGATCACATTCAGTCTCACAGGATAAAAACCTCATTTGGAACGTATGAATTTCACATAAAACTGTTCAACTCTAGCAAGCATCAGAAAATGACCTGCTTTCCAAACGAGTCCTAATTCCATGAGTGTGCGTTATGAGTTACAACAAGTCATCAAAACACTTTGCGAGCTTAGTTTTCACGCTCCAGCTTTAGTTTATGAGCTACTCCATAGAGGAGTTGGAGCTAGAGCAAAAAAACAAGGATCGAAGCGTGGCCAAATAAGGGCTTAGTATGCAGTTTTGGCTGCTCAAGCTGATTCACGAGCTATTAAACATAAAGGTCGTGCAATCCTACTATTCTATGTAGACATTGATCGGTATATACATCGGAATTTCATATAATCATTATTCTCTCATAGAACAAGGTAGAATCTTTAGGATCATGCTTAGGATTAGGTAGGATCTTGATCCTAACAACAAATTAAATATTATATATTGCTAATTTAAGTTGTACTAGTTTAATTTATGTTGTTTTTATTGTTTATGTGTTGTTCGAAGGTAAAAAATACTATCATTAACATATTAGACTTTTACATGATTAGTTTGTTAAAAAATAATTAAATAAGTTTTAAAAAACAAGGTTGATCGACTATAACCTGAATAAATGTACCCATATTTACAAAATTAAAATTCTATTATAGGCTTGCATATTTGAAAACATAATTCAATTATATATAAAATATATATACTTTTAAAAATCTGATAGAATCACGTCCTATGATCCTACCTGATTCTATGATCGACCTAACCAAACAAAAAGATCATGCCTAGGATCGATCGTGGTCCTTGCAGCCTTGATTAAGCACCTGTTTAAGTGATTAAGCATTCACATAATCATGTCAAGTTATATATTCACTTCCAAAATATTTTTTATATCTTTTCTTGTCTTGCTATATTAAACAACTTCAAAATCTATAGGTTGTCCTGCAGTATTTGTGATGACCTCTATTTATATTAAATATAAAATCCACAGAATGAATCTAAAATTCGAAACTACACAGAGTATTTTTTCTACTAGATATGAATAGATGACCTCTTACCGCTTTTTAGAACACTGTTAGTATCCTATTATACAATTGTGCGGACAAGTCGGCTAATTATTATTATTAAAAAGCGATGTTAACAGATTCCACCATATTTTGTATTAGAGCCTCGGAAATCCCATATTAATAAGAGAAAATATAAAAAATTCTACATCGCTTATTTGGAGAGTGCAAATCAGAACACTGCATATTAATTATACTACTTGGTTATCCCGTACGTTGCTGCGGGTCAAGTGGAGAACACCATATGCTCATTAGCAATGTTTAAGAAACAATTTGGTAACACACAAACATAAGTTGCTGTGCACCTTTCTTTTTTTTACTTCTATGTGAAATTGTATTAAAATTTGAACCTAATATTTCAAGACAGGAATTCAAAAGTGCAAACAAACTGGTCTGTGCACAAAGTAGCAAAATAACAAAAGAGGTAAATGAACAAATGCAGTGGATTAAAAACACTAAGTGCTAAAAGATTCTAATGGAGCTTCAAGCTTCACAACAATATAGTCATGCATGCCACTGCTCTCGTATTTGGAGTTTAGTTGGTGATTCATGCACGCGCATCACCTCTCTTTTGTGTGCAAGCTTCTTCTAAATTCTAACACTGGAGGAGAAATCATGATGATTAGTTGTGTAATGACAAAGGTCATACACTAACTCAAAGACATCAAGATGCTAACACAAATTATTTTTGTGAGGAATGAACCGGGAAGCCCAGTTTCCATCCAATGACCAAGGAAGGAGAGGCAAATGAGAGTTTTTTGTACGAATAATTCATTTTTTTATTCAAAATTACAGAAATATATCCGCGAGAATTTTTTTTACAAAAATAGGCTCAAGTCGCCCAATGGGAGAGCGACTGGAGCCTATCGCCCAACCAGAAACCGACTCTGTCCCTATCGCTCTACCATTGGGCGACTGCATCCAGTCGCCCTCCCATTAGGCGACTTTCATGCAGTCGCCCAATGGTTGGGCGACTGCACTTAAACTAGTAAAAAATATGTTGGACCGTAGAACGATCGGTACATAGACTTGATTGAAACTGCTATAACTTTTGATCCCGTATCCGAAATTACTCAAATTTTTTTCTGAAGGCTTTTGGATGTATGAAGAATATCTCCACCAATTTTCACTATTTTTGACGAAGGTTTGATCCCTGTCGCTTTACCATTGGACGACTGCATGAAAGTCGCCCAATGGGAGGGCGACTGGATGCAGTCGCCCGATGGTAGAGCGACAGGAACAGAATCGACTTCTGGTTGGGCGATAGGCTCCAGTTGCTTTACCATTGGGCGACTTGAACCTATTTTTGTAAAAAAAATTTCCGCGGGTATATTTCTGTAATTTTGAATAAAAAATGGATTATCCATACAAAAAATTCGGCAAATGATCTATGCTGATTTGAGGCAGATCGCTGCCGCTAATGTTTGATCCAACATCCGTGAAAATTTGAGATGACGTGGCTTCATCATGGAAGAGAGAGTGCTATAAGATTTGATAATAAAATACGACTATCTCAAATTAATGCATCGTGGCTGTATCATAAAAATAACTGTACTCCATCTGTCTTTTTTACTTACTTTTTATAATCCACGCCGTCAAACTTTCTAAAATTTAATTATTAATAAATTTAAAACTATTTAGATTAGCTATATAAAAATTATATCATTAGATTTATTGTTAAAGATACTTTTATAATATTATAATTTTATTGGCATATCTTAATGTAAAGTTATAAAAATTAGCGATCAAAGTCATATGTTAAAAACTATGAAAACTCAAAAAAAGAGTATTTTGCAACACACATATGTTGTAGAAGCATCCAGCCACACAAACAGGAGGGATTTATAGCTAGGTAATGACTACAGTTTAAATCTTGGTGCCTGACCTGATCAAAAATATGTTTATTTCTAGAGCAATGCTTCTATACTTTTATCTCTAACAAGAGTATCACTAATTTTAAAGTAAATAAAAAGACAAGTAACATCTATTTACTATTTATCATACTTTAAAAAGTATATAAATTACTATTAAGAAAAGCAAAGAATCACCCCTGTAGTAGTAGGAGGGAATTGATTTGGTAGGAATATAGGTGGATTTTTAATTTTTACAAATTTCTCATTCTTGTTTTTTTTCGGATTTTGGAAACCATCATGCAATCCCTAACGGCTACTGCCACCGTGCCACGACTTCATTTATCCACTCAAGCTAAAACCAAAAACATTTTCAAAAAGGGCTTGGGCGCAACTGTTATCTCTGTTAGGAAACCTGGACTCTATCCAGAGTCCTGATCTAATTGGGCACCCCACCGTAGACTATAAATAGGGACCTAGACCCCCCCACATTATGTACCCCGATGCAATCTAAAGCAATAAAGAAAGACCAGGAGTTCTCTCTACCTCTCTGTGTTCAATCTATTATTCTGTGATTCTGTGATTGATTCGTTCTTGTTCTAAGCAGAGGAATCGCTCGGACTGGTCTCCAGCGTCGGTTCCTCAACACGTTATCAGCACGACTTCGCTCCGGTGAACGAGGTAATCATCGAAGCACAGATTGAATTTCTAGATCGCTTTTGAATCTGTATTTTCTTTTCGCGTTCTAGATTGAATCTCTACGGTGCAAATCCGCCCTAATCTACCGCGAGCAGACTTGAAGTCGCCGGCACAATGCCGATCGGTAGATTGTGAAACGGGGTAGATGTTGATTGCACTGTAGATTAGAAACGATGCAAATCCGCCCTAATCTACCACGAGCAGATCTGAAATCGCCGGCACAATGTCGATCGGTAGATTGTGAAAACGGGGTAGATGTTGATTGCATCGTAGATTAGAAATTTTGCATGGTGTTGATCCTGCATGATCACAAGCACAAAGATATATGCATTGATTTCATGTTTCTGAACGAGCATTGCAGATTGGAAAAGTTTTATTTTGCATCTTCCTTTTCTCTGCACGACAATCAAACGAAAAATATAGCATCTCTGTTTGATCACTGCATGAAAAAAGAGGAGGGGACAAGAGGGATCTGTTTGATCACTGTATGAAAAAAAGAGGAGGGGACAAGAGGGATTGGCGCCGGCCTGCCGCCGCCGACTCGCCACCGGGTCTCCCTGTGCACGCGCCCGAAGCCGCGCTTGCACCGGTAGCTGGGCCGCACCCGTTGCCATCCCCGCATGGACGGCCGCCGCACTCGCACGGGCGCCTCCGGCGCCGCACGCGCCATGGCCGCTTCGCGCGCTCGCCTCCGCACGGGCCCAGTTGGCCGCCGCCAGCCCCAGCCGCCTCCGCGCAGTGCCCCCGTACGGGCTCCTCCCACCGCCGTCGGCGAGGCCGCCTCCTCCCGTGCGTAGCCCGCAGCCCGCACCGGCCCCTGCCCCGCGCGCGCCGACTCCGGCTGCCCGCGCCGGCCCCCGATCCCCGCCGCCCCGTACGGCGGTATGCCGCCTCCCCTGCCCGCTCATGCCGCTGCGCTGGCATCCGCCCTCGCACGGGCAAGCCGATGCGCAGCCCCGCCGCCTGGGTCCGCCGCTCCCGCATGAGCACCCGCCGCCGCCGAGGTGCGCTCGAGGCGCCGCACCGCCCGACCGTGCGCCGGCCCCGCAGCCCGCGTCGGCCCCGCCGCCGCGCGCCGGCACCGACCTCGTCCGCCCGGCCGCTCCACCCGAAAGACCCGCCGCCGCCTTGCACTGGCCCTGCCGCCTGACCCGGGCACCTCCGCCCGCATGGCGCTGACCGGCCTTCGCCCCGCATGGCACCGGCCGACGTCCGCGCGCCGCCGTACCCGCGCGCCGCCCGACGCGCACTTCGCCCCGCACCGTGTGCCCGCCGTGCCCGCGCTCTTCCGGCCAGCAGCCCCGGCCAGCAGCCGTGCCCGCCACCCCGGCCAGCAGCCATGCCCCGGCCCGCCGCTTCCCGACCGGTGCGTGCGTGCATCTCACCCTGCCGCCGCCGCCATGGCTAGGGGAAACCCTAACCGGGGGAGCCTTAAGCCGGCTGAGTAGGCCGGTTTGGGCCGAGGCAGGCCTCATGGGCCGGATGGGTCTTTTCGGCCGAGGGAAAAAGGAAACGGGCCAAAAATCGTCCCGGCCGACGGGAGGCGCTGGGTATTTTGCAGAAAAGGCCCTGAAAAACATGCATATTACCGAAAGGCTCTAATAATTGCATACAAGTCCTGAAACTTTGCAGGGAAGGCCTCGCCGTTCGGAAAATTGCGAATAAGCCCTCAAATTTACGAGCGGGTCCAGAATTTTGCAGAAACCCCTCTGTAAATCAGAAAATTGCGCGAATTTTTCTCTGAACTGAAATTTTGCGTAAAAACCCCCAGAAAGTGCAGAATTTGCTGAAATTTCATATTTTAGCATAAAAGGGCCTCGGGAATCCGAATTTTGAATTATTTTTTTTAGCATTTGAAGCTTATTTATTTATGTCATTATTATTCTCTGTATTCTCTGTATTTATTTACTGTTTTGGTTAATTGTAATTGCTGAAAATTGCTTTTAATCACTGAATTAGCAGTAAAATTTATAGAAAATACATGAAAAATTATGAAACATTACGAGAACCTAATGTACCATTTATTTACCCGCAGTGAATTATTCCGTGCATGTCTACCAGCAGTAGACTTATACACATATTAGATGACTAGCATCACGAACTGGAAGTTCGAGGAGCTGGCCCAGCATGGCCAAAACTATCTGACATGGGCATCCGATGTCGAGATTGTACTTTGAAGCAAGAAGCTCCGCGCAGCTATTGGATTGGCGGACCGCATGACGCCCACCCTCTGTCTCACTCTCAAGAATGAGTATATGGCGGAGAAGAGCGCGCTAGCACTCTGGACTGCACTCAAGAAGCAGGTTTGAGATGCTAAAGTACACCATTCTTTCTCAAGCAGAGTAGGAGTGGATCAGACTGAGGTTTGCCGACTTTAAGACGGTCAGGGAATACAATTCTGCCTTGCACAGGATTTGTACCCCAATACAGAAAATTGAGAAAATCCTTCCACCCCAATGTAGCACAATCCGCACGCAACTATCGTCAAGATGGCTATGAGGAATATGCCGAATTGATTGATATGATGCAGGTTGCGGAGGCTCAGGACAAAGTTCTCCGCAAGAACTAAGTCACTCGGCCATCTGGTAGCTCCACTGGCCGTGAAGCCAACGCCGAGAGCAACAAGGTGCGAACGCCCTTGATAGAGAAAAGGGGAAGGAAGGGTAAAACCGTAGCCCAGAAAGGCAAATCAGACGCTCCACATGAGAATAAGGCTAACAAGCCAAAACGGGATGGCAAAGGGCAGCATGAAGCCCACTTTGCATCGATTGAGGGGGAGAGTTCCGAGCAGCTGCCCGCACTAATGGAGGTTGAGACCATCCAAGCAGCAGCACCCCCTCTCGGCCTAGCAGCAGCCAATGCCATGATTTCTCTTGAAGAGAATGTCACCCCTGAGAAAATAGCAGAAGAAGTCTAGTGCACTGAATGCATTTTGACTTTAAATGTCATTTATTTTGTGTGGAAGAATATGTTAGAATTTGCATGGATGGTACTTAAGAATTGTTATCTTCTCGTGATGGCTGGATGATATTTGAAGAATTCATTCATTTATTCAGTTTATGATGGCATGATATGTTCTGATATTGGAGTATTTTATCTATGTATTGATTGCCTTCTCATGCATGTTAATAAAATACCCTATATTAGAACGCGTGTAGCGCCCTATAAAGGAAGTGTGCTTAGCTAGCAGCGGCACAATGCATATCATCTTAAGAGAGACTAAGTATTTTCAGTCGATTCGTAAGAGCACTAGCAGCCTTACGACAATCGCTAGAAGCGATGCATGTATAATTGGTTCTGAAAGAGCCATAATGGGCACAACTTTGGTCATTGAAGAAGCCTCATTGTACCCAGAATCGACTAAAACTCTCCTAAGTTTTAAGAATATCCGCGCAAATAGTTTCCGCGTTGAGACTAAAGAAGAGTACGGTAAGGAATACCTGCTCATTACGAAGCGCAAAAGGGTATTAGAAAAACTTCCTTCACTTGAAACTGGGCTATATTATACCAACATTAAGGCGCCTGCAGCGTACACTGTCCTGAAGACGGTATTTAAAAGCTCTGAACTCTTCTGTCTCTAGCATGACAGATTAGGCCACCTAGGTCTTAGGATGATGAGAAACATAATAAAAAAAAACTCGCATGGGCATAATATTAATGAAGAATTTCCCAATCATGAAGATTTTGTGTGCCCTGCATGTGCACCGGGAAAATAATAACTAGTCCCTCCACTCTGAAAGTGAAGGATGAAGTCTCTGCATTCCTGGAACGCATCCAGGGAGACATTTGCGGTCCCATTCAGCCCATCTCAGGGCCATTCAAGTATTTCATGGTGCTCATTGATACTTCTTCGAAGTGGTCATATGTGGGTTTGTTGTCCACGAAAAACCACGCCTTTGCAAAATTGATCTCGCAGATCATTCGCATCAGAAATGTGTTTCATGATCATCACATCAAGTCCATTAGAATGGACAACGCCGGCGAATTTACTTCAAAGGCATTTGATGATTATTGCATGGCGATGGAAATTGCAGTTGAGCACTCGATACCGCATGTCCATACCCAGAATGGTTTGGCAGAGGTTTTAATTAAGAGAATTAAATTTATTGCCCAACCCCTCTTGCATAATTGTAATTTGCTAGCTATATATTGGGGACCCGCAGTCCTACATGCAGCAAATCTCATCAATCTTAGACCTTCGGCCTTAAACATCCATTCACCTATGCAACTAGCGCAAGGGTCACCACCGAAAATTTCCCAACATTAGGGGGAGGAAATGAACCCCTTGATGAAGAATGTCGGGAAATTACGTGGCAAGCCAGGGGAATCCATGCAGATGACCCGCGCACAAGAGAAGTCCAGAAGACAATAGAAGTCCAGAAGACAATAGAAGTCCAGAAGACAAGAGAAGTCCAGAAGACAAAATAGATTTGCAAGCATTAGCAAATCAACTGCCTGATCACTTTAGTGATTTGAAGAGCGTGACTAAGTCGCATGTGCCTGCACGCACTGCACCGGAGAGGGTTGAAATACCAAAGAAAGCAGAAGGTATCCCTAATCTCGTCCAGAGGCCTCAGAAAAATAAAAAAGAGGACGAGAACTCTGGTTCCTCGAATCCTTAGTAACCGGGGACGCCTGGTGAAAAAGGATAAGAGAGATTTATCACAGCCGATCATTGAAGTCCCCCAGAATGAGAAGGGGAGCCAGTTGAGACCTGGCACAAGTATGACACCTTCAGAAAAGGGCATACCGGATCTGAATATCCTCATCGGCATGGATGTGTGCGCACACATCGGAGCCGAAAAACTAAAGGGACTTGCCACCGCAATTGAAAGAAGCGATGCGTAAGGTAAAGCTCTAGCAGAAGCAATCGCTCCAGAAGAAGCAACTCGTGAAGGAATAGCTATAAATTATGTGCACACGGGAGAGTCCCTGAATAGGACAACAGCTAATATCGATATATACTTCGCAAAGAAAATTGCCACCATCATCGATCTTGATCCCGAGCCTGCATCGCTCGCTGAATGTAAGAAAAGATCAGATTGGGAAGATTGGAAGAAGGCAATAGCAACTGAATTGCTATCTCTGAATAAAAGAAAGGTGTTTGGGCCCGTATGCCGCACACCTCCCCACATACACCCCGTTGGGCACAAGTGGGTATTTGTTCGAAAGAGAAATGAAAGAAATGAAGTAGTGAGATACAAAGCAAGGCTGGTAGCCTAAGGTTTCACTCAACGTTCTAGAGTTGATTATGAAGAAACCTACTCCCCGGTCATGAGTGGAATTACCTTTAGATACTTGATCTCAATGGCAGTGAATTTGAACTTAGAAATGAAATTGATGGATGTTGTGACTGCATACCTTTACGGTAACTTGGATTCGGAGATTTATATGAAACTCCCTGAAGGAATATCTCTCCCGAACCAAGACAGAGCAAATAGAAATCTGTATAGTGTGAAACTCAGAAAGTCACTGTATGGACTGAAACAATCTGGAAGAATGTGGTATAATCGCTTATGCGACTTTCTCTGCAAGAAAGGCTACACGAACAATGAAGACTGTCCTTGTGTATTTATACGGCGATCCCAGAATGGATTCTGTATAATCTCTGTGTATGTAGATGATCTGAATCTCATCGGGACAGCCGAAGACATAAAAGAAGTAAGCTCCTACTTGGAGTCAAATGAAAGTTTTGGGCAAGACCAAGTTTTGCTTAGGCCTGCAGCTTGAGCATGTTCCTGAAGGAGTCTTGGTACATCAGTCGGCCTACACCCAGAAGGTGCTAGAAAGGCTTGACTTCGAGAAGGCATACCAATCGAAAGTACCGATGATCGGGAGATCTTTACAGCAAGAAAAAGATCCTTTCCGACCTAGGGAAGAGGGGGAGGAAGTCTTGGGACCGGAATCCCCATACGTGAGTGCAGTGGTAGCATTCATGTACTTAGCAAACTGCGCTAGATCGGACATTGCATTTGCCGTGTACCTGTTGGCAAGGTACAGTGCAGAGCCCACCAACAGGCATTGGCAGGGCATAAAGGACACCTTCCGATACCTCAAAGGAAGCAAAGACATTGGATTGTCCTACAGAAAAAATCAAGACTTGAACTTGATTGACTATGCAGATGCTGGGTACCTGTCTGACCCGCATACCGCTAAGTCGCAAACAGGCTATGTATTTCCATGTGGTGGAACTGCAATTTCCTAGAAATCGTCTAAGCAAAGCCTTGTAGCTATTTCGACGAACCACTCAGAAATTATAGCACTGTATGAAGCCGCACGAGAGTGCGCTTGGTTCCGCTGAACGGTTCACCACATCCAGCAGTCATGTGGAATGAACATTGTGCAAATCCCCACAATTATCCATGAAGATAATGCAGCTTGCGTTACACAAGTGCAGACGGGCTATGTAAGCATATCAACCCCAAGTTCCTCTATGCTCATGAATTGCAAAGATGAACAAGATTAAAGTACTGCACACTAAGTCATGTAGACTTGTTCACTAAGTCACTCCTCGCATCTTACTTTGAAAAGTGCGTGTGAGGGATTGGAATGATGAGACTTAGAGAAGTGCAGAATTCAGGGGGAGAATTCTCTCAAGCCCGCTAATAAACCTTGATCATGAAGATCAAGTACCCAAAGAATAAAGTCCTGAAGACCAAATGAAATTGGGTGAATTGTACTCTTTTTCCCTTGACGAGTTTTCCATGAAGTTTCTCGACCAAGGTTTTTAATGAGGCAATTCGTGCATCGCAGCATCACATGTATCATGTACTCTTTCTCCAAATTTTTCCCACTGGGTTTTTATGGAGTTTTGACGAGGCATGAGCATGTTGGGTGAGTGCCCAAGGGGGAGTGTTAGGAAACCTGGACTCTATCCAGAGTCCTGATCTAATTGGGCACCCCACCGTAGACTATAAATAGGGACCTAGACCCCCCACATTATGTACCCCGATGCAATCTAAAGCAATAAAGAAAGACCAGGAGTTCTCTCTACCTCTCTGTGTTCAATCTATTATTCTGTGATTCTGTGATTGATTCGTTCTTGTTCTAAGCAGAGGAATCGCTCGGACTGGTCTCCAGCGTCGGTTCCTCAACAATCTCCTCGATTTGCGACCACTTTTATTATTTGTCCTCTCCCCCCAAAAATTTTCCTCCAAAGAAACGACGGTGGAAAAAGAGAGAGAAAAAAAAATCGAAACCCAGACGCAGAAAGAGAGGGAGAGGAGAGGAGAGGAGAGGAGAGCGAGAGGAGGGAATGGTCTCGACCCTCCTCCCGTCCCAGGCTCTGCTCTTCGCTGCTCAGGTGAGCCCCAACCCCATCCAATGCCAAGAATTGCGCAATCTCGGGGCATCCTGATGAGCGGCTCTGCTCTTCGTTTTGGTCTTTTTGGGTGCGAAGTTCGTCCAATTCTGGGACCCGATTGAATGATTGATGGGCATGTTGTTGTTCGCATTCTCGCTAGATTTTGGGATTTTTACCGTCCGAGCTGTGCTCGCTCTCTTGGTTCGATTGCGTTGTGCCTGCCTTGGGATAAAGAAGTTAACTAGTCTCCGGTGCCGATTGGTGCGTGCGTTTGATGGCTTGGAATTGGATTGCCTACATGGTGTACTGTTTGTTAAATAAAATCGTGGAGTTTTGGGCCAATCCGTGTGTGTGCTGATCAGGACTGCTTGCATTTTGCAAGAAATTTGATGGAGTGTTATAAAAAGGTTCCATTTCTAGCAATCTTTGCCCCTTTTGGTTCTGTTCAGACAAAAGTTGTTCGATTTTGGAGGAAATGGTGTCAGCATCCAATGTTTTTGGTTTCCATTTGCGGCACTGGATATTTGAGTGCTCAAAGCTGGTTTCTTTTGGGAGTTATCCATGCCTCCGTTTGGTTTCTGTTTGTTAGCCATGCCTCCATTTGGTTTCTGTTTGTGTTAAAACTGTTGAGTGAATCTTCTAGCTACTTGCTTCCTGGGTCTAATGTGTGGTGCTCTGTTGTTGGAGCAATCAGCATATCTTGCATTTTGTCTCTCCTACAACTTTGGAAATTTCAATTTGAACTGCATCTCATTTTGGACTTGTTTCTGATTTTGAATCCATTGATGACTGCACTCAAGGAATACGTATGCAGCCTACATTTGGCAAAACTCTGCCAACGTTTGTGGAAGTGCATTTCTCTTATTTTGCTGGATTACATGTGCGTCTGTTGCGTACTTTGATACTAGTCCATATGGTCAGGGCCGGTCCTGAGATTTTAGGGGCCCAGGGCGAAACTAGAAATAGGGGCCCTAGTATAAATATCTAAAATGACTGTACCTCTCCATTGCTCATTTTTCTAGAGTAATGACTGTACGAAAAATATCTTGAGTTGTCATCCAAAGGAAATTCAATATTTTCGTCTCTTATAGGCCCCTTCTCCACTAATATGTCTCTTGCTTTGTTATCAAGATTACCCCAATTTATCGGATCATAAATATTTGTAGTAAATACTGGTTCATCAAAACTAGCAGATTCTGTAGCAGATGAATTAAATATGTGCTCATGATCACTCACATTGTTATCATCTGTGTTGATGTTGACATGGTCTTCCGTAGGGCCCTCATCTTCTAGATTCACATTAGCATCTTCCTCCACAGCAACTATCGCCAATTCATCAGGATTTCTTGAACTGCTCATATTACTTTTAAAAAATTTGTCAATGGATCCCCGCTGTGATTCTATCAACTCATCTATTCGTTTCCTCTTTTTTCTTTTTTCACTGCCGGATACATATTTTCTAGATGACATGGTACTGAAAATTTAAAGAATAATAGTATAATTAGTAACTATAAAGCAGTAATTATTGATTAAAAAATTCCTAATATGCAAACTATAAGAAGACAAGAAGCAATGACAAAGTGATGTAGATATGGACCTGCTGGTTTGGGAATTCCCGATTTCGCGGCTGATCGCTCGCTCCGCTCGGCTCGCCTATCGCCTCGCCGAATCGCCGAACGCCGATCTTAGTCACGCCGCACGCGCCTACAATCCCGATCCAGCCAATCCTGCATCTGCATGCGCCGACCACCGATGCGCGGATGGATGCGCCGATCTTAGCCTGCATGCAAAGCGTGAAAGCGGATTAGTGGGGGAGGGCGACGTAGCGCGCTGCACGCGGACGTAGCGCCGTACGCGACTCGATCTCGCTGACTCCGTGACTCGCTTACCCGGGGGACTTAGCGTGGGCGCGCGGCGGCCGGCGGAGAGTCGGACTGTCGGAGAGACGGCCACCGGCTCGGGCGCTCGGCGGCTCGGCGCGGCCGCGCGGCGTGATGGTGCCGACCCTAGAAGACGAATACCGAATTACGAATACGATCGTCGATCACAGATCACTCGATCAGGCTTCAAGAGTCCAGAAAAATATTTGAAGACGAGAAGTCGAGTCGGCGTCGGCCTGGGTATACTGTATAGCCGTATAGCCGTATAGTATACTACATAGTATATAGGAATTGGGGGCCCCTGGATTTTGGGGGCCCGGGGCGGCGGCCCCGCTCGCCCCCCTCCAGGGCCGGGCCTGCATATGGTGCACATTTTCAAGTGATCTGATGGAGAGTTCTTCAATTTCAACCTGATGTGCAAAGTAATTTATGCATTGACTTTCAATTAGGTTACCGTGTAGCATTAGCTGTCAGCATTTTGGTTGCTTCACTGGTATTGCATACTTTCAGTTCTCAGTGAGTATGGCAGCCACCAGATGAAGGAATGACAGAATATTTTGGTTGCATCCAACTGATCTTGTCATATTTGTTAGGTTCTTTATTACATTGCCACTAATCATTGGATTTGATAATTTGTACTAATCATTGAATTTGATAATTTGTGCTAGTTATGTTTATTTTCATGGATCATGGTTCATGTGAAGACCTGAATGTTTTGATTCTTGTTTCAGCAAGTTGTCTGTGCTAGCTCTGACACTAGCACTTCTATATATTGCTTGAAATTCTGGCAATTGTGATGTTGAGTTTAGCTCTTACACCAGCACTTCTATGTGTTGCTTGAAATTCTGGCAATTGTGATGCTGAGTTTCTTGGTTTTAACCTATACATCCTCTTTATTCTTTTACTTAAGTTTTAAGCAGAAGGCATATTTTCTTTATCAGTACAGTAAACGTTGCATTATTCTGAATGCAGGTCTTAGGTCATTGAACCAGAAGGAAGGAAAGGTTGGGTAATCATGGGTATTTCACCCAAGTGGATTAAACTACTGGTTGGCATAACAAAGCAAGGAAAGGGGCAAAATTCAGAAAAGCAAGAAAAGGCACAACATGCTGAGAGCAGTGAAACTGTAAGTCATGATAGTCACCTAGGTTTTGTATCGTGTAATTACATTGAATGGCTTATGATAATATTTTGGTCGACTTAACTATACTCTGAAGTCTGAAGCAATGGTTTTTGTCTTTTCTTTTTCTTCTTTTATGAGCACAACTTGATACGTGTATATGCTTCTGGTTTTTGTCTTTCTCTGTGGGAACATGGCAAATCTGAAAGATGAGCAAAACTGCAAAGGAGTAGATGGTTTACCAAAGCTGGTTCATCGGATGCCACAAAAGTACTGTTGACCTGTTGTTGACATGTCTTTGTCACAGGCTTGTTGCTTAACAACTCTGCTTCATTGTCAGCAGTGCCAAATAGAGATATTGTGTGTATTCCAATTTGAATTAACAATACAGAATAATATGGAACACAAGGAAAAACATTATTGGCATTATGTAGCAAATGTTTTGGGTTGCTCATAATATGCCGTCCCGGCCAGAATTTCAGTGCTTCTATCCCTCACCTACGAGAGAAAAGAACAAAACAAAAGCATATTGGAATAAAGTTGTTGAGCACTTGATGGCATGCTTTAGTTTTTAATAACTGAAACTTGTCTGTCAATTATGGATAGATGATTGATTTGTGCAACGCTAGATGATTGCATTGTCCTTTATTCCTTTAGGTAGTGTTTGGTTTGGGGTATATCCTGGGATGGGAGGGGGCCAACCCATTTTTTGTAGTGTTTGGTTGTAGGATTTGGTGGGATGGGTTGGGCCCAAAAGAGAATATTCTGCTAAAATCTGGGTTGAGATGATACCCCAAAAACGAGCGAACCGCGCCAACTCAGTTCCCTTCGCGCGCGCGTACAGCCCTAATCTCACCGCGCCGCTCCCCCATCTCCCCCATCGCCCGCGCATCTTCCCCATCGCCCGCCGCCCTGCTGCTCCCCCATCGCCCGCGCCGTTCCCCCATCTCCCCGCGCCGCTCCCCCATCGCCTGCGCCGCTCCCCCATCGCCTGCGCCGCTCCCCCATCGCCCGCGCCGCCCTGTTGCTCCCCCATCGCCCGCGCCGCTCCCCCATCTCCCGCGCCGCCCTGCCACTCCCCCATCTCCCCGCGCCGCTCCCCCATCTCCCCCATCTCCCTGCGCCGCTCCTCCATCTCCCGCGCCGCCCTGCCGCTTCCCCATCTCCCCGCGCCGCTCCGGGTCTGCTCGGGTCGCCGTCGTCGTCGCCGTGCTCCAGTCGTCCTCTCCGCCCTCCTTTCCGCCCCGGTGCGTCCTCCCCGCCGTCCTCTCCACTGCCGGCCTCCATCCAAACAAGAGGTAGGATCACTAGATCCCATTCTATCCCTCCATCCAAACAAAAAACAGGAACTAATTCATCTTTGCAACCAAACAAAAAGTGGGATTATCCCATCCCACATATCTGGGATGGAGCTATCCCATCCCACCAAGTCCCCAATCCAAACACCACCTTAGGGTATTTGTCTTCCTTTTTTCAAATGCCTTATTTATTTTACTTCTCAACGTGTTATTATGTGAATGTGCCTAAACCAAAATTGCAGCCACTGAAGTGGTTAGCTATTTCATTTACATATAGCTGTGTAAGAGTTTTGATGCTCCTCTTCATTTTGATATGACAACTTGAATTCATTTTGTTTACCTCCATCCAATTGAACAATACTACAAAAAAGATCATACATTGGAACCTTAAGGTATGAATATGATATGTATTCTAGTCTGCCATGTGCCTTGTGCAATGGTGTTGCTTTGTAAGCATGAATTCCTAACTAGCAGAGTACATTACCATGTTTTAATCTGTTAGAACATCTTCCTACTTGACTTATTAGTTGTCACTGCTGTACTTCCCCATATTAAGTATTAACTGCTGCTTTTTATTGGTTTGTCTTGCCATCATGACAATGTATCATAAATATTGTAGAGGAGATCTGCTACTCAATTGCTACACAAACGGAAGCATTCTCTGGATCCTGAAAGTGCACTAGCAGTAGAAGAACTTGCAGTACAAAGTGAACCATCGACTGATGACACCAATACAAAGACGATTTCAAATTCCATTTCTTCAGAGAGTACATTACTTGAAGTACATGTTTCTCAGACTGAAGAACACACTAGAAAAGAGGATTTGGCTGCAATAGTTATTCAGTCCGAGTTTCGGGCATTCTTGGTATGCTATCTGATAGATAACTGATAGCATCATTTATTCGCTCTGCCATGTAGAGAATAAAATGTTACCAAATAATCAATGCGTTTGTATTCATGTTACAATGATTTATCGAACTAAACAACTTGAAATTGTCAGAAAATATGATAAGGGCAAGCGATGCTATCTGCAATTAGATAGCCAAGAAAAGAGAACTTTAGTACTATGAGGTCCTACTTAACTATTTGATAGTCAGGAAAAAAACCACGTGAAACTGAATCTTCTTGTCCTGAATTAAATTTAATAAATTATCCAGATATGAAATTGTTTGTGTATAACAAAGCATGGGTTAAGGAAGCCATAGCTTTAATAAATATTTTAGCTCATTATTTTCAGGCATCCATCATATTTCTCTGGTTCTGACATTTGATCTTTCGTGTTGCATTCATACTTACCAGGCCAGGCGGGCTTTACGAGCATTGAAAGGAATAGTCATACTGCAGGCCCTTGTTAGGGGTCACACTGTAAGAAAGCAGACAGCAGAAACACTTAAGTGCATACCAGTGCTGGTAAGAGCCCAAGCTCGTGTAAGAGCAAGACAAGTTCGCGTTGCTTTAGAAAACCAAGTGGCATGGAAAAAGGTTCCTAAACAAGATGATCATGAGAATCATATTCGAGAAATTGAGGTAGGCCACTGAATCCTTTAGAAGTGAATATGCTACCCTATGTATCATTCAGTTACATAAATTACAGGTAACAAGAGCAAGTCAACCATATTGTTCAAAAAAAAAGGATGCAGGAAAACACACTGAAAATTATAAAGTATCCTATGAGTTTTTTTTGGAAACTTGGATCCTTTTGATGTATTAAATTTAGTCGTAAGCTGTTATGTGGGGCATTAAGTATCAAAGCAGGATCAGGCAGCCAGCAGCAACTCCGGATTCGACCGCACCACAGGGCCGGTACTGCTTTCTTTCCAAGTCGGTTAATATATACCCTTTTAGTTTAAATATAGCTATAGATAAGAGATTAGGAAAGAGTTCCAATTAGAGATGAGTTTCCTATTTCAATCTGTATTCGGTTTGGAAGGATGAAGCTTTTTATATGAGCCGTCCTTGAGATGAATAAAGATAAGTCAAGATTTACCTCTAAACTGCTCCCCTGTTCTTTACTCTCCCCCCATACTTTCCCTGCCGAGCGCCAGGGTAGCCATCACGGCGCCTGGAGATCGGAATTGCCAGCCAAACCTCCCGGTTGGCCACAACTACCAGCTCCGGAGTCTGGGCTCTAACAATAAGTGTTCTGTTAAAGGGTGGAGATGAGAATAAAACTACACATGCCATCAAACTGAAGACAGTGCATCCGCTGACTTGAATTGTACCTGGGGTTAGGAAAAATATTTTCTTAACGGTTGACTTGCTTTTAGTCACCACCGATGTAATATTCAGTTTTTGTGTGTTTATCCCAGCTGAATGCTCTGAGTTAACAATGGGTTTTCTTCAAGCCTTTGAAATTCTGCCGAGTATTGAAATAAGCCACTTCAGGGATAAAATATTGCCCATTGGACCCGGAGATCATTAACTGTTGTTCTTGGTCATCAGTTGTTTTTTCAAGCGTGGAAAAATAGAGCAAGTCATAAATGAGTGGAATAAATTTGTTTCTCGGCTAAACACTATTTATGGGTTAACATTGTTCACGTCTGCAACAACAAATGCAGGAAGGCTGGTGTGGCAGTATTGGTTCCGTGGAAGAAATGCAAGCTAAAGTATTGAAAAGGCAGGAAGCTGCTGCCAAGCGCGAGAGAGCAATGGCGTATGCTTTGACTCATCAGGTAAGTTTGAAGGGTACATCTACTATACTGAAATTCGTGAACTGATTGAAACTTATCAAGTGAGGTTGACTTGATGATCTAGCACCGAGGGGTTTGCACTTTATTATAGTCAATGAATGTACTTGAACCGCGGGTCAACGGCCAAAATTTTATTAGTGTACTAGAGTTTTTAATTTGAACTGATGCCCATAGCAAACTATTGATAGCATTTGAAATGATTTTAAATTATAAACGACAATTAATGCCCATCCCAACAATTCTGTACTCTTTTTCGATATTTGTTAAAACTCTGAAATCATAAACTTGTGTTTTTCTCTTGGTCAGCGGCAAGCTGGTTCCAGGCAGCAGAAACCTACAAGTCTGCAAGGACTCGAACTTGATGACAACCACTGGGGATCAAGCTGGTTAGAGAGGTGGATGGCTGTACGTCCATGGGAGAACAGGTTACTTGACAATAATGCCAAAGAGAGTATGCCAATATGTGATGACAAGCAGGATGAGGAAACAAAGTTTCAGATCACACCAAAGACCAAAGTGCCAATTTTAAGTACTCCTAATGGTCCGGACAAGAAGAAAGGTGTAAACCACAAAAAGTCATATTCTGATGTGAGTTGTACTTTATTTAGGAGATCGGCGAGTATACTACCTTCCACTTCTTTGGGGTCATCCAAACAAAAGTCGAAGCTGTCAGATGAAGTTTTTGATGAAGTCAGCTCCCAGCCAACAGATCTAGCTTCTCTATCTGTGCGCAATCGAAAAGAAAGGCCAGCGCAGGTGAATACATCAGCGAAGAAGTGGCTATCCCTGCCAAATAACGGTAAACACACAATACTCACAACTCTTCCAGCCTTTCTGTCATTTTTTGTAGTATACATGCTTGCCTCCTAGAATGGTTTCTCGTCTTGCTATTGGCGATCATTCAGAAAACTGTTGGACACTATTTGGAGCCCCTTTTTTTTTCCCAAAAGAAACAATTAGAACCATGTAGTACAGAATACCAAGTGGTGCATCCTGCAAGACTTTTTTTCTTTATTTTTTGTACCGCTAAATTAGGGGTTGAAATGCATTTTTTTGCCATATTCCCTTGGCAAGCCTTAGTGATTTGCTTACCAAAACTTTTTTCTGCAAGAATTCTGTAAAGCTCTTTGACATAAGTAGCTAGCTGAGCTTTGCCTTCTCTCCTCTCTCACCCTGATTGTTGTATATCTTTCATGCTAGCTATACATCAGTCTAGAAACTGGTTATTGCATCTCTCCTTTTGCTGTCATGAAATTTCCATGAAATCAACAATCCATAATTCGGCAAGTATTGCTGTTTGTCGTGTGCGCCTTAACAGTTGGTGCGGGAGCAGGAAAGGGGCCAACCAACAGAAATTTGATAAACCGATCCGCCAGTGCTAGTTCTGACCCGACACCCCGGGCAAGCGTTCCTAACCAAGCCGGGAAGCAAGTTGAGCTACAGACCTGAGAACACATTCCTGTTCCAATCTGACTTGGGTAAGGCGTTCTTACACCTGTGTATATAAATTTTCCTGCAAAATCCGTCATCTAGATTGCTGTTGTGTTTCATATTCCTGTTGTGCGAGGTTGTGGGTGTCGTTGTGCCATCTTTTCTTTTGTATTACCATTTACCCTTCCTTATTTTCCTTACATCTTGCCCTCCTGTATGTTGCTCTAACTGCTGAAAGAAGAAACTGTGTTGTATCTGAAAACTATTATCCTGTGCTACTGTGCACCATTCTTTTCTTTATGATGGCAAACATGTGCACTCCCTTTTTATTTAACCTTAGGCCTTATCTGCATTGGTTTGATCAATGGGCCATTGATAAATACATCAGCAGATGCACGCCCACATATTTTAAAATCAGTGTATTTTTAGGAGCCGTACTTTCTGAATGTGATTTGGTATTTACTTTCAGAGCTCTTTTTACGGTACCTGAGCTGTCCAATATTTTTTATCTAATCAGATTAGTTAAGATTAAGTTATACTTTATCTGATATACTACTAGTACAAATCTCACGAGGGGTAAAGTTGTAATTGCTCAACTAAGTTTAAAATGAACACGCATGGGCAGACTAGTAATATGTTCAGTGAAAAGTCTATAATACCCTTACAAAAAATTACAGAGAAAAGTTAATTATACCCTCAACAAATTAATGGTCAGATTTAATTTTTACTATTGTTAGATATGTATACATAACTGTGTATTTACCCTATTGTATGAGACGTTTTCTGCATATATATATAAGATTCTTTCTTATTATCAACATGATTTTTTCTAAATCTTTTGACATACTTTGTCCTATGTCTTCTTTCATGTTGATCCTCAAATCCGAATTGATAGCAAAAATCTCCCAATTCCTTTTTCCCAATAATTTTTTGTTTCTTAAGTTGGTCCTTGATTTTAAGGTCATTACAAAATTCAGTACCTACCAACTGTATCTTTTGGGTGATTTTGCCTATATCTAGGAATTGATAATTTATACTACCCTCTCCTTCCTTTCTTAAAGAGTTTCTAACTTTTTCAGCAAATAAAGGAGGTAGTCCTGATATATACTTTTCCTTCCAAAAATCTTGATTGGGCTCAGAAAGAGTATATAATTTTGATAAGAAAGTATCTTTATACCACCTAAAATCAGACATAGTCTTGCATCTTAGGTTTATCAATTGTTCTCTATTTTTCTCATAGATATCTTGATAATTTCCAGCGAAGTGATAGACGATATTATATTAAGAGGAAGCGTCATCGAAAACCTCTTAAGAAAGACAATCCTAAAAAAGATAATAAACCAATATTATGCTATAAATGTGGATTAAAAGGCCATATAGCAAGCAATTGCTTTAAATCCAAAATCAAAAAAGAAATCCAAACTTTGCTAGAATCAGAGTCAGAAGACATTAAAGAAAAACTAGGAGATATCCTAAACCATATTGACAATGAGTCTAGTTCTGAAAATGAAGAAAAATCAGAAGTTAATCATTGTGAAAATAGTGTATGTTCTTGCTGTGAGCAAGATGTCTCTGAGGATACCTCTGATGAAAATATTCTAGTCCTCACAGACTTAGAACAATTTGTATTACACACCTTTGATACGGTGCAAGATCCAAGAGAAAAAGAAGTTATCTTAGAAAGATTCTTATTAAGAATAAAAACTAACAAAGAAAAGTTAGTAAAAGATATCCAACATAAAAAGTATTTCTCTATTGATGAAGTCATTTAAAGAGTAGAAGATCATAAGAAGGCAAAGAAGCAGTTGAGTCTAAATAACTTGCTTCAAGAACAAAACTGTATAAAAGAAGTACTAAATGATTTTCAAAGAAGAATTCAAATTCTAGAAATTTCTAGAAAAGAAGAAAGAGTATATGAAACTCAAAGTGAATCTGAAGAAGAAATTCTTCAGAACAATCAAGAAATAGTTAGCTCCATAGAAACCTACTTCAAGCAAAAATGGTATGTAGAAATATCATACAAGTTTGTTGATGGGTTTCACTTCAAATATAAAACTTTAATTGACTCAGGAGCTGATATGAATTGTATTCGTGAAGGAATTATTCCTTCCAAATATTTTCAAAAATCTACTCATAAAATTCATGGGGTGGATGGGAACCAACTTAAAGTCAATTTCAAAATCTCTGAAGTTCTCATTTCCATTTCTGGTGTTTCTATTAAGACTTCCTTTTTGCTTGTTAAAAATCTAAAACAAGGAGTCATTCTAGGCACACCATTCTTATCTTTGATACGTCCTTTTCTTGTGACGAATGATAGTATCAAGTTTGAAATCATGAACAAACAATTAGAATTAAAATTTTGTTCCATACCCGAAGAAGCGTTATTAAATCAATTTATAGAGATTGCTTCGGGAAAAGAAAATATTGTCAATGAGATATCCATTGAGCCAACCATGACTAACATTCAAAGTGTTAGTTATATAAAAATATTGCAGCTGAAGAACACTCATCCTTTTCCCATGTCTTGGCCTCAAAAAGAGGAGCAAAATATGCATAAGGAAGTGTTCATCCAAAACAAGTTGCTAGAGAATCATTATAAGCATGATATAGGTTGTCATGATCATTTTATTAGTTTACTCTTTAGTCATGAGAACCAAAAACGAAATTCTATGCAGCCATATGCTTCTCATAATGGATTGACAAAACCTACAAAGTCTTGTCTCCTTAGAGTAGCATATAAAAACTTATTTGGGTATGATAAAAAACACATCTTTAACCAGAAATTTGGCACATGTGATGATTCATACCTTTGCTATAGTTGTATATATGATGACTCATGCAATGACTCATGTATTTGCAATAGTTGCCTAAATGATGATTCATATCTTTGCCATAGTTGCCTATGGGGTGACTCACAAATTGACAATAGTGGGTTATTGCTAAAACATCACTATCAAATAGTTTTGGTTCATATTATATGTATGAAAGCATGCAGCCCAAAACAAACATATAATTGGTCATACTATGTAATATCATGTTACATTCTCAGCAATGTAATATCATGTTACATTTTTACCCAATTATTGTTCAAAAGAAACATGATCCATGATATTAAAAATACAAGGAAGGTAAGGTGTGCACAAATCTTTCATGACTATCAACTAATCCAGTTGGTTGCCTCTTTGTCACATTACAGGGGAATCATGTCCCAGCAAAGATATACGCAGATGAGCTCTTGGAAATTACCCCAACCACGGGAGGGGAATTCTGAGCGGTTCAATCATAATTTTCCTGCAACAGAATTGCAGCAAGGCTTGCTCAATTTACTTTGGCAAGCAAAGAATAATAATGAAAAAGCTCATGCACTACGTGGGCTGGCCTACTATTTCAATCATATGATGCCTAAAGATACAAAGGCAATATCATCAGATTATATGCCTACAAAACAGGCTTCAAGAGATATTCTTCCCAGAAGGGAAGAAAGCCCATCAAAATTATCTGATCAAGGTGTTGGATCACCTAGCAATTCAAAATTATTGGGTCTGGGCATCAGACCAAAAGCATCAGATCTGAGTATCAGATCATCAAAAAATTCAAAGATGAGCCTCGAAATGAGACCATCAAAAAATTCAAAGATGAGCCTCGAAATGAGAACATCTCAATGTTCAAAAGTATTGAGCTTGAGTACAAACTCACCAAATATTGGTTCTTTCCACAAACAAACATATGCATCCACCGTAACTGCATCTCCAGACTGCATAAATATCAGAGAGCTTCTCACAACATTTCCACAAATAAAAACCATGGCATTATCAACATCAGAAAGCATTCATACAACTGCATGTAGCCACCAAAATAAAGTGAGAAGAGAGAATTATTGCAGCCACAAAATTAGAAAAAATATGATCTCCAGAGAGCTCTTTGACCCTAGTTCTCACGAAATTCTCATTTCTAGATTGAGTTTTAAAACCAAACAAACACTTTCCTGCCTAGGGCCAGATATTCTAGAACTCATCTGGAAAAAATACTATGAGCGACAAATGAAAATATTTTCAGAGCTCCAAAAATATTTTATCAACCTATATGAGGGGAGAGAAATTAACCCAAGCCTCAGAATCAATGTCCATAGATTTCCACTCCTCCATTTTGATGAGAGAATACGTATTCAGCCATATCACAAATATATTATATTGAGAGCAGAGATAGACCTTAAACTTTTCAAAAGCCTACAAACACAAGCCCATAACAATCTCTCTCTCCAGAGTATTATAGACCAAGGATTAGTCTATATCATCTATGGCACACTTGATCAGATTCTTCAATCTGATCTTGGAATTGCTATAAAGGAAGCTTGTAAAAGAATGGAATTCATCAGGGGAAGATACAAAATTATCTTCTATTCTACCCCACCAAGATTTACACCACCAGTCAGGCCGGCAATGCATGATGTTTACATTCTCAAAGGATGTTTCACTTTCCCTGTCAAAATAATTGGTTTTCTGACCGAAGAACAAAAAGAATTATTTTCTCAGAATACCAACCATGACAAGTGGCGGTGGTTTAAAGAAGCTATGGAAATCGAAGATAGCATCTATTTAGACACCTCATGTCAAATGGTTTTCCAAAACCGAATCATGAAAATATTCTGTGGTGGCAATGGTATTGTACACAAAGGGGTTGGACGCCTAATAAAAGTTGATTACGGTGAAGACACGATGATTCGCAAAGAATATCAGAAAATGCTGAGTTGGTATGATACACTCCAACCAGATGAAATTGAAGCCACGACCTCTGCACCAATGATAGTAGATGAAGACAGTGAATAACAATAATTGTTCGCAGAAGCTCTCCGACAACGAGAACAATTGTCATGACAATTATATAAGTACTATCTACTATTGCAGATGGAATCTGAACTATTGCAGACAGAAAACAGTCTGGTCAAAAGTGTCATTATGACGAATATTCTTCACGGAGGTCTAAAGTTTCATCATGACTCCCTGAGGTGTAAAGCGCCATCATGAAGAATAATATTGCCAGTCAAAAGGCGTCATCATAGGGCATCTCTGCCCATGCTTATCCCAGGGGAAGCGACCCCTATATAAAGGGCATGAAGGCAAGGCTTCAAGACACAACTCCTACGAGGACCTCAAAGGATCACTCCTGAGACAACTCCTCATACGGCTCTAAGTGTTCCATACCTCCACAAGCTTAGAGTAGGAAGTTGATCACCACTCCACTACCAAACTAGTGTAAGATAAGTAGTAGCCTAAATAAAGACTCAATCTTTGAGTCTAAGTGTGTAAGATTGTAAGAGTGTAAGTGTGTAAAATCTAAGTAGGGTTTGTATAACTAAAACTTGTAGTAGTTCTAAGTTCTGGTGTACTACACAGAAGGATTCCTTCTGTCTACAAGGCATATGAATGAACGAAGAACGATTTCCCCTTAAACTCTCTTTAATTTAAGTTTGTTCTTATTTATGTTCTTTTCATTCTATCTTCTATATTACTAATGTTATTCTGTTATATTACTAATGTTCTTTTTATTCTGTTCTTTAAGTTCTATACTTAAGTTCTTTATGTTCTATATTTCTATTATTCAGTTCTAGTAATTCTGTTCTTTACTTTCTGTTCTTTACTTTCAGTTCTTGCATAAGCATATCTTTTAATTCTTTGTGTGTTGCATCTGCATATGTTCTTTTATATTTGTGTGCTTTAAATTTAGTACTTTACTATTTTCGTTCTTGTTTACTATTTATGTTCTTATTTACTATTTACGTTCTTGTTTACTATTCTTATTTTTAATTATTATTTTCTTCCAACCTGCATATCTAACTCTATCCTCCTTGCATTCATATAATCTATTCTCTACCTTACATCGTAGCGACCAGGTCCCTGAGTCGCTGCCTGGGTTCTCAATTTGGTATCAGAGCTGTTACCGACAGGGTTATTGTTCACATCTATCCGGACTATAGGATTGCCATTTTCATCTATCTTCACTGCATCAAGAATTGCTTGCTTCTGATGAGAATCCATGTAGTGATCCCACCAGCCTCTCAATTGACCAGAGAATCCAACAACGATCATTGAGGCTGCTTCTCTTTCTGGATTACCACTAGCTATGCAAGCATTAGCATACATAATCATTTGATGGCAAAGGGTAAATATTTGATACTCAGTGAATCCATCTAAATTCCATTCCACAATTTCTTTGCCATTGAAATATGCCATATTACTAATTTGGGGCCTTTCTTCCAATTGAAGATCAGCATAAGTTGGTCTAGGATAGTAATTCCTTGTCCTAGCAGTATTAGTAATTGGTTTAAAGATCTTATTGATCATATCATTATTTTCTCCATCAGAGATTTGATTAATATTTTTGTTTACCTTTAAGTTGCTCAACTTATTGGCTAACTCACTAACCAAATCTGTAGAGACGGATGATCCTATTGCTTTTTGTTTCCCTAGCTTTATATTTGAACTTAGTATCTGTGGGGTAAACACAGGAACAATAGATCGAGAGCTAGATGATTCAGACTGAGAATTAAATGGATAATTTAAAATATTTTTTAATGGAGATGCTTTGGAGCTTTCTCCCTGAGTATTATTTGGAAGTTGGATAGATTCAAAAGGAGGATGAACCGACTCTTCAATCTTTCCACCAGTGGTTTTCCATTCTTTTGAGACCTTTTTGATAACATTTAAGTCATCAGATTTTGGTTTCTTTTGAACGGATTTTAGAGTATTTATTTCAGACCTTAGTTTGGCTAATTCAGACTTTAACTCTTCTAGGTCTGACTTAGGCTCTAACTTAGACTCAGTTTTGGATTTGGTTTTTGATTTACTCTTTGATTTACTCTTTGGCTTGAAGAATTCTTCCAGATGTATGATCTGGCTATTCTCATACCATTCAAAGAAGTAAATATGTCTTTTTTGCTCTTTCATCTCTTTGTACCAAATCTCTGTTATTTTCTTAATATAAGGATTGTCTACATTTTTGTAGTACCTTTCACACTTAATCTTATTTTCAGGAAGATCAAGATTTCTTCTAAGGAGATCCTTATCGATTTCAAATTCATGATCTTCTTCCTCTATAACATTGATCTCAAAATCTGAGATTGAGGGTTCATACTGATTATCCTTATCCTCATAAGTAGCATAGACAATATTATTTGGTTTTAGTTGTGGTCTATTGTCTAAGTGAAATGAGGGTTTTGATTGGATAAAGATTGTTCTTTTTGAGGAGAATGTTATTTCAACATCTCCATCTGGTGTTTCAGCCAGAGATTCTAATTCATTTTGTTGAGTAGCTTTTGGCTCAACAGCATGTAGGAGAGTCCACTTCTCCGGAAGTGTTATCTCATCCCACTTCAAGGCTTTGGGAGTAATAATATGATTTCTAGGATTGGCTTGGAGAAGTGTGGTCAGACCTTTGGGTGTATTCTGTTTTGCACAAGGAGCTAACGTGGTCATGGCTTTGTAATAGATCCTATATGTTACTGGAATGTTTTCACTTCCAGGTTCAAGATCAAAGCCAGATGTTTGTAAGCTCAAGGTCAGAACCTTATGGAGATTTAAGTCTGAAAGAGATACAGAAAAGTCTGGGAAGGTGTTGAAGAACACAGGACCATTACTAAGACTAGCTTCAACCATTCCTAGCAAGGAGTCCTTAAACTTTTTATTTCTGCAATCTCTTAGACAAGTCAACACAGAAATATTTAAACCTCTTCGAGTTAATGATCTAATAGCCACTTGTACTAGACCAAAGTGTATATAATGATATTGAGGTTTTGCTCTGATATGATTGATTTCTTTTTCAGAAAGAAGATGCAGAGTTTCATGCAAAGAGCTAATAGGAAGAGTTTTTTCTATAGTTTTTATATAATAATCAGAACGAAGAGAAAACGTGCCTATATGATATATATCCCTAACATTTACCTTAGGTACTTTCCAATTTGCAATACTTTGCTCTATATCCTCAAAGCAAACAGACGAAGCATTCTTAACCGACATCGTTTTGATAGACCTATCATTACTGCCAGAGGCTTCCAGACGGTCAGTTACACCAAGAGACCTGGCTAACCAAGACATCTTGTACGAAGATAAAAGAGATAGGATAGGTAGTCTTTCTAGTCTACGGCAGGGAAAATCCCACAATAAAGATCAACCTTTTGGATAGACGGTTTCTAGACAACGACAGGGCAGAACCCTTAATTCCGATCGACCTATACCCCTTACAGGCTTACGCAGACAACGATTTCAAACCGACCGACTGACCGACCGAAAACGAGAGGCGGTCGGTTTACAAAACCGACCGAGGCAGCCTCCGAAACAGAGGTGGAGTCAAGCGGCCGCCCCCGAGCTAGGGTTAGGCTGCCTGGGTTATCAATCTGGTAGGCAGCGACTCAGGGATCTGGTCGCTACGATGTAAGGTAGAGAATAGATTATATGAATGCAAGGAGGATAGAGTTAGATATGCAGGTAGGAAAGGATGATAATTTAAAATTAAAAACAAATAGTAACTAAGAACAGAAATAGTAAAGAATAGTAAAGACTGAATTTAAAGCACACAAAAATAAAAGAAGATATGCTTATGCAAGAACTGAAAGATAGTATGCAGATGCATAAAAGTAAGACAGAAACTTAAGACTGAAAGTAAAGAACACAATATAAAGTTAGAACGAAATAATAGAAATATAGAAGATAAAGAACTTAGAACATAAGTAAGAAGATAAGAACATTAGTAATATAAAGGACAAACTGAGAAAGACATAAACAATAGAAAGAACTTGGAATAATCAAACTGAAACATAGAGAGTGTAGGGAGAAATCGTTCTTCGTTCATTCATATACCTTGTAGACAGAAGGAATCCTTCTGTGTAGTACACCAGAACTTAGAACTACTACAAGTTTTAGTTATACAAACCCTACTTACACTCTTACAATCTTACACACTTACACACTTAGACTCAAAGATTGAGTCTTTATTTAGGCTACTACTTATCTTACACTAGTTTGGTAGTGGAGTGGGAGTGGTGATCAACTTCCTACTCTAAGCTTGTGGAGGTATGGAAGGCTTAGAGCCGTATGAGGAGTTGTCTCAGGAGTGATCCTTTGAGGTCCTCGTAGGAGTTGTCCCCCTTGAAGCTTGCCTTCATGCCCTTTATATAGGGGTCGCCACCCCTGGGATAAGCATGGGCAGAGATGCCCCATGATGACGCCTTTGGACTGGCAATATTATTCTTCATGATGACACTTTACACCTCAGGGAGTCATGATGAAACTTTAGACCTCCGTGGAGAATATTCGTCATAATGACACTTTTGACCAGACTGTATCCTGTCTGCAATAGTTCAGATTCCATCTGCAATAGTAGATAGTACTCATATAATTGTCCTGACAATTGTTCTCGTTGTCGGAGAGCTTGTGCGAACAATTATTGTTATTCGCTGTCTTCATCTACTATCATTGGTGCAGAGGTTGTGTCTTCATCTGGCTGGAGTAATTCATACCAATCTAGTATTTTGCGATATTCTCTCCTAATTAAGGTGTCTTCTCCAAAATCTGGTTTTAGTAGACGTCCAACACCTTTATGTAGGAAACCATTACACCATATGTTCATTATTTGATTCTGAAAGATCATCTGGTATGAGGTGTCGAGATGAATACTTTCTTCAATTTCCATGGCTTCTTTGAACCATCGCCACTTATCATGATTTGTTCTCTGATAGAAGAGTTCCCTTTGTTCTTCTGTTAGAACACCAGTTCTTCTTCTGTCAAATAAATTGAAATGTCCTTTGAAAATATAAATATCATGCATTGCTGGCCTGACTGGTGTTATAAACCTTGGAGGAGTAGAATAGAAGACAAGTTTGTATCTTTCTCTGAATGACACCAATTTCTTGCATGCTTCTTTAACTGCAATCCCAAGGTCAGATTGAAGAATTTGATTTAGCGTGCCATAGATGGCAGAGACTAAACCTTGGTCTATAATACTTTGAAGAGAAACATCTTTGTGGTTTTGTGTTTGTAGACCCTGGAAGAATTTGAGGTCTATTTCTGCTCTCAGTATTATATATTTGTGGTGAGGCTGAAAAATTGTTTGGTCATCAAGGTGGAGGAGTGGAAATGTATGAATATTAATTCGGATGCTAGGGTTTATTTCTTTTCCCTCATATAAGTCAATGAAGTATTCTTGAAGGTCTGAGAATACTCTCATTTGTCTCTCTTGATATTTTTTCCAAATTAACTCTTGAATATCTAGTCCTAAGCAAGACCGTGTTTGCTTAGTTTTAAAACTTAATCTGGAAATAAGGATCTCTTGAGAAGTAAGGCTAAAGGATTCTCTCAAAGCTAAATTCTCTCTTCTTACTTCATTTTTGTGGCTACAACTACTCTCTCTTATCCCTTTATTTTTGTGGCTACATGCAATTGTATGAATGCTTTCAGATGCTGATAATGCCATGGTTCTTATTTGTGGAAATGCTGTGAGTAGTTCTTTGATGTTTATGTAGTCTGGAGATGCAATTATGGTGGATGCATATGTTTGTTTGTGGAAAGAACCATTGCTTGGTGAGCTTGTAGCCAAGCTCGATATTTTTGAAACATTTTCATGAGATCTCTTATAGAGATCTGATATCTTCGGATCATCTGGGGATTCTCCCAGATCCAATATTTTGGAATATTGAGATGGTCTCAAATTGAGGCTCATCTTTGAATTTTTTGATGATCTGATACTCAGATCTGATACTTTTGATCTGGTGCCCAGATCCAATAATTTTGAATTGCTAGGTGATCCAGCACCTAGATTTGATACTTTTGATGGGCTCCCTTCCTCTTCGAGGAAAATATTTCTTGATACATAAGCCTGTTTTATGAGCATATAATCTGATGATATTGCCTTTGTATCTTTAGGCATCATATGATTGAAATAGTAAGCCAGCCCACAAAGTGCATGTGCTTTTTCCTTACTATTCTTTGCTTGCCAAAGTAAATTGAGCAAGCCTTGCTGCAATTCTGTTGCAGGAAAATTATGATTGAACCGCTCAGAATTCCCCTCCCGTGGTTGGGGTAATTTCCAAGAGCTCATCTGTGTATATCTTGGCTGGGACATGATTCCCCTATAATGTGACAAAGAGGCAACTAACTGGATTAGTTGATAGTCATGAAAGATTTGTGCACACATTACCTTCCTTATATTTTTACTATCATGGATCATGTTTCTTTTGAACAATAATTTGGTAAAAATGTAACATGATATTACATTGGTAAGAATGTAACATGATATTACATAATATGACCACTTATATCTTTGATTTGGGCTGCATGCTTTCATGCAAATAATATGAATCAAAACTATTTGATAGTGATGTTTGAACAACAACCAACTATTGCCAATATGTGAATCATCATATAGGCAACTATGGCAAAGATATGAATCATCATTTAGGCAACTATTGCAAATGTATGAGTCATTGTATGAGTCATCATATATGCAACTATTGCAAAGATATGAGTCATCACATGTGCCAAATTGCTGGTTAAAGAGGTGTTTTTGATCATACCCAAATAAGTTTTTATAAGCTACTCTATGGAGACAAGACTTTGTAGGTTTTGTCAATCCATTATGAGAAGCATATGGCTGCATAGAATTTCGTTTTTGGCTCTCATGGGTAAAGAGTAAGCTCATAAAATGATCATGACAACTTTTATCATGCTTATGATGATTCCCTAGCAACTTGTTTTGGATGAACACTTCCTTACACCTAGTTTGCTCTTCTTTTTGAGACCAAGACATGTGAAAAGGATGAGTGTTCTTCAGCTGCAATATATTTTTGTAACTAACACTTTGAATGTTAGTCGTGGTTGGCTCAATGGATATCTCATTGACAATATTTTCTTTTCCCGAAGCAATCTCTATAAATTGGTTTAATAACGCTTCTTCGGGTATGGAACAAAATTTTAATTCCAGTTCTTGTTTCATGATTTCAAACTTGATACTATCATTTGTCACAAGAAAAGGACGTATCAAAGATAAGAATGGTGTGCCTAGAATGACTCCTTGTTTTAGATTTTTAACAAGCAAAAAGGAAGTCTTAATAGAAACACCGGAGATGCAAATGAGAACTTCAGGGGTTTTGTAATTGACTTTAAGTTGGTTCCCATCCGCCCCATGAATTTTATGAGTAGATTTTTGAAAATATTTGGAAGGAATAATTCCTTCACGAATACAATTCATATCAGCTCCTGAGTCAATTAAAGTTTTATATTTGAAGTGAAACCCATCAACAAACTTGTATGATATTTCTACATACCATTTTTGCTTGAAGTAGGTTTCTATGGAGCTAACTATTTCTTGATTGTTCTGAAGAATTTCTTCTTCAGATTCACTCTCAGATTTACTTTGAGTTTCATATTCTCTTTCTTCTTTTCTAGAAATTTCTAGAATTTGAATTCTTCTTTGAAGATCATTTAGTACTTCTTTTATATAATTTTGCTCTTGAAGCAGGTCGTTTAGACTCAACTGCTTCTTAGCCTTCTTATGATCTTCCACTCTTTGGATGACTTCATCAATGGAGAAATACTTTTTATGTTGGATATCTTTTACTAACTTTTCTTTGTTAGTTTTTATCCTTGATAAGAATCTTTCCAAGATAACTTCTTTTTCTCTTGGATCTTGCACCGTATCAAAGGTGTCTAATACAAATTGTTCTAAGTCTGTGAGGACTAGAATATTTTCATCAGAGGTATCCTCAGAGACATCTTGCTCACAGCAAGAACATACACTATCTTCACAATGATTAATTTCTGATTTTTCTTTAATGTCTTCTGACTCTGATTCTAGCAAAGTTTGGATTTCTTTTTTGATTTTGGATTTAAAGCAATTGCTTGCTATATGACCTTTTAGTCCACATTTATAGCATACTATTAGTTTATTATCTTTTTTAGGATCGTCTTTCTTAAGAGGTTTTCGATGACGCTTCCTCTTAATATAATAGGATTCTTTCTTATTATCAACATGATTTCTTCTAAATCTTTTGACATACTTTGTCCTATTTCTCCTTTCATGTTGATCCTCAAATCCGAATTGATAGCAAAAATCTCCCAATTCCTTTTTCCCAATAATTTTTTGTTTCTTAAGTTGGTCCTTGATTTTAAGATCATTACATAGTTCAGCACCTACCAACTGTATCTTTTGGGTGATTTTGCCTATATCAAGGAATTGATAATTTATACTACCTTCTCCTTCCTTTCTTAAAGAGTTTCTAACTTTTTCAGCAAATAAAGGAGGTAGTCCTGATATATACTTTTCCTTCCAAAAATCTTGATTAGGCTAAGGAAGAGTATATAATTTTGATAAGAAAGTATCTTTATACCACCTAAAATCAGACATAGTCTTACATCTTAGGTTTATCAGTTGTTCTCTATTTTTCTCATAGATATCTTGATAATTTCCAGCGAAATGATAGACGATATTATAAACTAGAGTAGTCAGGGCATCAGAGATATTACCGACAGGGTTATTGTTCACATCTACCCGGACTATAGGATTGCCATTTTCATCTATCTTCACTGCATCAAGAATTGCTTGCTTCTGATTAGAATCCATGTAGTGATCCCACCAACCTCTCAATTGACCAGAGAATCCAACAACGATCATTGAGGCTGCTTCCCTTTCTGGATTACCACTAGCTATGCAAGCATTAGCATACATAATCATTTGATGGCAAAGGGTAAATATTTGATACTCAGTGAATCCATCTAAATTCCATTCCACAATTTCTTTGCCATTGAAATATGCCATATTACTAATTTGGGGCCTTTCTTCCAATTGAAGATCAGCATAAGTTGGTCTAGGATAGTAATTCCTTGTCCTAGCAGTATTAGTAATTGGTTTAAAAATCTTATTGATCATGTCATTATTTTCTCCATCAGAGATTTGATTAATATTTTTGTTCACCTTTAAGTTACTTAACTTATTGGCTAACTCACTAACCAAATCTGTAGAGACAGATGATCCTATTGCTTTTTGTTTCCCTAGTTTTATATTAGAACTTAATATTTGTGGGGTAAACAAAGGAACAATAGATCGAGAACTAGATGATTCAGACTGAGAATTAAATGGATAATTTATCTTTACCTCAGCCTTGCTTGTCTTGGATCCTTCCAGGAGAATATTTTCGATGCGATCTGTTTGCTGTCCAAGAGCATGTAAAGATATGTTTGCATAATTTTGTTGTTCCACTAGGTGTCCTATGTGTTCAACTTTTACAGGATCACCATAAGTGGTTTTAGAAATATTTTTTAATGGAGATGCTTTGGAGCTTTCTCCCTGAGTATTATTTGGAAGTTGGATAGATTCAAAAGGAGGATGAACCGACTCTTCAATCTTTCCACCAGAGGTTTTCCATTCTTTTGAGACCTTTTTGATAACATTTAAGTCATCAGATTTTGGTTTCTTTTGAACGGATTTTAGAGTATTTATTTCAGACCTTAGTTTGGCTAATTCAGACTTTAACTCTTCTAGGTCTGACTTAGGCTCTAACTTAGGCTCAGTTTTGGATTTGGTTTTTGATTTACTCTTTGATTTACTCTTTGGCTTGAAGAATTCTTCTAGATGTATGATCTGGCTATTCTCATACCATTCAAAGAAGTAAATATGTCTTTTTTGCTCTTTCATCTCTTTGTACCAAATCTCTGTTATTTTCTTAATATAAGGATTGTCTACATTTTTGTAGTACCTTTCACACTTAATCTTATTTTCAGGAAGATCAAGATTTCTTCTAAGGAGATCCTTATCGATTTCAAATTCATGATCTTCTTCCTCTATAACATTGATCTCAAAATCTGAGATTGAGGGTTCATACTGATTATCCTTATCCTCATAAGTAGTATAGACAATATTATTTGGTTTTAGTTGTGATCTATTGTCTAAGTGAAATGAGGGTCTTGATTGGATAAAGATTGTTCTTTTTGAGGAGAATGTTATTTCAACATCTCCATCTGGTGTTTCAGCCAGAGATTCTAATTCATTTTGTTGAGTAGCTTTTGGCTCAACAGCTTGTAGGAGAGTCCACTTCTCCGGAAGTGTTATCTCATCCCACTTCAAGGCTTTGGGAGTAATAATATGATTTCTAGGATTGGCTTGGAGAAGTGTGGTCAGACCTTTGGGTGTATTCTGTTTTGCACAAGGAGCCAACGTGGTCATGGCTTTGTAATAGATCCTATATGTCACTGAAATGTTTTCACTTCCAGGTTCAAGATCAAAGCCAGATGTTTGTAAGCTCAAGGTCAGAACCTTATGGAGATTTAAGTCTGAAAGAGATACAGAAAAGTCTGGGAAAGTGTTGAAGAACACAGGACCATTACTAAGACTAGCTTCAACCATTCCTAGCAAAGAGTCCTTAAACTTTTTATTTCTGCAATCTCTTAGACAAGCCAACACAGAAATATTTAAACCTCTTCGAGTTAATGATCTAATAGCCACTTGTACTAGACCAAAGTGTATATAATGATATTGAGGTTTTGCTCTGATATGATTGATTTCTTTTTCAGAAAGAAGATGCAGAGTTTCATGCAAAGAGCTAATAGGAAGAGTTTTTTCTATAGTTTTTATATAATAATCAGAACGAAGAGAAAACGTGCCTATATGATATATATCCCTAACATTTACCTTAGGTACTTTCCAATTTGCAATACTTTGCTCTATATCCTCAAAGCAAACAGACGAAGCATTCTTAACCGACATCGTTTTGATAGACCTATCATTACTGCCAGAGGCTTCCAGACGGTCAGTTACACCAAGAGACCTGGCTAACCAAGACATCTTGTACGAAGATAAAAGAGATAGGATAGGTAGTCTTTCTAGTCTACGGCAGGGAAAATCCCACAATAAAGATCAACCTTTTGGATAGACGGTTTCTAGACAACGACAGGGCAGAACCCTTAATTCCGATCGACCTATACCCCTTACAGGCTTACGCAGACAACGATTTCCACCACTTACTGCGCTCTCTTGACGACTTATCGGGCCACGCGACTTCACGCTCACCTGCTCAGGGCTTCGGGACCTACGCGACTCAGCGTACCGCCACACCAACCGGGATCTCCGCGACTACTGCTCACCACCGCACCCCTCTCGCCCCCTTCGGAGAAGATGGCTTGGGGAGCCGGGCGCCCCCAGATGGCTCTGATACCAAATTGAGAACCCAGGCAGCGACTCAGGGATCTGGTCGCTACGATGTAAGGTAGAGAATAGATTATATGAATGCAAGGAGGATAGAGTTAGATATCATAATATATATATCTATATATATATATATATATATATATATATATATATATATATATATATATATATATATATATATATATATATATATATATATATATATATATATATATATATATATATATATATATATATATATATATATATATATATATATATATATATATATATATATATATATATATATATATATATATATATATATATATATATATATATATATATATATATATATATATATATATATATATATATATATATATATATATATATATATATATATATATATATATATATATATATATATATATATATATATATATATATATATATATATATATATATATATATATATATATATATATATATATATATATATATATATATATATATATATATATATATATATATATATATATATATATATATATATATATATATATATATGGCCTATTGGCCTCATAATGAATAGATGCGCTATTCATAACATGGTATCAGAGCAAAATGTTTCGTCATACCTACGATTTTGTTTGGCTTTCCACTGTTCGCTCCTTGCTGTGACCGGACGCCGCCTCCTTCTGGGTGATGCCATTGAGATCCTGACCGCCGCCGTCTAGTTTCCACCACCGATGGCGTCGTCCGTTGGCCCTCGGCATTGGTGATCACCGTTGGCTTGCCGCCTTCGATCGCCACCACGACCGAGTTGGTGGTCCCCAGGTTGATCCCCGCCATCCGCATCGCAAGTCCGCGGGCCAGCCCCCCGTGCCGCGCGCGCATCTGCACGGCCGCCGCCGCCATCGGCTTCCTGCTCCCCGTGCCGCGCGCGCATCTGCACAGCCACGGCCGCCATCGGCTTCCTGCCTCCCCGTGCCGCACGCGCATCTGCACAGCCACCGCCGCCATCGGCTTCCGGCCCACGAAGAGCGAGCTCAACGGGGTCCCGCCCGTCGTCGCGCTGACCTGGGAGGTGAAGGCGGCCATGGCGCATGACTCGTGCGGCAAGCCTAACCCTAGCTCGGGGGCGGCCGCTTGACTCCACCTCTGTTTCGGAGGCTGCCTCGGTCGGTTTTGTAAACCGTCCACCTCTCGTTTTCGGTCGGTCAGTCGGTCGGTTTGACCGAATCGAATAAAAAAAGCAAAAAAAAGAGAAAAAGAAAGAAAAAAGGCAAAAAAAGAGATGTCTTCTTTTGCAGGCACCGTTTCTGTTCCTCGTTGCCCGGTGATCTTCGATGGTCTCAATTATCGGGACTGGTTTTAGCACATGCGCATCCACATGCGTGGTCAGTGCCTTTGGGAGTTTCTTACGGGTGAGTTGCCTTGTCCGTCTCGTCCTACTCCACCTGTTGAGCCTGTACTCCCGAAGGATGCCTCCGAAGACGCTCATACAAAGGCTTCTGAGGCTTTTGAGGATGCCATGGAGACTTTTCAGACTCAATATGCTGCTTACAAAACATGGATTGATAAAGATGCTTGTGCCTCTGCTATTTTGGTTGCTAGCATGGAGGTGCATCTCACTGGTGACGTTGTTGGACTGGCTTCCGCACATGCGATGTGGACGCATCTACGTAGCCGCTACGAGCCATCTGGTGATTCCTTATATCTTGCTGTTGTGCGACAGGAGCAGTCGCTGCAGCTGGGAGATGCCACTGTGGATGAGTTCTATGCTCAGTTGTCTGCGATATGGCGTTAGATCGACTCTTTGGGGCCAGATGTTTGCCGCACCTGTCAGTGTTGTCAGCGTCAGCAGTCTCACATGTAGCTTCGCCGCATCTACGATTTTTTGACACGTCTCCGGTCTGAGTTTGAGCAGACTCGTGCTCAGTTGCTGGCTCGTCATCCTCGTGTGACTTTGTTGGAGGCCCTTGCAGCTGTTCGTACTGAGGAGATTCGACTTCGTGGAGTTGGGTCTGCTATCATCATCATCATCACTTCCTTCGGTTTTTGTGGCTTCTTCGGCTTCTACACCCGTTGTGCCTGTGGTTACTCCTTCCTCAGCTGTGCCTCCACCAGTGACAGCTGCTGTTGGTAAGGGCCTTCACTGCACCTATTGCAACAAGGATGGACATGTGGAACAGTTTTGCTTCAAGAAGAAGAAAGATCTTCGTCGTGGTGCACGTCCTCCGAGGGGCACTGGAGGTTCCTCCTCTCAGCAGAGTTCTGGTACCCCTGACACTCAGCAGCTTCTCACATTGCTAGGCCGCATGGTTGCTTCTGCATCGCCTGGTTCTGCTGCTCAATCTTCTGGTGAGAGACCACCTTCTACTTCTCCTTCCTCAGGTACATCACCTTGGATTCTTGATTCTGGTGCTTCTTTTCATATGACATCTGATTCCACTTGTCTTACTTCCATTAGTTCTTTAGCTGCTCCTATCACTGTCCACACAGCAGATGGTACCTCTCTTTCTGTCACAGGACTAGGCACTCTTTCAAATTCCTCTTTCCATGTTCCTACGGTTTCTCATGTTCCAAAACTAACCATGCAGCTCATATCTGCTGGCCAGCTCACTGATCATGGTTGTCGTGTTATTTTCGATTCTGATTCTTGTTGTGTTCAGGATCGTCGCACGGGGGCTCTGGTTGGTACTGACCCTCGCCGCTGTGACTCCCAACGGCTCTGGGAGCTTGACTGGCTTTGTCTTCCTTCCGCTGCCCCAGTCAGTCTTCTCGCCTCCACCACTGCCTCTGTAGCTGCTGCAGGCTCCATCGCATCGTTTGCTCAGTGGCATCATCGCTTAGGACATCTTTGTGGTTCCCGTATATCTTCCTTACTTCGTCGAGGTCTTTTAGGGTCTGTGTCTGGTGATGCTTCTCTAAATTGTCAGGGTTGTAAGCTTGGCAAATAGTTTCAACTCCCTTATCCTTCTAGTGAGTCAGTATCTCAGCGTCCTTTTGATCTTGTTCATTCTGATGTATGGGGACCAGCTCCTTTTGTTTCAAAAGGAGGTCATCGATATTATATCATTTTTATTGATGATTTTTCTCAACATACATGGATATACTTTATGTCATCACGTAGTGAGGTTTTATCTATCTATAAGACATTTGCCACCATGATTCGCACTCAGTTTGACTCTCCTATTCGTGTTTTTCGTGCCGATTCCGCTGGAGAGTACTTGTCGAGAGCCCTTTGTGGTTTTCTTGCTGAGCAGGGCACTCTCTCTCAGTTTTCTTGTCCAGGTGCCCATGCTCAGAATGGTGTGGCTGAACGTAAGCATCGTCATCTGCTTGAGACAGCCCGTGTTCTCATGATTGCTTCTGCTATTCCACCACTGGGCTGAGGCTGTTTCTACTGCCACTTTCTTGATCAACATTCAGCCCTCCTTTGCTCTTCAGGGTGGGATCCGAGTTGAGCGTCTCCGTGGCCAGACTCCTGATTATTCCAAACTTCGCCTCTTTGGGTGTGTGCGCTATGTTCTTCTTGCACCTCGTGAGCGCACCAAACTGACCGCTCAGTCAGTTGAGTGCGTTTTTCTGGGCTACAGTGCTGAGCACAAGGGATATCGTTGTTGGGATCCTGTTGGCCGACGGATGCGGATCTCTCGGGATGTTACTTTTGATGAGTCTCGTCCTTTCTATCCTCGTCCTTCTCCTTCCTCCACTTCAGCATCTGTTGTCGAGCCGCTTTCATTTCTGACTTTTCCTTCCAGTCCTATAGTCACCACTCCACCATAGCCTTTGGTCTCTCCGGTGCCTCCTTCTCAGTCATCACCTTCCTCACCACCGGCATCCTCTCCCGAGGTTGCGTCTGATCTTGTTCCTTCTTATCCTCTCTACTATACTCGTCGCCCGCGAGTTGAGGTTCCTTCTGATATGCCCTCTCCTTCTGACGGGTCATCCCCTTCGGTCTCTCCTCGTTATATACTTCGCGATCGCCAGTCTATTCGGCCTCCTGAGCGTTTTGGTTTTGCTGCCGCTGCTCTTGCCGAACCGACTTCTTATCGTGATGCTGTTGTTCATCAGGAGTGGCAGCATGCGATGGTGGAGATCGCTGCCCTTGAGCGTACTGGCACGTGGGATCTTGTTCCTCTTCCTGCGCGTGCTCATGATCCTGCTCTTTTTATCCACGCTTCATCTCGTGGTGGGACGCTTCTACTTTTGTATGTTGATATGATCATTACTGGAGATGATCCTCAGTATATCACTTTCATCAAGGAGCGGCTTCATGAGCAGTTTCTTATATCTGATTTGGGTCCTCTTCGCTACTTTCTTGGGATTGAGGTTATTTCTACTCCGGAGGGTTTCTATTTGTCTCAAGAAAAGTATACTCAGGATCTTCTTGATCGTGCCTCTCTTACTGATCAGCGGACAGCTAAGACTCCCATGGAGCTTAATGTTCATCTTCGTCCCACTGATGGTGAGCCTCTTGCCGATTTTACTCGCTATCGTCATCTTGTTGAGTCTTGTTTATCTTGGTGTCGCTCGTCCTGATATTTCGTACCCAGTGCATATCTTGAGTCAGTTTGTTTTCGCTCCCACTCAGCTCCACTATAGTCATCTTCTTTGTGTTCTACGATATTTTCGTGGAACTATATCTCGTCGTCTCTTTTTTCCTCGCTCCAGCTCTTTACAGCTCCAGGCATATTCTGATGCCACCTGGGCTAGTGATCCCTATGATCGTCGGTCTCTCTCTGCTTATTGTGTTTTTCTTGGTGGTTCTCTCATTGCTTGCAAGACTAGAAGCAGACAGCAGTTTCTCGTTCGAGTGCTGAGGCTGAGTTGCGAGCTATAGCTTTGTTGACTGCGGAGGTTACTTGGCTACGGTGGTTACTTGAGGATTTTGGTGTTTCTGTTTCTGCTCCAACTCCTCTTTTGTCTAACAGTACAGGTGCTATTAGCATTGCTAAAGATCCGGTGAAGCATGAGCTTACAAAGCATATTGGTGTTGATGCTTCCTACATGCGGACACAGGTGCAGGATCAGGTTGCTGCTCTTCAGTATGTGCCTTCCGAGCTTCAGTTGGCAGATTTTTTCACAAAGGCACAAACCAGGGCCCAGCACAGTTTTCATCTCTCCAAACTTCATGTTGTTGATCCACCATAAGTTTGAGGGGGGTGTTAGATATGTATGTATAACTGTGTATTTACCCTATTGTATGAGAGGTTTTCTGCATATTTGCCACACCTGTACATGTATATATATTGGCCTATTGGCCTCATATTGAATAGATGCGCTATTCATAACAACTACTACTATCCTCTTATTACCAGTAGAAGGTATTGTAAAAATCACCTAATTTCACGTGGGGGTATTTTAGGAGCCGTGCTTTCCTTTAAAATACCTTTACTCTAGAACCTACAAAAGGAGCAGTTAAATTCCAACTAAATTCAATCTATAACCCAGCTGTTGACCTGCTCTGCTAATCCAAGGAGAGACTTATATTGTTATTATCAGCTGGTGGTTCATTGTTGCGGGGACACCCGGATTTATCAGGAATCTCTATATTTACATAACTGTTTAGGATTTCAGTTGCGCGTAGATTGATAAATAGTGTCCTTACGATTACAATAGCATAATAGAAGTCTTACATAAAATATAAAATAGCCGTTGATTAAAGAATTTTAAGGCTTTTAAGCCAGACTTACTTATATTATAGACATAAGATGATCACACCACATGCCACACTTGAGTGTAGGCTTGATCTAGAACATGTGATCTTTACCATCGTACTAGTTATTTGATGGTATGTCCTCTTTATATTGTTTATTGTTTGAACCAAAATATGCAAGAATAAGTACGTTTGTACTTAAGAAGTCATGATGGTAAAGTTTTATAATTTAGCCGAGGATTTCAAGGGGGGTTATCTTGGACCTATCATCATTAGTATCATGTAATTTTATTTGTAAACATTTGACTTAACGAGTTATCTGATTTTCAAGTTACCACCATTTCAATCAGCAACGTTTCTTATGCTTTGATTTGGGAATCACCCCTTTCGACATGGCTCCCTTTACCAGAAGCACGATATATTTGAATGATTTGATTTAATCTTTGTAGAGAGCCTAGTTTTACCCACACGGTGCCCACGACTTCATCAAAATCAAGATAACAGAATTAATCACTGATTCACAATATTAGTGCTACTCAGTATAGAGCAGACCCCTCTCAGCAGTAGGTCCCTTACTAGGTCTAGGTACAGGTAATCGCTCCGTTGCTCTCAAGGGTCATACTGTGGTATTGGCCAGTCTGTGATCCACACTAACACCAAACCTACTCATGGTAATGCCAATAAAACTAATACATTAGTTGAATCAAGTTCGAGTAATCGATCATATGGATGGGCGGTAATTATGGCCCTGTTCTTTTTTAGCTTTTGACTTCAGCTTTTGGCTTTTCTACAGTAACTAGCTTTTAAACGTAGTGTCTTTTCAAGATGGAGTCTACTAGTTAATTGTAGTACATACTGTACCGACTTCATTTATATCGACAAAAACCGCACGTGAGTTTCTGTTACTCTGTAATTTTTGCACGAATAGTCCAAATGCTACAATCCACAGTCAAAAGCTACAAGTCTCAGCCAAAAAGAACATGCCCTATATTTATCTTCATGGCACAAGTTAATTTCTTATACATCATTGAGCAGGGTGGCAATCATTGACAGTCACAACGTGAATCACCACAAATTTATGATTAGCTTGATAAACCATACCACACTCTTGGCTAGCATTTTCAAATTATCACTCTCGGCAAATGATCCAACATAAACATTACGATTCATTTCAAATATAAGTCCCGATACATCAATTTGTGATGGCAAATGACAAGTGATTACAGTTCTTACTCAACCACTACTATGTTAATCTAAAGTATGATACATTAGCTCTAAGTTTATCAAGGAAAACCATATCAAACTATTATCAAGGATGCAATATAGGCAAATAATTAAAGGTATTAACTACTTAAGCAGATCATTCAAAATTATCCAATAACAATTAGCATTGACAAATAAATAATTCAGAAATCAACCCATACGTAATATAACCTAACAAATAGAAATTCGATATGATCAAAGATCGTGGCTTGCCTTGTGACTCGTAATGAGCGCTTACTCTTTTGTAGGCTTTAGAGTTGTCACTTTTAGTTCCATTTATCCTAGTGGCTCCTCCATAATCTAGTGTACATACACACAAACAAAGCCAAAAAAAGCCTATTAGCACAACTACAACTCTTGCAATTAAAAACACTGCAAAAGAAGGGAAGGAAACGGAGTCAAAACACTCGGAGAAGAAAACCGATGATCGATTGGCTTCAGAATACTTAGGATTGGTCATGGAGGATGAACAGTGGCAGTTAAAGGGTGTACTAGGGTCTAGGGTTAGTCTACTGTAAAGAACCGGAGGAAAAACCTAAAGAACCAGTCTAAAATCTATTGAACTGGGTTAAAATCACTTAGAATAGCATTGAACCGGAATAAACCGGGTTTGGTCTAGGTCTTCTCGGTTCGGCTCAGTTTGGTTCAAGTCTAGTGCGCGTAATGAGTTCGACTGAACCACAAGTGCTTAGTATCGGCTCGGTACCGTGCTTCTTCCCTAACAAACAAACATAGAGAGCGAGAAAAGGGAGAAAGATAAAGGGAGGGCGACGACGTTGCAACAAGAAATCATCGACGACAGTTAGCGTTTGGCATGTTTCTGAGGCCTATGCCTTCAAGGGAGGCGGCGGTTCGCACTGGGATGGACGATGATGACTGAAACGTCACAACAACGGTGGTAGGGCATGGAGGCAGTGGTTCTGGGTGGCAATCGATGGAAATCACACACTCATGGCATGATCCTGGATATTGGGGTTCTATTTTCGTGGGTGGTGATGCCTGGGGATGCACTGAGGAGGTTGGCATGGGTGACGACCATGGCAGGGAGGCAACGTTCGATGGTAGCAGTTGCCGGTGAAGGGGATGGTCGGAGGAGGTAGGGGAGAGCATTGGTGTGATGATGCACACCTCGTGATGTGGCGGATTGTTGAGAAGACAGTGGAGGCAACGGTTCCCTAGCGGCAGTGACGAGACCAGAAGCGTGATGAATGATGACGATGATTTCCTGGTGCAACAAGGACATGGATAGAATCACAGGGAAATCAAGAACAAGATGGCACAAACAATTTGATGAGAAAGATAAGGACGTGCATGGATTTGGGCAAATTACCAAGGTGGTCGCAGGCGATGATGGTGGTCCACCGGGCTTGGGAACGACATTGTAGATCTGCGGTGGCACAAGTGGTCTTGGGGTGGAAGGGAGAGGGAGAAGGAGGGCTGGGCGATGTTGTTGCGGCTTTATATCTGTGGGCGGCGAGGGAGGAGGCGAGCGGCAATGTGGTCCGACAATGTGGTCCTTGGTCTTCTCCTCCACATGACATGCATGGGTATGAGCTAGTGAGGGGAATATGTTTTGGGCGACGTGATGATCATGCAAGGCGACAGCGTGGGGTGGCTTGAGCGGTGAGAGGAGGTAGTGGGGCGACAAGGAGTTGGGCTAAGGGAAAAAGAAAAGGAGAAAAAGAAGATGAGCTACAACCTAGAAAAAGAAAGGAGGAAGGAAGAAAGAAAGAAGAGAAAGATGGCCGTGGGTTGGGCTAGAAATGGTCCGAGAGAGGAAATATTTTGAGGAATTTATGGGTTTTGTGGAATTTAGATGATTTTTCAAGAATTTTAGGGAAAAGAGATATGATTTCTGGTGGACGAAAAACACATGAGACTCCAAAAAATGCAACAAAATTTGAGAGATTTTACAAAAAAAATCATGCATTTTTAAACTTTTTGTCACAGTTGTTTTACCTTTGAGTCGAAACAATCAATAATAAGTAGTTCATCACTGTAGCTTCTCCAGAGCGCATCGTCGATTCCCACCCCATCATCATCATCATCATGGGCATTTCGTATGGTGTCCTCGTATTCCTGCTCGCCACGCTGACGCCTCCTTCGCTCCATGCACAGTGTGAACCATTAGCGGGCTAGCGGCTGCCTGCGTTGTGAGCGACAACCGATAGACGTGTGTATACTATTATTTCATTTACGGATGGTGTGCGTATACGCGTCGGCACAAGAGCGCACAAACTCCGCGCGGCATGGGCGGCTAGCCAGTGTCCCCCAACTTTAATTTACGGGTGATACTGCCTTCTTTACGGCTTCTAAAAGTAATTTTTAATTTTTACTACAGTATCTAATTTTTAAATAGAGTGTTTTCTCAAAACGAGACCTATAAGTTAATTTACGGGTGACGCTTTCTTGTTCTACGAACCTTTTTATTTGTTTGATCTTTGACTCTTGCGTTACTTTTGCTTGCCACATAGTTACCTCCTGCAGACCACGGACGAGGCCATCCTTCCCACAAATCGGTACGTTATTTTTGGCTAATGACTCCTTTTAAATAAATAAAAAGTACAATTTTTTGTTGCTATTTTAAAATAATTTATCAACATAATTTTTTTAAAATAACTTATCGATATTCGATTTATTTACATAAATATTTATATTAAAATAAAAATCGTCGGCCACTGTTATAAGCGGTATCCAGAAAAAAAACGCACCCATCGATCTCATTCAAAGTTTGGCAATTCCGGATTGGGGTCACCCGGTTCTTCCATCAGGATCTTGACACGAAAGGTGACCGTACACAATTGTCGGTTCCTTATGCGATAACATGTTCCTCACTACCTTCAGCACTAAAATAGGTGCCTCCTATATGAAGGCCAAACTTCGATTTCATTCAAAATAATATATATTTTATTAATATTATATAAATATATCACCACTTAAAAAATTACAGAAATAATTATCTATCGTTAGGCTCTGTCGGTATTTCAATCTAGGATTGCTTTTATTATCATTTTAAATGGTAACAGAAGCTTTGTCGTTGAACCAATAGACGACAAATGGCCATCGTGGCACCACGGGTTCTATCGCCATTTCAATTGACGATAGAGAAACCAATCATCAATTGACATGGCGACAAAAGCCCTGTAGCTTCAATCGTTATTTGAAATAGTGACAGAAGTTAGCCTATAAAAAAGCCAAAATACCAGTTGAAATTCATTTTAATTTGATAAAAAAATAAAGGGAGAAAACCAAAGAAGACAACACCATGCCACCTCTTCTTTTCAGCCGAAGTGATAACACCACCACAAGACTCCAGTCAAATCGGCGCCAGAGCTCTGCACGTTGCCCATCAGAATTCTACGTAGAACACTCGTCAATTCCAATGGCGATAAGAATTATTTCTATAATTTTTCAAGCGATAGTATATTTACATAATATTAAAAAAGATTATTAAAAAAATCGCCTAACTTCCATGAAAGAAGCCACCGAGGCATTATCCAACTACAGGCCAGGTTTTACTCCTGATGCCCAACTCATGGAATTTTGGACACATGTGGACCCCTAAACACCCTAAATTCCGTTTTTGGCCCTCTAACCAAAAAAATTCCGATTTTGGACCCCTCCCGACCGCGTGTCCTCCGTGTGCCGCCACTTGTACCAGACCGCACGACCGGCCTGCCTCCGCGCCGAGCGCACGTTCTCCGCTCCGACCGCACGTCCTACCGCCCCGACCGCGAATTCTCCCGCCCGACCGCACGTTCTCCACTCCGACCGCACGTCTCCTTTTCTGGCCGCGCGACCCGCCGATCCGACCGCGGAATTGATTCCCGACCGCACGTCACGGCTGCTGTCTAATCGGCCCGCCGAAAGCAGCGTCTCCCTGGCTTTTTTCACACCCAAGCAGCACATGCGTCAACAGCTCGCTCGTATGGCCCCTCTCCCTCACGGATAAGAGTTCATTCCTATGCGCGTATGGTCATCCAGGAGCTCATTTGCAGTTGATTCGAGTGAAGACAGAGCGAGAGAGTGAGGCAGTGAAGGAAAGTGACGAGTGAAAACACTAAGGTTTGAGTTGTTTTCGTTCGGAATTTGCGGATTTGGCAAATACAAAAGTTGTAGATCGTCTCGTGAGCTTCAAGAAGAGGTAAGTTTTGTGCCCGTGCAACTATAATTTTATGTATGTCATTAGTCTATAATTAAGCAAACCATGTTTTGCTAATGTTATTTTATGTCAATGTTTGATACGGTATGTATTTGTAGCAAATCTTGTATATTTTAGGCATGATGTATTGTAGTGTATGTAATGTTGTACTGTGTTTTTTGTGAACATACGTATTGTAGTGTAGTTTAATGTTATGCGAAAATATGAACTTGCAGATGTGTAGACGTTGAGAAAGTACATATTTATCTTAGAGCATTTGTAGATGATAACAATATTAGCAGGATTAGGAACATACAAGTAGTACACTTAGGGAAGAAGTGCATACAGTGCGGTAGGTGGTAAAAATAAATTGGAAATAAAATTGGTACATTAGAATTAAAATGCAATTACAGTAATACAAAGTTATAGTACAAATCAATAAAGTATGTATTAAGTAAAAGTTAGAAAACAAATGTAGGAAAATTAGTAAATGGTTTTTTTCCCATTAATTAGAAAAAAACATGGAATACAAAGTAGTAGCATAGATTGAGAAATTAAAATATTAGTAATCAAAATTGTAGGTCATAGGAATATGTAATTTGATGTATGTTAGAATTTGGAAGTAAAATAGTTAGAAATAAATTGTAGTTTTACAAATACAAAAAAAATACTTAGCGATTTTGTAGGCGGTAGGAAGATGTATGAAATACCGCACTGTTAATGTTACAATGGGGCAGTGGGTGTTTGATGGTACGATTGTTACATGCTGTGTACTAAAATGGTTGATTATGCACTTATGTTAGGTACGCAATGGCTGGCATTCAAGACTTGTTCGTGTTTTATGGGAGTGGTCTCGTACGCGATGGGGCGTATGGGGCGGACCTGTCAAATTGCGACCGGACCGTGATCCGGGCACCCGGTCTGAACGCCATGAGCTTGTCTGAGCTACGGAGGTGTGTCTATTCGGCGTTCGATCGGCACACCGCAAGGAAGAAGTTACGGATCGAGGCAGTCTATGCCTCAATGGTGGGTGATAGAAGGGAGAGCATATGGCAACTTCTGAAGGTGACCAATGACGCCTCATGGACGAACTACATGGAGGTCGTGTGCAACCCTGATGCTGCGATATATGCCAGGCCAATGGTGTATGTCGAGTTCGTGGAGAGGGCGGAATCATCCGCCATGGTTGGTTCTTATGCTGCTGGTGGAGATGTAGAGCCTGGGTTCATCTCCGGCGGTCATGAAGACGCTTCTGCGGGAGAACATGTGGGCGAGGAAGTGGGTGATGAAAACCTCAGGAGGCGTGCAGAGAATTTCCAGGCCAACGAAGGTGTGGACCAGAGGTGGTGGGCCGCCCGTATTGACCGTCATGAGTATCTTGGGGACCAGGTGGAAGAAGAGGGCAGCGAGGAGGACGAGGAGGTGGAAACAGGCAGTTCTGGAGAGGACGAGGATGGTGAAGGTGCAACTGGAGGGGTGGTAGGTCGTGTTGTGACCACGGACGGTGCATACGTGTCGTCCAGGCGGAGGGGGGAGAATGGGGGTTCAGCGAGGGCGCACTCTTTTTGGGGCAGTGCTTTCGTAATAAGAGTGCTGTCCAGTAGGCTATTGCTAGACATGCCGTCAACATAAGCCGGACATATCGGGTCCACAAGTCAAAGCCGGACACGTATGTTGTGAAGTGCGTCGATGGGTCCTGTCCTGGCAAAGTTCGTGCACAACGGTACAAGGGCGTTGGCACGGAGTTCCGGATAACGGTGATGCAAGGTCACAATTGCGAGCTTGCGGGACCAGTACATAGACACCGCAACATGACATCATCGTATGTTGCGGAGTTGGTCACCCACCTCATCCAGGCGGATGTGTCCATTTCCCCGAAGGTTCTAATGGCAGAAGTAGCGAACATTGCGGGCTTCGAAGTGAGCTACAAGAAGGTATGGCGGGCAAAGCGAAAGGTGCTGCACCGTATGTATGGGACGTACGAGGAGGCGTACGACCTGGTCCCAAGAATGCTGCAGCAAATTGCACAATCAAATCCAGGCACGTACATAAACAAGCAGGAGAGGGTTCATCCTACGGAGGGCCCGAATTGTTTCATTTTTGACAGAGTGTTCTGGGCCTTCCATCAGGCGATACAAGGGTTTAGGTGGTGCCGTCCAGTGCTAACCATAGATGAGACGTTCCTATCCGGCAAGTACAAGGGTACTATCCTCACCGCAGTTGCAGCCGATGCAAATGACCAGTTACTCCCAGTGGCATTTGCAATTGTGGAGAATGAGAATACGGATAGCTGGCTTTGGTTCGTTTGCAATTTGAAGCATGCCGTAGTGCAAGAACGCCCTGAAGTGTGCCTTATCTCCGATCGCAATGCAGACTTGCTGTCTGCGTTGCGAACGTTGCAGAATGGGACGCAGCCCTCCTTCCAGTGGAGTGATGTGAAGAACCGTTGGTGCATGAGGCATATTGTAGCGAACTTCCACAGAAGGTTCCGTAGCAAGGATCTAATGAAGATGTTCAAGAAGCTATGCATGCAGAACCAGAAGCGGAAGTTCGACACCTTGTGGAGGCAGCTCGATCAGGAGGCTACCAAGCATGTGCATACAGAAGCAGGGTCCGTGGAGGGTGGCTCTACAAGAGTCGGGGTATTCACACAATGGGTTCAGTCCAATGCACCTGACTTAGAAATGTGGTCTTTGTTGCACGACACCGGTGGGGCAAGGTATGGGATCATAACAACCAACATGTCCGAGGTTTACAATGGTGTCTTGAAGGGCATCAGATCCCTGCCGATCATGGCAATCGTGGGCGAGACTTGGAACCGTACCGTCGGGTACTTTGTGAATAGAGCAATGATGGCGAAGAAGCACCTGGATGAAAACAAGCAATACTCTGAGGTCATGCAGGCCTTCATGGACAGGAAGATGGAGAAGGGCCGATCGCACATTGCTCAGCCCATTGATGGCTTAAGGAGGAAGTTTGAGGTCCGCCTCAGGCAGAAGTATGTCATGGGTCATATTAGAGGGGAGCGCAAGCAGGTATGCACGATTGATGAGAAAGCATCTTGCACCTGCAACAAGCCCCAGCTTCTGCACAAGCCATGCTCCCATGTGTACGCAGCTTGCGCTGTATGGCACCAGGCGTCGGCACAGTACATCTCCAAGTACTACGACATGCAGCACTTGTATGCAACCTGGAGTGCAGAGTTCAATTCCTACGGGGTAGACATGCACTACAGGGAATTATGGCCAGGGGAGATAAAGTGGGTGCCCAACGATGCACTGAAGCATGTCGGTCGTGGAAGACGACAAAGCCGCCGCATCCGCAATGACATGGACGACAGCCAGCGAGGGGATCGTGTTCGGCGCCCGAAGTGTAGGCTATGCAAGACGATTGGCCACTCCCTCAGCCAGTGCCCAAACAGGCCGGCATCAAGCAACGCTCCGTAGTACCAACCACAATGTTTTCTTGTACCCATTGTTGCTTCCATGTGTTCTGTGCGTTGCGATGTACCCTGCATTATTCAGGAGGTGTACGCTTCATTGTTGGCTCCATGTATCAGTGAGAGTCTCGAGCGGTACTGTGGACCGAAGATCTCCCTCCTTTCAAACGGAAGGTCTTCCTTCGGTGACCCAAATCCGAATGGCCCCTCGGGTTCCGACATGGTATGTTTCACCACGAAAGACAAGGTACTTCTTTGTTCGATTTACAAGGTTCTCTGCGTACAATGTCATGGGACCCCAACCGTGGTATTTGTACCAAACGAGAGAGATTACTGTAGTGACCAAAAACGAAAAAGACGACAGCTTTCCACAGTGAGATGACAAAAGATGCCAGCTTTGCGCAGTGACATCACAAAACGGGGCAGCTTTGCTCAGTAACATGACCAAAGAGGCCAGCTTTGCGCAATGACATGACAAAACGGGGCAGTTTTGCTCAGTGACATGACCAAAGATGCCAGCTTTGCGGAGTGAAATGACAAACGAGACCAGCTTTGCGCAGTGACATGACACCATAGGGTCAGCTTTGCTCAGAGAGATGACAACACGGGGCAGCTTTTTCTGTGTCATGAATTACCACCACCTCCCAAGACACGGTAATTTTTCAAGCTTTATTACTTGGACAAAAATTGTGATGGACATGTTTTTGCACTTGATCATGTAAGAGGATTTGTTTTTGTTGAAGCTGAGAAGGCCTGTGATGTTACAGTGAAAAATTATGACATGCGTGAAACCCTGCGGTGCCTATTGCCTATTTTCATTCTACTATCATTTGTTTCTGACCAGGCTTTGACACTGTTTCCATAATCTCATTGATCCTATTAGGTTCTTCAGACCTCATATTGAAATGAGGCGTGATCGTCACACTGGTGATGTTTTTCAAGTGCTTGATGGTTTGATGTTCAAAGATGGTTTTCTGTATAAAAGGGCTGCTCTTAGTTCTTTGATTTACTAGGGCATACAACCAACAGAGAGATAACAACACGGGGCAGCTTTTTCTGTGTTCGTACTGTACTGTGCTTATGAAATTATTTGAACTACAATTTAGGCTTCATTCCACTATGACAAGTATGCACGCATGTGGACACTGTACCTCACATCATGCATTACACATACATAAACTCTCCAGCGGGAGAAGACACGATAACAACAAACACAAGAAACACAAGAAAGAAAATAGCTTGACGACAACATAGCATAAAACATTACCAACATACACGAGGAGAACCTCCAGTACTACAACTTGAGGATAACAATAAACACAAGAAAGAAAATAGCACACAACATTAAATTTATCTTCCACTCCAGTCTGTCGAAACGATGCCGCATCCCGACGGGGTCGCAACCCCCCACGACAACTCTCTCCTGGCGAACAATGTCTGTCCTAGTGCCCATTTCATCCTCCCACACCCAGAATCGGCAACCACCGGGGGCTTCCTGCGATTTAATGAGAAGAAGATTTTTAAACATGCCACCACGATTTGAATGAACCCAAAACAATCTTACTCACCGAGTGATAGGGGCACTTGTAGTAGTGCTGCCCAGGATTCGGGGCCGTCTGTGAGGTCTTACGTCTAACAACCGTGTTGCATTTCGGGCAAATCACTGTGGGTGTATGCGAAGAGCTGCTGAGCTGACTCATTGCCTAGTCGGGGGGAGTTAGCACGGACTAGGTGAGTGATTACAATGCAAGGGACTATGTGAGGAATGGCTCCCTTTTATAGGCTGTGGGGGGCAGGCTCAGTCACACAGACCACGGAATAAGACGACGTCACGCAATGACATGACAAAATGGGGCCAGCTTTGCGCTGAGATGTGACAAAACAGGGCAGCTTTGCACAGAGACGTGACAAAAGATGACAGCTTTGCTCAGTGACATGATAATAGAGTGCAGCTTTGCGCAGAGACATGACAAAAGATGCCAGCTTTGCGCAGTGATATGACAAAACCGGGCAGCTTTGCTCAGTGACATGACAAAGGAGGTCAGTTTTGCTCTGTGAGATGACAAAAGAGGGCAGCTTTGCTCAGTGACATGACAAAACGAGGCAGCTTTGCTCAGTGAGATGACAAAAGATGCCAGCTTACATGTTGGAGTAGAGATAAAACGGACCCTATAAATTGGTGTGCATTCCATTTCCCAGCGAACATTGCACATCCAAACCCCATATTACACCGCGCTTCCCTCACCCCACCGGGATGGACAAAGGCAAGAAGAAGCAATGGGACAAGATGGTGAAGGATTGAGAGGAGACCCGTGATATAGCATGGTCAGCTGCCGCCCGCGATGCCGCCCGTCATGAGAAAATAAGGGTTATACAGGCCCGGGTACAACAAGCCCATCGTGCTACGATGAAAGGTCCCCCCAAAGAGCGCCCGCGTAGCAACAACCCCATCCCGGACGTCCCCACCGAGCATTCGCCACAACTACCACCTGAGGGGGAGACACCTCCCCTTTGTTGGTGCGGGGACGTGTGCAAGTTTTTCAAGTCTAAGGACCGCATCAGCCTAGGTATGCGTTACTGGGGTTGCGCAAACTACTCCAGTGACTACCCCAACAGCCGTTTTGACACCGCAACCTATCGACAGCCGATAACGACCACATGCACCATTTTCCCCTACCTTTTCTCCTTCATAGCACGCACTAACAATATCTCCCATGTATTTACAGTCTCCGGAGCCCCTGTGTGGCTACCGCAAATGGATTGATCTTGAGATCCACCCTTCGGACCAATGGACCCTCGACTTTGAGGAGTGGAATGTCACACGGGACAAGGAGTTGCTGGAGGAGGAGCGCCGCAAGCACGAGCACACCCTACGTATACAGCGCGAGACGCAAGCTCATCTTGAAGCGTGCACGCGTAGGGAGCGGGAGGCTCGCGAGAGGGAGCGCGACAGAAAGAGGGAAATTACGGCTAAGGCAAAAGAGGCCGCGGAGGAGTTCAACGCTGAGCGGGCAAGGAAGGGAAAGTGGCCCTGATCCACACAGTAGGTCGTACGAGCAGTTGGGTGGGTTAGTCGCATATCATGCTATATGTTATGCATGTAATAAAAATCTACGTGGCATGTTACTCCCAACTGTATTATGAAGTTTAATATCTCGTCTTTTCGCATTCCATGATTCACGTAGCACCACATTTAACAATATTAACATACCGGTCCTAACCGTACACGAATTCTCACTAACCTTCAAAATATCACTTACCACTTTATGTATCGACCGTTCTACGGTCAATCGTTCCTATAAAAAATTTACCAAAATTTTTTATGCGTCTACAACTTACAATGAACATAAACTTTTATTACAACTTTATCTGATTTTTACCCAGTTTATAACTACAAAATTCCCAAAACTTAAACCAATCACGGAGATTGCAAACCCTAACAACAGACTAAACCCTAAAATTCACTTACTACTGTATGTATCGATATTTCTACGCTCAATCGTTCCTAAAAAATTTTAGCAAAATTTTTTATGGATCTACAACTTACAATGAACACAAACTTTTATTACAACTTTATCTGATTCTTTCCCAGATTACAACTACAAAATTGCCCAAACTTATAAAAACCACGGAAATTTCAAACCCTAACACCAGCCCAAAACCCTAACGCTCAGTCTACAGTGTGAAGGCGCGCTCGGGGAATCAGACGCGCAGTCGGGCGGGAGACGCGCGCTCGGGCGACGGCAGACGCGCAGTCGGGCGGGAGACGCGCGCTCGGGCGAATGGGTCGTGCGCTCGGCGCGGAGGCAGGCCGGTCGTGCGGTCTGGTACCGCACGACTGGGTGAACAGTGCGGTTGTGTGGTACCAGACCGCACGACCGGGACACGTGGTGGCACACGGAGGACGCGCGGTCGGGAGGGGTCCAAAAACGGAATTTTTTTGGTTTGGGGGCCAAAAACGGAATTTCGGGTGTTTAGGGGTCCAAATGTGTCCAAAATTCGAACTCATGCTGTGTGAGGCGGAGCGCTTCAATCCAATCCGTCGGTTTGTCTCTGCCATGGAGCAGTGGAGGCTACGTAGGCTTGACGACCGCATAATCAGTGAAATGGAAGACCGTGCCTTTTGATTTGGAACAAGAACCGCCGATGGGACAGCGAAGAAGCTCGAGCGTTGCTGAATCTTCAGATAAGCAACGAACACTCGAACAGGATGCTCTGGGACTGTGAAGCCGCTGCTTCAATTGTCGGATTGCTCGGATTCATACTGACTGCCTGCTCCCTCGGTCTCAGGGGTGGTTCCAACTGGCGTCGTTTTCAGAAGTCAAAAAACCGGTTAGAACTGGTGATCGTTTGCGGTGGCTTTGGAAAAATTGCTTTTATTGGAACTGTAGTTGCTTCCGAGATAGATGGCTTTGGTGGCCAGCAGCAACGATGAACAGCGGTTCTAGTGGTGCAGCAGATGAGTAAAATGGGTCGGCCTGACCTCGAGAGAGTTATAGATAGTGGCGACACATGCAGAGAAGCTCGGCGAAGGTGCTCGTGGCGTCGGGGCTGCGGCCATGGCGCGGGCTCTTGGCGACTGCGGTGCTCCGGTAGCGTCCTCCGAAAAATGGCGCACTCACTAGCATGGATAAGGTAAGGAAAGCCTGACGGTGTAGGTGGTATCACTACTAGAAAATCCCCCTAATGCCACGAAACACATTGCAACGGCACAAAATTTGCTGCAATAGTAGGCCTTATTGCCACAGTTTGGAAAAAATGTTGCGATATGTGGTCAATATTGCCACTAATTTATTGCGTTGCAAAAATCTTGACTTTCGTGGCAAGAGGTAGGTGTTATTGCCACCACTTTCAAAATCGTTGCGATTAGCTGACAATCTTGAATTTCGTTGCAATATGTTGATGTTATTGCAACGAAATTCTAAGTGGTTGCGATGAGTTGACAATATTGCAACAAATTTATTACGTTGCCATAATCTTTAAATTACGTTGCAAAAGGTTGATATGTATTGCAACGAAATTGTAAAGCGTTGCATCAATAAATATTTTATTGCCACGAATTGATTGCGTTGTCATAATCTTTAACTAGTGTTGTAAAAGGTTTGTATATGTTGCAACAAAATTCTAAAGCGTTGCATCAATAACCATAGGTATTGCAACGACATCATTCGTTGCAACAACAAACAATTACCACAACACATTGCATGGCAATAACCATAGGTATTGCAACGAAACCACAATCCGTTGCACAACCTTTTAAGCACGCAAGTACTTGCCACGCTTGCCAACGGAAGTGAAATGTTGCAATAGTTACATATTGCATCTATTTTGACCCTATTGCAACGATTTCGCTCCGTTGTCCTAGACCTGAAAACTAGTAGTGTATATCTGGAGATGGTGGAGTGACAGCGGCCAGCGCCGGGGAAGGAGGTGGCGAGGCGGTGGGGATCGATGATTGATAGTAGACTTAATTGGCGTGGGTTAGTGGGTAGAGGGGATGATGGTGAAGCTTTGGGAGCAAGAAATTTGGGTGAGGATCACCGAGAACGACGAGATTGATGACGATGGCAGGTTGAGTTGTGACGGGGATGATGGCAAATTTACATTGATGTACTGCGAGAATAAAGAAATTTATTGCAAGAAAATGTTAATAAGATGCTAGAACACAAAAAGACGTGAATAAAATTACAAGAAAATCACAGGAACAACGGAGATGGGTCGACAGGTGGCGGCTGGCCACGGGGAAGACGGTCCATGCGGTAGCGACGACGCATGAGCAACAACGGGAACTATAGAGAGTGTGCAGGGGTAGAACGCCTAGAACTACTAGGTCAGATGATAATTCTGGTCAAATAGGCTGCCCGGCATGACTCGACACAGGCTCGTGTAGGAACGATCTGTTGACCTAGTTAACTAAACATGTCATGCCATATCGGCTCATGGGCTTAGCCTCGAACCCAAGCACAACCTAATGAGATGATGGGCAATGCCATGTCGACCTAGGTACGTGTAGCATGACGGACCAAGAATTGCCCATTTAGCATGTAGGCCCGCTGTCGCCTCCGCTGGTGTTGATGCTAGAGATAGGTAGAGGGGAGTTAGGAGCGCGAGCCGCAAGAGGAGGCGGCAGGAAGGGAGGCTCGTCGGAGAGAGAGGGGAGGGAGGAGCCGACTCAGCTGAGGAGGTGATAGCTGGGCTGGAGATGGAGGAGGTGGTGGCCAAGCAGCTAAGCGTGAGTGGGAGTAGGTGACGAGGAGCCGAGATGGTGATGGCTGAGCGGCAAAGCGCAAAAGGGAGTAGACGACGGGGAAGGAACAGGTGACGGGAACGAGCTGTACTATGCTTACCTGTGCCTGGGCCGTGCCTAGCATGGCATGGCATTGTACATGCCGTGTGGGGCTGGCCCGCTGGATTGAGATTGCGATCTAAATATGGCACGGCTCGTTTAGTCCTAGACCATGCTATATCTAAACTGGGCCAATAGTACCGTGTTTCAAGTTGGCACGGCTAGCTCAACCCATTTCGCCACCTCTACGGATGATCAGTAGCAAAACTGAAACTGACCATGTACAAGAATTACAATAGGAATCTAATGTGTTTAACTACTGCCAACCACTGGGATCGTGGAAATATGGGGGTGCATGCCTTCGAATTCTGACTGACCTGATTTGGATTAGATCTATCTAGCTGTGTCATGAACCTTAGTTCATAGGGAGTAAACACCACCAAGAAGATGGCCGGATGGCGTCGGCGTAGGAGGAGAGAGAGACTATAGACGAGGAAGACTTTGATATTTCTCTGATTGATTCCAATAGCATGCGGTAGCCCTCTTATATAGATGGGCTCCTCCTAACAGATCGAATCTAACCTCAATTATATCTCTAACAAATATAGAAACTCATAGCATATCTCTAATTATATTTGTAACAAAAGTAATCTAATCACTAACTCAAATAGAAACCAATCACTATTTCCTAATAATTCACCGACTAGGCCCAAGGCCCACCCCTATGACATTGCACCCCTCCCGGACATGCAGCTCATCCTCGAACTACTAGGCGGCGGTCATGACGCCAATGGAAGACCTTCGACGCTGGTGTAGAAGACGAACGGTGGAGGAGTCCTGCAGCGGATGGAGACGGCTGGCCAGATCCAAGCGGAACAAGGCTAAACGATGCCTGCAAAATAAGTGTTTTTTTTATTTTTCTGAATTTTTTGATTTTTTTGCATTAACTAATCTGTCGGTTTTAAAAGTCGACCGACCCCACGAATGCATCGGTCAGTCGGTGACCGCGGTCGAGAGCGATGACTGAAGGAGCGGCGGTGGCAGCGGTTCCAGGCGACCCACAGCGGCGGCGAAGAGCAGCGGCCGGTGCGGACTGGCAGCGCTGGCAGTTCCGGGCGAACTGGCGACGGCTCGGCAACGGCGGCTTCGGGAAGCGGCGGTCGACAGAGCGGCAGGCAGCGCGGCGGCCAGAGGAGCGGCGGCGCGGCGGAGGTGGCCCGGGCTGAGGTGGATCTGGAGCGGTGGTCGTCGGAGGCCGCGGACGCTGGCGACTTCGAGCCGAAGGCGGGCGACAGGGAAGCCGAGCGGCTGCCGGACCACTCCAAGCAATAAGCTTAAGAAGTGATCTTGGTCAACCAAAACTCCCCCTGAGTTCATGCCTAGTGCAATGACAAGCAGTCTCATGAGAAAGAGTTAGTGAGATCAGTTCTTTCGCACATAAAGAGATCATTTTGCTTTTGCTAAAATTTAGTTCAGGAACAAGAAGTTAACAATAATAACTTATACTTCATAAAAGAACTAGCATAGCTCAATCTAAAGCTCAATAAAGGTTCAAGACTCAACTTAGCCTATTTGACATGGTATGAACCATAAAAGGATAACTAAAGGCAGACTAGTCTCAAGAGCTAACATGACATATCTTAATTCAAGTTTATGCAATGTTAATCTTTCTATCATGGCAAAGGCTTGACTACACATGTAAAGTCATGATAAATCTAGCGATTAAGCACGGATCATGGCAAGATGTAAAGCATTGTAAACATGTCATAAAAGGAAAATAATCAAGGCTCCATGTAGTTATATTACAATGCAGAATGGCATGTAAGAAAATCCAGCTCCCCCTCAACATGTGATGCACTTTTAGTTCAAGTTGATTTATGTCAATATTAAGCTCCAGAAGCTCCCAAATGAACTCCCCCTAAACCAAAACATTAAAAATGAAAAGCTGGGAAGAAAAACAAAAAAGGCAGTCCTTAAAGTATAGACAAGATATAGAGGATACTATGGCTCATACTGACTCTCATCTACCCCATATGACACTAGGACTATCAGCTGGTCATCTAACACACTAAGGAGCAAACACGTTCCTTGTCTACCCAAGGGTGGCCCAACCCTTACTAGAACCTATAAGAAGTGAGTAAGCTCAACCTAGTGAGAAGAGAAACAGTTAATAAGCAGCCTCCTAGAATCACAAGATGAGAGGAAGAAATCTAAGCAACTAGACGAGAGAAACACTCTAATCTATGCTAGGAGGACTAACCCAAATGCACCCATATGCGATGCAACAAAAAGGGGTAGAAGCATATAAATAAGATAAAGCATAAAACACAAAGATCTACCTCACAACAGTCCATAAGGACAAACCACCCCAAGCTCTCCCCGCAAGGCTGAAAACCTAGAGCTATCCAAAGGCTTGGTAAAGATATCTGTCAACTTGTGGTCACTCTCCACAAACTGGAGCACTATGTCACCCTTCTCCACATGGTCTCTAAGGAAATGATATCTAATATCAATGTGTTTGGTCCGAGAGTGCTGCAATGGGTTCTTAACAATGTTAATAGCAGAAGTGTTATCACAAAAGAGTGAAACACTATCTATAACTAACTCAAAGTCCCGCAGGGTCGAAGCCATCCAAAGTACCTGGCTGCAACAACTAGCAGCAGTAACGTACTCGGCCTCTGCAGTGGACTATGTAACACCAGACTGCTTCATAGAAAACCAAGAGACAAGAGAAGTGCCAATGAATTGGCAGGTGCCAGAAGTGCTCTTCCTATCTATCCTATAGTCAGCAAAGTCTACGTCGGAGTAGACTCTAAGGGAAAGACAGGAAGAGGAAGAGTACTAGATACCATAGTCTATGGTAGCTCGAAGGTACGAAGGATGCGCTTCACCGCCTGGTGGTGAGATACGCGAGGAGAAGCCTGAAAACGAGCATATAGACACACAGAGAAGTGTATGTCCGGTCTCGAGGCAGTGGGGTACAAGAGAGAGCCAATCATGCTTCTGTACTCTTTTTGATCAACTGGCTCGCCATCCTCATCTGGATCAAGTGAAGCTGTTGATGCCATTGGAGTTGACACCGGCTTGCCATCACTCATGTCAAAGCGTCTCAGGAGGTCTCGAGTGTACTTGCCCTGATGCAAGAAAGTACCCTCCCGAGTCTGCTTGATCTGGAAGCCAAGGAAGAAGGTCAACTCGCCCATCATGCTCATCTCAAACTCGGTGCTCATGTCATTCGAGAATTGTAAAACAAGAGCGTGAGAAGAGCCGCCAAAGATGATATCATCCACATAAATCTGGACAAGTAGAAGGTCAGTGCCATGCTTGCGAAAGAACAAGGTCTTGTCTACCTTACCCATCTCAAACCCATGACTCAACAAATAGTACTTAAGCCTCTCATACCAAGCTCTAGAGGCTTGCTTAAGTCCATATAATGCTTTGGAAAGCTTATAAACATGGTTTGGGTACTTGGAGTTCTCGAAACATGGAGGTTGTCTAACATAGACCTCTTCCTCAATAAACCCATTGAGGAATGCACTCTTGACATCCATCTGGTAAAGCTTGAAGCCCTTAGACGTTGCGAATGCAAGCAAGATCCTAATGGCCTCTAGCCTAGCTACAGGGGCAAAGGTCTTCTCAAAATCTAGACCCTCAGCCTGGGAGAAACCCTGAGCTACCAATCTAGCCTTGTTTCGAATGATTACCCCATCCTCACTCTGCTTGTTTTTGAATACCCACTTGGTACGAATGATATTGTGACCTCTAGGGGGCTCAACAAGCGACCAGACCTTATTTCTCTCAAAGTTTTTCAACTCCTCATGCATGGCATTGACCCAAGACTCATCAGAAAGAGCATGACTAACATCCTTGGGCTCAAAAGAGGCAACAAAGGCAGAGTGGAGACAGAAGTGAGATATAGCAGACTTTGAGCGTGTGACGCGCTCAAAGAGGTCTCCAATCATCTGCTCTGAAGGATGGTCTTTCTGGATATGTCGGGGAGGTCCTGAATGAGATGAAGAAGTGGCCTCTACCTCATGAGCTGACGAGGTAGGAACAGAGCCACTAACTCCAGCAGATGTGGAAGGCATGGGCTGATCTCCTCGAGGTGCGGTGGAAGAAGCAGGCACCTCAAGGGGAGGAGGAACTGGATCAGGTAGACAACTCTCATCTCCATCCTCCTCATCATCCACAAAGATGGTCTTGGACTGCTCTAAAAACTTGAGATATCGGGCCTAGTCCCCGGACTGGCCTCATCGAACGTCACCTCACAGGTTTCTACCATTTTACTAGACTCACAGTTTCAGACCCTATACGCCCATGAAGAAGTCGAGTAACCTAGAAAGATACCATCACAAGATCGTGACTCGAACTTATCTAGGTTCCCAGACTTTAAAATAAAGCACTCGCAACCGAACAACGAAAATGAGAGACACTGGGCTTTTGCCCGTATCTCAACTCATAAGAGGTGCGATGCAAGTGTGCCCTCAGAAAGACTCTGTTTGAAACATGGCACGTGGTGGTTATAGCCTCAGCCCAAAACTTTCTCGATATAGAGTACTCATCAAGCATCATCCTGGCCATCTCGACCAAGGTACGGTTCTTCCTCTCCACGACGCCATTTTGCTGGGGGGACGTGTGGAGAAGAGAACTGGTGCTCTACACATGTCTCATCGCAAAACCTCTCAAAGTAGGAATTCTTAAACTCCATGCCATTGTCACTGCGGATCGCTCGTAAGGCACCCGGGAGCTCAACAGAAAGCCTACTAAAAAGTCCCCAAAAATGGGTAAATATCTCATCCTTCAAAGCTAAGAAAAACACCCAATAGTACCTCGAGAAGTCATCGACCATGACAAGAACATACCACTTCCCTCCTGCTGACTGCACTCTAGCTGGTCCAACTGTGTCCATATGGAGTAGCTGTCCTGGTGCATCGGTCATAGTCACTGTGACCGGAGGATGAGAAGCGGCAACTGTCTTGCCGTGCCGGCAAGGAGCGCAAACTAGATCTTTGACCATCTTGAGTTTAGGCAGACCATGAATGAGATCGTCGCCGCTAACTCGAGTCAAATGGTCAAATCCAATATGACCAAGTCTCCTATGCCAGAAAGTGAGGTCACGAGACTCAGAAGCAACTAAACACCTGAGAGGATCACCAGAAGACTCAACAAAATCAGCACGAAAGATCCTCTCATATCTAGAAATCCCGCAAACCAGACTCCCCGAAGAATCAAGAATTTTGCAAGCGTTTTTCTTAAAGCTCACCTCGAAACCGTCATCAGTAAGCTGGGAAACTAAAAGCAAATTATACTGCAGCTTACTCACCAAGGCAACATCTTTTAAAATAAATGAGTCATTAACACGCACAGTACCTTTGGCGATGATGCACCCAGAAGAGGCGTGTCCAAAGGTGATAGTCTCATCACCTGGAGCTCGGGCTAGGGAAGGAACCAACGGGAGTCTCCGGTCATGTGTCGAGAACACCCGGAGTCCACAAGCCAAACCTCTCCCTTCCTGAGAGACCATGTGGAGGTATCCCCATGTTTGTGATGAGTTATTGACGGTTGGTTTAGAGAGTTTGAGTTTGTTTTGGGTATTCTAGGGTTGAGTACCTTTTATTTATGCTATTGTTGATATGCTGTTTCGTGCGGTATGTGACGGTTTGCTTGTCTGTATGACTACAGGACTTCGGAGCTAGGTCATGGTGAGGCGAGGAGGACCAGGACTAGGCACAGGAGGTGTTGAGGTCCAGACGGTCAGAGATGCCGAAGATGATCGAGGCTGCTGAGGTGGTTGCGAGTCAGAAGACGAGGAATCGGAGCTGGAGCTACCGGTGGTGGACACAACGGGCGACGATGAGAGAACCGGAACTAGGCTCAGGAAGGAGTCAGAGGTCCAGACGGTTGGATGTTGGTTGCGGTCGTGTGCGATGGAACAGACTAGGACTAGACTCACGTGGAGTCGGAGGTCCAGTCGGTCGGTGTCGGGTGGACACGACGGGCAGCGACGAGTGGGTTGGGACTAGGCTCAGGGAGGAGTCGGAGGTCCAGACGGTCAGGATGCCGGGTACGATCGTGTGCAGTGGAACGGACCTGGACTAGACTCTGGGATGAGTCGAGGTCCAAATGGACAGGATACCGGTTGCGGGAAGCTTCCGGGAAGGTGCTTGAGGGCAATTTGGAGAATTGACTCAAGTTTGGAGTGGAGAGGGTGGTTTCCCTCCAAAATGGGCTAGTTTGACCTTTACCTCAAATGCGTGTGTGAGGTTTGAGTGGATAGTGTATGCCACTTCTTGTATTTCTTCTTTGGTGTGAACTCTTGCCTTCGTAAGTGGAGAGGCGGAGGTAGTAGTAGTCAGTTCAGCCAGGCAAGAAATGACAGAGTGAGCTAGTCTGCGAGTTGGGTGTGTTTCTCAGTGTGTGTGAGCGAGAGAGCTCAAGCTGTAGAAGCATGTAGTGATTGCTCTTCTCAACTGCGTATGGGGACGTAGTGAGTGTGTTGTAACCTTGTGTAATCATTTCTCTGTAAGCAAGCATTCATGGGGATGAATCCATTTAAGAATTTCACCCTTGCTTGTCACTCTCAGTTAGATTTCAGTTTGAGCCATCTCTAGGTTTCTTTTTGATTTGAGTTGATCTCTTGAGAGAATAGGTTTTGATTTCTGGCTCTGTGATGGGATTTGGTCTCAAGACCATTTGGTCAGTTGATTCCCAAAGAGCCAAATGATAGAATCAAAATCATCTCATTTTTCATTCATGAGCTGCACGTCCTCTGTTTTTCACTGTAGCTAGGGTTTATACCCAGAGCATATTTGAAACTTGTGGTTTCCCTTCAAAAGAAAGTGTCCAGGTATGGTTATCCAAGTCCTCATGTCATTGCTAAACTGATTTCAAAGTTTCATGAGCAAAAGGTGTGACAATAGTGAGTAATTTGGAAATCTCATTCCCTGTCAAAGTTTCAGTCTTGCGCTCAATTCTTGATTTCTTGCTCTCTTGATATTTTCCTTTGGTTTCTGAGGGCTCTCTACTATTCAATTTAAGGTCTTGACCTGGTGGCCTGAAGGGATTAGCAAAAGTTCATCTCTTTTCTCTGCTGTCTGAAATTTCAGTTCTTACTGTCTGTTTTTCGCTCTGTCTTTAGGCCTCTCGGTCAGACCGCTTCTTTGCCGCCGGTCTGACCGGTCAGGCAATGCTAGTCAGACCGTCCATGTATATCCGGTCAGACCGGGCACCTTCAGGCGGTCAGACCGGTGGGGGTAAGGCGGTCAGACCGGCGGTAGGAGGGCGGTCAGACCGGCATATGCATTGCGGTCTGACCGGCCCTGCCTGTCCTTGCTGATTATGTTTTTGCTGCCAGTTTCATTTCTGTGTTGTTTCAGTTTGCCGATCTTTCTCTTCTGTTTTCCAGAGAGTATGAATCTTTCTTTTCATAGATTTCATATCTATCGGAGAGGAGATTTTTAGTGAATACTTTTGGGGGCTAATTTTTAAAAAGGCACCATTCACCCCCCCCCCCCCTCTGTTGCCATTTTCGATCCTACACTTCCCAGCCCGGCGAACCTGAGTCAAACAGAGAGAGATGGCTCAGTACTGGGATAAATTGAGAGACCATGTGGAGGTATCCCCATGTTGGTGATGAGTAATTGACGTTGGTATTAGTGAGTTTGAGTTTGTTTTCGGTATTCTAGGGTTGAGTACCTTTACTTGTGCTAATATTAATTATGCTGTTTCGTGCGGTGCTATGTGACGGTTTGTTTGTTTGTGTGACTGCAGGACTTCGGAGCTAGGTCATGGTGAGGCGAGGAGGATCGGGACTAGGCACAGGAGGTGTTGAGGTCCAGACGGTCGGTGATGCCAAAGATGATTGAGACTAGTGAGGTGGTTGCGAGTCGGGAGATGAGGAACCGGAGCTGGAGCTACCGGTGACGGACACCACGGGCGACGACGAGAGAACCGGGACTAGGCTCAGGGAGGAGTCGGAGGTCCAGACGGTTTGGAGGTCGGTTGCGGTCGTATGTGACGGAACAGACCAAGACTAGACTCAAGAGAAGTCGGAGGTCTTGGTCGGTGTCGGGTGGATACGACTTGCAGCGGCGAGTGGATCGGGACTAGACTCACGGAGGAGTTAAGGTCCAGACGATCAGGATGCCGGGTGCGGTCGTGTGCAGCGAAGCGGACCGGACTAGACTCAGGGAGGAGTCGAGGTCCAGTCGAACAGGATACCAGTTGCGGGAAGCTTCCGGGAAGGTGCTTAAGGGCAAATTGGAGATTTGACTCAAGTTTGGATGGAGGTGGCTGGTTTCCCTCCAAAATGGTTTGACTTTGACCTTTTCCCCATGTGGTTGAGTGGCATGGAGTGGGAGAGGTATGACAATTCTTGATTTGCTAGTTTGTGGTGAGCCTTTGGCCTTCAAATGGAGAGGAGGAGGCAGTAGCAAAGCAACCATTTCAGGTTAGTGAGCTCATTCCTTCCTGTAGTGAGTGTGTAGAGGTGAGCTCAAGAGAGGGTGCATGCTCTGAGAGCTCCTGCGTGAGTTTCTCAAGCATGTAGTGAATTCTTGTGTAATCATTCCTCTGTAAGCAAGCATCCATGGGGATGTAGAACTCTACTTGTAATCATTCATCTCTTTTCTTCGTTAGCAATATGAGAAATCTAGTTTCATAGATGATTTGGTTTCAGTTTGGGTTGTTTCTTCTCTCTCAGTTTGTCTCTGTCATCTGTGATTTTTGAGTTGTTCTTTTGTGGAGAAGTTGCAAAATGGATTGCTCTGTGATGGGATGATGTTCTTAGGCCATTTGGTCAGCTAGTTCCCTAGAGCCAAATCAAAGAATCAAATATTCATTTTTCATCCATTTGCTCTGTTCTGGATTTCTAAAGTTTCCTTGACAGGGGATGTTGGAATCTTTTATTTCCCTTCATAAGAAGGTTCAAGATTTATGTTTTCAAGTCCCCTTGTCTTTGCTAAGCTAATTGCAAAAGATCATGAGCAAAAGTTGAGAGATTGTTGATCAATTTGGAAATATGTCCATATGCAACTCTCTTTTCAGATTTATACTAAAATCTTGAATTCTTGCTCTCCTTGTGAGTTCTTTTGTTTCCTAGAATCCTGCTACTATTTAAATCGAATCCTTGCTCTGTTGGTTTGAAAAGATCAGAAGATTTTATCGAATTTCATTGAAATGAGCAAAGTCTGAATTTTATGTTGTGCTGTGCTGCTGTCTGGACAGAGGGGCCGGTCAGACCGGTTCTTTGCCGGCGGTCTGACCGGCCGTTGGTCACCGGTCTGACCGGCTTACAGTGAGCAGTCTGACCGGGGCTTTGCAAGCGGTCTGACCGGCCGTATTATGGCGGTCAGACCGGCCTGGATTTTTCAGTGAGCTTTTGTTCTCTGTTTTTCTTGCGACCTTTTTCCTGCTACCAGTCTTAGCTTGTTTCTATGGTTGTTTCTTTCTCACAGTTGTCCAGTGAGGTTCTCCAGAGAGTATGAGTTATTCTCATCATAGTTTTTATAGCTATTGGTGAGAAGAGTCTCATGTGGATACTTTAGAGGGGCGATTTTTTAAAAGGCACTGTTGTGGTTACAGACCAAACACACACACACACACAGAGAGAGAGAGAGTATGGTAGTGGAGAGTTAGGTGAGTAATGGCTTAGGGTTTCTCCCCATGGCCTGTGTTGTATATATATGTCCACATGGGGAGTGCTTTTACAATTATACCCTTACATCCGAGTATTCCCCTCAAGGGTACTCGTGTCATTATACATGTCCCATTCTGGGCCTTACATTCCTCTAACAGGCCTGCTGGGCTTAGGTGGGGGCCACCCCTACAACAGGCACCATTCACCCCCCTCTGTTGCCATATCTGATCCTACATAAATCAGAAGAGATTTTGGCATCTAATACTGAGTCACACGACGAGCAGAAGAAGCAGTCACACATGACTGACCTCTAACTACCCTACGCTCTCCGTCGCTCAAAGAGCCAGAAGGTCTATGTGCAGACCTGAAACTGTTGTTGGGCTTGACTGCTATGGAGGAGCGAGTCAAGGTACCAACAACATGCTGATCTCGCTGCGGGTAGCCATCTCGACGGGGGAAACGAGACCTACCCTCAGAATGGCGGAAGTCACGACCAGAGGCAAATCGAGGACGAAAACCAAAAAACCCAAGTCATCAATGCTACCCAAACACATCAACACGATCAAACCTAGGCCTCGTATTGGTCTTACACTTAAGGTCTGGGGCTGACTCTGAATACGCCTAAGAGCCTGAACATGGTCTCTCCGCGCGATCTTGGCGCGCCCGAAGCATCTCTCGATCAAATGTCCATCCTTCTGACAGAAGGTACAATGATACTTCACCATTTGAGAGGTAGAAGTAGCATGATGGGGCTTCGCCTTCTGAGAGGTCGAATCAACAGGTGTTACCACCTTACTGTCAGAGATCCCTTGGACAAAGCCCACATATTTGAACTTAACCTTTTTAGTTCTGGGCTTGACCTCGATCACACCTGCTGCTATGGGTCTAAGAACAGCAGGTGGATGCTTTCTAACATCCTAAGAAAATCATATCCTAGACCTTGATTGAATTTGCAAATTTTGGATTGGTCTAGAATAAGATTTAGCTTCTTCCTGCCTCCAACAAACCTCTGAAGAGTGTTCATAAGATACTGACACTCCTGAAAGAGAGGTGCAAGAAGAGCAAGGGGAAGAAGAGACAGCAGAAAGAGAGGAAGAAGAACCAACAGCAGAAGAAGGAATAGTATGTGCACGCATAGCCACCTCAACTTTGAGGTCTTCGTAAGGACTAGGAGGGACAGTCCTACCTCTAGTTGTTTGGTCATCATGCCTAAGCATCTCTACTTCTTTGGGCTTCTCCCCCACCACAGCACACATATTACAATCAAGTTCTGGATTCTCTAGAAGGTCCTTAGTTAGCTTTACACATTTATCATTCAAAGTAACAAGTTCAAGTTTTAGTTTTTCACAACTATTGCATGGTGAGCTAACAGGGTCCTTAGAAGCATACTGAGCCATTTTCTTGTCATGATCAATCATCTCTTGAAACTGTTTTGAGGCAGATTCAAGTTCAGCAGTTAATTTAGGACAATTCATACATCAAGCAATAGGCTCAAGCAAAGAAGCATGCAATTCAGCACTTTTATGATTTGCCTTCTTTAAGTTCATTTTCAGATTATTGTAGCTTTCACATGTCTCAGGTAGATCGAGAAGCATAGTGTAAAGACCTCTAAAAGTATTGTCCTTATCCTCACATGAGGTGAAAGAAATAATCTCAACAGTAGTAGATGAAAGAGCAGCTACCCTAATCATCTCTAGTTCAACAAGCAGACTAACATTCTCCACCTTAATCATGTCAAGCTCAGAAGTCACACTATCATGAGAGGTCCTTAGCTTATCCATATCACCAAGCAAAGAGGAATATACATCACATTCGTCATGGGAGGGAGCAGATATAAGTGAAGCAAGCTTCCGTGACAACCTCTCTACTTCCTTCTTCCACTCACTATACCTAGCTCTAGATCTAGCATGAAATTTTTCTAGCTTGAGAAAAGCATCATTGAGCTGGTCATAAGAAAGATATACCTCATCGGAGTCAGAGTAGAGCTCGCTGTCGCTGATGTCGCCCTCAAGGGCCATGAAGCACATGCCGAGGAAGTCGTCGCCGTCTTGGGATCTTGATCATCCTTCCCATCGTCGTCACTCCACCCCTCCATCTCGCTGAGGTCGATGTCGTCGAAGGCGGTGAGGAAGCGGTGGAAGAGCTTCTTGGCTTTGCCAAGGTTGCGGAACTTCTTTTCTTTGCCTGGAGGCTTGTTGTTGCGGTTCTTGTTGATGTAGTCGTTCTTACTCGAACCGCCATAGTCGTTCTTGCTCTTCTCCAGCTTGGGGCAGTTTGCTCGAATGTGGTTGGGTCACCACACTCAAAGCAAATCACGGGTCCTCCTCCTCTCTTTCTCTCCCTAACCCTCTTGTATGTATGGGAGAACTTTCTGGCTAAGAGGGCTAGTTGGTTTTCTGGGAGCTGCTCTAGATGATCATCGTTAATTTCGCACAGAGAGCAAGAGAGAAACCCGAAATAGTGTCAGCAGAAGATCCAGAGGCAGGACTGGGATCAGTGACCAATGCCATCGACTAAGACTTCGACTTGCGAGAGACAATGTCAATCTCGTGAGTCTTGAGACGTGAATACAACGCATCAAGAGTCAAAGTCGAAAAATCTGTCGTGTCCTTGATGGTGGTCACTTTCATCTCCCAAACTCGCAAATCCAAAGCCGAAAGCATTTGACGAGCATTGTCTGAGTCGGGGTATGTGAGACCGACTGCCCGGAGGTTGCTCAAGATCTTGTGGAATCTCGCAAAGCACTCATCAAGGGACTCTCCAGCGAGTATTTCAAACTTGTTGTAATCTCGCTTATACTGGTCCTGTCGTACCGTCTTAATTTGGGTGGTGCCCTCATGGTAAGCATCGAGGGTCACCCAAATATCAAAAGCCGACGAAAGATGAGAAATGCGATCAAACTCGTTTTGGCTGAAACCTTGGATGATGATGTTCCTTGCCTTAGCATTCGCCTCAACATCGGGCATGTTTGCCACATTGATGTTCTCATCGGTAAGAACAACAAAGCGAGTTTTGACCTTTCGCCAAATCACATAGCCCTAAGCCTGTATGTAGGTCTCCATTCGACTCTTCCAGAAGGGATAGTCGATCCCATCGAAGATTGGAGGCTTGGTGGAATACTTGTCGGTCGCCATGGCTCACAGACCGGTTAAGATCTATTGAGAAGAGCTAATCAGCTCTGATACCAATTGTAGGATCGAAAATAGCAACAGAGGGTGGTGAATGATGCCTTAAAAAAATCACCCCAAGTATTCAACCTATCTTCTCTAATAGCTACGATAGCTATGAAGCAAAATAATTGCTTACAAGAAACTGAAAACAAATCTACTGAACACTGAAAAGACTGAATGGCATAAAAACAAACTTTCACAAAGACTGTGAAAGCTCACTGGAGAAACAAGCTAGACTGACAAAGAAACTTCGCTGAAGAAACAAAAAATCAAACAACTGACTGGAAGCATCAAGAACTAAACTGCCTGAAAGACTTGAATGAGAGCAAACCGAAAGAAGAAGAAAGACCCAAAAGAAGCAAACAGCCTACCTGAAAAAGATAGAAAGCAATTGACTGAAGGCTGTAGACATTAGAGCAAAATGCAGAACAACCACTAGGGGGCCGGTCTGACCGCAGTTTTTGTTGCGGTCTGACCGCCTCACTACTGCCGGTCAAACCAGGATAGCAGTTCAGCGAGAGAAGCAATGCAAACAGAAAAACAGACTGCAGCCGGAACTGAATGCATACTTCACAGCAGAAATCGGAAGCAACCAGCAGAGCCGAAAATGTAGAAAACTAAAGCAACCGAAAGTAGGGACTGAGCAGGCCGAAAACTGAAGAATAAGTCTGCTGCCGAAAACTGAAGTGCTGATTTCTCAACCGGACTGACTGCAGAGTAAGTCGAACTGGCTGCTAAAATTGAACCGGACTGGCTGCAGCAAACTGAACAACAGAGAAGCTCTGGCTGAAATCTGCAATTCTTCAACCGAACACAGCAGAGCAAAGAAAAGGAGGAAACATGTTGAGGCTGAAATTCAGAATTGAGGCCGACATGGACTGCTAACAAGGTAAAACTGAAGACATTCATGAGACAGAGAAATCACTGCATTTTCGCTGCTCTTCTCAGGATTTTTGGACATGACTTCAAATAAAATAGCTAAGAGACCTCAGTGAGAAAGAAATTCAGACCAAAGGCATTTGAAGTGCAGAAATCAAATTTTGTCAAGAGGTTTAGCAGGAAAACACAAAATCCAAAATATCTCATGATTCTTTGATTCTTTGCTCAAGGAATTTTGAAAACAGCAAGGAAATAATCTCAGAAGAGAGAGCCACACTCCATATTCAAGATTCCACCTAGAAAACCAAAAGGGCAAGGATCCCCTGACTACAAACCCTAGAAAATGCAAAACAGGAGAAAAGAGCCGCAAGGGATTTTCAGGAAAGATCATGGCTATTAAAAATTTGCTCTCAGAGATAAACTAGCCAAATGGCTTGGATGAGGATCCCTAGTTCAGAGCAAACCAATTCCATAGCTATTCAACCCAAAAATCAATCCATACTCAAGAAATCAGGAAGGAACACTGAGAAGAACAGATGAACAGAGACTGAGCATAGAAAGGTACAGGGAAAGAAATAGCTCAAACTCAATCCATTTTATAGTGATTCAAAGACATGGGCTATTACAATTGAATCATCTCACAGACATCTCACTACATGCTTGCTCACTGAGATGAACACACAGAGCACTTGCAGGAACCCAACACACTCCTACTGCTTGCACTCCCGAATACTTGCACGCTCCTTTTAACAACCAGGCTCACCCTCAAAGGAGAAAATCAAGAAAGGTCAGCCAACATCCACTCCATTTCCTCACACCCCCATGAGGCAAAAGTCAAAACAACTAATTTTGGAGGGAACCAGCCACTCCACTCATGGCTTGAGGCAATTGGCACCCTGATCGTCTGGACCTCGACTCCTCCCTGAGTCTAGTCCCGGTCCGCTCCGCTGCACACGACCGCACCCGACATCCTAACCGTCTAGACCTCAGCTCCTCCCTGTGCCTAATCCCGGTCCACCTCGCCACTGCCCGTCGTGTCCATTTGGCTCCGACCGACTGGACCTCCGACTCCATCTGAGTCTAATCCTGGTCTGTTCCGTCGTACACGACCGCAACCGACATCCAACCTTCTGGACCTCCGACTCCTCCCTGAGCCTAGTCCCGGTCCACTCGCCGTTGCTCGTCGTGTTCACCTCCGGCAGCTCCAGCTCTGGTTCCTCGTCTCCCGACTCGCAACCACCTCAGCAGCCTCGATCATCTTCGACATCTCCGACCGTCTGGACCTCAACACCTCCTGTGCCTAGTCCCGGTCCTCCCACGTCTCACCATGACCTAGCTCCAAAGTCCTGCAGTCACACAGACAAGCAAACCGTCACATAGCACCGCACGAAACAGTATAATCAACATTAGCATTAGAAAAAGGTACTCAAGCACGAAATACCCAAAACAAACTCAAACTCTCTAACACAACCGTCAATTACTCATCACAAACATGAGGACACCTCCACATGATCTCTCAGACCGCGCCCTCGACCACGACCCTTTCGACCAGGACTTCCACTTTGACCACAGGTTCAACTTCGACCTGGTCCTTCGACTACGGCCCTTCGACTACAACATCGATTTCGACCACGGCATCAAATTTGACCACAGCCCTTCAACCACAGTCCTTCGACCACAACCACGGCCTCGACCTTGACCACGACGTCGACTTCAACCACAGCGCTCGTCAACCACGACCTCAATTTCGACTATGGACAACAGCCCTTCGACCATAACCGTGGCCTTGACCACGACCTTAACTTCGACCACGGACCACGTTATGTTGATCACGATATTTTGATTGAACCCTCTGATATTTCAAAATTGCGTACAAACCCTTCCATATTACATATAGATCCTTGATTTTTAGAAAAACCATAATTTACATAATAAGACCACACTTTTCGTAAAACACCTCGTTTTATGTAATTAAACTTTAATTTTTGTTGAAACCCCTCTTATGAATTGTCCGTTTTTTCTTTGGTCCATGTAGTAACTAGCACGGCGTGATGCCACGCTTCCATATCTAGTTCTACTTATTACTTGAGTTTCCACATCGATATCTCCAATGGAAGAAGCATATTTGCAAGCAGATCAATGATCCCCTATATTGCACTATGCTTAGTACCCCCAAAATCGTGATGTTTTTCGGCCATTATCACAAGGGGTTAACTCAATAAATTACATGCTAAATACAAGGCGAGGTTGTCGCTAGCTTCAGTAAGGCATGACATAGATGGTGTGGCCATCGTAGGCGGCGACCAAGCCCTTACATTCCTACTCCAGCCTCATCGCTCTCAACAGCTCGCCGGCCATCTGCGAAGCTGTTGGCAAGCACTCCCCCTGCGTCACCACGAGCAACTTTCCCACCATCTCCGGCGCGGCTGTTACTGCCTCCCGCATCCTTCGCTCCCCGTCGCCGCGCAGCAGACCAGCCACAGCACTGCCACTGCGGCCTCACGTCATCTTGTATTCCCGATACTCTTGAGTATCTCTCTTAAATTAATTTGACTTTTGTATAGTCATCTGTCGGAATTTAAAGTTCTTCCACATGGCTGGCTGCACCGATTCTTATAATCTTATCGGTGATTCATTGCCCTCATGTGTATTGATTCGATTTCTTGCAATGGAGTGTTTCCCTAGACATTGCCTAGCCCGTGCTTACACTAAATCATAGATAGCATACCTATAGCACCGTCACCATCGTGTTCTTCTGCCGACTGCCGCCTCTCGCCATAGCCTAGTCGCCACAGTGCTTCTCCGCTCATGATGTCACCTCCTCTTACCATCCTATAGCCCCTACACCCTATTTTGGCAGTTGATCGTGGTCTTTGTGTTGCCGCTTGCCATCAGTGATGAAGCCCGTGATACAAAGCCTGTGTATCACTTGACCCACTAGGTGGAAGCCACTACTATATCAATGTCAACTTAGAGCAAAATCGCTTTTAATCGGTCTCAGAGGATAAAATAAATGATATTAATATTTGAAGTGGGCAAAACATCCGACTTTGTGATTAAGGATTGAAATTTAGACCAATGTAAGAGTTCAGAAAATTAAAATAGACTCATACGCAAAAAAAAAAAAAGAATGTTGGTTGACTGCCCTACTTGCCTTCCGCATCCGATGGCCAGCGCTATCAATAGCAAAAGCATTCATTTAGCTATTAGACTAGAACATTTCTTTCCAATCGAGTTGTCGCGGACGGAGGACCTGTTTGCCCCAATTTCCTTCCAAATTACCACCCAAGTTCCAACTAGTACAAACCATACGATATATAGCTCAAGCAAAGCAATAAACAGAGTCCGTAGGCCATTGTATCAGCTCGTGCTTATGGCTTATTTTTCACTATTCATAAATTTCGTCTTTTTCTGAACTTTTGACTTTTATTGAGCTTTTTTGCCGCTTCTTTTTTCCCGTATTCGTTTGTATTATACATATTGGACTAACATATTTTTTTATATTTTTAAATTTTTTTAAATTAAATTATGTTAAATAAGCCTCTGTCAGCTACAGTATTTTTTTCCGTCAGCTACAGTGTTTTCAGCCATAGGTCATGAGCTTTTAAGCCCAACTGATCACCACCAAGTAGTCATCTTTAGAGTTCGATCAAATTACTATCCAATCCGATTATTTCATAAATTAGGCCTATACAAACGATGAGCCTATTACGCAACAGAAACATATTCTTCTCACTCGCCATGTCCACCTTCCCCACCCACCTCTATGGTTGTTCTCTAACTAGAGGTGATTTGAATTATATGTTTTATATAAGGGAACATATCTAGTGCTAAAGCCTATTTGGGTGCTAATATGCTAAAGTCGCTCAGGAGCGTTAGATCTGCCCCCTACGGCCCAGATCTATGAAGGTGGAAGCATCAAATTTACTTATGCATTTTGCAAAAAAAACCCCTGCCTCGGAATCTTTTTTTCGAGCCTCCCATCTCCTCGCGCGACGCCTGGCCTCCCTCGTCGCCTGATCTGCCGATCCCTCACGCGACGCTACATCTCCGCGCCGTTCCGCTCTGTGATCTTCTTACGCAGCCCTCCGACATCCATTCTTGCTTCTACATGCATGCTAAAATGCTGCAAGACCATCGTAATAGAGTTTTCCATTTCTCTTGCCTTTCTTTCTTTTTGACCAAAGGACATTATTTTGTTGCTGCTTAATTTTCTTCTGTATGAGTCTCTGAGAATCTCTACTGTACCTCTATGGACCGGGGAAAACTTTTTTACCATCTTTCTGTATGAGCCTCATTTGCATTTAATGGATGGAGGAAAGTTATCGTCAATGTTGTAAATCATAGATATGTGCTTAATCATGAAAACGTATACGGCATCATCATGAAAATGTATACAGAAAACTGAATGAATCAGCGCAAGGAATACGTGCTGTACCTGAATCCTGAATGAATCAGCGCAAGGAACATGCATGCACACAGACAAACGGCGCTCGCGCGGAACGGCGCGGAGATGTAGCGTCGCGCGAGGGATCGGCAGATCAGGCGACGAGGGAGGCCAGGCGTCGCGCGAGGGAGATGGGAGGCTGGAAAAAAAATATTCCGAGGCGGTGGGTTTTTCGCAAAAGGCATAAGTACTTCCACCTTCACAGATCCGGGCCGTAGGGGCAGATCTAACACTCCTGAGCGGTTTTAGCATATTAGCACCTAAATTGGCTTTAGTACTAGATATGTTCAATATCCATACTTGTACACCATGCATCGGTATTCGATATAATAAAAAAGAATATCAATTATATTTTTATTATCTATTTTAGGAGCTATTCGATTCGTACTAATATGTCATCGACGAGCTCTCCGCCTCGCGTCGACTCACCGCCTGCCTCTTACAAAATACAAACAAACAAACAAACAAAAAGGCTACTATCAGTGCCACCAAGAGCCCGCGAATCTCGCGGCCATGGCCGCCCCCGCCACTGCCTTGTCGCCGCCGCGGCGGATGCTGCTCGCCCTGGCGCTCGCCGCCGCCCTCGCCTCGCTGGCGGCGGGGGACACCAACGGGGTGTACGAGCCGTGCAGCGACGCGCGGATCCAGCGCGGGGACGGATTCACCTTCGGGCTCGCCTTCGCGGGCTTCAACGCCTTCTTCTCCGGCGCCACCCAGCTCTCCCCCTGCGACCGCCGCCTCAACCTCGCCTCCTCCGCCCAGCTCGCCGTCTTCCGCCCCAAGGTCGACGAGATCTCCCTCCTCACCATCAACACCACCACAGGCTTCAACCCTGTAAGCGATCTCCTCCCCCGTCACCCTCCCTCCCCTTCTCTTCTTGGTCGGGTCGTCTCCATTTGCTCGGGGTAAGTACGTTAGGTGGATCCGGTGCAGCTTGCTAGGAACGTGCTTGTGCAAATATGCCAGTAGGTGGAGATCACTAAGGCTGGTCCCGCTGGTGTGTTCTTGGTTTGATCTGAGTTGGAGGTAGCATGGGCAGGTGGGATAGCATATTTTGATCCGGTTGGAGCTTGGAGTAACGTCAGCTGCTCGATTGAAATGCTTCTAGTATGCAGGATCTTGCTCCATAAGTGTTTATGGAAATGTAGGATAAGCTCTGGTTCTAAAAGAAAAATGTAGGATAAGCTGGAGACTTGCGGGGATTGATGCCCCTGTTACCTTAGTATTTCTTCATTTGGTTGTTGCTGGAACTAGTACGGATTGGTGGAACGTTGCAACTTGTAAACTGACTATCCTCACATGAGATCCTGGTGTTATAAACTTATAATTGTCCAGTGGAGCAGACCACCTCAATATGTTGGAGAATTAGGGACCGGGTTGGCCATTGTCATGTGAGTGTAGTTCACATAAGTTTGTTCTGTGGGCATTAGCAGAATTAGCCCCATGATTTTCTAGTATTCTACTATTTCTTGTTTTGTTTTCTACTGGAGTATTGTGATTATAGATACCATATTATGTTATTAAGTTGGCGACTAATCCACGACTAGTCGTCGAGTCGGCGTACGGAGGACAACTAGGGAGGTCAACCCGACTGGAGCGACTAGTCGGACGACCAGACGACTAGTCAGCGACCAGCAGCGACTAGTCGTGCATGTCTAACCGCCCGACTAGATGACCCATTTCAGCTGGAGAGGCCAAGAGGGTTAGACATGTATATACCGTTGGAGACTTGAGTGTTAACCCTAGATCGAGTCATCCTCTCCTCCCATGCGAGGCGCCACCCGTGAGTGAAACCCTAGCAGCAGCTGACCGCCGCCAGTGGCCTCCGCCGCAGCTTTCGCCTCCAGCACTCCAGTGGCCTCTGCCACCGCCTCCCTCTCCAGTGGCCGCTGCCGCCTCTGCAGAGAACCTGCTCTGCTCCGGTCAGTGCAGCCTCACCCCCTCCTCTCTCCTTCCTCCCCTGCTCTACTCCACGTCACCTCTTCTCTCCTTCCTCCCTCTTCTCTCCCTCCCCCTCTTCTCTCCTTCCTCCCCTTGTCCTTGGCTCCTCGCCGTCGGCAAGAATCACCTGCACCTCCAGGATCTCCCCTCTTTCCCCCCTCTCCCTTTAGATCCCTTTTTCCCCTGATCTCCTTCCTTCACTCTGTTTTTGCTGCTCTGTTTTGCTCTTGTGGCAGTAGCAACACCAAGTAGTAGTAGTAGTAGCAGTAGAAGGCAGCAAGTAGTAGAAGCAGCCGGCATGTAGTAATAACTAATAGGCTAGTCAGCGACTAGTCAAGACTAGTCACAACTAGTTGGCAAGTCAGTGGCATGGCGACTCGACTTTACGACTTAGTGCATTTGTTAGAATAAGCCCTTTTGGACTCTATGATACCACTCTTCCTTGGTAAATCTTTCATGGGATGTATTGCGTTATTTAGATTTAGAGACAATATGAGTTTTAGTTTGTTGTTGGAAATGTACCAACATTACAGGAGTTTATAAAGAGCATTCATCAACCTGCCCTCCACCTAAAATGTAAAACCCCTTTTCCATATTCTTGAATCCTCCCTGCAGCTTCCTACCTCCTGAATGCCCCTCTTGATGTTGCTGATAGCACTCAGTATGGATCTAATTCTCACAAACTCAAGCACAGCAAAGAGAAAGTCTGAAGTATTTTTTTTCGGCACGTGTTTTGTGTACAGTTTTTTGTGCTACTGATACTGTACTTTTGATACAATGTATATCTAGAGTATAGTTTTGTTGTTAGTTTGTTGTTGGAAATGCACCAACATTATCTAGGAATGTTTGGCAAGATAGATGTGGATGCACTTTAGGTCTGTTTCTGTATGCAGAGAGTTAGTGAATGTGCTGGGTTAAAATGGTGAGAACAACATGCATTAGATGTTGTTGTTTTCTTCACCCAAATCAATTTCATCTCAATATAGCTGGATTATCAGATGTATTAACAGTACTGTTTGACTTCTGTTTAATCAGAGATGATGTTGGTTTGGAGGAAGTATCTTTACAGGGCACATTTGTTCCCATTGGTGGACCTTGAATTATGCTCACGGTTCATGCAACATATGAATAGGTTTAACTTGGTGATTGTATCACTCTGTGTTGTGGTAAAGACAATCTTAAAGGAAATACTACATTAATTAACTATTATAGTGTATTAGTCTTGTTCAATAATAAAATTCATATAGAACTAAATGTAATGTTCAATTCACTATTTCGAATTTGTTAGAATAATCTTGTTTCTAGTCGTAGAAGTTGTACTCGTCGTTGTCGAGTCCGTGTACGAGTACGACTCTATCGTAGTCGGAGTTCGTATCTTCAGCTGAAGTTTACGACTACGTGATCGGAGCAACGAGGCGTGATCGGAGAGGTCACAACGTAGTCGTAACAACTACCAGGGTGGTCGGAGAACCAACAGAGCGGTCGTAACGACTCAGGAGGTGGTCGGAGCTTCTTCAACGTGGTCGTACGGCTGCAGGAGGTGGTCGTAGCCAAGGATCAAATAACCAGTACCAGCGCAAATCCCGGCCGCCGGGCGGTACCGGTAACCGGCCGGTTACAACCCGGTAACCGGAAATCCCGGTTTTAAACCGGTTGAATTTTGGCAAAAGGATTTGTTTTGGCGGGGCGGGAGGAGACCGGTAACCGGCCGGTTACCGGTTTTACCGGCGAGAAAACCGGAAAACCGGTGGAATGAGTATGGAAGTTGGAGCTCCACTTTTGTTACCATAAATTGAAAGTTATGGGTGGACATTTTGCCAAAAGGTTAAGTTTTTTATAACAAGTAAAACCCGTATAAGACTACATCAAACTAATCCCTTCTTGAAGCATTTTCTTATAACTATGAGGCCAAAAGTAATTGAGATGCTTCGACATATAACAAAACCTTCTAAATTGGCATATCCATGGTAAAAAAGAACTGAACCTCAGTCAAAAAGGGTCTTCATCTGAATAAATTCAACTTGGTGTTGACCATGTGGTGAAGCCATGGTTGGGAAAACTGGCGGTTACCGGCCGGTAACCGCCGGTAACCGGAAATACCGGTGGCAACCGGGTTTTGAAATACCGGCCGAAATTTTTTGAATTGAAGATTTGAATTTTTGACTTGCTAATGCAGTGGGTATATTAGTTTGGGTATTGTTTTTGATATATTAGGTTGATTAGCTGTTGTTGGAAGTAAAAAAAGGGTGAATTATTGTCATTGGCAGCTAGTGTTGATTGGAAGCAAACATGTTGGGCCCATTGTACTGGAAAGGGCATTGGATGCTTGTCTTTGAGAGTGGTTTGCAGCACTTTAGCACTAAAGAAAGGGCAGCAACAGTTGGCCAAATAGAATGGGAGAAGAAATCAGCCACCTGGGGAGAAGGGACTAGCTGTAGCACGCGAGAGAGAGGTGAAGTAGCTGCAGCAAAGTGCTAGAGGAGAAGAGGAGCAGCTGCAGCAAAGTGCTAGGGGAGAAGAGGAGCAGCTGCAGTAAGAAATAGAAAAAGAACAGCAGCAGGGCAGCAGCTAGGAGGTGAGTTCATGTCCAACTCCTTCACTCTTTTGCTCTTGTTATGTGTGGAGATATGTGTTTAAATTGTTGTTATGTCCAGCAGCTAGGAGGTGGGTTCATGTCCAACTCCTTCACTCTTGTTGTTACGTGTGGAGATATGTGTTTAAATTGTTGTTATGTCCAGCAGCTAGGAGGTGAGTTCATGTAGGTTGGAGTCTTGGAGATATGTGTTTAAATTGTTGTTATGTCCAGCAACTAGGAGGTGAGTTCATGTAGGTTGGAGATTTGTGTCTTACTGATACATGTTTTTGTTGTTGCATGATATTGTAGTGATGGCTGGTAAAAGTATCAATGTTTGGGACCATAGAGAGAGACTAGGAGGTGCTGGTTGGAAGTACAGATATTGTAAGCTTACGAAGTCAGGTGGAGGTGTAACACGCCTGAAAGAACATCTTGCTGGGAAGCACGGGGATGTTATTCCTTTTGGAGATCTCATTAATGCCACCATGTATGTCAGCGCAAACTCAATCCATGAGTGGCTTGACAGCTCCATGAGCCACTCAGAGCCTCTGCTAGATGAGGAAGGTGAGCCCCTATGCCATCTACAGTTGTAGTTAATGCCATATCTGAGTATGAACTTGACAAGGCACTTGATGATCAACCGTTGAAGCAATGGACTCAGAAAACTATTAGCAAGTCTCATGTTACAAAAAGAAAAGCTTGTAGCCAACCAACTGAGAGGGCTTCACCCAAGGATCAAATAACCGGTACCGGCGCAAATCCCGGCCGCCGGGCGGTACCGGTAACCGGCCGGTTACCGCCCGGTAACCGGAAATCCCGGTTTTAAACCGGTTGAATTTTGGCAAAAGGATTTGTTTTGGCGGACCAGTTTTACCGGCGAGAAAACCGGAAAACCGGTGGAATGAGTATGGAAGTTGGAGCTCCACTTTTGTTGCCGTAAATTAAAGTTATGGGTGGACATTTTGCCAAAAGGTTAAGTTTTTTATAACAAGTAAAACTCGTATAAGACTACATCAAACTAATCCCTTCTTGAAGCATTTTCTTATGACTATGAGGTCAAAAGTAATTGAGATGCTTCGGCATATAACAAAACATTCTAAATTGGCATATCCATGGTAAAAAAGAACTGAACCTCAGTCAAAAAGGGTCTTCATCTGAATAAATTCAACTTGGTGTTGACCATATGGTGAAGCCCTCTCAGTTGGTTGGCTACAAGCTTTTCTTTTTGTAACATGAGACTTGCCAATAGTTTTCTGAGTCCATTGATTCAACGGTTGATCAGCAAGTGCCTTGTCAAGTTCATGCTCAGATATGGCATTAGCTACAACTGTAGATGTCATAGGGACTCACCTTCCTCATCTAGCAGAGGCTCTGAGTGGCTCATGGAGCTGTCAAGCCACTCATGGATTGGGTTTGCGCTGACATACATGGTGGCATTAATGAGATCTTCAAAAGGAATAACATCCCCGTGCTTCCCAGCAAGATGTTCTTTCAGGCGTGTTACACCTCCACCTGACTTCGTAAGCTTACAATATCTGTACTTCTAACCAGCACCTCTTAGTCTCTCTCCATGGTCCCAAACATTGATACTTTTACCAGCCATCGCTACAATATCATGCAATAACAAAAACATGTATCAGTAAGACACAAATCTCCAACCTACATGAACTCACCTCCTAGTTGCTGGACATAACAACAATTTAAACACATATCTCCAAGACTCCAACCTACATGAACTCACCTCCTAGCTGCTGGACATAACAACAATTTAAACACATATCTCCACACATAACAACAAGAGTGAAGGAGTTGGACATGAACCCACCTCCTAGCTGCTGGACATAACAACAATTTAAACACATATCTCCACACATAACAAGAGTGAAGGAGTTGGACATGAACTCACCTCCTAGCTGCTGCCCTGCTGCTGTTCTTTTTCTATTTCTTACTGCAGCTGCTCCTCTTCTCCCCTAGCACTTTGCTGCAGCTGCTCCTCTTCTCCTCTAGCACTTTGCTGCAGCTACTTCACCTCTCTCTCGCGTGCTACAGCTAGTCCCTTCTCCCCAGGATGCTGATTTCTTCTCCCATTCTATTTGGCCAACTGTTGCTGCCCTTTCTTTAGTGCTAAAGTGCTGCAAACCACTCTCAAAGACAAGCATCCAATGCCCTTTCCAGTACAATGGGCCCAACATGTTTGCTTCCAATCAACACTAGCTGCCAATGACAATAATTCACCCTTTTTTTACTTCCAACAGCAGCTAATCAACCTAATATATCAAAAACAATACCCAAACTAATATACCCACTGCATTAGCAAGTCAAAAATTCAAATCTTCAATTCAAAAAATTTCGGCCGGTATTTCAAAACCCGGTTGCCACCGGTATTACCGGTTACCGGCGGTTACCGTACCGGCCGGTAACCGCCAGTTTTCCCAACCATGGTCGTAGCGACAACAACGTGGTCGTGCGGATCATGGGAGTGGTCGTAAGACTGCAACACAATTGGAGGGGAAAAAAAGAAGCATAGCTTGCTTCAAGAGTAGTGTTTTCTGCTAGAAGTTACAGAGTGTAATTTGACAACAGACACCTCTGTCACTTTGGATTTGGCAAGGAACAGGAGAACGGCTTGTTGCTTTTTCCTAATCAACTTTGTTGTGAGGAGATGTAGCATCATGTATGTGAAAACTTTATTGTTCTGAGCTATGATGTTCGCATGTTTTTTTTTTTGGAAAAAAATGATCCTACAAAAACAACCTTGTTGTTAAAGATTAAATTTCATTTTGAGCTGACCTTTTTGTAGTTTTAATTTTATGGTTAGCATGCTATTATCTGCCAAGGGTAAACCCAGGTTCTGAGGGTGCTAAAGCACTACATGTATTTTTAGAAGAGTAAAGTGCGCAGTAGGTCCCTGAACTTACTATGGTGTGTCACTTGGATCCTTGAACTTGATATTTGCACATATAAGATCCTTAAACTTACGCTAGTGTGTCAACAAAGGTCCAAATGCTACTTTATTGGTAATTAAAGATGATATGACATCTTAGCTCAATCTAGATCACAATTTGACCATGTGATCACTGCTATATCACCATTTGACATTATTGGAGAGTTAGTATATTTGGATTTGTAGTAAGTTTTCGCGTGTCATTGGACAACTTTTACAAGTTTCTGAATGATCCTAATTAGCAATTACATGGCCAAACTTTGGCCTAAATATGTCCAAAGTGCCATGTAATCGTTAGTTGCTAATTAAGTGCAGTTTGGGCCTCTATTTGCGCACTTATACAAGTTTAGGGACTTAACTGTGCATTTATCAAGTTTAGGGATCCAAGTGACATGCATGTGCAAGTTTAGGACCTATGGCACACTTTACTCTTTTTTAGAAAATAGTTTGCACCTTTTAGACTTTTTGGAACCATGCTGTGCCAAAGCAAGAGGCTAGGCTTGGGATTTGAGAATTCAATCCCAATATGGCACACATTAAGAAACCGCAACCTTTAAGCTTCTGATCTACCTGGGTCCATAGTTGTATTTCAAATAAAGGCTTGTGCAATTGTGAGATCAGATAAGCTTAAAAGTGCCTTTGTATAAGCTCAAATCTTTTGTGAAAAAAGTTGGTCCACTAAGGTATATTGTTAAAGGTTACGGATTAGCTAGATTATTTAAATATCATGGTACCTTAGTTGCTTCTGGGCGTTTGTATCTTGTGTTTATTGCAAGGATTTGTTTTGCTGACTTGGGCTCCACAATGTCAAAGTAGGATCTAATGTAGACTACCTAGTGTATTTGACACTAACTGACTAACCACCAATAGATTTTCAGGATTGGCTTTTTGCTGTCTCATTTTCAATGTTTTGCTTAATGTAGACTATCTAGTATATTTGACACTAACCGACTGACCACCAATAAATTGTCAGGATTGGGTTTTTGTTCTGTCTCAATTTCAATGCTTTGCTTAACCACTCTGAAAATGTGTCTGTCTGCGTCTGTTTTGTTCATTTAAAAAAATGCGGGAACTTCATATCTGTCTGGTTGTTAATAACATGCCCTAGTGATATACTTAATATGTTACTGGTAGTCCTTGAGCTTATTACTTTGTTGATCTTCATTACTTCGTAATATTATTGGTGATATACTTAGCATTCTTTTTGAGTCCTATTGTTAGATTTGGTATTGCTTTAGTATGCTTAGAAGCTCAAATCAAAACAGCAAATGCTTCTGCATTACAAATTGTTGCAACTTTCAATAGCACAGTATAGCAATGAGAAATGCTAGTTTCTTTATTTGTTTTATTTACCTGAATTTATATTGTGTAATCACTCATCAAGTTTATGATGTCATGGCTCACTGGTTAGTGCTCAGTCATTCATGGTCAAATCATGCATCTAATGGTTGCATCAGTATATGACCAAAGTTCCTGTGCTTATTTTCTAGGCCTCAGCTGGTGGTTTCATGGTAGCATTTGCTGGTAGGAAGTATGCAGCCAGATCTGCTCCAATCTTTGTCTCCAATTCCTCATTTACTGTGTCGAGCTTCACCCTGGTATGGAACTAGAAATGTACCATTATGTCCATCATCTATGAACTTGTAACCAAGGAATGTTCTGAATGTTACTGCAATGTCATGATACTTCGCTAGATTCTTGAGTTCAATAAAGGAAGGCTTCAAAACTTGCACTGGAAGAAGGACGGCTGTGGTGCTTGCTCAGGGCAGTCAAACTTCGTTTGCCTCAGCAAGCAAACCTGTGCCATCAGAACACAAAGCTGCAAGACCCAGGGGCCTGTCGACTGCAGTATCGGCATCCAACTGGCCTTCTCAGGCACCGATAAGCATGAGTCAGTTCTGAACTCATGGTATGAGGTTTCCAACCTGCGACAATACTCCCTCTACGGGCTGTACTCGAACCTGAAGGACACCCTGAGTGGCCAGTTCAACAAGTTCTTCTAGGCTTTCTGTGCAGCCGTTGTCCATTCTCTACTGCCACTACTTTGGAACTCCCTGATGTTGTGCCTATGGCTTTTTAGGTTTGCCCGTCAGGTTGCTTGTATCCAAACTGATTTTTTAGCTTGTGCGGAAAGCTCAACAATATGTGCCCGTTGAGTCATTTTCTACGAGTAATGTTTCCATTGCTGTTTGCACTTAACTTTCATTATGTGATGAGTTGCTGTTAACAATGATGTATTGATGTCGTGTACCCAAGAAAAAGTCCGTCTTGTCCAGCTTGCATAGTTGTAAAGAATTAGCTGAGTGCATCATGATGTCAACCGCTTGTATCTTCGTCCAGTTACATCTAGTTTCCGACTCTTGCCTCCAGACAAAAAAAAAAGTTTCTGCCTCGTGACTTGTATCTTTTCGCAACCTATTGTGACTAATTCGTGATACAAAATGGCATTGTTGGGTTGTTTATGGATTCAAACGATATCACGCAAATAGCTGTCCGGGTTAACCACGAGTTCAGGACTTCGGGCCCTTTGGGGAAAGGAAGGTTTTTGAGCAGTTTTCCTATCCTTGAGGAGGTACCAAGAGGTACAAGATATCAAGAGGTACCAAATTAGATCCAGCCGTTCAATCAATGTGATCAACGGCTCAAAATTTGGTACCTCTTGGTACCTCGCGTCCGGTACCACTAGGTACTGCCAAATCTCAGCCGTTCGATCAGTGTGATCAACGGCTCAAATTTGGTACCTCTTCCCCCTCAAGGATGGTAAAATTTCCCAAGGTTTTTTACGGATCATATTGTCCCCTGAAAAATTTAAGTGGAATTTCTATTATCCAAACGGACCGTGGCAACAGACGAGCCGGGTAAAGATTCCAGAGAGAGAGAGAGGCGAGATGTTTAAACTGTGGCAACAGATGGACTGGGCGAAAATATACAATTTTGGAGCACGACGAAAGAAATTCTTATCGGCAGACCGGAACATTACATCCAATGCGTGCTTTGTCTATTTCCATGATTATTAGTTACACATCAATGCAGGTCATGTTCTAAAGTGCTATTACTTTTGCTTTTAACTTTTATCTTTCGACAGAAATGATAATGTTTCTGAAGTATTTATACTTCTACGGATAATACAAAGAAAAAGAGAAAAACTAAGCCAAAAAACTAATGTTGCCATTTGGTTGCTAGTGTGTGTTGTTGCTTTCTCCAGGCTAACCAAAACCTCCTGTCCTGATTTCTGGAGGTCCGTCCATTTGTTTCTTGGAACAAAGATTTGTCAGGATGTTTTTCAGAGCTGTTCAGATGTTCCAAAGCTAAGGAAATGGGGTTACGCCTCACAATAGTTGTTTTGCTGCTTCGGCTTGCGTGCACTAGATGACGAGAAACACACAGAAATTACCACAGAAAATGCTGCAAAGCAACGCATATTTGTCAGGTTTCTTGGCTTGGCATACACCAAACCTTGGAAGGAATCTTATTCGCATCCCGGTTTCTTGGCTTCTTTGCCAGCTGGTAATGGTCCAGTACATCATATCGTACTAAAGAAATAATCTGCAAAACACTGCATGAAAAAGATAGCTGTACAGCTCATCAAAGCTGAAGCTAAAGGGAATCGAACTTTGTGTCATCAAAAAGAAGCAAAGATGCATAAATTTGCACTATGAGAGGACAGAGTGAAGGAACAGAAGCAGCACTGTGAAAGGCTCTGAAACTTTTGCAGGAGGGGAGCACCTGAAGTTGACCAGTACTGCAAACAAGTAGTAGTAAACTGTAAAGCTGAGGGGCAGCATTTCAGTAGCAACGCAAGAAGTTGCAGAGGAGAACACGAGGGTGTTAACAATAGGGAGAGGATAAGATGATGATTTCAGGGTGGAAAAGTGGCAGGAGGGAAAAGAGTGGTGGCCACTCATCAGGGCAGCACCACTGTGAAAAGATTTTCAGGGCAACATTGGAATAAGATTTTTCAGTGCAACATTAGGCCCACAGCTGAGCTGGAGTTCCAACAAGATTTTCAGTGCAACATCTGTATTTTCACTATGGTACATCTTTATTTCTTGTATCTTCATTTGATTCTTTTTAATTATAAGGCGCTGGCTAATATTGCTTATTAGATGAGCCAACATTTACAAGAGATCTTTGTAAATTGTTTTGAGGGGTGTCTGAACAACAAACATTTTGGTTTTTGCAAGGGGACCTATTCTGGTGAATTGGCTAGAAAGTGACTTTAAACGGAGAAAAATGTCTTCATACTGCGAAATCCATGGAGTATTTACGTTGAAACTTGCGGGTAACTAATCAGAAAAGGAGGGGCCATGGGGTAGGGTTGACCAATTCCCTTTCATGGAGCCACAATTTGACATTAAAAAGGAGCCACGCTCCAAACCTTGATAAATATTTTCATAAAATGAAATTCATTTTGATAAAAGAAGAAAACTAATTCAAAATTTATTTAGCACCACCAGTCCAAGGTAAGAACGAAATAAAACATGGTAGCCAGGCCGGCGGGAGAACCCCGGCCAGATTTTAGAACGAAATAAAACATAGACTTGGATTAAAGTGTGGTGAGACATCCAACAAGTGTTAACATGGTATGAATTAACTGCTGCCCCAAAAACTCAAATAGTTCACAGTTACTTATATACATTCTTAAACAAGCTACGATGATTCATGAATTAGGTCATTAAAATTTCTTTTAGAAAATTCGTGTATGGAAGAATGAATTGTAATATTCTTTCAAACAAATCTCGTGAATGCTCGCAACAAGCAAAGTCCATATTCACCTCTTAAATGTAGAGCTCTTCTATTAGGGAATATTTGCATGCAAAGTTTCTTCTAAACATTTGCACACAGCACACTTCCATGGCAACATATCAGTGTGAAAGGAGATTTAAGTGTTAATGTGTGACAAGGATAGAATAATCCTCAAATTATTACGTCGTTATATTCCTTGAATATACCTCTTATCGATAAGAGGTAAATACGGTAGGATAGTCGTAAACACTTCTACAACCATATAATCATAAGACCTTCTACGATCGCATAATCGTAAGTCCTACTGTGACTACCCGTATGGTCGTAAGTCCTTCTAGACCACATAGTTATAAATCTTATTGCAACTATCTCATGGTTGTAAATCTTTCTACAACTACGTAGTCATAAGTCTTACTATAACCACTCTGTGGTCATGGGAATTCCTATGACAAGTCTATCTCCAACCGTCTTATCTACGACAATGAACTACATTGTCGATTCGTCTGACAAGGCGGCTAAAACGTGCATTAGTCCACTAATTGCATATGATCTCTTTAACAACAACAGCTACACAGTGAACGGTCTCTTGTGTCTCTCTGACAGCAACCTCCGTCAGGCGGTTATCATCGGAAATATCTAGGCATTTTCCGGCGTGGGACAACTGCCGTCATTTCACCGGCTATTTAAAGGTTAACATCAAAGGGAGAGGGGGAGAATACAATGAATCATTCACGCAAGATAGCACTAGCCATTCATGTAATCCTCTGTTGTAATCTACTTTCTAGCAATTAGCAATCATACTGGACGTAGGGTTGTTATTCTGTTAAGAGAAGGTCGGAATCAGGATAAAATTTTCTGTCTCTACTTCGTAGCTACATACATTGAGTCTTCTAAGAGTTCTCCCGAATCCAAACAAATCATACATAAGATTGATATTAAGACATCGACAATGTGTAAAAGACAATTTTATCGGTTGGATCTTGCATTACGGTTCGGATCAAGGTGGAAGGTAGACCCAATCTGCTTATAAAATTTGCAGAAAACCCCCTAGCCTGAAAATGTATTGCATAATGGATTGGGTCTCCTATCCAGCTCGATTCGGACCGTATGTTTTAGATCCAACCGCCAAGATTGTCTCACACCTTAATGCTCAAATCTCCTTTCACACTAGATTTTCCCCCACTTCCATTTACTACAGAAAATATATATTTCTCCCATTTACATATGTGGGTAACATGTGTTAAGTTGAGAGCAGGGTGAATAATATATCCTAGCTTTCATAATTTTTTACGAGTCCCTAAGTGCAGAACCTACAAGTATTCCCAACAAAAAAAGCTAGAGTTCAACAAAATGCACATATTTGATGTTGACTCTGATTCCTAGTGTTAGTGTCCCACTTTAACAATGCCCAAGTTGTCAATTAAGTAGAATACATCCAATGCAATTCTTATGGCCATAACAACTGCTCTATAATGCCATATATATGGAAAGGTCACAACCAAGCATCATTCTAAATCCTATCATATTTATAAAGAATAACAGGAAGACACAAAATAATCATATTTATAAAGAATAACAGGAAGACACAAAATAAAATAAAGTGCCAAAGTACTCATTACAGTTAAATTTTGAGCCTCCCTGTTGTGTACTAGTATTATTTATAGATGTCCTAAAAGTACATCCCAACCGTTTGCTCGATAAATATATTAGGTTTCGATGACGATAGCGCTTCATGAGATCTTAACCTACCAGTACCTACCAAGAGTTTTATAGAAACAAAAAGGTATAATGCAACTTGCATTATGTGAAACCACCACCACTAATGGTGTTCATCAAATATGTTGGTCATGCAGTACTTCCCCAAGAAAGCTATCAAGAACAGGATTCTGTTTTGCAAAGGTTGCTGATACTGTATCTCTCCAGTTATAAAGATATGGCTGCTTCTCCACTATATAGTGCAATTGCTGATTAGATCACAGATCTGTTCTTTATGATGTGGAGTTTAGTTTGTGGATAGGGCTTGGCAAGATGGCCCCATGTTTACAGGCATGTTTATGGCTTCTTTTTTATCTTTCTGCACTGGCAAGAGCTGATCAGTGTACCAGTATTATTTGAGGAGTGCTTCTAGCCTCACTTAGAAAAAGTTGCACAAAATTTATAATACTCATGGCTACTAATGGTTTGATAACAGTAGGGGTTTGTTCTATCTCATGGAATTTAAATGTGTTCTTATCCACAAAATGGTGCGACTTGATGTCAGGGATGATTTTAGAGTGATCTTTTCTGTCACAATGATCATGCAAATCCAAGAGAGAGAATATATGTGGAGAATGTGTGGGCTCCTTCGGTGGTTTTAAACCCTCCTTGCTGAGTTTTTTTTTTAAAAAAATCTGCGTACTTTTTATACTTCAATTCACATTTATCTGCTTTATGCATTTTGTAGCTAGTAAGAATGGAAAATAGGTTTGGTCAAATCCAATTCTAAAAAGAGAGATATGTTCATCGTACTTATTAGATGCCGTGCTTCATCACAAGTTTAATTGTTTATTTGAAACAAGTCCGGCTATTACATTAAGAATGCAACTTATTTGGCTACTCCATTACTTTATTTTCTCGAAAAATTACTTACGTTCTAGTAAAATTATTTTGAGGATTATTAATAAACTCGTGCACATCCATCTACTCGTTGTGCACTGAGTTGACGCGTGATCCGACTCCTTGAGCACTATGTACTATTAAATAAATAAATAAAGTTCGCTTTTATTAGTATATTTTGTTTGCCTAATAAGAGTTGGCAGTTTAGCTGGCTGTTAACATTAACAAATACTTATATAGATGGCCACATTATATTAGAAGTTCCTATAAATTGCTGGTTTAGCCTCCGCTCGTTTTGGTTTGGGCTCCTGACTTCTGGCTTATTTTTCACTATTTAACAATTGCGTCTTGTTTTGGTTTTTTGAGCTTTTTTGACGGTTCTATTTTCCTGTATCCATTTGTATTGTTCGTGATAGGCTAACCTGTTTTTTTATTTTTTTTAAATTTAATTATGTCAAATAAGCAACCGTTAGCTGCAATATTTTTTCAGCCAGCTACAGTAATTTTCAGTCAAAAACCACTTAAAATAAGTTCTTTTAAGCAGACCTTAATTTGCGGGCGGGAAGCATCGTCTAAGTGCGCATCTACATGCCATGGTGCACTGTTGGGTGGGACAGATACGGTGGTGGCAGCCTGGCAGGGTCTCAGCTCTGGGGGCACTTATGTAAATTTAGACGGATTTGTATATAATCTAACTTTCGAGAGGTAAAGCCGTTTAGGGCAATTTGCAAAAAAAAAATTTGTGCGTCAGTTGACCACACAACTTATACATCAAAAACTACTTCCTTCGGTCACAAGTAAGCGACATTTTTTTACATTTACACAATTGTCAAACCATAATTTTGACAATAGTTTCCTTGGTAATATACTTATAAAATTATAATAACACTTATATCACTTTTATATGGTTTATCTATTTTTTATTGGTGGGAGCATATGTGAGAGGTTTGAGATGAATAGGATAGAAGATGCGAAATAGGTGGTCATGCTGGTTGGATCATTTGATTGGCTTATGGAAGGTAGTTAAAGGAGAAAGGTGTTGATTTGTTTTTTAAGGTGATTTGGGATTGCTTTATGACTTTGAGAGTAGTGAGTCTTGCAATGTTTATCATCAAAAGCGGAAGTTTATCGGTTGTAGTTGGCAATGTGGTCATAAAGAAGTTTTAAGGTTCTCTACAGACATCAAAAGATATTTGGTAGTGTTTAGAGAGGGCATTCGATTGTTTTTTGGATTAGGAGCATTCATATTTTTTGGGTGTGGATAAAAGATTCAGGGCACTAATATTTTTTTTAAGGGGTGGTATGGAGAGATCCATTGGATGAAGATCCAACGGTCTAGATTCTTTTTTTTTTTGAGAGGGTATAGGGATCCGTTAGCAGGGTCGTGCCGGCAAAATTTAGGGCCCTGTACCAAACTATAAAATGAGGCCTTTTCCCTTGATAAATAGGATTATAGTAATTATCAATTCTACATACATATCTTACGTACATAGTAATGAGAAATATTAAGAATCGTATATATTCTTTTATAATTATCAATCCATAGCACTTCTGAAGCTAAGTTAAATCCTCTATCATACGAAAGATAGTTTTTTTTATAAGGATCATATGAAGGATAATTATAGTTCATATAATGATATGGACAGTAGAATTCTTCAATGTCCTCGAAAAAAATAATTCAAATTAGAAAAAAAAGGATTCAAATTGAACGAAAAGATTAAATTACCTAGGAGTTGTCGCTAACTCCAAGCGTACTGGTCCTGCTCCTGCACTTCTGACTGATGCCTGTCTGCTTCCGTTCAGTGCTAATAATCCATCATGAAAAATTAACGGCGTGGGCTTGAATTGATCCCCTAGCTAGGTGTCTAGCTGGTAGCAGTTCGCATGCACCTGGTGACGAACTAATGATGGAGTGATGGCCTACAGCTGGTGGATCCATTAGAATTTGGGGCCCCTGAAAATTGGGGGCCCTGTTCCCTTGCACCGCTCGCACGCCCCTCGGCACGGCCCTGTCCGTTAGATGAAGACCCAACACCTTAAAATCTTAGTGCTCCTAATCTTAAAAAACACTCAAATACTCTTTACCACTCCTCAAGATACTTTGCCTACGGGGCCCTACCGCACTACCACCGTCTATAACCGTGCATAACTCATATCAATGTGAGAAAAACACACTGAGAAAATTTCTCATGTGCCCCTATGAAGTGAGAGATGCCTCATTTCCAGGCTTGACATGGTAGGGTCAAATCCACATATGATTAATGTATTCGGTGTCATATAAGGTTGCATAAATGATTTAGTGACATATAAGGAACAGGCCACGCCGTGCAGTCCTATGATCCGTTTGGATGCACATCTCCTTCTTTTCATGAATGCCAGAGCTTCTACCAATTTTCAAAAAGAAAAGACATACAAGGGATTGCCAAAAACTAACTAGCTAGTATATGTGTAGGATCGTTGATAGCAATCAGAGAGGGGATGAATGATTGCAATACACAGCGAAAACTTTTTTAAAATTTTAAATTTTCTGCCTTTTAATTGTATAACAAAATCAGAAATAACAGAAACAAAAAAACATATTTTTTCTAATTTCACTGAAGCAATATTGCAGCGCACTGTAGCAAAGATCTGTAGCGTACTGTAGCAAAATACTGTGGCGACGAAAACTTCCGATCGATCAGCGAAACGTGCACGTTTTTTGCTTAATTTTCTAATCAATTTTTAATTAAAACTAATTCATGTATGTAAGCAACAAAAATATCTAGACATAGATCAATGCATGGAGAATCTATAGGAATAAAAAAACCAAGAAAAAGATAATAGATGCAAATTAAAAAAACTCACAAACTTTATTCAAAAATCACGGACACTATTCATCCATCAGCCTCAACCTCATATCCATCTACCGCAAACTTTTCCTTTTCTTTTTCTGTTCGCTCGCCCTTTTTCTTTTTTCTTCAACTCGGCTGCTCTGTTCAATTTTTCTCCTTGCGCTCCGTTCTTTTTATACAGCCAACTACGAATACTATTCAATCTCAACTTAGAATCCTAATCCAACTCAGAATCCTATTCAATCTCTACTTAGAATCCTAATCCAACTAGACCTGGCCCTTTTTACCTCAACTAGGCTTTTGACCCACTAATTTTCAAGGGACCCGAAACCCTTCCTAACACGGGTTTTTCACACTTCTGACTTTTCAACTTATCACGTGTCGAAGCCTTCAGGACCGCACCTCCTGTAGCTTCTTCACGTACCATCAACCTTTGATCTCCATGCGCCTCAAGCATGAGCCCGATTATCCCATGACATCCTCGACTATCTGAACCTCGGATCTCCCATCCTAGTCTCAATCCTCCTCGTCACCGACCATGATCGCCTCCATGCTTAACCTGCAGATGCAAAGACCAAAGAATATTTTTCCGGCATAAGTTCGCCCCAACTTGACCAACATTAGTTCACGCACACACCACACACCTCGCATAACATCGCTAAACAAAATCACCAATTATTTATCATAACAAATTAACCATTGTTAATTATTCATCACCAAAATATTCTAGACTTAACCACATGGTCTAACAATATAAATATATGACCAATAATGTAAGTCGTCCGTCTAATTACTATAGCTATCTCAGCTACAGTGTTCCCATTACTCCATAACGGTTGCTACATTTGCAGACGAGTAAACATCCTAAGTGATCTTGTCAAAACCATGTCGCCAAGTTGATAAATTGGCAGATAAACATTCGAAGGGATGGATGAATGTTCCCATTACGTCGTACTTCACAAAACAGTGGTAGAATCAAATCTAATAATTTGCAGAGCAGACAAATACACAGATGGATGGACGTATAGATCTTCCAGAAGCTTAGCTGTGGGAATCAAATTTTATTAGGACCAACCAAGCAGCCCGTGGAAAAGTCTCAATATGGTGCAGCTTGTTTGTGGTGGACACTGAATCGGATGGCCTAGATACTCTCTCCCCCACATGACCAATAATTGATCTCCCTGCCGTCTCCCCTGCTGAAAGTTGGTTCTTTTTAAATGTGGCTAATGGCCTATAGTTGTGATTAAAAGTTTTAGTTTTACCATAAGTGTTTATGCAAATATACCGACTGCCGATAAACCGTTTTGAAAAAATTATCCTGATAAATCATTTCGGAAAAACGGCGGAGAATCAGCTTATTAATTTGTTTAAAAGAAATTATAAATTATAAGTTGAAAAGAATGATAGTAAAAAGTTTCCGTACAGAAATGTATGATGGCACTGTTTTGTTTTTTCCCCTACAGCCCCTTTTCTCTCGTTGGTATGAAGGCATGTGATTTTTGCACCATGTCCATGTCAGGTGCAGGTCCGATATAAAAACCACGCGCGCAAATGATGTTTGACATATTAACATAAATCTTTATAGTGTAGGATGATTGTTTCGAGATTTTGATACCTACCGTGCACACAGCTTTCCACACGATCCTTTTTAAGAGCGAGTGTGGTGCTATATATATATACCCATTATATGTGAAAGATATATAATGTATTATTATGAAAAAAAATGGTAACTGTTAAAGATAGAATAGGAAATAGATTAGGACTGTAATTTGTCTCCTAATATGCCTTGTATTCCCTCTGTATATTCCCCTTGTACCTCTATATATATTGCCCTTTGGGCCTCATGAATATATGCTCAATATTCATAACATGGTATCAGAGCTTAGATTAAACCCTAACCTCGATCTACTTCCGCTCTAGCCGCCGCTGCTCGGGACACCTCCGTCCGTGCAGCCGTCGCTGACGCTCGGGTGACCTCTGCTCCTTGAGCCGCCGCCGCCCGGGTTCCCATCGCCCGAGCCGCCGCCATCGCTGCACGAGTTGCTGTCGCCCGAGCCAAATCTTCATCAGATCCGCTGCCGCCGTCTGCTGTCATCTCTCTGTTCTGTCGCCGACGCCAGATCTGCTGTCGTCCATCTTGTTGGTCTGCTCTGCCGCCACTTCCCGTGGTCGTTGCCGAGTCGACTCCGCCACCACCCGGGCCCCTCCGCTCGGGCCGCTGCGTCGGGTCAGATCTGCCGGCCGCTCCTCCGGCCACGCCGGGTTGCCGACGCCATCCGCCGCCGCCGTTGCTGTGGACCATCCGCTGCCGCCGCCGCTGGGCCGCTTCAGCAGACCTCCAACTGCCGCCTCCATGGGCCATCTGCCGCCGCCGCTGGTCTGCTTCAGCTGGGCTATGGAGTTTGGTTCCAGTGAAGTGAGCCCCTTCAGAGTCCTTTTATAGTCTTGTAAAAAAAAAGAACGAAGAAGAAAAAAAAGCAAAAAAAACGTTGTACTAAGCGTCGCGCCGTCCAGCGCCGCCTGTTAGACTTCGTTGCCTTGGTCGCCGCGCCGTCCAGCGCCGCCTACCGATGGCTTCTGTTCCGTCTGCTGCGATCCCATTTTCGGGAACAAAGCTCCATGGAACGAACTACAGGTTATGGTCTTCCCTTATGGAGATCACGCTCGATGATCTCCGCCTTTGGGGACATGTTACCGGTGCTTGTCCTTCTCTGTCACCGCCGGTTCAGCTTCCTCCTAGGTAGCCTATTTCTGCACCTCCTGGGGCAGATGAAACTGCTAAGAAGAAGGCAGAGGCTGATGCTGCTGATGAGGCTTTTCAATATGCCATTGACGCTTTCGAGTGCTGGTGTGCTGATGAGGCCCGTGTTCGCGTCATCCTTGTGATCAACGTTGACGACTCCATTCAGCCTGAATATATGCACAATATTCATAACAGTAACCACTCTCTGGAATCTGGGTTATAGGCTTTGAGGCAGCCCTCAAGCTACTGTGCCTAGACTACGAAACTATTGCTCTCGTTAGCATCAAATTAGTTGGGGATGATATATATCTCTATTTACACACGTCGAACAATAATAAGATAACGAGAGATTGTATGGAACTGAAAATGATCTGAAGCTTTGACAATTTTCCGTTGCATATAAGTGGTCCTTAATTATGCTACGTGCTGCCGCCCTTTATATATTGCCACAATGTCCTCGCGTAGATATTTGGTTCCCTTGATTTTGCCGATGGACGACGTGTGTGCTTCATCTCGTATCCTTGCATGTGTGCACTCCAAAACCAAAGTGCAAATTGATGGAGAGGTGGTAAGCTAACCATTGACTAACCCTAGCGATTAGTGCCTTCTCCCCCTAGCTTAGACCAACCTTTTTTCTGATGACATATACATGGCCAAACTTGTACTCCAGAATGCCATTTTTCTAACTACAGGGTTGTTGCAGACGCAAACTTTCCTTCTGTTACACCTTGGATCTGAGTTTTACTTAATAAGCATTCCTCGAAACCTACAAGAAACCCATGCCAGTGTTCCACCTCGCATCTTTCTTACTGTTATCGAGGGTTGTCGATGATTCTATACGTAGGGGAAAAAACTCCATCCATATACATATGTTAACTGTTGAGGAACCGTCGCTGACGACCAGTCCGATCGATTCCTCTGCTTAGAACAAATCAATCAATCACAGAAGACAGAATAATTGAACACATAGAGATGTAGAGAGAACTTCTGGTCTTTCTTTATTACTTTCAATTGCATTGCTTGTACAAATATACCGGTATGACTCCCTATTTATAGTCGACAGTGGGGTGCCCATAATGGGCCAGGTCTGCTGGCCTGGACCCAGGTATCCTAACATTAACAATAACTTCAAATGATCTGAACAATTAAGGGACGATCCAGCTCTTGGGCTGGTCGGGTGACCGCCCTAACTCATTGCCCGCAAATAATGGATATGTTGTGGTTTATGGTTTTTAACTCTGACTTGTTAGTTTAATAAATAGTAATTACTGAGAAAAACCAAAAACAAAAAAATGCTGAAAAAGCAAAGAAAAAAAAAGGAGCCGATGACCCAGAAAAAAAGCTTGTGTGAGCCAGTGTAGTTGCTCAGCATTGGTCCGCCACGATTCAAAGGTCTGTGTACGTAGAGGTTGGAAACATGCCTTACCTCATACAAACTCACGGCTATGCCACTGCTTTGTTATGTGCAAGACACGCCACAAATGGCACAGCTTCGAGGACCGTCCAATTGGCTCCCATGGCTGATGCAAAACAGAAGAATGTTTTTAAGAAAATAAGAAGAAATTGAGACCCTCTAAATTCCTCGCGAAGATATCTTGAGCTTCTCACCAGCCATGACCAACGATAGGGCATGTTTTTCTGTGCCGCAGCTGATAGGTTTTAACTGTAACTGATATATATAATAAATAGTACTGACCGATAAAAATTATAAATAAAAATAAATTGAGAAGTCAAAAATTACATACCAATACAAATAAGCCGTCGGAAGCCATTAATCGCAATGCAGACCCGAAGGTGATTGGTATGGGTGGACATAACCTATTTTATGTTTCTTTTCTTTTTTTTTTGAGAGGGAGAGATAGTCTTTTCTTTTTAGCTTCAGCTTCAACTATAACTTTTTTACAGTAAAGTATTTTTCTATAGTAACTAACTTTCTAACGGATTGTCTTTTTAAGGTGGAGTTTACAAGTTAATATAGTAAACACTGTAGCAACTTTATCTAATCGGCCAAAAATATATAGAAGTTTTTCTTACTCCGTACTCTCTCTTACGATTTCTCTATCAGCTATTATTATTTATTAGCTTAAACCAAAAAATACTAGTCATAGCTCAAAATAACAAGCTCAGCTTCAGCTTCTAGCTTATTTTTCATTATTCATAAATTTCATCTTTTTTTAAATTTTTGGCTTTTTTGAGCTTTTTTGCCCGTTCTTATTTTCCTGTATTCGTTCGTGTTGTCTGTAATGAGCTAACATATGTTTTCTATTTTAAATTTTTTTTAAATTTAATTACGCTAAATAAGTCACCTTCAGCTACAGTAAAATTTTAGTCGCTACAGTATAATTTTAGTTATAAACCACAGCTTTTCAGTCTAACCGGGCGGGTCTTACCTTTGTGAGAGGGAGAGATGAGAAGAACCAACAGTTGGCGGCTAGCTACTAGCTGCATGACCAATTTGGTAAATTATAAGGCTAGCCGTCTCCTGGGAATCTTACCCAGGTTAGTACATAGTACTGGTACTTCTACTACAAAGAATCAAAAGTAGTAGTACGACCTGCACAAAACAGCAGAGGAAGGCCGTTGCCACTAAAATAAGAGGACTAAGTATTTTGCACCGAAGGAGCTAGTGGCAATCTTTTTGGCTCAAATGGGGACGGGAGAGATCAGGAGACCTTTCTTGGCTTCAGCTCTGTGCCCATTTGCCTATATATATAGTACAATACTACATATCTCCCTCCCCTGCCTCCTGTTGTTTGTCACTGTTGTGTCTGTGTCCATTCCATTGTTCTGATTTTTTTTTCCTTTCAGCAACTTTTAGTCTCTCGCCTGACTTTTTTCGATCAGCAACTTTTAATTTCTGGCTTCGTTCGAAAATTACTATTTATTAGACTAGTCTAATAAATAGAGGCAAAAAAGTTATAAGCTCCCGCCAGACCTACTGCTGAAATGTGAGTGGGGTTTGCTTGCTTCCCCTCTTTGTGCATCCATTCAATTGTGCTGTGCCCTGCCCTTGCTTTGGTTTGTCCTAGATCCTTTGCATATATACTCTGGTACATACATGGCACATGAGCCTTGTTGCTGAAGAAGTTCTTGGCTTCTGTGCTCTTCTTGGAAATCTTTGGCCTTCTGAACAAATCTGGGGGTCTGATCTTGCCCTCCCTTCTTTTCACGCTGATTTTGATGTGGGCTTCCTCTCGGTGGCAGTCCTCAAAATTGCCCCCCCCCCCCCCCCCATCTTGGTGCCTTTTTTTTTAGTTTCTATATAAGCATTTCCTTTCCTAAAGGAATGAATTTGTTCTTGGACTTTTGCATTAATTTCTTCTAGTAGTTTGAGCCAGTCTCTTGGTTTCTTGGTGCATGTTTCTGTAGGCTATCCACTAGTAGTACACACTTCAATACTTCATACACTTATGTGTCTGCCCCTTGATTCTTCCATCTGTTGTTCTTGTTCCCTTGTGCCTTTTGATTCGGTTCTTGGGAATTTTCCCTGGTGGTTTTGTTTTTTCCCTGCATTTGTTGACTGTTTGTTCTTACCTCTATTTGTACATCACTCTCTCTAATTTGTTTTTTTAATTATTTTGGATGCTTAGTGTCTCTTTAAGCTAAGAAGATCCTACGAAAGCATTGTAGGCCTGCTGCCTTTTGTCTTGGACCCAAGAAAACCCTGACTTTGATTTCCTTGACAAGGCAGCAATGATGAACTTCAAGAGCCCTGAGGGTTTTGGGCAGGTTGCTGCTGTGAGCCAGGCCTCCAATGGAGCTGGAGCCCCAGCGCCATGGTGGGCAGGGTTCCAGCTGCTGTACGGGGAGCCGGCGGCCTTGTCACCGGAGGAGACGCGCCGGGACGGCCAGTTCCATGTTGTGCCGAGAGCTCAGGGCGTGCTGGATCCGGTACTGCCGGTGAAGGCCGGGCAGCCGGTGCCCAAGAGAGGGGCTCCTGAGGTCCTCAAGTTCTCCTTGTTTCAAGGTGAGGTGTTGCTTGTCCCTTTGCAAGTTTGTGGGCTAATTGCAAGAATTTGGCATGGCCTAGTTGGATCTGTGCATGCTACTATGCCAGTGAAGTGAAAGGCTTGCGCGCATTTCATTAAGATATGAGAAGGGAATCTCACAAGGTTGAATTATCCTATATATTGTCATGGAAGACAAGCTTCTATGCTAGTATGCTACTACGCGTGGAGAATAAGCTTCCATCATCTAAATATTGGTAGCCCTTTTTAACTTCATAGGCACCACTCGAGTTTGGTGGGTCACCTTTGTTGTGATCACTTCTCTATTGCCAGTCATGTAGATGAGTTTTAGAATGAAGTGATATCTGAAAGGTTAGGCTCTTCTCCTCATCTGCAAAATCAAGAGCTTGCTGCAATAATTTGTCATGAACTAAATGAATTTGCATATGTTTGTAAAGAATGACAATGCTGTATATGCTACCTGTCATGTCGGAGGAGGGAAATTAGTTGGATTGTCAGATGTTTTGGGGCCATGATGTGTTCTCTGAATACGGTGGCCCCTTACTTTGATACCACTGTTCAATTTATACGGTGGCCTTGGCCTTTTTTGAAGGCTGAGTGATTGGGCATTGAACTTGAAAATAAAAATAAAACAAATGAAATTTGTCTAACTTGTAAGGAATAATCCTGAAGCACTGAAAAAGCTAATCATGCCAAGGGGATTGGGTTAGGATTTAGCTTAAATTTAAACTAGATCGCAACCAAATCCTTCTCATCCAAATAGGCCAATATTTCCATTTTGTTGTAGTTACGTGGATCTCTAATTATCCATGAACAAGTGTTAGTGTTTAGCAACTTGAATATTCGATGGATTTCTATGTCTACCTGTTTCATTCTACATATAAGGATTCGTATGACACTTCTGTGCTTGTGGTTTTGAGAAACTGTAATGTTCAATGAATGCAGAGTCAGGAGGTAAAGGAGAGAAGAACTCAGAGCACTCTGCCACTGTTGCTCTGCAGTTACCGTTCCCTGAATACAATAGTCGTTTTGAGCTTGGTCTTGGTCAATCCATGGTAAGCTTTTCCACCTTGTCTATGAATAGAAAAGAAGATAGCTTCTATTATGTTCACAATGCGGTTGGAAACTATCCAATTTTACAAATCAAAGTTTCTTTGTGAGTATCTTCAGTTCAGTTGCTAACTGACTGCATGTGTTTCAGGTCTCTTCCAATTATCCTTGTGCTGACCAGTGCTATGGCCTACTTACCACTTACGCAATGAAATCAATGGTAGGCTTTAATTAGTTGTATAAATAACATGTCAAAATTTCTATTCGATTGAATCCCTAATTGTATGCAGAACTAGCAAGAAACTAAGATAGTTGCTGTTCACTTGAATTGATAGCTCCTAGTAAATTTTAGTTTGTCAAATTCTGCAAATATTACCTGTTGTGGTACTACTGTTGAATTTATGTGTTGTGAACTGCTTCCTAAACATGTCAAAAAAGTTAACCTGTGCTGAAAGTTGCGCCTGTATGTCCCTATCTTTGGGAAAGCCTAGCTCAGGTGGTGGAAGGTGTGAGTGTACACCCCCGCCACCAAGGTTTGAGCCCTCTTAGCTCGGATTTGTGTCATCGATATGAGATCGGACAGTAAACTTGTAAGCACCTCCGGTCGGATTGGAGGACCGCCAAAGATACGAAGGGACTCAACAAGAATCATACACAAATGGATGAACAAGTGTGTTGCATATGGATGTTCAGGGCTACAAAAATGACGGCCTCCTCCCCACTTACAAGTGACCCTCCCCCAATAATTTGGGTGCCTTTTCTTTTAATTGATATAATACCTAGTTGTTCCTAGGTATTGTCGTACACCCCCGCCACCAAGGTTTGAGCCATCTTGGCTCAGATTTGGGTGATTTTTCTTTTAATTAATGTAATACCTAGTTCCTCCTAGGTATTGTCATTTTCTTTTATGTCCCTGTCTTTAACTGGTATCATCATATCACGTGGAATAGGTTTGGCTTACTCAAGGAACTCAAAAAGGGAACTGCATGCTGTTATATTATAGTGTACTGTCCATCACAACAAAATGGTATCTTTCGGTATCTGCAATGAAACATAGTGGATACAGAAACAGCTTCATGAGTATTACTAAACGCATCATGACAATTTCATGTGTCAACTTTTGTGTCTTACATTGCTATTGGAAAATAGGCCATGGTTTTTCCAATAATGGAGCATATTAAAATTACGTTCCTGACATTTAGATAGAACCATTAGTTCATTAAGGATGTTAGTTAATTTTCTCTGTGATATATGATTCTCTAACGGCCTTCAATTTTGTTTTTCCCGGCTAATGCAGTCTGGTGGGCGAATGCTCCTGCCACTGAATACGCCAGCTGATGCACCAATTTATGTGAATGCAAAGCAGTATGAAGGTATCCTTCGTCGCCGCCGTGCTCGGGCCAAGGCGGAGAGGGAGAATAAGCTGGTGAAAGGTAGAAAGGTGCATGCCTCTTCTCCCAGCTGAGTCCTTAACTATCGTTACACCCACGCCATTGCCATTCCATCCTGTCATGCAGCATTTCTCTCGTCGTTCTCATTGCTACTTCTCATGATGCAGCCGTATCTCCATGAGTCGCGCCATCGTCACGCGGTGCGCCGAGCAAGAGGCTCCGGTGGGCGATTCCTCAACAAAAAGGACACCTTCGGAGGCAGCAAGGAGACAGACTGCACCCCACCTGCTCGCCTGGCCGCATCTCCAGGCTCCGAGATCCTCCTGCGTTCGGAGCTGGGCAACCCACACTCCCGGAGCAGTGCTTCGAGCCTCTCCGGCTCGGAGGGGTCAAGCATGTACGATCACGAAGACGCGGACCAGTACAGCAGCATCGAACACCTCCGGACACCCTTCTTCACCCCGCTTCCGATCATCATGGACGGCGAGCACGGGGCTGCCACCCCCTTCAAGTGGGCCACGCCCGCCGATGGCTGCTGCGAGCTGCTCAAAGCATGAATCGGGGGGATACCCAGACGACCAAATGGAGGACCGGGCGTCGTCCGTTGGCCATGGCCGGGCTCTAGCTCAGGGACTGCCCCTGCCGTCGTTTGGTTGTCTGTAGGCAAATCATTCTTGGCTGGCTCTAATGCGTAGCGGTGCCTTCCACATCACCTACCTGTTCCTGAAACTCTAGAGTGCTGGTTTCAGGGATCCTGTGATGATGGAGCTCCCCATATGCCTGTAAAATAGTATCGAAAGAACTACCACTTGCTAGGAGTGTATGAGTATGAAGTCTGATACCAGGATGATGATCTCTGTCGGAATAAATTCTCCAACTCCATGGATCTTGGAGATGTATTAGAGTCTATTTGAAGCTTGCAAGTATGAAACTTTGTATCTGTTGGAGATGTACGGGAGTAAGTTGGAATTTGTTTGGTTTGTAATGTTGGGTTCGGCTCCGCTTATGCTTTTTGGCTTTTGTCCTTTGCTATAGTAACTAGCTTTTAAGCGATGTATTTTTTTAAAGCGGCGTATACTAGTCGATTGTAGCATCTATTGGAGATGTGCGTTTTTTCAACATTAGGCCTTAAAAAGAATGAAAGTGGGTAAAGTGTTGGAGTCTGATAACATCTATATTGAGGTATGGAAATGTTGTTAGACTACGTGGATGGTCGTAAATTAAGAGACGATGAATAATTTACAAACCATTTGGTAAATAAAGAGATAATGAATAATTGATATTTGGTTTGCTTTGGATTTTGTATTTGTGAAAAACTTGATTGTTTGCAGTGAAAGGCTTTTATCTTGAGTGGTTTTGCACAGTTACAAGTGATTTCAGACCACAGACTTTAGACTACGACCACGATATACTCCGGCCACAGCACTTCGAACACTCTTACGACTACGGCAGACTTCGACCACAACATGAACACGACTACGATTACGGCAGACTTCGACCATGGTATAAACACGACTATGACTACGGTTGGTTTCAACCACGGCAGCTGTCGACCACGTTTGGCTTACGACCACGACAGCTTTGGACCACGTCTGTCTTACGACCACAGCAGTTTTCGACCACGTCTACCTTATGACCACGACAGTTTTCGACCACGTTTGTCTTATGACCACAACAGTTTTCGACCATGTCTGGTTTACGACCACAGCAGCTTTCAACCACGTCTGGCTTACGACCACGGCAGTACAACTATGCTTTTTGGCACCGCTTATACTTTTTGGCTTTTGTTCTTTGTTACAGTAACTAACTTTTAAGCAGTGCGTTTTTTCAAAGCGGCTTGTACTAGTCGATTGTAGTATCTATTGGAGATGTGCGTTTTTTTCAAACTTAGGCCTTAAAAAGGATGAAAGTGGGTAAGACGTTAGGACCTGATAATATCCCTATTGTGGAAATGCCTAGAAGAAATGATGATTGTTTGACTAACTAATTTGTTCAATAACATTTTTAGATTGAACAAGATACCAAACGAGTGACAAAGGAGCACCTTAATACCAATTAGCTAGTGAGCCATCAACAATACCATGGATGTAACATACTAGAGCATACTACGTTCGTGCTCACATCTCAAACCTCATATACAGATCAGAGATAAATTTCTTACCAAACTAATTAACATATCATCCCACTAAATCAAGACATCATATAACTGTGGATCCAAGTTCCAGGAGTTTAAAAGCTTCAAGATGTACCTAGTGACTGGAGAGGTGAGGCGAGACAGCTGCGGGTGTACGGATCAACTAGAGAGGCAGATGATGAGATGACGTAGGGGAGCTTGCCGTCGATGCTGCCTTCTGACCTGATTTTTATTTTCCGGCTGTAAAGGCCTAATCCGGATGTATTTTATTGTGTTATCGGCCCATCCAAGCAAATTATTGGTAAATTATTGCAGCTCAGACCGGAAAAATTTAGGGGTCCATATTTTACACCGGTTTTGGGTACAAAACTGGCCATCCAAACAGGCCCCAAGTGGAATTGGGCCGTTAAACAACTCGGCCCGCCAAAGTCGCCACCTCAGCACGGCAGGGCTCGGCTCGACTCCACACACTGGCGCCGCCGAACTCGCAAACTCTCCTGACTTGCCGTGGTGGTGGAGATGGGAGGCGGCGGCGGGAGGAAGGATCGCGGCGGGGGCCTCGGCCGAGCGCTGGTCCGGCAGCGCAACAAGGCCGCCGCGGCCGCCAAGGAGAGGGGCCAGGCGCTCATCCTGTCCCGCCGCGCGCAGCAGCCGCCGCCGCTCGAGTCCGTCATCGACGTCAGCGACATCGACGCCGTCCTCCAGCGAGCAGCCGAAAAGGAGATCCTACTAGGCGGCGACGATGCCCACGACGCTTCCCTGACCACCGGTTCCGGCCTAATCGATCTGTAAGCGCCCGGGAGAAAAAAAAAGGGGTATCTTTAATGTTCGACGAATTGCCTCTCAGGCAGCTGGTATTTGCATTGCAGGGATGGGACGGGGGAGACGGAGGAGGAGAGGCGGCGGCTGCGGGAGGAGCAGGAGGCCCTGCACGCGGGCAGCCTCAAGGTGCCCCGCCGGTGAGTGCTCAGCACCGTTTCTTTTCTTTTGATCTTGTGAAGTGGGATGAGTGATGTATGGGTGATTGGAATCTTTTCAGGCCGCCGTGGACTGCTCAGATGACGGTGGAGGAGCTCGATGCCAACGAGAGGCGGGCCTTCCTGGAGTGGCGGAGGATCCTCGCGAGGTTGGTGTAGTTGGTTTCCGTTGTTTCTATGCACATTGAATGTTTGCCTAGGAGAGATGTTGATGCTTCCCGTAAAACGGTAGTAAGTTGTCAAATAGTTGGAGAACAACTTATGCTTGGTTGTTGTAGAACTGAGTAGAGTCAACCGTGGAGTTTCATTGATGTGAACCACAAGTATATATACATGTACAATGGAGGAGAGTGCTAACTATCTGGTCCTATATTCCTGGCGGAGTGGCCACTACGCGTAGGCATAGGAAGTCGTTGTGCTAACACCCCCCCTCAGTCTCGGCAGTGCCTTGCGCGACGCAGAGACTGTCTCGAAAATCATTGTACAACGAAGATGGGAGACCCTTTGTAAAAATGTCCGCAAACTGTCGTGCGCTGGGAATCGGCAGAACGCGAAGCTCCCCGATGGCAACCTTGTCGCGAACAAAGTGGATGTCAAGTTCGATGTGCTTTGTACGCCGATGATGAACTGGGTTCCGCGCCATGTACACCGAAGACACATTGTCGCAGTACACAACGGTGGCGCCCGCGATGTCGCAGTGAAGCTCACCAAGGAGTTGTCGCAGCCAGGAGCACTCCGCCACGGCGTTGGCGACGCCTCTGTACTCGGCCTCCGCGCTAGAACGCGAGACTGTAGTTTGTCGCTTGGACGACCAGGAGAGCAGCGAATCACCAAGGAACACGGCGAACCCCGACGTAGAACGACGAGTGTCCGGGCAACCGGCCCAGTCGGCGTCGGTGTAAGCTGTAAGGCGAGGTGTTGGCGCCGCATGGAGGTGTAGTCCGTAGCCTATGGTGCCCTTGACGTAGCGGAGAATCCTCTTGAGCATTGCGAGATGCACATCCCGTGGCGCGTGCATATGTAGACAGACTTGCTGAACGGCGTACGCAAGATCCGGCCGGGTTAGTGTCAAGTATTGAAGCGCCCCAGCCATACTTCGGTACCACGACGCGTCGGCGATAAGTTCGCCATCGTGGGCGGACGGCTTTGCCGTTGCTTCAGCTGGAGTAGACACGGGCTTGCAGTTGCTCATACAAGCACGATCAAGAACCTCGGCGGCATACTTGGCTTGCGACAGGAAGAACCCGTGCGCGCTCCGCGTGACAGCAATACCAAGGAAGTAGCGCACTGGACCCATGTCCTTGACAGCGAAAGCAGTCTTCAGCTGAGCCACCACATGCTGCAGGAGGCGAGACGAGGATGCTGACAGGATCATGTCGTCGACGTAGAGTAGGAGGTACGCCATGTCCGCCCCGCGCCGGAGAACGAAGAGGGACGAGTCGGACTTGGATTGAACAAATCCCAAGCTCGTGATGAAGTCGACAAAACGCAGGAACCACTGTCGAGGCGCTTGACGAAGCCCGTAGAGCGATCGAGAGAGGAGGCAGACATCACGAGGGCGAGCCTGATCTACGAACCCGCACGGCTGTTGACAGTACACCTGCTCGTTGAGGTTTCCGTGCAAGAAAGCGTTGGAGACATCGAGCTGGTGCGCAGGCCATTGCTTTGTCGCCACGAGGGTGAGCACCGTCCGAATGGTCGCCGGCTTGACGATGGGAGAGAAGGTTTCACCGAAGTCGATGCCCGGGCGTTGGTGAAACCCGCGCACGACCCAGCGTGCCTTGTATCGTTCCAAGGTGCCGTCAGCGTTCAGTTTGTGTTTGAAAACCCACTTGCCGGTGATGATACGAGCGCCGTCGGGGCGCGGCGTGAGCGTCCAGGTGTTGTTGGCGAGGAGGGCATCGAACTCGGCTTGCATGGCAGCACGCCAGTTCGGATCCTGGAGGGCCTGCCGAACGGAGGTCGGAACAGGTGAGACAGGAGTGGACAACGTAGTCAGAACGTACCGAGGGTTCGGCTTGAAGACGCCGGCCTTCGACCGAGTCACCATCTGATGGCGCGGCGGATCTGAAGTCGAAGGAGGTGGTGTTGCGGCGGCATCCGTCGTCGGTGGTGCAGTACGAAGTAATGGTGTGGCAGCTGCGCTGGGAGGCGATGGAGAGGGTTGTACGTGTACCGATGTCGAGGGCGTCGTCGTCGCATGAGCCGGCGAAGCCGCAGGTTGATGCCGTGACGGGTGGAGATGGAGCGGCACGTCGTCGAGCGTAGGTGGAACGGACGGTACGGGGCGTCGATCGGAGCATGTGGAACCGTCGCGGAAGGGGAACACCGTCTCGTCGAACACCACATGCCAGGAAGTGATGACGCGACGTGTGGCAATGTCGAGGCAGCGGTAGCCACGATGATCGCCGGGATAGCCGAGGAAGATGCATGGCATCGACCGCGGCTGAAGCTTGTGCGACGTGGTGGCCGATAAATTGGGGAAGCATAGGCACCCGAATACGCGGAGGTCAGCGTAGCGAGGCGGCGTACGAAGCAGCAGCTCTTGCGGGGTGAGGTCACCGGTGGCGCGACACGGGCGACAGTTCAGGAGCAAGGTGGCCGTGTTCAAGGCCTCCGCCCAGTAAGTCGTCGGCGCTGCGCTGTGGAAGAGCAAGGTACAAACGCAGTCATTGATCGTGCGAAGGATACGTTCAGCCTTCCCGTTTTGCTGAGAGGTGTGTGGACAGGAGAGCCGGAATTGAGTGCCCTGACTAGCGAGAAAGAGACGCATTGCTGTGGAATCAAACTCACGGCCGTTGTCCGTTTGGAGAGCAAGAACAGGGAGATGAAACTGAGTGCGCACGTAGGCAAAGAATGAGTAGATGATGGGGAACACCTTTGATTTGTTGTGAACAGGGAAGGTCCAAATATAATGTGTGTAATCATCGAGGAGAACAACATAGTATTTGTAGCCGGAATTACTGTAAACTGGCGATGTCCATACATCCGAATGAAGAAGTTGGAAGGGAAAGTAACTAACTGAAGTAGAAGAAGTAAAAGGCTGACGAACATGTTTGCCCAATTGACAGGAAGTGCAGACATGCGTCAGAGACTTATTACATGTGAAATCAAAGTGCCGAAGAAGCTTGGAGAACGAAGAGGCTCCCGGATGGCCAAGACGGGCGTGCCATAGATCCACTGATGCGGAGGCTGTGAGAGACTGGTGTTGGGGCAGGCGTAGAGGGTACAGCTCGCCGACACTTTCACATCGGAGCATCACCATTTTGGTTGGAAGAGCCTTGATAGAGAAGCCAGTGGAGTCAAATTCAACGGAAACATTGTTGTCACGAGTAAGTTTGCGCACAGAAATGAGATTCTTTATCAAAGGAGGAGAAACAAGCACACCATCTAGAGAAAGAGGCGCACTGGCTGTAGGAATGGTGGCGGCGGCTGTGTGCGTAACAGGCAGGCGCGCGCCGTTTCCAACAGTGATGTAAGAGGAGAAAGGTAGAGGACGAGGGGAAAAGAGGGTACCTGGAGCCGAGGACATGTGGGCGGAGGCACCCGTGTCAAGGTACCACTCGCTCGAGCTTGGTGGAGGATTGGTGGCGACGCCAGCGGACTGCAGAGCGGAGTACAACGCCGACTGATCCCAGCAGCCGGCAGGACCTGCGCTGGTGTTCTCAGCGTGGGCGGGAAGCATTGGCGGATACTGGGCCAACATGGCGTGCTGGGGTTGGAACGGAGGACGCGGGCCCAGCAATCCGCCACCCGGAGCTCGGAAGGGCATGGGCCAGGCTTGCACAAGACCAGTCCAGGGGTTGTAGCCGGGCACCCAGGCGCCGGCCGCAGGAGGGCGCTGAGAGGCGCCGCCGCCGTGTGATGGAGTCGAGGCAGATCCGGAACCGGAGCCGGAGCTACCGCGACCTTTCTTCTTGGATTTGCCCTTGGACCGTTGACTGGAGCCCCCGTCGGTGGAGAAAGAGGAGGTCCTGGTGTCTGCAGAAGGGCCGTGGCCGGCGACGAGCGCTTGTTCCGCCTCGGCCTTGTCGTCGTGTTGCATCTGGATCTCCTCAAGCAGCAGATAGGACCGCGCGCTCATGAAGGTGTGCGGCGGAAACTTGGAGGTGATCACGGGCTTCACATGGCGGTACTTGGGGCTCAGGCCTCGGAGGAGATTGAGGACCTGACTTGGTTCGGAAACCGGGTGCCCAACGTCGCGAAGCCCATCCGCGAGCTGCTTCAGACGGGAGCAATATTGCCCGATTGTCAGATCACCTTGGTGGAGGGAGCGGAACTCGGCCTCGATGTAGACGGCGCGTTGAAGCTCGTTGTCGCGGAAGAGACCCTCGATGGCGTTCCAGATAGTGAACGCCGACGAGTGGGGCTTGTGGACGATGTCGAAGATGTCCTTGGTGACGGTTGTGTAGAGCCAGTTGACGACGCTGTGGTCGAGCATGCGCCATTCGGCGTCGCGTGTGTCGAGAGACGGTGGGGAGCGCACATGATCCTCAAGCCCGAACTTGCCGAGGACGGAGTCGAAGAAGCAACGCCACTGGTTGTAGTTCGGCTCCGCCATATCGAGTAGGATGGGTACGTGCGACCGGATGTTGACGGCCTGCACGACCGTCGAAGCAGCAAGCTGAGGGTGAGGAGCGACGACGGAGGTAGCATCGCTGGAGGAACCGGAGGAGTGGGTGGGAGACGCCATTGTATGTTGCGGCGCGGAACGCGACGGCCGGCGGCGCAAGTAGTAGAGAGGAGAGCGGAAGCGGGGAATTAGGATCTGGGGGTAACTGATACCATGTAGAACTGAGTAGAGTCAACCGTGGAGTTTCATTGATGTGAACCACAAGTATATATACATGTACAATGGAGGAGAGTGCTAACTATCTGGTCCTATATTCCTGGCGGAGTGGCCACTACGCGTAGGCATAGGAAGTCGTTGTGCTAACAGTTGTAAATGTTTGGAGAGAGAAATACCTAACCTGGTTCGTGATTTTTGGGCATTGCAAAGTGCCGCAAGTGAAGTGCTAATTAAGTATTGTACAGTATCTAATTGAAACGTATATGTACATTTAATTTGTGTCTTGGGCTTAAAAAAAAAGTAAAACCTATGTTAAGGAACTAAAAAATGTACATGCTCGCTTGAGTGAACTACGGAATTGAGGTCTTTTGAATGTTTTAGCATGTAGTCCATCTAAGTCAAACTTTAAGTTAGCTGATTCTAAAAGGAAATTTGTTCTGCAGATTGGAAGAGAATGAAGAACTTGTACTTACACCTTTTGAGAAGAACATTGATATCTGGAGACAGCTCTGGAGAGTACTTGAACGCAGTGATTTGGTTAGTACATCTATCTGAGAAATCTATTGTACAATTTGGTTAGTACGTTAGAGTGGACTCATTATTCATTTATCTCACTTTTCAACCAGTTTCACATCACCAGGACAATGCTCCATCTTTTTCAGCATCTCACAGTTTTTCAGTGCATGAGTACATGCATGTGCACACTCACTCATCATTGGCAACATCTTGTACATTTATTTTGTAAACCGTGTGCCTAATGTGGCCCCATTTGAATTACTGAGTTACATATGATATGTGATTTTTATCTGTTATTAAGTTAAAATCATCATACTTTATTTTTTTAGTAGTATAGTCTTCTGTGTGAATGACCAATTCTATTCCTTTTTCTTTGAATGAGATGAGTAGTGAGTAACTGACATTTCAGGAAATAATGTGAAAGTACTGACTGTTTTCCTCCTTTATTGAAGCTGGTCATGGTCGTCGATGCTCGAGATCCCTTGTTCTACCATTGCCCTGATCTTGAGGTACTTAGTTCAAAAGAATCCAGTACTAAAAACATTTCAACTCTTTTTGAGTTTAACTTACATGGTTGTCCATTTGAATAGGTAGTCAATAAATTCCCATTGAGGCTAGATGACCAGTGACTAGAGTAGCCAACTTTTCGCAACTGCTGATTACTTTGTGGTTATCTCAAAGCATTAGAAGCCAATTTGTCATGAAATTTCATTGCCGCTCGAAACTTAAACTGCAATATTATATTCATAGCATGATCAGTAGTTTCATACTTTGTTGTGGATGTTGCCTTTATTCTCAGACACATTATTTTCTAGATTGTTCAGCCACAGGCATAAAGATATGGCATCTTTTAAAAATGTACTTGTGACGCAATTGTATATGTTTCTTTTGTCAGATTGCCTTTGTATCAGTATCATAAATGCTGTACTGATTTATGATTTTTGGTGTTATTATGTACCAATGGCATAAGGTTTAAATACTTGTTTTTGTGTGTTTCAATGCTGGTATCACGTGGTGATGTGTTGCGGTTTCTTGTGGATAGTTAATTTTTTTTATCAAAACGGGCTGACTAATCCCAACATGTGTTTGAGCGATGTTCTATCTCCTCTGACAATGTGAGGAGGTGCCTGCTGGTTTGTGACATGGCACCACTTTAAACCCACATTATTGTTAGTTTGTGATGTTACCTCATTGGGAATTGTGGTAAATATGATTTGTGGTTTTTGAGAGACTAGCTGTGAGCTAACATAGAAGAGATATTTTCTCTGCTGGTATAGAACTGTTGTGTTTGTTTTATGGTATTGTGGAATTTTGCAGTTCTCTGTTGTCTTCTGACATGTCTTTGCCTATGCTCTAAGGTATACGCACAGGAAATCGATGAGCACAAGAGAACATTGCTCCTTGTGAACAAGGCTGATCTTTTACCGCTGAATGTCAGGTTAGTAGCTCCTTGAGGTGCATCTTTTGATTTCCCAGGTACCTTTATTGTCTGTTGTAACCCATGACATATTTTCTCAACTTGAAAAAAAACTGCAGGCAGAAATGGGCAGAATACTTTAAGCAACATGATATTCTTTATCTATTCTGGTCTGCTAAAGCTGCTACCGCTGCTTTAGAGGATAAAAAGATAAGCGGCTACTCCATGGAAGACTCAAATGCACCAGATCTTGACACCAAGATATATGGCCGGGATGAACTCCTGGTGAGGTTGCAGGGTGAAGCGGAGTATATTGTGAGCCAAAAGGGAGCATCAACTGCTGTAGAGGATCATGATTCTAGTTCTTCTGATTCTGTCTTGGGTCGACCCAAACATGTGGTTGTCGGATTTGTTGGTTATCCAAATGTTGGGAAGAGTTCAACTATCAATGCTTTGGTAGGTCAGAAGAGAACCGGTGTAACCTCTACACCTGGCAAGACCAAGCATTTCCAGACACTGATAATCTCAGAAGAGCTCATGCTCTGCGATTGTCCTGGCCTGGTCTTCCCTTCCTTTTCAAGCTCAAGGCATGAGATGGTAGCCTGTGGTGTCTTGCCGATTGATAGAATGACAAAGCACAGGGGGGCAATTCAGGTGGTGGCAAATCGTGTGCCCAGAGATGTCCTAGAACAGATTTACAAAATCACCCTGCCAAAGCCCAAGGCATATGAACAGCCTTCTCAGCCACCAACTGCCGCTGAGCTGTTGCGGGCGTACTGTACATCTCGAGGGCATGTCAGCCATGCTGGGCTGCCTGATGAGACCAGGGCTGCTCGACAGATACTGAAGGATTACATCGATGGAAAAATCCCACACTTTGAGCTTCCTCCTGGCGAGACAGATGCTCTTACTGACCCAGAGGACACCACTGACCTGGAAGGCTCAATCACTGTAGCAGCTGATTCATCAGAGCACTGTGCTTCTGATGAACAGGATGAAGAAATCAATCGAGCTGACCCAAACATTAGTCATGTCCTAAGCGACCTTGAATCTTTCGACCTGCATGGCGAAGTATCCAAGAATTCTACAAAGAAGAAAGAGCCGTCCTACAAGCACCACAAGAAACCCCAGAGGAAGAAGGACCGCTCATGGAGGGTTGGAAACGATGGCGCTGATGGAACGGCGGTTGTAAGGGTGTTTCAGAAACCCGCTGTTAATTTTGCTACTATTAGCACTAGCGTTATAGGCTAGTGCTTCATTTTTGCTGGCGGCTGTACAAGTATTTCCCAATCCGTGTGGATGGAAAATGGTCCTAACTGCATACTTATCACCCCAAAAATATTTCCCATTTTGTTTAACTTTTGTTTGCTACGGTCTCTGTGTGGCGACACTACGCCCTGAGTTTCTTTGTCTAAGCTAGTTTTCATAGCAGTTTGCCTGAGATATGGAAGCTAAATTTATGAAGATCGGTACCTTTATCCCTCAGCAAATCATTGTGTTCAGTCTGTGTTGCTGATTTTGTTTCAAAGTGAAGCAAAAAAGTATAGTTCCTGACATATAAGTTTATAGTGTTATTGAGGTGTTAACGTGCCATCAGGCACATAGTTCCATGGTTATTGAGGTGTTAACGTGCAATTTTCTCCCATTTCCATGAACTTTATTTTCAGAAAAAATGCTGATGTCTTCTCTGCCAAGCAGAGAACCGAACAGCTTTAGCACCATGGGTTTGATCACTTAAAAGCTCAACGGCAAAGCTTACACAGAGCCCTAAGAATGTTAAACACAAAACGCTTCAATCTACAGCTAATTCAAACAAGATTCTCCTCAGATTTGCTGACAAATACGCAGAACCTGACTGAGAATAGCAGCAAGTCCTATCATCATTATGTTGGGTTGATCTCGGCTAACCGTTCCCAAGATTGCAGGGAGGCTATGCCTCCACTCGCTCCCTGATCGGAGGCGCAACCGACCCTCGTTTGGTTTCGATCCCGGTCACATAGCGCCATATAAAACAGGGGATTCGGTAGGGGTTTTACACACACGTTGTTCAAGCCTCGAAGATCCTGCACAGACCCGATCTACTAACATGCGCTAAGGTGGACGAAGACCGGGCCTCCTTCGTCCCCGTCCACAGCATCGGCTACACCGTCGGCAACCTCGGCATCACCGACATCGCCGATCACCCCCCATGGCATCTCCTAGTTCGGGTATGTTGACGCTTCCGCTCTAAGTATCTAGCTAGGTGTTCATGTTTGAGCCTAGGGTTAAGCTTATTGTTCATGTTTAGACTTAGATTAGTATTAGCATTTGGTATCAGAGCCACCCTAGTAGCATCATGAACACTAATTAAGCCCCAACCGAACTCGGATCTAGGATTAGAGGCTCGGACCTAAGGTTTAATGGCTCGGTTTAGCAATTAGAAGGAGGGGATCTAAGAATCTTTTGCAAAACCCGAATGAAAATCCCCAAATCCAACCTCCCAAACCCTCAAACCCGAATGAAATTTTAGATCGGTGGAGGAAAACTTACGGTTTTTTGGATCCCGGTTACCTCCAGTCACGGGCGCTGCCGTAGCTCCACTCGACGGCCACGCGCAACCTTGGTCGCACGCGCGCTCCAGCGAGGAGGGCTGCGGAGGCGCCGCCTCACGCCGCCGCCGATGCCGCCTCCGGCCCATCCGCGCTCTCCTCTCCGCCGTGTCGCTCTTCGCGAGTGCGCCGCCGTCGCCGCGCTGCCGCTCCACGCGAGCGTCACCGCCGACGCAATGCTGTCGTCCGTGTTTTTCGCAAGGAGGCGGGCACAAATGAGCTAGGGTTAGGGTTTTCGGGGCCTTTATCTCAGCCGCACGTGCGCCCGGCTGTCCGATCAAATCCGACGGAGCTCCTGAGCCTTGGTGTTATGGCGCGCGCGCTCGGCCGTTCGATGGAGATCCGACAGCGCGCGCGTGAAGCTCCATTTTGATTTGGGCCGTGCGCGTGAGATTCGGCCTGCGCGCGTGAGTTTTGGGCCGTCCGCATGCGCGTGCACCTTTTTTTGGGCTACCGTGCGCGATTTTTCGGCCGAACATGATTTTTGGGTTGTGCGCGAAATTTTCGGGCGCGCATGTTTTTTGGTCGAGCGCTTTTTTTGTGGGCCATGAGCGTGTTTTTGGGCCGGCTTTCTTTGGGGCCAGCTACAATAGTATTTTTTCCCTTTTTTCCAATGCATTTTTCTTTTATTTAAGTGTACCTTTTGTGCACTGTTTTAATTATTTTCAGTTGCCCAAATTACGATGTACCATTACCATATTATTATGTCTTATCTCTGATTAAAATTGAACCAACGAGACATTTTAATTAGAGATTTTTATGCTTTATTTTAGCATTATGTATGCATATGACTACATTTTGACCAACGTTGATTGTAATCATGTGTCGCCATATAAATTGTTAAGTTCTTTTTTATTTTCTGCCCAACGATGATATGAATTAGGACTATAGTTTTTGCATGTTATTAATCAGACCAACGTAGGGTTAATTGCATGCAATTTATATTCTTATGTTATTTCTAATTTTTGACATGTATTTTGATATTCAGCAATAAATGCTTCAAATGTTGAAGCCACAATTGACAATATTGAGCAGCTCACGGGGAGCAATTTTCTCACATGGAAAGGAAGAATTCATGTTGTTCTTGGAGTTTTGGACCTTAATTACGCTTTAAGGGTAACCGCTCCCGTTCCCCCCACCGAAGGTGTGGAAAATTATGATGAGAAAAAGAAAATTTATGAAACTAATACTGAGAAATGGGAACGGTCCAACCGTCTATCACTAATGATTATGAAAATATCTATCTCAGTTGGGATCAGGGGAGCAATCCCTGATTTCGAAAATGCTAAAGAGTATTTGGCCTCAATAGAGGAGAAATTTACAGGCCCCACTAAAGTTTATGCCAATACTTTGATCCAGAGGCTCTTAACCACTAAGTATGATGGGTCCAGCAGCACAAGAGAACATATTATGATGATGACCGATATGGCAGAAAAGCTCAAGGGCATGGACATGGAGATATCTGATGGTTTCCTAGTCCATTTTATCATGACTTCTCTTCCTTCTGAGTACACGGCATTTAAGATTAATTACAATACTCAGAAAGAAAATGGAGCATTAGCGATTTAATCGCCATGTGTGTCCAGGAGGAAGAAAGAATAAGGACAGAAAAGAGGGATTTTGCGCTTCATGTTGGTGGCTCTAACAAAACGAAGTTCCAAGGATGCGAGGTCAGGCGTGTTCTGGTCGATGGAGGAAGCTCCGCGAACATCCTGTTCGCCGCGGCCTTCGACCAGATGGGGATCCCTCGGAGTCGATTGGGCCCTTCAGGCATCCCGCTGCAAAGCTTTGGAGGGCAGCCTTTGCGCGCTTTGGGCCAGATATGCCTCCAAGTCTCCTTCGGCCAAAACGACAACGTGAGGATCGAAGACGCCATCTTCGACGTCGTCGACATCGCATACCCCTACAACGTCATATTGGGGCGGCCGCTCCTGAATACTCTCGGGGCGGTTCCGCACCACGGCTTCCTGTGCATGAAGCTTACCGGACCGCGGGCCATCATCATCGTCCATGGCGACCAGGACATGGCTCAGCGCATAGAGCTTGGCACCAAGGGTCCAGGCCACACGGCTCGCTAAGGCATCTAGGCCGGGTGGGCAGGTGCGGAGCCCCCGAGCGCCCCCGGAGAGCGTCTCGCGCTCCTCGGGCACAAAGTTGTCCCAGCCGCAGCGGTTCGTCGGCAGTCGCCCCCGTCCTCATAGCGGTTAGTGGTCGGTATCCCCTTTTTGGTAATTGCTCACCCGCGCAAACGGGAATTTAATAAAGTTCACCGTTTGCACAAATTCTTGTTCTTCGCAACAAAGGCACGCGTTCGCACGCGCACTCTCTGTCAAAGATACGGGTATGAGTATAAACAAAGACACGCGTTCGCGCGCGCACTCTCCGTCAAAGATACGGATATGAGTATAAACAAAGACACGCGTTCGCGCGCGCACTCTCCGTCAAAGATACGGGTATGAGTATAAACCAAGACACGTGTATGAGTATACGCCTCCACTCGCGCCTTGATCGGAGGCGCAACATACTCTCATTTGGTTTCGGTACCGGTCATCTAGCGCCATACAAAACAGGGATTCGGCAGGGGTTTTACACACACGTTGTTCAAGCCTCGAAGATCCCGCACAGACCCGATCTACTAACGCGCGCTAAGGTGGACGAAGACCAGGCCTCCTTCGTCCCCATCCACGACATCGGCTACACCGTCGGCAACCTCGGCATCACCGACATCGCCGATCACCCCCATAGCATCTCCTAGTTCGGGTATGTTGACGCTTCCGTTCTAAGTATCTAGCTAGGTGTTCATGTTTGAGCATAGGATTAAGCCTATTGTTCATGTTTAGACTTAGATTAGTATTAGCATGCATAATGCACAGGATCAGATCAGCATACAACAATCAGATCGAGCACCTGCAAATAATACTCGTTCCTGGACACAGACTGCCCATGCTCTTGCCAATCGTATGCTAAACACAATATGCATTCAAATCAGAACAAGAGCCAGCGCACGGGGCAAAGCATTTATATAACGGACTAATGCAAGAACAAACGAAGCCAATTGTCATCGAAACATGAGATTATTAAAGCATGAGATCCCCATATAATTCACCAGGGTTATAACTCAGGACACGCGTATAATTTCCACCCAAAGAATGACATTTTCTTGGAGAGACCAGAGATCAATCTCTCCCTCCCATCTTGCAGATCACGGTTAAGTAACTAATCATCGAAAAAGAAACGAATTCACTTCTGAAACGCCAAAAATCATCGCAAGATCCCACCTTTCTCGCCCAATTAGGCCGCAGGATCTTCCTTTTCCGAGACCACAACTTCCGCCTGCTGCTTCTTGTCGCCTTCTTCCTCCGCCGGCGGCGGCGGCGAGGACGGGGTGAGGGAGGGCTCGGAGGCTTCGCGGGCCTTGGCGGCCTCGAGGTCCTCGGCCATGGCGCGCTCGGCGCGGAGGATGGGCTCGTAGTAGTCGGCGTGCGCGTCCATGCACCTGCGCAGCGCGGCGGTGGCCTCGTAGCAGCGCTCGACGACGTCGCCGCCCGCCGCCTCCGCCTCCTCCACGCACTTCTCCCACCCCACGAACTCCTCCTTGCACCCGCCGCCCTTCATGAACAGACAGAACCCGCACTCCCCTTCCTCCTCCACCTCCCCCTCCCCGTCGCTGGCTTCCTTGGCGGCATCCACGACCACCGTCTCGCCCTCCTCGCCAGCGCCGCCGCCGCCGCCGGAGTCCGCCGAGGCCTCATCCGCATCGCCGCCGTGCACGGTTTCAGCCGCGGCGGCGCGTTGGGTCTCTTCTTTGGCTGGCGGATGGGCGGGGGCGGCGGCGGCGAGTCCCATGGCGTTAGGGTTTTTGGGGCTCGGATCAGAGCCGTGCCGAGGTGAAGCTTAAACCCTGTACTAATTATTATTACGATTGGGCCTAAGCATGGGTAGAAAGAGCCCAGCCCGGCGAGTCTGGCCTGGTAATACTTTGCCGTGGTCGCAAGGTTTGGGTGGTTCCATGGCTGGATTGCCCGACTCCAAACTGTAGGCCGGCCCGTGAACGTGAAAAAAAAAACGAAAATGCTTCTTTTTCCAAGATCTCAGGGACTATTCTTTTCGGCTGCGGCTTATAGTTTTTAGCTGAAATTTTTGAATTTTGACTGTTTATTGTACAGATTACAGAGAGATAGATACTCACTTACGATTTTGGTTGGTACAGATGTTGGACTTTTAACGTGTAGATCGTTTAACTTGGAGACCCCGTCTTGAGAAAATACTCCGTTTGAATTTTTGAATGTTGGTTTTTTTCTTGTACATATTATAGGTACACGAATTACCTTCCTCGCTAAATGTGCCTTGAGATTGATGCAAACTTCTAAAATTCAAACCATTGTCTTATCTTCTAATCATTATAATGTTCTTGCATAAATCCCAGAGCATTTTTTTAGACCAATCTTGGAGCGCTTTAAGACAGTACATGTACCCATATGCACATGTGATTTTGCATTTTTTTTCCAAAGCCGTATTCTATCTAGAATCCGTATGGTCAAAGTTGTAAAACATTGGCCATTAATATATATTAAGTATATAAATTGACTACATAAAAATAATATTATTTAATTTATCTTGCAAAATACTTTATAATGTATTGTTTTTATTATTTTTATTAGTATATCATGATACAAAATCAGTGTCAAAAGTGCTACATTAAATACCGTAGAAAGTCAAAACGTACTTATATTTTGGGACATCGGGAGTATCCATGTTAACAGCTTTTGCTAATTTGGTCATACTTTGTTCGATCCACGTCGACACCAACTCCTTTTGGTGCTGTCCTAAATGATTTTGGCTTCTAATCTTTTTGGATTTCAATTTATTTAAATAAAAAACTAACAACCACTACAGTGCAATTTCAATCATAAATTAAAAACTTAATCTGAAAATCAGTTGGAGTGGGACCATAGTTTAGTAGACACGTAGTACGCAAAAGTTTGTGTATATAACATTGCTACTGTCTGGTCTTTGGGCACATATGGACTGCTCTTAAATGGTAGAGATGTTTCTTACAGCTTTTGTGATACTTCACACAATACAAAAAATTATAGAAACAATATTTTTATACGTGACCGCTATCCGTGACAGCTCTTTTGCCCCTGTTGACACGATGCTGCGATAACCGCTAGTTAAACCACACTGATCGCCACCATAAACTGTACCACACAGATATTTATCGTTTTTTCTAGGCTCCCATGGGGGAATCCAAGAACATTAGAAAAAGGAAGGGTGTAGAGAATTGGTCAACCCATATTTTGGAAATTTTCACGCATGTCGCTTCTGAGCCGGCGGCTGATTGCGATCGGCCCACGCTGACGAGTTCCTGGTCGGCTACCTCCGCTTCCTTCGTCCTCAGCTTTTGCTGGATGTCCAATCCCGACAGCGAAGTAACCGATAGTAAAATCCTGGACTGTGTTTTTTTTTCTTAGATTTTTGGCTTTAGATTTTTGTCCCCTCTAAAAATCAAAATAAATAAAATAATTTTTAAGATAAAATCTTAAATGACTTTTCCAAATCCACAACCCGTCAAACAAAATTCAACCTGCAATGGTTTACCGGCGTGCGGCGTGCTCTGCAGGGTGGACGGCGCGCTCGACCACGTCGGTCTCAGAACATTCCCGTTTTACTTTCCGTTTCCAAGATGTTCTGCGCGCGGTATTCTGCAGGGGATCTCGTGTGGTTGAAATCCCAAGCCTTTCTTTCCCTCGCTTTTGCGGTTTTGGGGTGGCTATACAGAAGCTTCGTGGTGCTTGTGTCGCCGTCGAGTGTATCAGGCTTTGTCCCAGCAGGGTACTACAATCCTAGGATAGTTTCGGCACATGATGAAACATGAATGTGACATGGGAATAATGAAAGAGAATTGTAATTAGCCCAAGTAACTTATGTCATGTTTTTGTCAAAAATCGGCTCATACGTGAGTGAAGAAATATCAGCAATCTCTTATGTATCTGTCACTGGATCGAAGAGAGACACTTTTGACTGCCAAACACCGTAGCAATCACATATGATCGGGGGCTATACATAGTTGGGGGCTTAGGGACATTAGGGAGGGAGAGCAACAGCGTTTGGAGGTTGAAGATGAGCCACCGTGTGAATCGAAACTTAGTTAGATTCGCATGTTTCACATTGTTTCTTTTCCATTTTCATTTAGTATGAAATTAGATTGCACAAGACCGTTATATGTATTTTTTATACGCTTGTCTCATGTTAGAGCGCCTCCTATATTTTCCTTTCGTACATATGATGCAGCTTCCGCAGTTTCATAGTAAAGTCTAAAGTGTGTAACGATCGGTGTAAGATTGTTGGGTTTTTCCCTTCAAAGACATGGGCATAAGCGCATGGTAGTGCGTGAAGCGCTGAACATTGGTCTCATGTTGGAGCTCTCCTGTGTCAGCTAATTAAAAGCAAGGTGTTCGTATTGCTTCTGCTTAGAGATACTAGAAGATAATATGAACACTTGACTTTTCGAAACGGTTTCTCCACTTCTCTCGCTCTGAGGATAAAGTAGGGGTTCACAAACGCATCACGCACCCCATTTCTCTTGCTCCCGTCTCGTGCACGTATCTCTCCATCGCATTTCCCACTACTCACCATCTTCTTCTAAAAACCACTTCTATTTATTTTCAACCAAAAGCTATGCACCTAATATAAGGCATATTCTTTTTGGCTGAGGCTTATGGCTTTTGGACTGTTTATGCGAGAGATTACAGAGTAATAGAAATTCACATGCGGTTTTTGCCAATATAAATGAAGTACATACAGTATGTACTATAATTAACTAGTAGACTCTATCTTAAAAAACACTTTGTTTAAAAACTAGTTACTGTAGAAAAAAAATCAAAAGCTAAAAAAGAACATGGCCATAAACATACCATATTAGTGCCAGCTCCAGCACCCAATATTCTACTATAATCAACATTTTTTTAATCAACAAACATTTAAACGGGAGCTTTATTCCAAACTTTCGGCCGAATCAAATATAGCGAGGTGGGGCCAGGCCCTATACCACCACATGGGGCCCAGCAATCAGTGCCCCTTAGGCTTTCGATCCGATTATTATATGATTCTAAAACCGTAGCGATCCAGGCTGTTGCTCAGTACGGTTCGATCGGAAGCTGATTTTGTTTAGTCCTAGGTTTAGAGCGGGTACTTTTAAATTTAAAATTAGCTTATATTTATATTGCATACAGTAATTAGTTTTTAAATAGTATATTTTTAAGACACGGTTAACAAAAAAATTATAGTAAAAAATATACTGAGTTCAACTGTATCGGTCAAAATTACATATAACTATTTCACTCTATATACTCTCTCTCACGAACAGTCAGAATTTAAATATTTAAATTATAAATTGTTAGCCTAAAAGAATTCACTCTTAAGTATCCCACAGTACGGATACATGGTCAGTGCTACCTGCCAACCCATATGGAGAGTATCTGGTAATTAATGAGCCCCACCATGTGGGTTTAGTGAGCGAGCGAGCGAGCATCTGGAGAGTGAGCAGTCCAATATGGTAATTAATGATGTCTTAAGATGGCCCCACCATGTGGGGTTAACGGATTGTTGAGTAATGCTCTGTGCTTTGATTCTTGCTACTGCAATGATTTTTTGAATTGAAACAGAAGAAGAGGATCTACTGTAAATATATATTAAAAAATTTAGAAAGGGGGATACAAAAGACATTTACAAAAGAGAAAAGAAAAATAAAAAAGACTATTGAACCAATTCTCAATGAATGGTTGATAGGTTCTCTTTGCTATAACTATGGCAAATTCATACTTGAAAATGTTTCTCCAACCTGAAAATTTTGAGTTAATTTGTTGAAAAATCTTGTTGTTTCTTGTTTTCCAAATTGCCCAAGCAAACAGAACTATAATCTCCATATAAAAAGTTTGGGCAATAGTTTGCTTGAGCTCAAGGATGGACTCATGAACTGAGAGACCCTGGGTTCTCGAAGGGCATATATAATCCCAACAAGATTGTACAAGAGGATAGCTCCAAAAGATGAGGTAAAGAGTCTCCTCATTCTTCCCGTCACATAAAACACAAGTATAATCATCTAGGCTGAATTTTTTTCCTATGCAATAAACTTCTTATGTTGAGTCTGTCTTTAGCAACTAGAAAAAAATCTTATGCCTAAGTTGATAAGTGCTTTTCTAAAGCCATCCGTAGTACTGCGGTAGTTGCAGGAAGCGACTTCTATGGGGTCGTACCCCATTTGCTCTCCGTGAGGTCTGCCTCAGATGGAAGACACGTGTGCACGCACCAATCTTCGCGCAAGGCTTCCTCCCTCTTCCTTCTCCCCCGAAGCAAGCGCGGCCGGCCACTTCTTCCCACGCCGCCTTCCGTCCAACCTCGCCGTCGCCGTCGAGGTAGGCCTCCGCCGCAGCTGCCGCCGCCGCCGAGACGGCTCCATCCAAACATGGACGCCTCCGCTGCCTCGACCGCGCCGTCGGACTCGTGGGAGACGGCCGACCTGGACGAGCCCATGAGCCGCCTGCTCCTCTCCGCGCGCCGCGTCTCCTCCTCGCCGGACCTCCCCGAGGACGACCCGCCGCCGCTGCAGCCCCCCGCGCCCGCGCGCGACGCTGCCGCCTATCAGGTAGAATTCGAGCCTCATCTGTCGCATCCCTTTTTTTCTCACCTCGTCTGCGTCGCGCGCGGAGAGGAGCAGGCGTCGCGTTATGACTTGGTCGCGGGCGCGGGGGGCTGCAGCGGCGGCGGGTCGTCCTCGGGGAGGTCCGGCGAGGAGGAGACGCGGCGCGCGGAGAGGAGCAGGCGGCTCATGGGCTCGTCCAGGTCGGCCGTCTCCCACGAGTCCGGCGGCGCGGTCGAGGCAGCGGAGGCGTCCATGTTTGGATGGAGCCGTCTCGGCGGCGGCAGCTGCGGCGGAGGCCTACCTCGACGGCGACGGCGAGGTTGGACGGAAGGCGGCGTGGGAAGAAGTGGCCGGCCGCGCTTGCTTCGGGGGAGAAGGAAGAGGGAGGAAGCCTTGCGCGAAGATTGGTGCGTGCACACGTGTCTTCCATCTGAGGCAGACCTCACGGAGAGCAAATGGGGTACGACCCCAGAGAAGTCGCTTCCGTAGTTGCATGTGTCCCATAAGGAGCTTATAGTACTTTATATAGGAATACCTCCCATCATTCCGAATGTAAAGTCCAAACATCACTTTCTAAAGATAGCTGAGTATGTTGCATCAAATTATAGACTTCCAAGAACTGTTCATATGCCTAATGAGAAAATGGCAAGTAAAACAAATCCTAAAAATTCTCCATTTTCTGTGCCTCGTTCAGCAATCTGTTTGAGACGGATCAGGCGAACCGTGAGACATTCATAGGGGATAACCTCCTAACACCAATTCATATTTGGTGACAAATGTTATCTTTGTTACAGTAGCAAGAGAGGTTCACGCAAACTGTTAAAATTAATCTTGACTTAGAGTCCTAGTCGCAGTTGAGTTTGTTTTCGTGTGTAATTCGAGTTGAAGTGGTGTCCAATTCGAAGTCCTAATACGTGTGTTAGTAGGAGTTGTTAGCATATATATTGAGAGGCTTGTAACCAGTTTTTGCAATGCAATTTTATGCGAGAAATAAAGTAGAAATCAAGGACTAAATTCGTAACACAAACAAAAGCAAACAAACATATAAATGTCTTTAAGACAAGCATAGTTAAAGGGAACACTAAAATAAAACTACAGAGAATGTGTTTGTAGCTTCTGCATTAGCAAAAGGCTAAAAGATTAGCTCTAATTGGTCTTCGTGTCTTTAGTGTTCTTATCATCATATGATTTTTTTTCTTCCTAGGATTTGTCTCTAGCTTCTCTTCAGTGACCTCACCACGAGAGACCTTGTAGAAGTTAGTGCACAAATTCCTGATGATTTTACCTGATAGAACTGGTGACATAACATTGTATGCCAAGCAGATTTTGTCTCAACATGTCTTTTTCCGGAAGCCCTCATTTTGATATTTCAATCATGTGCTTGGCCTGATTTCAGTTCTACCAGAGGAACTGAATCTTTTCTTACCGTATACTACGGAGGTGCTGCTGCGATGATTGACCACGGCAAAGCTGGGGTTACCACGTGTGCTCGAGAACTGGGCGAAATCTGGACACATGTGGACCTCTAAACATCCGAAAATTCCGTTTTTGGCCCTTAAACCAAAAAAATTCCGTTTCTGGACCCCTTCCGACCGCGCGTTTCGCGAGATGACGCCACGTGTCCCGGCCGGCCGCGCGACCGCGCGAGCGCCGCCCGCCCGCGCGACCGCGCCTCCCGACCGCGCGTCCGCCCGCCGCCCGCGCGACCGCGCCGCCGACCGCGCGTCCGGGACACGTGGCACCAGCTCGCGAACGCGCGGTCGGGAGGGGTTCAGAAACGGAATTTTTTTGATTTAAAAGCCAAAAGTGGAATTTCGGGTGTTTAGGGGTCCAAATGTGTCCAGATTTCGAACTGGGCACCAGCCATGCCCGAGTCTGCCACGTATGCAGATATACGCCTACCTGATCACTTCCTTACCTACCTCTGTTTTCTTTCTCCTAAGTACGTTGTCAATCTTGATCAATCACTAGTTCTTAATTCGTGCCACAACAGAGGCTACATTAGGACAATAAGGTCAAATATAAATCATTGTACTACTGCTCAAGGTAAAAAAAAAGTCAAGAGTTGTTGTTACATCATGAAATTGACAACTAGGCGGGAAAGAAGCCAATTAATTGTTGCACATTGAACAATCGTCGAACTATCTTTAGTAGTATTGGTATGTTATTTTTGGATTTTCAATCAATTTTTAATTTCGACTTCTTTCCATAATTATTGTCTATGAGACTAATAAAATCGTAGCTAAAATACGTAAGAGGGGAGTTGCTAACATCCACTCGTCCGATCCGAACGCTAGCGCCACACGGTCAGCCACAACATTTTTGTTCGTTTATGCAACATTAGTCGGCAATATATGCAACAAAAAATTGATAAAAATATCAATATTGCATGTATAAAATCAAAATGTTACACAAATAAAATCAAGATGTTGCATTCAAGAAATAAAAAATATTGCAACAAAAAACAATACCTACCTCCCATGTAGGCGGTGGTGGCAAGCGGCGTGGAAACCACAGCGAGCTTGGACGTGGAGATCCGGCCACCGTCGCTTCGAATCTGGCGGCATCGTGCTCGAAGAGGAAATCAATGGCAGCGGCCGGATTTGGTGGTGCCTGCTCGAGGACGGCCGGATTTGGCGGCGCTACGCCTGGAGAGGAAGTCGACAGCGGTCGGATCTGACGGTGTCATGCTCGAGGACGGTCGAATCTAGCAATGCCGCGCCCGGAGAGGAAGTCAATGGCAGCGACTAGATCTGGCGGAGCCGTACCCGAGGATGGTCGAAGAGAAAGTCGACGGTGGCGGTGGCCTGATCCAGCGGCGCCAACGCCAGGGACATGGTGCTGTGGCTCGCATGGAGTCGGCGCGTCGCGCGGAGAGAGGAAGAGAGTGAATGAACGGAGAGAATGAAGAGAGTGAGCAAATGGAGCGAATGAGGAAAGAATGAGTCGGGTGTGTCGTCCCATAAAAATCTTGCCTCCGTACGTATGTACAGTATCAATTCCCATACATAGGCTGGGTTCGTTAGTGCTTACGGCTTACAGCATATGCACGGATGAACAGTAACACATCGTTAAACGGTGCGTTTTTTTAAGACGGGGTCTATAGGTAAATTGTAGTACAAACTGTACCGAGTTCGGCTGTACTAGCCAAAATCACATATGACTATTTCTCTCTACATATTGCATCTTATAAACAGATCAAAATTTAAAAAATCATAAATCATAAGATTCAGCCTAAAAATTACCTATAATCTTCAGCCTAAAAGATCATCCAGAACATGATCGATGCGTGCGAGTACTTTACTACCAAACACGGTAATAATTAATATAATTACGTTCCAAGTGATCCGGTCGAGGTGGGTGCTAGCTGAAACGATCGATCGAGCCACATGCAAGACATGAGTGCTCAACGACCGGAAAAATGTACACAAGATGACAGCGTACGTGGGGCCGCACGCCAAAGATAATCACGACCGTCGAGGTAGCCTGATGGCGAATCAGTTAAGGGCCTCATGATTACTCACTCTGATAAGTCGGCTGTGTAGATGGGGTAGCTAGAACGCAACATGACAGCGTAGCTGGGTGGTAGGTCACACGGCCGGGGTGCTTTCCATCAGTCTGCAGGAAAAAAGCAGCATTGATCTGCCTGTTTGGATGGACCTGCTTTAGTACTTAGCTTGTTCATCAGCAGCGGCTCTATGTATGCTGTCAGCGTTAATATATATGGATGCCCTCGAAAAGTTAAGCCCTAGCTGTTAGTTTTTATTCCGGGAACACAAGATACCAAGCAAGACCCGGCAAAGCTAGTACTGGTGCGTTTGTATTAAAGTTGTTTAGAAAAGCTTTCCGTAGGCCAGGCTTCCGTGTGGACAGCTACATCACGAAACCTGCATCATGCTATTCTGTCAAACCCTAAGAAATGAGGTGAACCGTACCAGGCATTAGGCATTACTATATGTAGATGAAAGCGAAATGGAGATCACGCGTGCATCGTTTTCGGAGAGAGATGATCGTGTGTGATTTTAATCGATATAGTTGAAATCGGTACAGTATTTACTATAATCAGCTGGAGGGGCTAGGGTTGGATAGGGGTGGCAGGATGCAGCTGACGACGGGCTGGAGGGGGCCGGGGGGCTGGAGGGGGGCGGTAGGCGGTGGGGCTGGAGGTAGGGGTGAAAACGGATCGGATAATTTTCGACCGATCCGGATGAAAACGGATACGGATTGTGTCGGATCAGATTTTCTTCGGATAATTCTCGGATTGGATACGAATACGAATTTTTTTTGTCGGATACGAATACGAATACAGTGGGCCTGATATCCGGCGAATACGGATTATCCGGATAATACGAAACGGATATCCGGGATTTCAGCCCAATATTGCCCAGCCCTGCCACTAGCCCAACCAAGCCATAAGCCTCCATTACTATTAGGCATTAGGTTCCTTAGTCATATTAAATTACAAACACCACTAGTAAATATTTATGTTTATTAAAAATAAATTTAATATTGTTGATGGATTAAAATTTGTACCGATTAAATTGATGTACTTCCATTTAAATCATTTTGATGCAAATTTAAATACTTAATTAATTTATTAGTCACATGTAAATGGTAGAAATCCATTAAGAATTATTTAGCACTTTAGAAAAAAATTAACTGCCACTTGAAGATTTAAAATTTGTACAACGGTATGACTATTGTGGATAAAAATAGTTATGTTTGTTTAGATTTCATGAATGTTTTGATAAGATAAACTATTTATGTGTTTTTATTGATTTTGGATGATTGTTTAAGGGGGGTTTTCATGTTCCGATAAATATTCATGATCGTATTCATTTCGATTCGTATTCGCTCCGTATCTGTATTCAATATTATTCGTATTTGTATTCGTATCCGAGGTATCCATATTCGTATCCGCATCCGAGAAAAAAAATATGAAAACAAATATGGTAGAGACATTATCCGTCCGTATTCGATTCGTTTGCATCCCTAACTGGAGGGGGCGGCAGGGCTGGGGGTGGCGATGGGGCCTATGGAAGGACAAAGAACATGTCGGGGAAGACTACATGGGGAAAATGGAAACTAGAGCGGCCGACGCACTTAAGTTACCCCCTGTCACCCTAAGTCTCGTGGCGTGACAATCTCCCCCTGTCACGCCAAGTCTCAAGGCATGACAAACGCCACGCCAAAAGTTACGACATGATAAATGCCACGCAACCCTCCACACTGGCACGGTGCCCGGCCGAGGGCTTGGGTTCCTAAGTAATAGTCTAGGATGTGTTCTTAAGTAAGTTGTACGATGAAATTCGGAATCAGCAACAAGTTTGTTAGTTTAGTTTTCCGCAGATCGAGGGCCACTAGATGATCAACCGACTAATCAAGATCCTACTGATCTAGCCATCTAGGAAGAGAATTGTAATGGTCTAAGAGCAACTTCAGCAGGGCCCCTACTTGAGCCCTCAAACCTCATATTTGAGAACCAGTTCAAAAAACTGAACTCCAGCAGAGCCCCTACTTGGCTCTCAAAAATAGGAGGCCTCTCAAATGAGGTCTCCAAGCCCTCATTCCCAGGGGCCCTCCCCTGGCTCTCATCCTACGATTTTTTCTCGCTCGTGAAACTTCCCCCGCCTCCGCCCCCAAAATTCCCCGCCCCCCCCCCAATCCCCCGCCTCCGCCGCCCGCTCGCCCCCCGCCTCGCCCGCCGCCTCCGCTCTCCGCCTTCTCACCCGTCGCCTCCGCTCTCCGCCGCCTCGCCCGTCGCCTCCGCTCTCCACCGCCTCACCCGTCGTTGACGCCTCCGCCCGTCGCCCGACTCCTCCGCTCACGGGTCCCATGTGTCAGTGTGTAGTGGAATGGATTTGAGGGCTTAGATTTGAGGGGTGCTGTTGGAGTAGATGCAAAAAAATTGGACCTTCAAAAGTATGAGGAGCTCTCAAATGAAAAGTAGGGGCCATGTTTTGAGAGCTACTGCTGGAGTTACTCTAATAAATAGTGATTACTGAGAGAAACTAAAAGTTAAAAGCCAACATGAATAAGACCAACGATGCTTTAAGGTTTAAGAGAAGGTCCCACCATGTGGGGGCCAGCGCTGTATTGCTGACTGCTGAGTGAAATACTAATCCTAATTAGGACTTTTGGCCCTTGTGTTGCATGATCGCTGGAAAGTGTAATTAAACTGCACATCAGCACGTGCATGGATCATCCATGCGACCATGAAGCTGAGGTTAATTGCCAATTGCCACAAGTACGCCTACCTTAACTAGCTCGATCGATCTCGTTCTAATATTCCCCAAAGTTAATTTCACCGTGTGTTGCAGGTACGTAGGGCTGATCATGCGCGCACGCTGGTCGAGCAGATGAGGACAGGTTAATTCAATTGGATCATTATCTTCGAGTCAACTTATGACTTATAATTGCAGCTTATAGTTTTTAGATTGTTTATAAAAAAGTATAGAGTAACAGAAATCCACTTACGATTTTAGCTGGTATAAATAAAGTCGATATAGTGTGTATTACAATTAACTTGTAGATCTTACTTTATAAAGATATGTTATTTAAAAGTCGATTACTATAAAAAAAATCAAAAATAACTTTTAGAAACAAAAAAGAAGAATCCCTGTAAAAAAATGCGAACGATCGCTATGACATATGAGAAAGACATATAATTATAAAGAACTCTAGCTAGCACTCCGAGCATGCATGTCTATATATGGGTACGTGGCAGAAGGGTACGTGCACTATCTTCCCAGCTGATGAATGGGCCATGGTGATTAGTTAGGATGTGCGTGGCATCATGCATGCTAGATATGCCCCATTTTTACTTCTCATTTTCAGCATGCGTACAAATGGGAAAAATATATGCACTTGACTTTATCTAGCAACGTTTAGGTATTACAAATGGGAGATACTTCAATGCATCAAGTGTATAGTAAATTACACTAATTTTGATGTACATTTAAGGATTGATTATATTTGCTTACCCCTTAAATATATTAAGATTGGTGCAAGTTTCAATAAAGAGGGGAAGCAATATATAGCCAAATGAATCTGCGTCCCTACCGTTACAACTCTCTCAAAGTCTATAAACCCGGGCTTAGCGTGTACTCCTTTACACTTAATCCAGAATGGTGTGCTACCTAGCTTGGCAGTTGTTCCAGCCAAAGGGATATACCTGTTGACATATGACATGGTACAATAGGGACTACACCAGGACAATAATTAAATCAACAATTAATTATTTGTACTGCTGCTCAAGCAAAAAAGTCAACAACGTAGTGTTCGTCAACTCAAGAGTTTGATCTGACGACGGCTAAGCGAAGAGGTTCTCTCGTACTCGCCCGGCAGATTAATTGCACGCTGCATGCACTTAGAACATTCGTCAAACTAATCTTTTAGCGCTACGTCCGTAACGATACTATGCGTACGGCTACTGTTTTCTCCGTCAAATTAAACTTTACTGTATGATATGCTACCAGAGTCAAGAGATCAAACTGGCGCTGATTTTAAGAGAAAAAAATTGTAGCCTGCGTCGAAGCGCTAGAGGGAGCCCGTGTCGTGTTTGGAGAACGTTTTTTTTCCTTTCGGTACCGACACGGATCATCGTGTGCGGCCGCGGTCAAAATTTTCCACGTTTCGCTGGCCCAGATTTCGGGTGGTCCGCGCCGTAAATTTCCCAAGCTTTTGAGGATCCAAGTGCGAATGTTCATGCCGCCCCAGCTGTCTTCGTGCCGGGAAAGCGACATGATAAAGTTGACGGCTTCTTTCCTTTTTCTTTTTTTCTTTTTGGGTTTTTTCCCTTCCTGATGTTTTGCGTGTGCGTCCCTGACTCCCTGTGGTCTCGCCTCTCGCGTTTCCCTACTGCTGCTTTTTTTTTTTTGAACTGCCTACTGCTGCTACTAAGCTTGTACAGAAGCAGCGCTCGAGTTCCCGTTTTCGTTTTTTCCCCATCCCATTGATTTCGTGAGCTTGAGGTCTAGTTCTTTTCAGCTACGACTGATTGTTTATGATAATAATTGATAGATTTTAATCTTAATGTGATTACTTGTGAGAATGAATAGAATGCCAATAAGTTAATAATCCGTTTAAAAAAGGTTGTCCGGATAAAACGCCTCAAAGCGACGAAGAAGAAGTTGTCCCGTTTATTTGTTCAGCAAAAGCAATAAGTTATAGGTCATGTCCGTATTATCTTTTGCTTAGAAAAGCTAAAAGACAATACAAACACCTGACTTCTCAAAGCGGCTTCTCCCCTCCTCTTGCTCTGGGAATAAGGTGGAGGATCATGGGTGCATCTACGCACTCCACTCCTTTCGCTCCCGTCACACATATGCATCTCTCCCTCACTTTTTTCACCGCACACCTTCTCCTTCTAAAAGCCACTTCTTTCAACTATTATGATTCATTTTCAATCATAAGCCATAGCAAAAAAATAATCAGTAAAAGCCAATATGAAAACCTTAATAAGTCATAAGCTGAAAAGAATTGAGCGTGAGATGCTTGATTGCCCAAACAGTTCAAAAGTTCACGAAAGCCTAGGTTACTAGGCCCCGTTACAAACACCTTCTAGTTTTAGAAGCCATAGCCGTTTGAAACGTGTTCTTTAATGTAGCTTTCTCCTTTTTTTCTTTGCATTATTAATGGAGATATAACCATGTTTTTTATTTTTCTATTCTATACTCACTTTTGTTTAATTGAATATCCTAGAAAAAGCTAATAACTGCTACCGTGTCATCTCAGCTAAAAGTCATAACACTTTTAAATGGGACCATAGACTTCACAGAACACTAATGTTTGTCAATGTAGTAGATACTGAGGGGGAGGGCAAAGTGGAAGAAGAATGATTAGAAAAAAATAAATTGCAAAACAGTAATGTTTGTCAATGTAAGTACTTCGCATGGGACTAACCTCTATTGGCAAGAATGGTGATGTAACACTTGTTGCACGGATCTTTCAATTGTAGAACCTTTTTTTCTTCCAAATTTGAGATAAATCATCACACCTTAAAAAGGGGTCGATATTGGAGGTGAGGTTCAGAAGTTTACATCCATAAACCTAGCAAAATGCATGTCAAACTCAAGCTCGATACAAAAGGAGATAGAAAGGGATAATTATCAGATGAATAGGGAAAAAAACACTTCTGCACTAGTCTGTTCCTTGTCTTTTTCCTTCCTCGTCTTTTTCCTTCATCCTCGTATCGAGCTTGGGCTTCAATTCGTTAGAGCAACTCCAGCAGGGCCCCTACTTGAGCCCTCAAAACTCAAATTTGAGGGCTTGAGCCAAAAAACGAGCTCCAGCAGAGCCCCTACTAGAGCCCTCAAATTTGAGGAGGCCCTCAAATCACCCTCCCACCCATCATTCCTAGGGCCCCCCTACTCCGGCTCTCATTTTTCAGCCTTCCTCGTTTTTTGTGGAACATTTGTGCTTTCAATTTAAATTCGGAACAAATTTGAATTTAAATTTGAATATTCGTATTTGAATTCATATTTAAATTAGGAATAAATTTGAATTTAAATTTGAATATTCGTATTTGAATTCATATTTGAATTCGAAACAAATTTGAATTTAAATTTGAATGTTATGTGATGAACTTTGTGCTTTCAATTTAAATTCGGAACAAATTTGAATTTAAATTTGAATATTTCGTATTTGAATATTCGTATTTGAATTCAGAACAAATTTGAATGTTATGTGATGAACTTTGTGCTTTCAATTTAAATTCGGAACAAATTTGAATATTCGTATTTGAATTCGGAACAAATTTGAATTTAAATTTGAATGTTATGTGATGAACTTTGTGCTTTCAATTTAAATTCGAAACAAATTTGAATTTTAATTTGAATATTCGTATTTGAATTCGTATTTGTGCTTTCAATTTAAATTCGGAATAAATTTGAATTTAAATTTGAATATTCGTATTTGAATTCGTATTTGAATATTCGTATTTGAATTCATATTTGAATTCGGAACAAATTTTAATGTTATGTGATGAACTTTGTGCTTTCAATTTAAATTCGGAACAAATTTGAATTTAAATTTGAATATTCGTATTTGAATTCATATATTTAAATATTGTCCCTCATTGTAAAATCATAAATATTTTATTGTGTATTGTGCTTTTGTCCCATACATATACATATAGTGTGTGAGGAAATAGAGGGAATTGAGAAGTAGGAGCTCTGTTTTGAGGGCTCCTGCTGGAGTGCAGCCCAGAAAACAGGGCCCTCAAAAGTAGGGGGAGCTCTCAAATAAAAAGTAGGGGCCCTGTTTTGAGGGCTACTGCTGGAGTTGCTCTTAGGCTACGAATAAGTTTCTTCTAGTCCTTTAGAACAAAAAAAAGTTTGTTCCCTCAGGATAAAAAGCACGTGAGACCACCAATACAGGTGAAGCATTGGATAATGAGGTTCGCCGTAAGTCCCCCCCCCCTTGAATTAGGCCCGCTCTAAATGGTTCGGCTTCTGGTATTTTATTTTTGGACGTCAAAAAGCTAAAATAAACATAACAGCTTCTTAATTTTAGCTTGTTAGTTTTTTTTATTTTTTCTCTTATTTATTTGTTTTGTCTGTTAAGACATAATGGTGTTTTTTTTATTTTTTTTCCTTTATTTTTTAATTGAATGACTTAAAAAAATATAATAATTGTTACAGCGTAACTTTAATTAAAAGCCAACAACCGAAAGTCATAACCGGTACAGTATAATTTTAGCCAAAAGCGAACCATTGGTATTGGGAAGTCGCATATTTTTCTTAACTTGGTAGCTCGCGTGCTACCTCTGGTTAGGCAGGTCCTATGAGGTCTAGTATTGTTTCTTAGTTTCTCTGTCTCTTATCATGCGGTAAGAACATTATTTCCGTTTATCAATGGAAAACGGGGATATATCCTGTATAAAAAAATCTATTTGAACCCACCGCTTCAAGAGAAAAGCCCTCTTCAAGATTCCACATAATAGACCTATCCCTTGGGCCATGTCGGGTTGGTACGGTATGGGCCCGGTTCAGACACGGCCCGTTTAGGTACGATAAATAAATGGGCCGTGATGTACCGGCCCATAGACCATGGTGTGAGCCTAGGCACGGCTCACGACTGTGCCGTTCTGGCACGGGCACGGTTAGGGCTTAACGGGCTGTGCCGGTATGGTTGGTTCGTTAAGCCAAGAAAAAGAGAAAAAATCATGAAATTATAGGAAATTAAGAAAAATTGTAGGAAATTACAAAAATTATAGACTTTGTTAATCATCAAGATAATTATTTTCAATGACATAATGAGTTTTATTAACTTGTTAAATTACACGGGATGACTGTCTCATTAAAAACTTACCAAGTAAAAACTCAATTTGAGAAAATCTTGGTAAAGAAAAAGGAGTACAATCTATAAAGCTCACTAGTGACTACATCTGAAGAAAAATATTGAAAATCCTATTCATTACTATTTAGATACAAATTCTCAAAAGATTCTTCTAAGTCTCTATTCTCTGCAGTATGTTGAAGTCTTGATTTAGCTTGTTCCCAGTTTTGACGGTCAGAAGGATTTCGACCATCTTGTTTGAAAGACTTGCTCGCCGCTCTCGATTATTCTTCCAGATAGACTGAAGGTTAACTCCGAGAAGACCGTAGAGACAGAAACAGCCAACATATCTCGTGCTGATATAGATAACACTGGATATGTTACTTTTTGGGTTTGCCACCACGAGAGAATGTTCAACTCTTGCTTGAAGCTGACGCTATCACTGTTGAGATAGCTTGATAGGTCTTCAGTGCTTTGCCGCCTTCCTCCTCCTAACCGATGTGTACCTGCATGAGAATATCTAAAGGAAGAACAAAAAATCTTACCCCATTGCATAGTCCTCATAGAGGTGATAGGGGCTACTAAGGGTCTTTCCAAACGCACGGGATGTGGCTATTCGTTGGTTAGAATAATTAATATATGAAATTACATCCCTAAAATAATTAATACAAGCATTTAATCTTTTTAAACTAGATTTAACAATAATATTAATAATATGAAAAGCACAACATTGATGTAGTAAGAAAGATTGTGCATAAGTATTAAACAAATGAGTAAGAATTTTCATAACCTTAGTGTTTGCAGCTGCATTATCTAAAGTTATAGAAAAAAATCTTATCCGTGAGGCAAAAATCTTCTACAACTTTAATAATGCATTCTGCAATATTTCAGCAGTATGAGAAACATTAAATAATTTAAATCCTATAATTCTTTTTTTTCAATACCCAGTCATCATTAACATAATGAGCAACAATATTAATATAATCCTCCCTAGCCCTACCACTCTATATGTCTGATGTCAAATCAATAGAGAATATACATGTATTAAACATTTCTTTCAATTTTTCACGACAGTTGTTATAATATTTAATTATCTCTCTAGTTGTGGTTTGCTTAGATACAATACTAAATCGAGGGTTATGAGTAGTCCTAATATATTTTTAAAAAGCATCAGACTCACTAAAATTTAAAGGTAAACCTTGAGAAGTGATTAATCTACAAAGGGATTCCCGAGCTACCTCTGAGTTCTACTCCCAAGTACATACCGAGCCGTCGGGGTTATAATGCAGCTGTGTTTGGCACATTTGTATTCCTTGCCTTCTTTTTTAGCTTGCAGCATGCCGTTGCAGATGACCCGTCCCACCTGAAGATTTTGCAGATAATTCATTACCATAAATTTTATAAACAACATACCTCACCAAATTCCCATCATCGTCGGTCTTGAACTTCTTGTCGAAATCGTTTCAGACTCCTGATGTAGTAGCTCTTGTTTTTTTGCACCCGTGCTATAGGTTGTGGATGCACTCGTTGAGCCAGTAGAAGATGGATTGATTAGACCCTGCGCCGCTGGGCCGTCGCTTCTTTTGCCTTTCCAGTTTTTTGTGGGTGTGTAGCTTTCGTGGATGGATATCCTTCTTGAAAATATTGTATATCATCCGCCGTAGGGCCAAATTTGGAGAGTTGAAAATTGTAGTTCTCCATTGAATCAACTATAAATTAAAATAGTAAAGTATAATTAATTTACTATTGAATCAACAAATAATAGTAAAAAAATTAAAATAAGATAGCATTATTACCTCTTCTGCAGTTCTTAGAAAATTCTTTGAAGTTTTTTGAATTTTCTGTATTTCACACGAATTTCTCACTAATCTTGCCAAATTTGCAAAAACACTACCAGATTTTTCATAGCTAAACAGAGATATTAGAGTTAGGTTTGAGATGTGGAGAATAGAGGCCATATGCCCCCTATTTATAGAAAAATTTCTATTTTTTTTGAATTTTTTGCTATTTTTAGAATTTTTTTACGCCCCAACAATCAAAAAGGCTATTTTCGACGGGCCAGGCCAAGTTGTGGCATGTCGGCATGACCTATTTACGCCCATTGCCAACTGTGCTGGCACGGTCCACGACCGTTATCGAGCTATGTCGTGTCAGCTCAACGTGCCGCCCTCTTGGCCCTGGCACGATACGGTCCACTGGGCTATGCCGGCACGGCCCATGAGCTAAACGGGTTGTGCTGTGCTTAGATCAGGCCAACAGTAGAGGGTCGCGGGCCGGCACGCTAAGGTCTGACCCATTGGCCACTGTAGTAGGGGGTGGCTCTCACCTAAGTCCATCCGACCTGTTAGGGAATTGTAAAGCTCAATATGATATATGTAATGACCTGTAAGGGCAAGATTGTAATTGTGCTTCATGGAGAAATATATACACGCTTTGAACATGGAAAAAGGGTAAGCATTGTTCATATATCACAACCACTCTACTATTCTCTTACTTTACTGTTTGGTCAGTAGTCACAACAGCCACCTCTATCCACATACTAGCAAAATGTTAGGAGATAGATATACGAATCTAGCAGGTGAGCCGCCTAGGCATATAGGTTTGAGAGGAGGAAGATAACTTAGAGGCAATTTTTTGGGTACAAGATGGACGCACATAACTCACGTATACCTATCTCTTCTCTACCCCTAAAATCCACCAGTTCAGTTCTTTCCTACGACCACCCCAAATTATGCCCCCAACAGTCATGAGTTTTCCTGCATCCACACCAATTCGTGTCCCCAGGAAAACCAACCAGTGAAATCAACGATCAAGGATCAATTCCTACCTTTCTCTCTCCTTACCCACTCATATCCAACGATCCAAATCCAAAGCGGACTCGCGATCCCCACCTCCCTCGCGCGACTCGCGATCCCAAGCGGACCCACCGCGCGCGATCGGATCACTCGCATGCATGTGATCTGCTGCAGGGACGCGCGGGTGAGCCGCTCTTTCAGGTGCAGCTACGCGGTACGCGTGCGGCGGGCTGGTGATGGGCACCGCCTGCCACCACCAAGTCGCCGACGGCCAGGCCATGAGCGTCTTCTACACAGAGTGGGCCACCGCCGTCCGCACAGACTCGGCCGTCCTTCCGTCGCCGTTCGTCGAACGCGCGGCCACTGCCGTGCCCCGTAGCCCGCCGGCGCCGGCGTTCGACCACCGGAACATCGAGTTCAAGGGCGACCACAGCCGGAGCCACTCCTACCCCGTCGTTCCCTTGGACAGGATCAGGAACCTCGTCGTGCACTTCCCGGACGAGTTCGTCGCCGGCCTCAAGGCCCGCGTCAGCGTGCGCTGCAGCACGTTCCAGTGCCTCCTCGCGCATGTGTGGAAGAAGGTCACGGCGGCGCGGGACCTGGCGCGGGATGATATCACGAAGGTGAGGGTCGCCGTGAACTGCCGCGGCCGCGCAAAGCCGGCGGTGCCCATGAACTTCTTCGGGAACATGGTGCTGTGGGCGTTCCCGAGGATGCAGGTCCGGGACCTCCTGTCCTCCAGCTACGCCGCGGTAGTCGGCGCCATCCACGACGCCGTGGCCCGCGTCGACGATGAGTACATCCAGTCGTTCGTGGACTTCGGGGAGGCGGCGCGCGGCGAGGAGCTGGAGTCGATGGCGGCGTCTCCTGGCACGTTGTTCTGCCCGGACCTGGAGGTTGACAGCTGGCTCGGTTTCCACTTCCACGACCTCGACTTCGGCGGTGGGCCGCCGTGCGCGTTCCTGTTGCCGGACCTGCCCGTCGAGGGGCTGATGTTATTCGTGCCGTCGTGCGCGGCGAAGGGCGGCGTCGACCTGTTCATGGCGCTCGACGTCGACCACGTCGAGGCCTTTAAGCATATCTGCTACTCCATGGACTGATCGATCATATATACGTGTGTACGTGCAACAACACGTGCGTGCACGTACATAGCAGCAGGCTTGCTTAATTGCGTGGTACACAACAATAATCTTATATTAGCAGTATTCAGTGGCGGAGGCAGAAATAATTTTCAGGTGTGGCGGAGCTCACCAGCCCAGCCATCAGACCCATGTACTGACGTATGTATATCATGTATATATACTGGTATACTACGTATATTTAGTATTTTTTTTATAGATTTTAGGTATGGCATCCGCCAAACTTTGTCAGATAGCTGGCTCCGCCCCTGGCAGTATTGCACGTGTTTGTGTGCATACGTATAGTACATCTCTACTTGATTTTTTCGCCTTGTGCGAAAGAGTGTACACATCTGTATGCATGGCTATATCTACATGTACTACACGTGTGATTTGAGTATACTAATGCGTAATTTGTGGTCCTGCTTAGTGTAGAATTACTAACTGCATGTGTATGTCGTCGCCTCATCAATCATGAGCGGTGTTTGGAACAACAAGAGGAATTTTAGAGGAAAAAATAGAGGAATTCAATAAAAAAAATTCCTACAAGCTGGAGAATGTGCTGTAGGTTTGCTTCAAAAGAAATTCACAGTTCGTGCATGGAAGTTTCTACATTTTTTAAGGGAAAGTTTGCAAGGTATTTTCTGTCTCTCTCATTTATCTCTCTAACTGGGAGACAATTTTTACCCAAACAAATCCAACATTGGCCCTCTTATTTTCTGATTCTAACCGGTCGTAAACGACTCTAACCGGTCGTAAAAAGGTCCTAGGAGGTCGTAAGACCTTCCAACAGGGTTGTATATCATGAGATTCTATGTGGTCAATTCTGAAGATCCTATGCTCGAAGTTGTGGCGGGCAGCGACTGCAATTGCAATTCAGTTCAAGTGCCAGCCGAAGCTGATGTCACACAACAAAAGGGTAAGAACTGTGTACATTATGGATCCGCTTCCTAAAAAATCAGGGCACAAGGGTAATGATCCAAGCATCCCATATATAACTAAATTACATAATATTGCCAATAATTTCAAACTCGCCATGGAATTGGCACATCCTGCGTGGAAAGACGATATTTTTTACTGGCATCGTAAATTCCCAACATGGGTTCCAAAAACTACGGACTGGTAATAACTTATAATATGTTTCATCTTTATTATCAAATATCATTTGATTTATCTACAACAATTAAACACGTGCTCTTCTCCAGGAAATTGGAAGGCTTCCTTGTATACAGTTTCATGTGGTCGTGGAATGGCGTAAGATTGCTAGTGATCAACACTGTGAGCATATAATATTCTCTATGTATATTTTGTAGACTACATAGCAAATTAATAAGTTAACTTATTATCTACCATGCACAGCGATCACATTCACTGAGGACGAATTTCTTGGTGGACATTTTGAAGAGCAGTGAAAATGAATGTAAAGACATTATCCCTAGAGAACTCCAAGACCTACTTAAGCAAATCAGAAATTAGATGGTTCAGGCGAGACATGACTTATTATAGCCTTGGAATGCATTATAATTGGTCTAGGCTTGTAATTTCATGACCTGAACTTGCTGGTGATATACATGAGTGTTTTCCAGATTATATGCATGGTGATATACAATTGCGTGAAACTTAAACTATGAAAAAAATATCGTCATTTGGTTGTTTTCATGTGCATCCCTGAAATGCCGCCGTGACGTTAGCACGAGCACTATACTAGTTTACATCATGCACAGTGTTTGAATTCCAATTTCGTAGTTACCAAATTATTCTACTTTAGCTCTAGTTCATTATAACTATTGACTGTTAAACATAAACTAGTTAAAAGGTTGAATTAATTGTTTACGCACTAACGTGGCACACAAGTCTCCTTCCATAAACCTATCAAACGGGAAAACTGCTCTGAACAAAGGGATTTGAGGATTTGCTACAGTAAAAATAGTATTTGATAATTTGCCACTCGATGCCTCACTAGCACACGAGCCTATGTCTTTACCATGGCAAATTCTTAATTATTCCTCCGAACAAATAAAAAACCAAAAAATTTAGTAAACTCCCCTCTCTCCTCCACCTTGCCCTCCATCGACTTCCAAACGAAACCGTCCCCAGATTTGTACGTCGCCCCCCAGGGATCCCCGGAATTCTCCCCCCGCGCCGCGCGCACCACCCACCCGGCCGGCCTCCCGAATTCCCAAATCTCCCGGGGCTGCCTTGGGCGCCTCACGCTCTCTCTCACGCCCCTGCTCGCGATCGCATCGCGGCGAAGAAGCGGAACGCGACAAATCGCGCGGTGCCGCGGCGGCCCCGAATCTCGCCGAGCGGCGGCGGGGAATCTAGGGTTCCGGCGGCGAATTTACAGCTCCGGCGATGCCTTGCGCCTAGGGCGGCGCCGGCGCGTGTGGAGATCTCGAAGCCTCCGAACCCTAGGGGGGTGGGGACGGAGGAGGAGGGGGCTAGGTGGCCATGGACGTGGACTCGCGCGTGACGACGGAGTCGGACTCCGACTCCGACGCCGCGGCCGCGGCCGCGCACGGAGGGAGCCTCGGGGGCTCGACGAGCGAGACCTCGTCGTCGGCGCCGTCGACGCCGGGGACGCCCACGACGGCTCCGGCGGCCGTGGCGACGACGGGGCCGAGGCCGGCGCCGGGGTACACCGTGGTGAACGCGTTGATGGAGAAGAAGGAGGATGGGCCCGGGTGCCGGTGCGGCCACACGCTCACGGCGGTGCCGGCGGTCGGGGAGGAGGGCTCGCTGGGCTACATCGGGCCGCGGCTGATCCTGTTCGGCGGTGCCACCGCGCTCGAGGGCAACTCCGCCACGCCGCCCTCTTCGGCCGGCAGCGCTGGGATCCGTATGCCTTTTATCTCATGTCTTGTAATTCTGATGGTCTCGAGCGTCGATTGGTGTTGTCTCGTGGCTAGGGTTGTTCTGGACCAGTCTATTAGGGGATGCTCTGGGGTGATGTTTGGATACGATGGCAACATTGAGCAATTTTTGGTTTACATAGTTTGAAATTTCATTTTTGAAATGAATTTCTGGGCTCCAGGTGGTTTGCTGTGAATTCATGCTATTTTGTGGGTAAAGTCGGTCTGAAAGCTAATTTTGAGTGGTACTAGGAAGCTGAAAGCTGGCGAATTTCAGACACCAATTATACTTAGGTATTAAATTTGAGCCATTTGGGGAATTGAATTTCGTTGGCCGAAACGGTGAATATAAATGCTGTTGGCTGGTTCCTAATGCCAAATTAGTCCATGAGCTGGAATGCTCAATGTTGTTTCAGGTAGCAGTTACCTTGAGTAGTGCTATATTCTAGTCTTTGAACGAATCCCCTATTCCCTGGACAACTTTGCTTTCAACACTGCCATCTGAAGTTGCCATATATTTATAAGATTATGATTGGTTGGTTGGAAGGGACGTTTTACTGTCTTGAATTGAGGGTGAGCCTGGATTTTAAGTTACCATTTTATGCCTTTTTTTGGGGGGGGGGGGGGGGGGCGCAAGTTAGGAGGTGAATAGAACTTCTTCAAGACTTGATATTGACATGAAATTAGAGGCTTTCTTCTTCGGGGTGCCATTTTTTTAATGGATAGAAACCTTTTGCAACATAAAAGACAAGTTTAGTTGCATCGATATCCAAATCATACATGGAAATGAAAAACTAGATGATCTTATCTGGTGTGGAACGCGGATTTTATTTCTCAGTCAAATACAAAGGTGTATTCTCACTGATCTCCTTGGCTGCAGGTCTTGCTGGGGCGACAGCAGATGTCCACTGTTATGATGTGTTATCAAATAAGTGGAGCAGGTAGGGTATTCCATAAATGTAAATGGTTTCCAACGTTCTTTTTCAGCATTTAATACTCGGGCTGCTACTTCAGCTACATTACCAACTTGTGTCTTTTAGGGTAGCATGATAATTGTATTGTTAGTGCTTAGTACAAAGCAAATAAGCAAACCTATTTAACTACAAAACTACTTTGTCAGGCTTACTCCACTTGGCGAGCCTCCTTCACCAAGAGCTGCACATGTAGCAACTGCAGTTGGAACCATGGTTGTCATTCAGGTATTTTTTTACCAGTGGTTGCACCAACTTAGTGATCAGGCTAGTGCCTTATTATTGTTGGGGACAACTAGGCTTCTACCTGTTTTTGAACTAAACATCTCTCTCTCTCTAAATCATCCGCACCTTATTACTGCACCTTCCTTATTCCCAAGCTAATCTAAAGAAGGTAACTAGTATAACATACCTTGTTAAAGACCAGGTACTACATTTTTAGGTATTTTATTTATTTGTTTACCTAAGTTTTAGGGAGGTAAATACTAAATATCTCATCTTTGTTTCATCATTTCTTGCAATCAAGGGTGGAATTGGCCCTGCTGGTTTATCTGCAGAGGATCTTCATGTTCTAGACCTTACACAACAGCGACCGCGATGGCACAGGTGATTATTATTCTGCACTGACTTGAGTTTAGAATTGAATTTCTTTAGTATCTCTTCTGAGGGTGCTACGCATTCTATGTAGAGTGGTGGTTCAAGGACCTGGTCCAGGTCCACGATATGGGCATGTGATGGCCTTGGTTGGACAGAGGTTTTTGTTGACAATCGGTGGAAATGATGGTAGGCGATTGCTTCCTTAAACATTTGTCAAGTTTTAAATAATAATACCTTGCACTTGGATCCACCCTGAATGGTGTCGGTGCTGGGATGATTTTCATTTGTTTAGGGAAGCGGCCTCTGGCAGATGTATGGGCTCTTGATACTGCAGCTAAGCCATATGAATGGAGAAAACTTGAACCAGAAGGTGAAGGACCCCCGCCATGCATGTAAGTATGCTAATAGAAAGAACAAATATTTCATGTTGTAAAATACATTAAATTAATGAGCTATTACATTGGTGGCAGTGACTTGAAATTTTTATAATATTTTCCTGACAAGATATCCCGTTATTTATATTACTAAACCATCATCTGGTGCATGTTTACTTCATTAATTTAATATTAAACTATCTACAATTCGATCTGTTATTTGTTTTGTCTGGTACAGAGTAGCATGATGTGGCACAGTAACCCACCATATTACCCAGTCATTTGTTTGTTGTGATCTGACTTCTGCATCTAGGTCATATTCTTTTATTATTTTACTGGAAGTAGAGTTAGTTTTGATATCCTTTAACTAAGTGTACTTTTGGTATTTTTGTTCAGGTATGCCACTGCGAGTGCACGCTCGGATGGTCTTCTTTTACTTTGTGGTGGGAGGGATGCTAACAGTGTGGTAAGTGAAATAGTATCGACAGACTTAAATAGTATTTAGTGAACCTTTTGCTGGAGCAACATTTATAAACAACTAAACTAAATGGAGTTAAACAAGTGCTATGCAACATTTGAGAGCTTCTAAATTCTAATAATAGGTTGTTGATTTTTATTGTCTTAGTTATTAGATGCCAAGCTATCTTTTAGTGATTAGATATGAAACTATTTTAACAAGGTTCCTTATAGTCTGTTATGTGAGGAATGGATCGATTCTCTTTATCTTCAGATGCAATGTATCTAGAATATCTCAAAGTAGGAACTAATTGATGAGGGGACAGCTGGTATCGCTCCATGATGTGGAAAATGAGAATTAATAATGCATGGCACGTAGTTCACACATACATGATACATCTATTTGCCAAGTAGCAGCTATTGAGTCATTGGAGCATTGTTTTCTGTTACAGAGATGTCTAGTTGTCCTATTGTTGTGAGGAAAAGGAGAGATTTTATTGCTCAAATTCATGCTAGTGATACAATCATCATGAAGTACATGGCCTAATTTCATTTCAGATGTCTAGTTGTCGTTGAATTAATAAAATAGTACAAATTTTTGTTGCATTATGTCTAGGTGTTTAATATCAATAATAGGAGTAATCATCGATTTCAGATCTAATATTTACCCTCTGTTCTTATATATGTATTTTTGTAAAACCATCAGCCCTTATCAAGTGCATATGGTCTCGCAAAACATAGAGATGGGCGCTGGGAGTGGGCAATTGCCCCTGGTGTGTCTCCATCACCCAGATACCAACACGCAGCTGTAAGCTGTCATTCAATCTCCTTTTTTTCTTCTAAAAACGCTGTCCCCAGTTTGGTGTTTGTGTAATGCTTGTCTCCTCTGTTGGTTAGGTATTTGTGAATGCACGTCTTCATGTGTCAGGAGGTGCTCTTGGAGGTGGTCGGATGGTAGAGGACTCCTCGAGTGTTGCAGGTTCTGTTTTTAAGACCTTGAATTAATTGACTTATTTTTTGCCTTTTTGGTGAAATATCTTTGGAAAAATATCTTGCACTGCCGTCAATTCAAAGAAACGACCTTGGGATGAAATGATGCATTCCGAGCTCATAGTTTCTGTTTTTGATTGGAAGAAATGCCTTTCAGAAGAAAACTGTCTCTTTGAGTCTTTCTGAAGATCAACATGTAAGAAGTTCGGTACTGTTGGTGAAGTTCGGTACTGTTGGTGTATTTCTAATATACATTTTTCTCAAAAGATCTTAATTGTACAAAGCACTTGAATACTTTAATTACTGTCAACATTGTTAGTCATAACTTGTTACTTGTTAATGATGTCAATCTCTATATGAGTGTTCTAAAAAATATTTCCTGTAGTTTACTGTTGTTACTTATGACTGTCTGCTGATGCCTGCCAGTTTTTCTTTCTCTTTTGCTAGTTTTGAAATTATCTTTGGTTGTTTATATCTGTATCAACATCATAGTTAGGGGCTTATGGCATTGTTGACTACTTATTATGGCTATCTACCAATGACAAGAATTCCGATGTGGACTCCTATGATTTTCTTATAAGTTGCACCATTCTACCTGTTTCAGTGCTGGACACGGCTGCTGGAGTTTGGTGTGACACAAAGTCAGTTGTCACAACTCCCAGGACAGGAAGATATAGCGCGGATGCTGCAGGAGGTGATGCTTCTGTTGAACTTACACGGCGGTGTAGGCATGCAGCTGCTGCTGTTGGTGATCTAATATTCATTTATGGAGGTTTACGGGGAGGTAAGATAATAATCACCCATGCTTGATGTTGACATTGAGTGAATGAGTGTTACACATTTATTTCGTTTCACACTGTTCTGTGAATCTGATATCCCCACTTTTTTGCTAGATGACCACTATTACTGTCTTTTCACTCAAATAGTTCATTAAATCAGATGGCTTCAAATTTACAAAGACCTGTCCATTTAGCATTAAGCTGTGTAGATCTCGTGCCTTGCCTGTGTGAAGAACTTTGACTTTACTGGGCTATCATGTTATTGTTTTACACATTCAGAGTCTAGATTTTTGTGGTTTTATCGCTTGATTTGATGGACATGCCACTGTTCACTCTATTTTTTCTCTCTTCCATGAAATGCCTTATATCACATGAAATGACTAAATTTACATCACATGCTACTCCATTATGGACAATCTCTGAACTTAAAAATGGATGTAGTTCACAACATCTTGGTCATTTGGTACATGCAGACATGCAGTGTGATCTTATGATCTGTGTGCATGATGTTTAAGAGATTAGTACTAGTTTCTTCAAGGAATTAAATTCATTGTACGGTCAACCCTGTGATGTAATGTCTAAATAAATCACCATTCATTTTGAGTTCTCTTGCTGTGGCATTTTTGTCTGATGTGCTAAACTGCTAACGAGATATACACTAGTCCTCTACTCCTTTGTTGAGACTTTTAAGAGTACATTGGGATATTGTGTGGCCACTAAATTCTGACCAGTACACAGAATTTTCATATGGTGCAAGGTTGATTCTATTGTAAACTGTAGTTTACGTTAGTATCGTACTATTGTCATATCCTATGTCAAAAGCACTTAAGAACATATCTAATTCTCTATCGTAGATTCATAGTTGCTATGCTTTTCAATTGGATAAAAACATGTAGTTAGTTTTATGTGTTGAGAAGAAATGATGTTTAGAATTATGTTTTCAGCATTGGATGATGATACAATTAGTGTTGTAAAAATGGGTCTACTAGGCCGTATACTTGGTCATATACAGGTAACGGGTGCCCCTATCTATTAGCTGGTTATCTGCATTATCAGGATGGTTATGCCACATAATAGGCCGATTATGCTATATAATTACTACTAGGTTAGGTAACCGGTCGAGTACTGGTTATCAATTTTTAGAACATCGGATACAGTTTCACGCTAACATCGTAGGATTGCCATTATAGGTGTACTGCTAGATGATCTTCTTGTGGCTGAAGATCTTGCTGCTGCCGAAACGACAACTGCTGCTAATCATGCGGCGGCAAGTGCAGCAGGCACTAATGTACAAGCTGGAAGATATGCCTATAATGATGAACGAACAAGGCTGATAGCTCCAGAATCAGCTCCAGATGGATCTGTAGTTCTTGGAACTCCAGTTGCCCCTCCTGTTAATGGGGACATCTATACTGATATTAGCCCTGAGAATGCTGTGCTGCAGGGACAGAGGTGCACTTCATTTCTTTTATGAATGTTTTCTGGTGACGTTACATTATCAAGTTAATATTAGTTTTATACTTGCTATTTTACAGTGTTTTTGTGTTCGGAATTAATGTTTTCACAGGAGATTAAGCAAAGGCGTCGATTACTTAGTTGAAGCATCAGCAGCAGAGGCGGAGGCAATTAGTGCTACTTTAGCTGCTGTAAAGGCTAGGCAGGTTAATGGTGAGATGGAGCCTTTACCTGACAAGGAGCAGTCTCCGGATTCCACATCGAGCAGCAAACTTTCAAGCCTCATCAAACAAGATGCTGCTCTTTCTAACAACATGACACCTCCACCTGGGGTTCGGTTGCACCACAGAGCTGTGAGTAGACCATATGCTGCATTTTGTTACATTCATCGTATTCCGTTGTTTCATTTGGCAGTTTACTTTTACAGCAGGTGTATGCACTTGCTCTTATAATATATCTCGAAATGCTTGTCTTGTTAGCAGCCTAGCTAAAGCTATTTTTGCATTACATTAGGTGTCATCCTTTAATTTTCTTTTTTGCCTTGCAGGTTGTGGTGGCTGCAGAAACTGGAGGTGCGTTAGGTGGTATGGTCAGACAGCTTTCAATTGACCAGTTTGAAAATGAAGGAAGAAGGGTCAGCTATGGCACTCCAGAGAATGCAACTGCTGCAAGGAAGTTACTAGACCGACAGATGTCCATTAATAGTATTCCTAAAAAGGTACTTTTGTCACATGGAAAATATGGTCGCAATCAAAATTTACAAATGTTTTTTGATGTAAAATAAGACATGTATCTACATGATAAAAGATTAGAAACCCAGTGGCTCAAACTGCTCTGGTACTGGGCCTTTGTGATGTAGAAGTTTCAATGCACGATATAGGCATTGACCGAGATAAGAGCTACTATGCTTCTTCTCAACTACTTAATCACTTTGTTCTGTCTGCTGCAATACTTATCCAGGTCATTGCATCTCTGTTGAAACCTCGTGGTTGGAAGCCCCCTGTGCGAAGGCAGTTCTTCTTGGACTGCAATGAGATTGCAGATCTGTGTGACAGTGCTGAGAGAATATTTTCAAGCGAACCAAGTGTTCTGCAACTTAAAGCTCCTGTTAAGATATTTGGTGATTTACATGGTCAATTTGGTGACCTTATGCGATTGTTTGATGAGTACGGTGCTCCTTCAACGGCAGGAGACATTGCGTAAGTTCTTGCTTTTGAGAAAACGATGGTGACACGTTCCTTAATTTGTGGTAACAATTATGGTCGGTTTTTGATATGCCTGCACGATCAGTTGTGATCATGCCAAATCAACTTGTGAATGCTCTAGTTATCTTGTAAATATGTTCCCTTAAGTGTATTGAGCTCTAGATACATTTTATTTTGTTTGTGAGTTTCTGTTTTCTCTTTTCTGGTATTCAGCTCATCTATAATTGTCTTAACCTGCAGGTACATTGATTATCTCTTCTTGGGTGATTATGTGGATCGTGGCCAGCATAGTTTAGAAACTATCGCTCTTCTTCTTGCGTTGAAGGTATTAAACTGTCAACTTACTTTCATGCCTTGTAGACTTGTTTTGATTATCTAAATTGTAATATCTGAACTATTATACATTTCAGGTTGAATATCCTCAAAATGTACATTTAATTCGTGGAAATCATGAGGCTGCAGATATTAATGCTTTGTTTGGCTTCCGAATAGAGTGTATAGAGCGAATGGTAATTAATATTTTCCTTAATGTTTTGTGTACTGTATTTCATTACAAGACCACCTTTCATCTTTGCTTATGTGGATGTTCTTCGCTCAAAAAATAGGGTGAGAGAGATGGCATCTGGACATGGCACCGTATGAATAGGTTATTTAATTGGCTTCCTTTGGCTGCGCTCATAGAAAAGAAAATTATCTGTATGCATGGTGGCATTGGTCGGTCAATCAATCATGTAGAGCAAATCGAGAATCTTCAAAGACCGATTACCATGGAAGCAGGCTCGGTTGTCCTCATGGATCTCCTATGGTCAGCATTTCAAGAACTCGCATTGATATTTAGCCTTACATGTCTTTTTATTTATGTTGATGTCATGATCTTGTTATGATGCTTACAGGTCTGATCCAACAGAGAACGACAGTGTTGAAGGACTCAGGCCAAATGCTCGGGGCCCTGGTCTTGTTACATTTGGGGTTTGTGCTCCCTAATCCCTTCGTTGATGAGCTCTTTTTTTTTTGTGGGGGTTGGGGGGGGGGGGGGTCCCTTTGATTTTCTGAAGCTAACACGTGTTGTTGACACAGCCTGATCGCGTTATGGAGTTTTGCAACAACAATGACCTTCAACTAATTGTACGAGCGCACGAGTGCGTGATGGATGGCTTTGAGCGCTTTGCTCAAGGTCACCTGATCACTCTTTTCTCTGCAACAAATTATTGCGGTGAGAATATGTTTTAACATGATCTACTTGTCAACCTTTTGGCTTGATTCTATGATAGCTTGACATGGTACGCACACAGGTACTGCAAATAATGCTGGTGCAATCTTGGTTTTGGGTAGAGATCTTGTGGTCGTTCCAAAACTAATACATCCTTTGCCCCCTGCAATCACATCACCTGAGACCTCGCCAGAGCATCACATTGAAGACACATGGATGCAGGTAACACTATATCGTTGCAAATATATTTCTTTGTTTGAACTAGCTGCTACTGCTGCTGTCCATCTCTTAACACTATGACGTGTGAATGAAATTCAGGAGCTGAATGCGAACAGACCACCAACTCCAACCAGGGGCCGTCCCCAAGTAGCAGCTAATGATCGAGGCTCTCTTGCCTGGATATAGTAGATTTGCCAGACATTGGTTGATACGATCCATCTGAAGTCTCACTCTGTGGGATCTTCCTATTTTTAGTTCGTCCGCACACAAGAAAATGATGTGTTCGAGAGAAGGGGCTAGCCCACAGCCATGCCTAAAGAGAATTATCTACACTGACCAAAAGTGGAAGTGGACTATAAAAGATGGCGAACGGAGCTTCATCCAGGACAGTGCTCTCCGTTCTGTTTCCCCGAACATAAGTAAAACAAAGTCGACTCGTAGAGATTGAAGATCCATGGAGGCTTCACTTGTATATACTCAGCTGCCGGTGGAGAGGCGGGTGTATGTGTTTTTGCATCCAACTGGAATGGCAAAAGGAATAGTGTTATTGTACTAGGTATTCTTCCCTTTCTTTTTTGGGGGTTAAGAGGAGTTGTTCTGATTTTGCATGGTGTTTTTGAGTTGCCACAGGGACCTCATGCCTGACCGGGTCACGGTCTACTAGTGTATAATAGTCTTCTACTTTTGTCGCAGCATATCCCTCTGTAATTTCAGTCTGATGCTGATGCGTACAATTGTGTTTGAAGTTTTGGGTGGCGAATGGAGTTCGTGATTGATTTATTGGAGGAAAAGAGGTGTTTGTTATGGTTGTTGATGTACGAAATACCGTTATACTGAATTTGTGTAACATCCCATGTTGGGGCTTATAAATTTTTGTGGCAAAATTTTAAAATTTTAATTTAAATTCGAGTTGTGCTTCTCACATTCCCTTGATTTTCAAAAGCATTTTAGAAAGGAAACTTGTTGGGACGGTCTAGCCCATACCCGACCTTCCCTTGGGCCAATCTGGCCCTTTGTCCCACCTGTGCTTCCCTTGGCCCAGCCGGCCTTCCCCCTCTATTCTGTCTAGGTTGCGATCTGCGCGCGTCGTGCGTGTGTTGCGCATGGCTTTGCTGCAACTGCGCCATTCCTTCACTACCCTGCGCCAGTACTAGGGGTGCAAATGGGTTAGGTTAATCCCGACCGATCTGGTATCGAATTCGGTCGGTACCGGATTCGGGAGGGGAATTTGGTATCCGGTCGGATTCGGATAATTTATGTCGGATTCGGATTCTGGAGAGTTGTTATCCGACCGAATAGTATCGGTATTCGGATACCGGATAATTATCCGGTCAGATATTCGGTCGGATATCTGGTAAGAGTTAAGAATTCACCTTTTATTTTGCTAGTATTTATTTTTTTGTCATGTTGGTTGGTTGAGGTGTGCAGTGTATAGAAAGTTTTCCTGGATCGTGCAAGCTTAAGTTCTCTAAAAGAAATATGGCATTTAGTTGTGGCAAGTATAAATATACAAATACTAAAATAGTGTTTTATTTCTAATTCTGCTGCTTGTGCAATTGGAATCCTAAATTTGCTCATTAAGATCACTCTTCCTAGGTAACGGAATGAAAAGCATGTAATCAGAGTATTATTAAACGATGAACTTTGGCATGCTTTAGTAAATGAACAGGTAAATTTGTCAAAAGTCTATTATCCCCAATTGTCTACTGTCTCTACCTTAATTTAGTAAAATTTCTTTAGCCTAGAAAAAGAAAATTCTGTCCGTCAAAAATCAAGATTCATCTTGAAACGCCACACCTCAATGGGCAATTTTGGGGGAAACGCCACACCATCTTCGGCTGATGAATTATAATCACTATTATGTACTTATGTCTAACAGTTTAAGGCTTGAAGTGATGGTGGTATGGCTAGCGCTTAAAAAAATATGGGTTAGGATACGATATGAGCAATATCCGTCCGAATCCGCTTGAGCTACTCGGCCTGGCTAGCGCTTGGACACCCACCCTGCCACCTCTTCGATCTCCCCTCCCCGTGCCACCACGACGACCCGCTCCAGTTGCGTCTGTGTCACCTCGTGCCGCACACGCCCAAAGTCCCTGCCTCCCCTATCATCTTTGATTCTTTGCTTCGTAGCTCCGCGCCGCGTGCCGGCTTTGCTCCCTCTTACCTTGCGCCACATTGTGCGCCAAGCAGCGCCCCCCTTGAGCTTCGCCTGGCATCCATGCCGCTCCAACGGCTAGGCACCTCCCTGAGGCTATTTAAGCCCCGGCCGTGCCCTCCCTGGAAGGAACTTCTCTAGGGCGCTTCCCCATTTCTCTCCGTGGGGACTGGCTCGGATAGCTCACGTGTGGCGCACTAATCTCCACGCGAGGCCTTCCTCCCTCCTTTTTTCACAGAGCGAGCACAGCTCCTTCGGAAATTCATCCCCATGATGCCGATGAACCAGAGCACCGCGCCGTCGACGTCCCCTGCGCCGCACAAGGATTCCTCCCGCCTCCGCCGGTCACGAAGCTTGCAGATCAAGGGCTCCATCCACCGGCCGCCGACCTCGCCGCAGGAGGGCTCCATCCGCTCAGCTGCCGATGAACCAGATCACTGCGCCGTAAATGTCCCCCACGCCGTGCAAGGATTCTTCCCGCCTCCGCCGCCGATCACGGAGCTCGCAGCATGAGGGCTCCATCCGCTGGCCACTGTCCTCGCCGCGGGAGGGCTCCATCCGTCAGCCACCGTCCTTGCCACGGGGGGTTCCATTTGCCCACCGTCGACCTCGCCACGGGAAAGCTCCCCTCACCGTCGACCTCGCCGGCCGTGTCAACATCTCATCAGGAATTTGAGTTTCTTGGTCCTTTACGAAATCAGTTCGCTAGCTTGCTCCTTTTGCTTTCCAAATTGAGTAGAATTCGTCCATTACAAGTGTCTTGGGACCTTGCAAAAGCTTATTTTGGACATTTTGAAATAGGGCTATTTTTGATGCTAAATTTTGAGGAGAGAATAAGAGTAGATATTTTATTGATTTATACAACTGAGACAGAGATGGTGGCCAGTTGTCCCCACCAAGCCTGATAGCAAGCCGGAGATCACACTCAGCAATATTCAGAAGCCTGCCGATCTTCCGCAGTCTACCTGCCGACGCTACTCACGGTTCAATTGCAATCTTCCAGATGTTGTAATTCCTTGGTTCACTTTCCTCGTTAGTTAGCATGTTAATTGGTACATATCTTAACCATCAGGATTTGTATTTCCACATAATTTGGTTACCTCGGCTAACTGATTCTGTTTGCCTCAGCTTCTTGCCAATGTACTATTTATTGTCCGACAACTAGACTGAAATAGATGAGCGACAATTCTTGCGCCATCAGTCCCACCCTGTTCGAATATGTATATGACGGCAAAACCAAAATGTACTGTTGTTACTTGTTAGCATGCACTATTTTGGTAGATTTGAAACATCGCACAACTTAGAAGCAAAGAGCGGCATCTTGAAGAATGATAGAATCCCTTTAGTCAACCTGAGAGTGGCCTGTGACGCTGTAGGAAGCAAGCAAACAAGAATAAGCAAAGTGTATCATAGAGAAAACAAATGGAGAAACAAACTCTGCAAAATTCTTTTCCGAAGAAAAACAAATTCTTCAGAACCAACCAAACAAGAATAACAGGAGAAGTCGTAATATTTACATGCTTTCTCATCCTTCTCCAGTGCACTCTCTTAGACATATACACACTCCTAAAAACTTGAGCAAACACAGATATACATACTTGTTTACAGATTGAAAGGAAGCTCAAAATAATTGTATGAAGAACTTATTTTGGGTTGCCAAGGAAACCTCTGCTTCACCATGTCTAGGGATGGGACAGTGGACTTCGGTGAAAAGCGTCTCAATGAACTCAGCTACAAGCAGGAGCTTTCCCACGGTGAGGTCGGCGGCCGGCGGATGGAGCCCTCGATCTGCGAGCTCCGTGACCGGCGGAGGTGTCGGCAGAGGCGGGAGGAATCCTTGCGCGGCGTGGGTGACGTCGGCAGCGCGGTGCTCTGGTTCATTGGCATCACGGGGACGAATCTCCGCAGGAGCTATGCTCACTCTGTGAAAAAAGGAGGGAGGGAGGCCTCGCGCGGAGATTAGTGCGTCACGCGTGAGCTATCTGAGCCAGTCCCCACGGAGAGAAATAGGGAAGCGCCCCAGAGAAGTTCCTTCCGCCCTCCCTAAGCTCCACCTCGCTTCACCATGGCCCCTCTTCCCCTCTATAGCGTCCTGCTTCCCTGAGATCGCCACCGCCTCTGCCAGAGCTCCTCGCGGCTATCACCGTCGCCAGCACCCCTCGGTGAGCTCTGGGCCTCCCTAAGCTCTCCCCCGAGTTCGCCCCGCCCTACTTCCCCTCTTGCTGTGCCTAATCGACCTCCCGTCCCTTATAGGCCATCAGCGACCCCTTTCTCCCTCGTCTTAGGCACCCGGTCGACTCGCTGTCTCGGCGCTTCACTGCCTAATTGCTCGCAGCTGAAGCTCTGCCTAAGGACCCCGAGTGTGCTCTGACCACCGCCAAGCATCGCTATCTCCTCCAACGAGCTCGCAATGCCGCCTACCTTACCACTGACACGGTCCTTGCTGTCGTCCCAACTACGTAGCCCCCAAGCCTCGTTCTCCCTTCTGGTGAGTTCTTCATGGCCCTTAGTCACTCTCCCCGCGAGGAATTGCTTTCCCATTGCCGTCTTTTGCCTCAGAGCCATGCGCCGGACCACCACCGCCTCTTTTTTCGTTGTCGGTCGTCACTGAGCCCGAATTGGGCCATGGGACCTCGCGTATAGGTGCGGATGGCACCAGCGTCCCATTTTTGGGCTTGCTCATAGCCCAACGCCTCTCTCGCTAGGGACAGACGTGGCAATGCTGTTGTCCTACTCGGCCGAGGAAGAAGCACTATTCCTCCATCATTAAGTTCACACCATAATTAATTAGTGTTAATGATCTTGCCAATCGCTGGGTTAATCAGTGTATGACCCCGTGAGCCACCCCCTCTAATTCGGGCCACGTAGACTGACAAGTAGGCCCCCAACCCCTTTTAATTTCATTTGAATTTACTATTTTATTTATTATTTTGCTTGCTTGTTCATTTTCCGATGCGACCGTCTGAGTAGAGTACGAGGACGCAGACAAGCCCCAGGTTGACGCAACATAGAAATACCAAGACCAACCTGACTTTGACCTAGGTGAGTCAATATTTTGATTATATTAACTCTACATTTTATGCAAATTTATGTTCAATTAAATTAAGAAATTGTACGCTAACCTTAATATGCAAATGTATGTCAGTCTTTAAGGTAGTTACATGCCCACTTGATAATATTGTTATGCTATCATTGACATTTGAATTACATAATCCTTGTCACCCTAGATTACTAAGTTGTAACTTTACTAGCTATAAATTGTACTTAAGTGCCATGCTTGTTTTTTGAAGTACCATGGCATTATTTTACCCTAATCGCCATCTTTTAAACATGAAACTTAATTCAGGAAAGTCATTGGATGTAGATGGATAGTATTTTGGGATAAATTAGTTTATACTTCTCAAAACCCTAAAATTTGCTGTTACCATATTTGGGCGGATGTTATGATGCCTGGTGCGGGTGTACCACGAGAAATGGTGGATTGTGGCATGCGACGCCCAAATAATTTAAGAATTTAATCCTGTGATGATTTCTCAATGTAAAACAGTACATCCATAAGTCTATAATGGTGTTGACCTAACTGAATAATTTGTATCTTTTAGGCGAGTTGCACCATTGGTGTGACCCACGAGCATGACGCTAGTTTTAAGCCATCGTGATGTGGGTGTAGCTTACACTAAGGGATGCATTGTAAGCTTTAACGGGTGTAGCTTACACTAGGTCGTGACACTAAGGGGTCTGGGTGTGGTGACGTAATCACCCTCAGATGAAACCTTAGCAGGTATATCTTACATTGAGGGATGCATTGTAAAGGCTTTGTGATGATCTCCTTGATTCTTATGTCTAAGAAAATATGTGAAATATAGTAAATTAATTATCTTTTGTGGGTAAAGTGTACAGTCTCTATAGAGTATAAACTATTCGAATAGTTGTGCTCACGGTCAAAGGCGGGTATGGGAACCTGGTCGAGTTAGTTTCAATTTCCAAAAACTTTTGTGGGGGATGCAAACTCGTCGGGTGGATGTAACCTTGAATTTGGGTTCTCTTAGGCGGATATAACCTAGAGTTGTTAATAGGGTGGATGTAACCATAGTGATCAAAACTAAACATACGGTGGATAGAATCATGTAATAGGTGAATGGAACCTGCATCACTATAAGTATTGCACACTTTCAATCTCTTTAATAAAACATGACTGGTTAAAATACTAAACCATACGTTTTGCTATATATTGTAGTTCAAAATATTACTTTTAGTAAATAAAAGAACCAGAGTCATCCTTATTAAAACCTTGCATGTATAAATACTTGTATTCCGTGTGTTGGCTCACAAAGCATCGTTGTATGTACTCACCCCCATTCTCAAAATGCTTTAGAACCTGTAAAACAAGGTCACTATGTCTACTATGAAGATCAATGAGCTAATGGTGATGAAGATGAAGAGTAGAATAGACTCTAGTAGTCTAGGTCTCACCCGTCTGACCGACCAACGTTTGCGTGCACAATATTATTTAAGTGTTTGGTTAATATGGGTTGTACACAGGTCATCTCAGTCGCTTGCCTATGACAAGATGTGTCTTCTTCTTTTGTTTCCGTTGCTGCTGCTTTTGTATAATTTAACCATTTGGCCTAAACGGCCTTATTGTAAACTCGACTCGATACAATCTATTTGAACTCTGATGACTTGTAATATTAAATACATGATATGGTTTACATCATGTATGAAATGAGTCAGCGGTGTATCTGTAAACACTATTTACCGATCCAAAGAATAATACAGTGGTTTCACAGAGAATTCTAGATTAGCTTGGTCCGGCAATTTGTTATGTGTGCTGGTTTGCAATGTGGATCCAGTACTGAATGCGGGCTCTTCGCGTTTGTGCAAGGTCTCTGTCGATATACAACCCTGGTTCCTAGGACAGTTTATAAAAGGAAAAGTTGATCATATACCCTCCTTTCATTTTGAGAATTCAGGATTTACCCTCCCACCTCAATGACATGTGGGGTCATCATAAGTCACTGACATGTGGGTCAGGAGGGTAAATCCTGAATTTCCATCTAAGGGGAGGGTATATGATGAATAAAACCTTTATAAAACGGCCAGAGTTGCAAATGCTATGAAAATCGCTTTAGAAGTTTTCGAAAATTTGAAAAAAACACTAGATTTAGGGAAGTGATGCTATACTCTCCACAGAATTTCAATAGCAAACTCAAATCTCATTTGAGATGAAAAAGGCTATTTTACCTTGCACATGCAATTAATTTTGATCTTAAAATTTTGCATGGATATATAACATGACCTTCCCTAATTTTGGTTTTTTAAAAAGAACTTTTGAAAACTTTTAAACCAATTTTCACGATATTTACAACGTTGAGGACAATTTCACATGATATGCCCCCGTACTTAAAACCGCGCCCGATGCTACGAGCAAAAACTAGAAAGGTGTAAAGCTACACAATTTAATCTTTTCCGACACTTGCAGGTTGACAGTAAATATTTTTTCAAAAAATCCAAACAAAAGAACATATCGTGCCAGTGACTCAATTCAACTGTCGACATAACCCATAACACAGGTGTCGCCAGAAGCAAAACAAATATAGCAGAAATCTATTCAACCATTATTTGTTGATAGGTCTTCGCAGAACGCTATTAATATATTGTGCCAGTAACTCATTCAACTGTCAACACACAAGATAAGAGTATTGTTCGAGCTGAGCTCTCTTTTAACATCCCAAAAGCAAAAACTGGAACAAAACGACACTTCTGGATCATCAGTCCGTCAAGGATTTGCAGGAGGGTACAGTGCATTAGTCCGGTGGGTGAATTCCTGATGTACATGGATCAGCACGATACTTCACGGCTGGCGTTGGTCTAAGCAATACAGAGCACGAATCAGCACAACAGCCCCCCGAGAATGAATGCTAGTCGATGCTCGTGTCCATCAGAAGCCAAGTCCAGATCAGAACAATTGTAGTATTTCGCCCATACTACAGTGTTGGGCAGGTCCCAAATCTAAATGATCACACGGCATGAATCCAAGCGTATGGCAAATGGCTCCAGTTAAGCACCCGGATACGAGCCTCAACGTTTCTTCTGATCCTTCCCAGTCTTGATGTCATGGGTAAGCATCCTGGGAGCAATGGCCATCGCCATGAGCTCCTGGAAGAGGAGTTTACATGCGTATGGTATATGCACCTGCCGGTGGGGGAAAAAAAGAGACAATTTAATCTCCTTTCTTTGGCAAAACATGCTAGGGAAAGATAGCTTAAGATCATATGATATCAGCAAATCAACAGTTCAGAGATGCAGAAAGTTTTACTTACTTGGACAATGTCGGTCTTGTTCTTGCAGCCTCTGCACTCAAAGGAATTCTTCTTGAGATTAGCAATTGCAATGAGTCCGCACTTCTCACATACATGCACTCTGTAAGCATCGCTCTGGTCGAATAACCTTTCCTTCAGGAAAAATGCAGCGCCGTGAGCAATCATGCAGTCCCTCTCCATTTCTCCGAAACGGAGACCACCATCACGCGAGCGCCCTTCTGCTGGCTGCCTGGTAAGTATCTGGACAGGACCACGGCCTCTAGAGTGAATCTTGTCATCCACCATGTGCTTGAGTCTCTGGTAATAAGTGGGACCAAGGAAAATCATTGCAGTCAATTTTCTCCCAGTGTGACCATTGTACATGGTCTCAAATCCGCGCATCTGATAACCACATTTATGAAGTGCTTTGCTGATGTTATCCACCTGAAAAGGAAGCAAAAAAAAAAAGAGTCCACACGATTTACATAGCAAATCCAGTTGTCAAAAGTTATGATAACGGAAGTTACAATCACTGTTAAGATATCACTAGCACTATTATTCTCAGAAAATAAATTATAACTGAATGAGGATTCAATCTTTTCTCATGAATAATTAGAAGAAATCAAGAATAATGAGTCTCCAGAAGATTACTCACAGTAACATCAGTGAAAGGAGTTGCATCTCCTTCCTTCCCCATGTGAGCTGCAACTTTACCCATAATACACTCAATCAGCTGGCCAATAGTCATACGAGATGGAATAGCATGTGGATTCACAATGATATCAGGTGTGATGCCTTCAATCGTCCATGGCATGTCCTCTTGTGTGTAAGTCATTCCAACAGTTCCTTTCTGGCCATGCCTACTGCTAAACTTATCTCCGATTTGTGGTATGCGAACCGATCGCATTCTAACCTTGACAAATCTTAAACCATCAGCATTTGTTGTTAACAGAACCTGCACAAAAGACAGCAGACTTACAAGCTGTTGGTTTCAAATTCACAAACCCAGCACAGAAACATAAAGAGAGGTGGAGAAAACAGCAAACCTGATCCACCATTCCACTTTCACTGTGACGTAGAGAAGTACTATGATCACGCTTAGTGTATCTAGTAGCTTGCCCTTGAGCATCCTCTTGTGGAATAGGAGATGTCTTCCCAATAATGACATCTTCGCCGGAAACCCTTGTTCCCTGATAAATTAATTATACATCAGGGGATCAAGAGTATGGTTCTGTGATAAAGATAAGCCTACAACAATCAAGTTTTCTACTCACGGGTGGTGCAAGTCCATCATCGTCTAATTTATCATAGGACCCATGGCGCATTCCCTACAAGGAAAAATTACAAGAATATAAGCCCAGAGCTGCAAAGGAAAAAAAACCTGCAAATGAACTTTAGAAAACATTACCATAGTGTTCTCCCTATTTGGGCGACCAAACTCCTCTTTGACAAGAGTCCCCATCTTCTTTTCCTCATCCCTGCATATGAAGTTAGAATGGTTATATTGCAAGCATTGGACTACTGAGCGGTGGCATAACCTACCGTATAATATGCTGAAATGTCTACTGCACCTGTAAGAGCGGAAAAATAGGGATCGGAAGAATCCACGATCTATCGAAGATTGGTTCATAATAACTGAATCTTCTTGGTTATATCCAGAGTAGCATGCAATAGCCACAATTGCATTCTTCACAAGTCAGTGAGTCACCAAAGCAAGGTATTAGTGATTACATAATATAACAACATAGATTCAAAATATGAACAGACAAAGTGCTGTGCAGAATATTCACTTACAATGCCAGCTGGTAACTGTCTGAAGTGCAAATGCTCCATAGCTCGAGTAGTAACTAGAGGCTTTTGTGGGTAGTACAGAACATAGGCCAATGTGTCCTGGATCCAAATGGTGGATGGTGAAGGTTCAAACCTAGACCAACAAAACAAAAAAGACAGATAAATGGCACACTCACCATTCTCAACTGATAGTTGGTCACATAGATTCCCATGGCTTGCTTTCCCATAGCAGACTGATATGTATTACGAGGTGACTGTACAATCAAAGGAATGAATTAGACATGCTTAAAAAATATGCAGTATGCAGCATTGCATAAGGGGATGGGTCACCTGGTTGTGATCAGGAAAAGGAATAATCGATGCGCAAACACCAAGTATCAATGAAGGGTGAATCTCACAATGCGTGTAAGTCTCAGAGTATGCCTCCTCTGGATTCTGTCTCGCATTTACAAGGTCCTGAAATTTTTTATGGCATTACTAGCTGAAGATGAACCTAGAAGGAAAAGCCTTTCCACATAAAGCAATGCCAACAGAACAGAGTAGATAAAGCTGTTCCATGTAAAGGAATACCAATGGAATGGAGTAGACAAAGACTTCCCACAGAATGCCAATGTTCAATCAGGCATACTTTAAATGCAACAGATCTCACTTACATTTATGGTCATGGAGATCATAGTAGTCTCTTCCTCTTCAGTATCTATGTACTCTATAAATCCTTTTGCAACCAAGTCATGCCAACCTTCCTCAGGAGTCTCCTGGATAAGCACACAGTAGGATAATAGAAGCATATGAGAACAAATACATGCATGCCAATCTAAATTGGAGTAAAAACTAGCATACAGTAATCAATATCAGACCCTTTGCTGCAATGCTCGGATATGTCTCTTCTTAATGAGAAGCCTCTGGCTTTCAACAATAAACAGTGGACGACTGCAACGGCCATAATCTGTATAAAGTCGAAGTTCTTTAAGGCGAATATCACGAACCACACCAACTTCAGTGTTGACATCAATCTGAAAATTGACACAATACTCAGCATGTAAGTTTGTGATCTGACTGTCCTTGAAAATCACGTACTAGCAATAAATTGCATTCTTTTCTTGACCTGGTCTATGCTAACACTTGACATACCTATGTTTAACCTACTGCAGAAAATGGTATTTACATTAAATAATGATAGATATCAAACAAAGTTAGGATTGGATATGAAAAGGAGAACAAAAAAATCACATCAGTTTTGTTAAAAGAGTGCTCTCAATCTGTCATATATATAGATGTAAGCCCATGAATGTGGATAATAATGTCTGTTTTTTATACTAACTCCCCAATTTATGGCCTGTAGCATTTTGGCTTCAAAGTAGACAAGAGAAGCAGGGTACAAACCTGTCTTCTTAAACGCCTAAGTGTCTTCACCAATAGGTCAGGGTTCCTATGAATTCCAACCCAACAACCATTGACAAAAATTTTAGCAGCTTGAGGAATGACTGCTGGCGATATCTCCTGTAAAAAATGAATGCGGACCAAAATCAGTTATTGTTGTAAACGACATCAAAACCTAACCCGTCAGACTGGGAAGGTAAACCAAATCAAAATGCATATGTACACTGACAAGGGAATAAAAACAAACCTCAAAATTTTCGGTGCCCCACTCCTCCAAAAATTCCAAAATAGGATTTGCAGCGGAACCAACAGTGATATATACCATCAAGGCAAGATTTTTAACCAAGCCACAAGCCTGCATACAAGTGTATGGAAATATAAGACAATCATCCAAGCTTCCTTTGAACAGAAGAAAATTTACAATGTTAATAACTCACTTGTCCTTCAGGTGTTTCAGCAGGACACATCATTCCCCAATGAGAATTATGCAATTGGCGAGGTTTTGCCAGTTTCCCTATTAATAAGATCAACATAATCTTAAGAATCAAGTCTCAATGGTGAGTAATGTATTAAATGAAAATGTACCTTCACGCCCAATGGGAGAGTTCAGCCTCCGCAGATGCGATAATGTAGAAGCATAGGTAAGGCGATTAAGCACCTTCGTGCCAAAAAAGAAGGAATGCAGAACACAGATTAGAACATTTGTTTGCTGAACCAAGTTGGAAGCAGTGAAGCATACACATTAAGTGATAAAGAAAAGGGTGCAAACCTGAGACACACCAGCTCTGGTACCAGCTTGGTTAGCCTGTCCCCAGTTTCCAGTAGCAAGGGAATACTTCAACCCACTAGTAATGGTTTTGGCTTTGATAGCAAATTGCAAATTAACTTCCTTTCCATTATCCACACACTGGGTTCAAGGAAAAGAAGCAATTAGTAATCACCAAGACTGAGTACAAGAAACAGAGCCTCAGAATTTAGAGAAGGGAGAAACCTTCTGAACATATGACCTCACATCCCTTGTCAATTTCCTGAAAAGCTGTATTGGCAACGGAGAATAATAGAGTTATGCTCCCAACCCAGAAAGAGGGACTAACACCATCTTAATTTTCTGATATATTGAGACAAACCATTCTGAATAATCCTCCAAGCAAGGGACCTGCAAGGTCCAGCCTTTTGTTGCCGTAATGATCTCTGTCATCTTCAGCTCTTCGACCAAGAGCACACATCAATAGACGATGAATAATGTACCTGCACAATGAGTGTACAGGAAATTAGCCGATCTGCTTTCAACCAAACTATATCATATTAGCATGCATACTTGTTGATTGATAATGAACTGAACAGGCAATTTGGAACACATACCCAAAGTAATACGCCTTTTTAGTTTCACAGAATTCACCTACACCAACATGGGGCAACATTTCCTTTTGAAGTATCTCTTTGGCATACCTGCAAAATTCACAAAGATAAGTACTAATATAATATAGTATAATAAGGGCATGTTCTTTAAGTCAAAAGCTGGCGGCTTTTGGCTTTTGCTACAGTACCTAACTTTCAAACGGAGTATTTTCTCAAGACGAGATCTACAAGTTAAACGATCTACACGTTAAAAGCCCAACATCTGTACCAGCCAAAATCACAAGTGAGTATTTGTCTCTCCGTAATCTGTACCGTAAACAACTAAAATTCAAAAATTTCAGCCAAAAGCCGCAGCCGAAAAGAACAGGCCCTAAGTACTAATATAATATAGTATAATCTTCTAGCAAATATAGAGTTATTTTTTTTGCCCCGACATACTTAATTCTCTTTTCTCGAGTTACACCAACTGTAGCTCCACGCTTTCCAATGTAGTCCAGAGCAACCTGCATACATGTATATTAGAATTTTAAAATGATGAAACAAAAGCCAAGCCTCGTAAATTTAGTAACTCATATAACTACTTAAGTTCCAGTTGAGAGCTCATTTTACGAAGTGCCCCAAAGTAAGAAAGATCATTTTAGTTACATGTCTTAAATTCAACTGGATGCATTATCAATTCAAGTAAGAAAGAACAATTTAGTTTCACTTAACAAATAGCTAAACAAATACCTGTTGATTTTGAATGACAAAAGCTTCCTCCAAAGATGGACGCAGCAATTCCATCATTTGTGTATCAGAGAAGTCATAACATATGTGCTCCAGTATATCTTTGTCAGCAACAAATCCTAATGCTCTAAACACAATGATGATGGGAATGTCTGCACGAATGTAGGGCAGAGTAGCACGGATATATTGACCAGATGAACCCTGCAGCATAAGGAACATTTAACAGCATTTAAGATTATAAAATTAATTCAGCTCATTGCACCCTCCTATATGTATGCTATGTACGAAGACCACTATACAAACACATGCATGTATGAAGAACTATTTTCAAAGCTTCAGTAAGACTGACCCCTTTCGCGCCCGCCCGAGAAAGCATCCGTACAAACATGCTACTAGCAGGCCTGTTCTGGTTTTCTGCCATAGAACGGACTTCAGCCACATATGCAAATTTATTTGGCTGCCTCTTCTTAAACACATAGACATGGTTGGTGCTCATCTTCTCCTGGGCTATGAGAACCTTTTCACTACCGTTGATTACAAAGTATCCTCCTTGGTCATAAGGGCACTCCCCAAGTTCTGTGAGGTCCTTTTCAGATTGTTGAAACAGTGTGCAGTAACTAGAACGCAACATGATTGGAACCTGCAGGAGAAAAAACAGTTGAAAAGCGAACTATACAACAGAGCATACTATCAGCACTTGTTAAGTTGTTAATTACAACACCTTTCCAATGAAGACTTTTGGGTACTCCATAGTTTCTGTAACTTCTTCACAGTCATGTCCTTTCTTCACAACTCTGTATGATACATCAACATATAGTGGTGCTGAGTATGTCAGGTTCCTGAGCCTTGCTGATTTTGGAAATAGAGTAGCTGTCTCTCCATCAGCTTCTGTCATCATTGGTTTGCTCAGATAGATTTGACCAAAGCTGATCTTGTGGAGTGTCTAAAGAAGAATACAATACCACCATAAGTCACAGCACAAAGGGAATGGAAAAAACAAATACTAAGAACATTTGGTTTAAACTGAAAGAGCATCAGCAAGTGCACATGCTGGCACTAGCAACCCCCATGCTCTAAAAGAAAATCAACATTCAAAATTTGCCTTGATCTCACTTAATGCAGAAGTGTTTGTTTATTTTCTGTGTTTAAATAGCATGAGTCATCTATACCATGCTAAGGCATCTGTTTTATTCTAGAGATGTGAAGTGTGCATACGTAAGGCATATACCTCAACAAGAAAACAACAAAGGAGGACTCTGATCATGCCGACCGGAAATAACATCCCTCTTCAAAACTTGCAAAACAGTTTCTTCTCATTTTTCCTTTAATGGATATTTTCACTTATCACTGATAAAAGCTTAGAAGAGATGAATGCTTGTAATTTTTCTAGGATTCTTAGAGGATTCAGTCACCTAAAATAATTTTATATGTTACAAAAAAAGCATCAAAGCTTCTCATCAACCAGTAAGTCCAGCCTTAACTGCATCCACATGAACTTGACACAATATGTTTTTAGCATAGGCTCGACATTTTGGATCTTCTTCATGACCCTGAATATTTAGCAAACATAACAACCAATGAAAACACTTCAAACATACAATGTTAAACAGTTGACTAAAAGTCCTCACAGCAGTCTTGCAAAGCAATCTGACAATAACAAGAGGTAAGACAGTCCCTACTCCATTTCAGTTTCTTCCCTTAGCATAAATATGTCTTGTCTTTACTGTTAACATTTCTTCTGTGATATCTATCTCTACCATACATGCTACTTAGCACCACTGTCCAAGGAATTACAAGTTAGCAATTTACATATTCTTTTATTTTTCTCTCTGCATGTGCTCTGCTAATAAGAACAGTGGTTGAATTTGCTGAAAACATCACAAGTTAAGCTTTCAATTGATATAACTTTATCAATTTACAGTGGTTGAATTTTCTGAAAACATCAAAAGTTAAGCTTTCAATTGATATAACTTTATCAATTTACATTGTCCATCATTTGCAAATCATTGTACGCAATCTCCACACAACCGCAAAACAGAAGCTATCTTTATAGTCAAAACCCTGAGGCATGCACTATCCTCATCAGGAAATCAACTCTGCTTCCTCTAGCTATCACTAGCAACAACTGAAACTACAGAGTTACAAAGCAATGTCCCTAATGCAAAACTCATTCTATGCTTTACAGGTGGCATCCTACGAAATTCACTCATTCTCCACCTCATCCCACAGAGAGAACTTCACAGAGCTCTAATCTTAACACTAGACACCAAACAGTTCCACCCTTCAAAAATACAATCCAACCATCAACATCACCGTTTCTAGTTGCTACATCACTGTCAAAATTCTCAGCCCCACACCATAAACAGCACCAAGCAACTGAATCCTCACGCAAAACCCTAACTGGTCATCTAATCAAAGTGGCCGCCCGGTAAAAGGGTGCAAAAACCGAGACCTGCCCATCACCACCGACGAAGCCCGCCGCACCAAGCTCGCCAAACCCCAATCGCCCAATTTAAAATCAGCAAACAGCAAAAATCAAGCCATATTTGCTACGGTCGGGAGGGGGGCAACCTCGGCAAACTCGGCCTGGCGGCCGGGGTTGTGCTGCGACTCGGGGCGGATCTCGATGTCGGCGGACTCGTCGACGATCTCCTGCATGGTATTCTGGATGAACTCGTCGAAGGAGTCGAGCTGCTGGCGCACGAGGCCCTTCTCCTCGAAGTAGGCGGAGATGACGGCCCAGGCGTCCTCCTGGGTGATCTCCTCCTCGTCCCGCGCCTCCTCCTCCCCCTCCCCCTCCTCGTCCTCCATCTCCTCCCCGCCGCCGTACTCGTCGGCGCCGTACCCCGCGTGGCCGCCGTGGTGGTGCCCGCCCATCTCCATCTCCATCCCCTCCTCGTACTCGTCGTCCTCCATGGAGGCAGCAACCCTATCCCTAGTGGCGTGCCGGGGATGGGGGGGGGGGGGGTAAGGTTCTGTGTCTCGGCGCACCGCCTCTTGCGAGGAAGAGGAGACGGGGAGGGGGTGCGGAAGGAAGGAAGAAGTGAAGAATTGAGGGGCGTTTCGCCGATTTGGTTCGGAATATTTCTGGGGGTGGGGGGACAGAGGAAAGTGGGCTTGGGGTTTGGGCTGGGCTAAGACGGGCTGAGCCGGAAGCTTTAATGGGCTTCTGCTACGGAGTGTAGTTTCTTTTCAATTGCGGGTTATAGTTTATACTTGTGGCTTGTATATTTAGACCGAAAGTTAGAAGCTAGGTTTATTTTGAAAATGGACGAGATGCGGGCCACGTGGCCCAATTCGTGGGGAGGTAGTTCAACGTGTTTTGATGTACCTTGGATTGGAACAGTTAATTTCCAGCCAGGTCATGTGTTGGTTTGAAACCTTGCAATATTGATCAAACCAAGGTCTTGTCCTTTTCGTCTTTTCAGTTGGTTTTTTACTTTGGTTTTTTTCAATCATCAATGGGACTATACTAGCATTTAAGGAGCTAATATATCGTAAGATGGGTTTGTACTTGTAGCACATATAAAGATTGCTTTTGATTAAACCAAATTGTGCTAAATGATCTTGTACATTCTGCATTTCGGCTTACCGATGCTACCCGATGACCAGCTCATGAACGTCCTCTTCCACCTCGCATCGTGCAGCCTCACCACGCCCTAGTGCTTTTGTAAGGCGTGGTGCGCTGTCGCCATCGACCGCCGCCTGCTGCGCTCATAACCTCGTCCTGCACTCATTTGGCAGCATCATCACCAACTTCCATGACCTAAGGTCATCGCAATTCCACTCCCGCCCCTCAACGGGCCTATAATTGCTTGCAACCTTCGCAACATAATCTTTGGCAAGCTCGACGATTACATTCCGTCAATCTACATCGAGGATCACTGCAATGACATGCTCTTACTTCACGGCTGCGTGGTTAACCCCCGCCACACAATAGTGAGCACGCTTGCCCCGTGCTCACCTTCGTGCATGTCGAAGTTTTTCTTCTCTGCCGACAAGCACCTTGTCTTTGATCCTACTGTATCGCCACACTATGAGGTTTTTTTCAATTCCCCAAGTTCGCTACAAGGTTGACCTTGGGGACCTTGCTTATCATGATCCCAGGCACCATCACCGTGCATCCTGCATGTTTATCAATCTAGGACAGGGCGGTGGGAGGAGAGGTATTTTGCTTGGGAAGGGGAGGCTGCAGGAATCGTCGTAGACATGCGGGTAGACTCACTTCCTGAATAGCGCTACACCAGCTACTGGCGATGTTGGAGGGATAATCTTGCACCTCTACTAACGGGTCCCGCTCTACAGAAGACACATATAGATCAAGAATGGCAGTCGTGCTTAGAAAAGATAACCATACTCTTTGCTTGTACTCATAGACTAGCTATATCACTAAGGGGCATTTTTGTTATTTGTATAGGCCTAAGAGCCTATAAATACCCCATATATCTTTCATTTGTAATTTGAGCTCATACGGAATACAAGAAGACATTCAAACTGGTGTGCCGCCGGAAAGAACCCTCGAAACCCCCCGTAGGCCACGACAGGAGTAGGGTGGTTCTTTCGGACCCCCGAATCTATATAAACCCTCATGTCACTTTCGCTCCCATGGACATCGACCCGTAACATGGCCGACGTCCGGCTCTTCACTCGTGTTCAATTTTTACACCAACAACATTGGCGTCATAGAGTGTAACTGATTGACGAAAGGCTATGGCTCCTACCAAAAAGCATTTCAAGTCCACGATGCCTCCTCTAGCTCCAAAGCACAAGGAGCCCGTGGACGACCCACCCTCTTTGGAGGAGCTCGAGGGGTGTGATATCTTCAGAGATTAGGGCTTTTCACCCTAGGACAGACAATGCTCTACATGTCCTAGGGCTGCCAGGCATACCCATTTTCCTTGTGCCAATCGACGTGGGGTCTGACCAAAGGCAAGAAGCCCAAGATGTCATCGAAGCTCTGGGGCCAACCATTGCTTTTGGGGTGCTTGATGTTGCTAACTACAAGGTAATGGTGGAGGCAACCGTGTCTAAGGCTCATTGAAGAAGGAACTGCGTGTCAGTGACAGCAGTGACATGAGACGAAGGAGACTCGGGTTTGGCACCACACTACACCAAACACAAAATTACTTGAGGGGTTTTGCTTAGGAGAGAGAAGGGCACGATGTGACGTGAGCGTTGATGCAGGAGCTCACTGGGAGCGGCAGCGACCAAGGCGGAGCACAGCGATGGGCACGTGCCGGTGCCGAGAATGACGAGCACATTCTGAGCACTTCAATAGAGGAGATGGGCTACAAAGGGGCAAATGGAGAGGGCGTGGGGAGGGGTCTCATGACGCGGTCGGATTGGGCTTAAGTAGAGAGATGATCAAGTTATTCTAATTGATTTCATGTGGTTGAGCTCAGTTTCTTATGAAGAAGTCAGTGCTTGTGGTCGATGCCATCTTTGACTTGGAGAAGGGGTAGAGCAGGGCTTTTTGTGGATGCGGTCGTGGAGTTAAAAGACGTTGCCCATGATAGGTGCGGTCCGTTGAAGACAATGACTGCAGCTGGGCCCCACCCATCGATGACAGCGGAGAAAAGAGTGGAGAGGAAGAGTGCAATCTAGGGAAGGCGCCTCCGTACGGAGAAGGTGAGAAACAGGAGGTGGGTGCGGGAGGATGGCAGGCGGGTTGGAATAGGACCAAAACAGTGCTAGACTGGACCAACAGTAATGAATTCTGTTCAAGAATAGGGTTTTGAAATTAAATTCATTTTTGATTTAATTTAATCGCAAAATCAAATTTGTATTCTTAAAATTAGCAAACCAACTTCAAAAATTTTGAAAATTTTTGGACAGTGCCTTTAGATTATTAATAACTCACGCAAATCATTTCCAAGCTTTGGTCAAGTTTAATTAAGGGGAAGTCTAAAGAACGGCATACCGTGCGTATACCATTCAATGGAACAGTCCATCGTCGTTCGATCCTGCACGAACGAATCTTAAAGCGTCTGCTCCGCTCACACATAACCACTCATCCGCTCCGCTCGCACAGACCTCCGCCTCGCATTCCCTTCTTCGAACTCCTTCTCACTCTCCTTCTCGTGTGAGCACCATCGTCGTTCTCCTCGCCCTTGCTCATAGCCGGCCTCACTACGCGTCGGATTCAGCGGCCTGGAGGGGCACCGCTGCAGGATCTGGCGTCGGAGGAAGGAAATCCCGCTCCTCTACTACGTGTTCATCCTTACCCCAGGCATAGAAGGAGGTCAGGGGGAGGTGGTGGTCCGATGGTGGGCGGTGACGGAGGCGATGGGTGGGGTAAGAGGGTGGTGGACGGAGCTGGAGGGCGATGACAGCGACGGCTGTGGCAATTAGATTGGACGGGGGGCGCGGCGAGGAGGGGTTGGGGGCGACGTGGTGAGGCGGCGACGCCGCCGCCAGCCTCATGTGGTGGTGGAGGGGGCGGAGGCGGCAGAGGAAGCGCGCGAAGCTGCCCAGGGCGACGCGGCAATGAGGTACTCTTATCTTCCTCTATGAAACATAGAGAAAGGGAAGGGAGGGATAATGCAAGGGGAGGTATGTCGTCGAGATGCCTCTCGACGGCATACCGTTCAGTAGTACTTCTCTTTAATTAATTACAGAAATTTATTTTTAGCTATTGGAAAATGAAGAAAAAGATTCTTTAATGCAGAAAATTTTGAAAATGCATAAAAAAAAGAAACGACTGTTTTGAAAATAGTTATACAGATGTTGAAATTTTAGGAAGTTACATCATGTGATTAATTATCACTACTACAAAGCCACGTCTGCAAGATAAGGACCGGTCCTGCCGTCTTGGAAATCTAGGATGCACAGTACTTGCATGCACGGCATGCAGTGCTGCATATTAAACAGCTTATGCAGATTGCAGCCAAGCCTACGTGTGTTTACTTTAATACATTCTTTAATCTTCTCGTTTTGCCCTTGCTAAGAGCTTGGATCGTACGTGCAATGACGATCAGTGTTGAAGAACGCGAAGATTCGTGCGTATGTCATTGTCAGCTGAGCACGCAGAGGTTTCTTTACCTTCCTTTCTTCGAAAGGTTGTTCGTCGGTAACCCATATTATGATGTCCATAGATTAAGGCCCTGTTTGGAATGCGGGAATTTTTCCCGATTCCTGCGGGAATTGAACTGTTTCCTGCAAAATTCCTGCAAAATTCCTGTGAAATTCCTCTGTTCCAAACAGGCCCTAAACAAAGTATGTGGTTAGGAGCGCCATTGTTCAAAATTCTTGATCTATCATCAAGTGCACATAGTGCAGAGGAATGTTGTGTGATCTTTTATTTTAGACCATTTAATAATGTATAGCTCCATATAGGTAACTTCATCAGCCAAACTGATGTAAACTCCATCCCGTTATGTATTTGTTTTAGACTCGTAATGTTAGATTGGCACTTCCTCAATTTTGTATCAAGCTTCCTCATTTCACATTGCACATTTCAAACGTACGCACGAATGTCTCGATGAACCCTCCGATACTTATTGGTAGCAAAAGTTTGGAACACTATCCGGATAAGCAGATGACGTGGAGTAAGATCCCCATGCATGCATGCATACATGAATCATCTAGCACGGCCACCTAAAATCTTTCGTTTGGAAAATTTCTGGACCCGATTGCCAACTTTCCAACAGGTAGTCCAAGAGGCTTGAGCGGAGACCACAACTGGTTATAACCCGATTTCCACCTTCAACAGAAAATTAAAAAACACGGCGATTTGGCTAAGGACATGGAGCAACAAGTTGCTTCCGAACGTCAAACTACAACTACACATGACCAAAGAGATCATCCTGCAACTGGACATCGCACAGGAAAACAAGATCTGGACTCCACAAGAGGTGGACCTTCGAGCCTGCCTGAAAAAGAGAAACATGGGCCTGGCAGTAGTCCAAAAATCTCGTACCAAGAAAGCATCGTGCATCAATTGGTTGCGAGAGGGAGACGCAAACATAGTTTTTCCACATCAAAGTCAACTCCCGCAAACGAAGGAACTTTATCCAACACCTCAGAACGGAACAAGATTGGGCGACCTCACATGACGAAAAATCCAACATGTTCTTTGACCACTTTTCTCAAATGCTTGGACATAGTTTGCATTTAGCCACTACTTTCAATTGGGAAATGCTACAACTGCCTTGCTTGGACCTACATGACCTAGACGTGCCTTTCACCGAGCTTGAGGTGCATACGTCCATCCTTCAGTTGCCGAAGAATAAAGCACCGGGCCTAGATGGCTTTAATGGAAATTTCTACCGTGCATGCTGGGACATCATAAAAGTGGATCTCATGGCAGTCCTACACAGTTTTCACAGCCTTAGAACAACCAATTTTCAGTGCTCCAACACCGCCAATATTATTCTTCTTCCAATGAAAGACGGAGTCCAATGTATGGCAGATTATAGACTAATAAGCCTCATTCACAGTGTTTCCAAGATCATCACCAAAACCTTGCCCTTGCGCCTCACCCCTTTCATGAACAACCTAGTCTCGCAGAGTTAGAGTGCATTCGCCAAAGGAAGATGTATTCAAGAAATTTTCCTTTACGTCCGGAATCTTGCAAGAATCTTTCATCGGGCAAGAACGCCAACCCTCGTCCTTAAGCTAGATATAACCAAAGCTTTCGACTCAGTTTGATGGGACTACCTTTTGCAGCTGCTAGCAGTCAAGGGTTTCCCTCCGCGTTGGAGGGATTGGATTTCTTGCCTCCTCTCCATTGCAACCTCTAGAGTTCTTCTAAGTGGCATTCTTGGTAGCTCTATTCATCATTGTAAAGGCCTTCGCCAAGGCGACCCGCTATCCCCTTCCTCTTTGTAACAGCGATAGACCCCATCCAAAACATCGTCAACTTAGCATCGGAATGAGGCCTCCTGCAACCATTATGCGGACGGGCAGCAACCTTGTGAACCTCCCTCTATGTAGATGACATGGTCATATTCCTACACCCTTCCAGGCCAGATGTCACCTCCCTTGTCTACATTTTAAAGAAATTCGGTGAAGCCACATGCCTTTATACTAAACTTCAAAAAAGCCATGTGGCTCCGATTTGTTGTGAAGGGATTGATATACAAATCATGCTACACGACTTACCGGTAAATCTAGCTTCCTTCCCTTTGGAATACCTGGGACTTCCCCTGGCAATTCGAAGGCTACGTCACCTGCACTTTCAAAGGCTACAAGACAAAGTGTTTGGTCGATTATCAAACTAGTGCGGGAAACTGTTGACTCTCGCCGGAAGGAAAGTTCTGGCAAAGTCAGTGATAAATGCCCAAGTGGCATACCTTCTCACGGTTATCAAACCACTAAATGACATGATCCAATTTCTAAACAGACAAACAAGGCAATTTCTTTAGGCCGGTTTTGAACACCTAACTGGAGGAAAATACAAGGTCAGTTGGGACAAAGTGTGCAAACCCACACACCTTGGGGGTCTTGGCCTCCTGGACCTCCAACGTTTTGCGTGGGCCCTGCGAATCATATGGTTATGGAATGAGTGGGTAGCTCCTAACAAGCCGTGGAAAGGGATGCAAACCCCTTGTGATGAGCACGATAGGCTTCTTTTTATGGCGGCCACCTCCATCTCAATCGGTGATGGAAAAATTGCAAGCTTTTGAAACTTGGCTTGGGCTCAAGGGAGACATCTACGTGACATTGCTCCGCGTCTTTTCGCTGCCTCGAAAACAAAAAAACTGTTCGCTGCATGCGGCTCTAACTGAAAATAAATGGCTACAAGATCTAAACTGGTTGGATGGCCCAACTGCGCTGCACATTCACGAACTTATCACCATCTAGGGCCACATATCTTCCTTGAATCTTCAAGAAGGGATACATGATAGTATAACTTGAAAGCTCATGCCTAGAGATGGCAATGGGTACCCGATACCCGAATACCCGACGGGTTTTACCCGATAAAGAGACGGGTATGAAAAATTTTATGTACCCATGGGTACGTTATTAGGCGAAATCCTCTACCCGCCGGGTAGGCGGGTGCGGGTATATACTACCCATACCCGCCTACCCGCGGGTAATGAATACCAGCATTAGACAACTAGACATCCCACTCAAATGTTAATTTTATTATCTACTTGTTGTTGATTGTTTATTTGTTTGTCATATGTTGATATGGTCATGTCAAGTATGTTTATGTGATGTACTAATTTTGATCATTAGACGCTTTTGTGCTTGGCATGTATGATTAATGAATGTCTAAATTGATGATATTCTTATGTGTTGAACCGGGTATGCTTGCGGGTACAGGTTACCCGTCGGGTAGTAATACCCGCGCGGGTACGGGTATGGGTAAATTTTCCTACCCACGTGCGGATACAGGTAACCCAACGGGTAAATTTACACCTAGCGGGTACGGGTATGGAATGGCAATACCCGATGGGTATTTACCCGTTGCCATCTCTACTCATGCCTCATAGAAGCTACACCGCGGCCTCAGCTTACAAAGCACAGTTCCTTGGCATAATAAGCACCTCCATGAACCCCTAATCTGGAAGACTTGGGCCCCCAAAAATGTAAAATATTAGCATGGCTGGCCATTCAAAATAGGCTATGGACTGTAGAACGACTCTCGTTGACGTGATGGCCAAGCCAATCAATTTGCCCCTCTGCAGAATCTCCCCGGAAGCTTCCATCCACCTCTTCGCCGATTGCCACTACATGAAAAGAATTTGGATCCTTATCATCCAACAACCAGCTTCGTGGCACAACGCTGCCTCCATTCGGCATTGGTGGGAATTCGCCATTCTGCAGCCAGATGTGTCCCACAAATCTCCAGCTTCGTTATTGATGATCGTCACGTAGGAGATCTGGAAAGAGTGGAATTCTCGCATTATTCTATCTGTAGAGTCTTCCCCCACATCACTCCTCGCAAAAATTAAGGATGAGATTCATGCCTGGATCCTAGCTAGGTCAAAGAGGCTAGCGGAGCTTTTACCTCATTCTGTAATGTCTTAATTTTTCCCTTAGGGTGTGGTCCTCCTAGGCTCGCAATCCTTGAAATTGTATATAAACTCTCCTTTCGGTTTTAATATATTTGGCAATACTCTTGCCCGTTAAAAAAAATCATCTAGCTAGCCCCAGACATGACAAGTATGTCAAAACGAGAAGAGGACAAGTATGTAATTAATGTTGAATATCTAGTCAATTTTCGGCATATTTTAATCCAGAAATTTAGCATATAAAACATGACATAGAAAGGTATGAGCGATCTAACAATGATGTATTCATATTCGCTAATGAACAAGCTAACAGCAACATCTATTAACAAATTCATAGCGCACAGAAAATACATCAAAGAAGTTTGCAGTTTATACCCTCGGGCGGGGCCAGTGCCGGAGGCACCAGAGGCGCCGTTACCATCAGTTGACATGATGGCCTATTCGGTGTAGGCGATCGAGGCGTGATGCAGGACGAGGCTTGATGCAGGAAGATGTTCGCAGTGTAGTCCCGCGAACAGTTCACCACCGGAAGAAGATGTCGCAGATTGAGTAGTCGCGCCGATGCGCTCCCCAAAAACTTGATCGCCCGCCTACCCGTGCAGGTACACAAACGGACGAAATTCCGGAGGTCTACTCGCCCAGAAACTTGTGCGCGCAAGGTTCTGGACCGGAGATTGCAGAGAGCAGCAACAAAAACAGAAGGAGAGAAAAAAATGTTCTTTCGTATGGAGAGGAGAGCCTTCTTATGCTCTGTTCTCTTGTAACCGCAAAAATGAAGAGACCAGTAACTGCCGCCATTAGTCACCAGTAACTGCACCTATTACTCGAAAGTAACCGCAGCCATAATCCACTAGTAACTGCACCGTTACTGCCAGCGAGTCGTTTCGATTTTCGAATAGATAAAGAAAAACGCGCCCGCACCCGACACGCCTGCGCGCGTACGTACGCACGCACACGCACACGCACCGCACCGCACCGCGCGGCGCGGCGCGGCGTGGCGAGGCGAGCGAGCGAGCGAGCGCGCGCGTGTATTGGCTCTCTCCAATTCCACAAGGGGGTTACCACGTTCCACCTTTTAAAGTGGTGTAACTCCCATTCAATTCTCCATATGGGACTAAACAATTTTCTACCTAGCATTAGTTGTGGGCCTAGGAATTTCATTTGATTAATTGCTAAATTAAAATGGGCCAATCCCAATTAATCCAACAATCCCCACCAAATTTCAAGGCACACGAGAAATGCTCTCAGTTCTGCTATTGTTTGATATACCAGTGTTTCGATGGAGACTGTTAAGTTGAACATCCACCTAGGAAAGGAGTTACACTCATCCACAACTGAACAATGGACTATGCCTTGAATTGACAGTTTTGTGCGAACAAGCTTTACCCAATTCCTTTACTAGTACTAGGCTGCCTAAAGCATCCCCTCTGGTCGGAGCGTATAAGTCATACTCCTTGCCTATTCATGAGTATCTAGAGATCACCCAAATCTCATAGACTGTGACCAGCAGTCGAACTCATATAGGTGTGTTCCTTCTAAGATGTCCTGTAGGCCGACATCTCTGCTTTAAATAAGCCACTCGGATCACATTGAGGTAAAAACCAACTTGCCATACAGAATAGGAGAGAAGTGCATCACTGAAGAAATGAGCCTTGTAAAGGTCTCTCCTTCCAGTCAACCAACAGCTTGTTTCACCATCCTACTTCACGGGATCTCCGATCACGTAGAACAGGTTACCACTATGGTACGACTCATGTGGGTCTCAGGCCCATCTCACTCGATGCATTATCTATCACATTACGTGATAAACCCTTTGTAAATTGGTCGGCCAGATTCTTAGCTGTCTGGACATAGTTCAGTGCTATCACTCCGGAGTTTTTCAGCTTTCTGATAGACTTCAACCGCCTCTTAACATGCCTAGATGACTTCATGTTGTCCTTAGAACTGTTCACCTTGATAATTACAGTCTGATTATCACAGTTCATCAGGATAGCCGATATCGGTTTTTCAACCACCGGCAAATCCATAAGGAGTTCACGAAGCCACTCAGCCTCAACAGTGGCGGTATCTAATGCTGTGAGTTCTGCTTCCATTGTTGACCTCGTTAAGATGGTCTGCTTGCAAGACTTCCAGGAAACAACACCACCTCCAAGTGTGAACACATATCCACTCGTGGCTTTTATCTCATCGGCATCAAAGATCCAGTTTGAATCACTGTAGCCCTCCAGTACCTTTGGGTACCCAGCATAGTGAATGCCATAGCTCACAGTTGCCTTTAGATAGCGCATTACTCTCTCAAGAGCACGCCAATGATCATCTCCCGGATTTGAAACAAACCGGCTTAGCTTGCTCACAGCAAACGAGATGTCAGGCCTCGTAGCACTAGCTAAATACATCAATGAACCAATGATCTGGGAGTATCTCAATTGATCCCTTGTTATTCTTCGGTTTTTCCTCAATAACACACTAGGATCATAAGGAGTAGAAGCAGGCTTGCAGTCACTATAACCAAATCGACTCAAGACCTTATCCACATAGTGGGATTGCACGAGTGTAACCCCACCATCACCTTCTCTCAATAGCTTAATGTTAAGAATCACATCAGCCACTCCCAAATCTTTCATCTCAAAATTCTTGGACAGAAAGTCCTTGACCTCCTCAATCACATTGAGGTTGGTTCCAAAAATCAGTATGTCATCAACATACAAGCACAAGATCACTCCTTCTCCTCCACCATAGCGATAGTACACACATTTGTCAGCTTCATTCACAACAAAGCCAGCAGATGTCAAAGTTTTGTCGAACTTCTCATGCCATTGCTTAGGTGCTTGCTTTAGGCCATACAAAGACTTTAACAACTTGCACACCTTTTCTTCTTGACCTTCTACTACAAACCCATCTGGCTGATCCATATAAATCTCCTCCTCCAACTCTCCATTTAGGAAAGCTGTCTTAACGTCCATTTGATGAACGAGAAGACCATGAGAGGCAGCCAGGGCAAGTAGTACTCGAATTGTGGTCAATCGGGCAACAGGTGAATAAGTATCAAAGAAATCCTCGCCTTCTTTCTGGGTATAACCCTTGGCCACAAGCCTTGCCTTGTACTTTTCAATTGTACCATCAGGCCTAAGCTTTTTCTTGAAAACCCATTTACATCCTACAGGTTTACACCCATAAGGACGGTCAACGACCTCCCAAGTTCCATTAGACATAATAGAGTCCATCTCACTCCGTACTGCTTCCTTCCAATAGTCAGCGTCAGGAGAAGAATATGCCTCTTCAATGGTTCTTGGAGTGTCATCCACGAGGTATACAATGAAATCATCACCAAAAGACTTTGCAGTCCTCTGTCTCTTACTCTTTCGAGTAACTTCATTGTTATCCTCCTCAGGATTTTCCACAGGCGTTTGCTCAACATGTTCTATCGGCACAAAAGAATCAAGGGAAATTATAGGTTCTTGACTAGATAAGCTAGATACATCACTTTTCATAGGAAATTCATTCTCAAAAAATGTAGCATCTCTGGACTCTATGATTGTACCAATACGCACGTCAGGTACTCCAGATTTTATAATTAAGAACCTATAACCTACGCTGTGTATAGCATAACCAAGGAATACACAATCTACGGTTTTTGGTCCAAGTTTGCGCTTCTTGACAATTGGCACGTTAACTTTGGCCAAACATCCCCAGGTGCGCAAGTATGAGAGAGTCAACTTCTTCTTTTCCCATTCCTCGAATGGTGTTACTTCTTTGTTCTTTGTAGGAACTCTATTCAGGACATGACATGCGGTCAATATAGCCTCACCCCACCATTCCTTAGAAAGTCACGCAGTGTCTAACATGGCGTTAACCAAATCAGTTAGAGTGCGGTTCTTTCTTTCGGCAATCCCGTTTGATTGAGGAGAATAGGGAGGCGTCCTCTCATGAATAATTCCATGTTCCTCGCAGAATACAGTAAACTCATTTGAAAAATACTCTCCTCCACGATCAGACCTTACCCACTTGATTTTCCTTTCAAGTTGGTTTTCTACCTCAGCTTTATAGATCTTAAAGTAATTCAATGCTTCATCTTTTGTTTTCAATAAGTACACGTAGCAAAATCTAGTGCAATCATCTATAAGCGTCATGAAATATTTCTTTCCCCCTTTAGTCAACACGCCATTCATCTCGCATAAATCAGAATGAATGAGTTCTAACGGTGCCAAATTCCTCGCCTCTTTTGCTGCCTTGTGAGGCTTGCGAGGTTGTTTCGATTGAACACACGCATGGCACTTAGAACCTTTGACCAAAGTGAATTTCGGGATTAAACTCATATTAGCTAAGCGCGTCATACACCCAAAATTAACATGACAAAGTCGTGAATGCCAAACATTAGACTCATCATCATCATTACACACATGGTTCACAATTTTATTACAGGAATCCATCAAAGAAAAACGGAACAAACCTCCGCTCTCATAGCCTTTACCAACAAATGTTCCATACTTAGACACGACACATTTATTGGACTCAAAAGCAAGCCTAAAACCATCTCTACATAGTAGAGATCCGCTAACGAGATTCTTCTTTATGGAGGGGACATGCTGCACGTTCTTCAACTGCACAGTCTTTCCCGAAGTAAACTTCAGATCGACCGTACCAACACCATGAACAGCTGCATGCGATCCGTTCCCCATCAACAAGGAGCAACCTCGACCGACCTGATAAGATGAAAACAAGAAAATATCAGCACAAACATGAATATTAGCACCAGTATCAACCCACCACTCAGGTGATTGACAAACAGAAAGAACTGTAGGTAAATAATTACCGTACCCCGATGTTCCTCCAGCATCACTAATAACCATGTTGGCAGACTTCTTCTGCTTATCCTTGCGATCTGGACAATCCTTAGCCCAATGGCCAGAATCACCGCACACAAAGCAGCTGCCCTTTCCTTTGCCTTTCTTCTTAAACTCAGTGGTAGCCTTGGGCTTGACAAAAGGCTTATTTTTCTTTTTGTTGTGGAAAGCCTGAGGATTCTTCTTCTGCACCAAATTGGCGCTAGAACCTCCCTCAGCAGCAACTTTCTTGCCACGAGTATCTTTTGCCCTCGCCTTCTCTTCAACACCAAGAGTGCCAATGAGATCAGTAACACTGAACTCCTGCCTCTTGTGCTTTAGAGAAGTAGCAAAATCCGACCAAGAAGGTGGTAACTTGGCGATAATACCGCCAGCCACAAACTTGTCCGGTAACTCGCACTTATTGTTCTCAAACTCCTTTGCCAGCGCCTGAATCTCATGAGCTTGCTCTACTACAGAACGGTCATCGACCATCTTGTAGTCATAGAACTGCTCCATGACATACAGCTCACTGCCAGCATCAGAAACTCCGAACTTGGCCTCAAGTGCATTCCACATATCTTTGCCCGTAGGCAAATGCATGTACACATCCACAATGTTATCCGCCGGTATGTTGACAAGCGCACCTCAGAAAAAGTTATCCGCTACATTGAACTTGCGTTCATCCTCATCAGACAGAGGCTCAGCGGGCTTTCCTTGTGCAACATGAAAACATTCCATGGCAGTAAACCACAGGATCGCGCGTGCACGCCATCTCTTAAAATTTGAACCATCAAACGGAGGGTGTGGCTTAAGCGACGCAGCAAAGCCAACTACCGAAAAAGACCTATCAAGTTTTTGGATTGTTGAATATCTAGTCAATTTTCGGCATATTTTAATCCAGAAATTTAGCATATAAAACATGACATAGAAAGGTATGAGCGATCTAACAATGATGTATTCATATTCGCTAATGAACAAGCTAACAGCAACATCTATTAACAAATTCATAGCGCACAGAAAATACATCAAAGAAGTTTGCAGTTTATACCCTCGGGCGGGGCCAGTGCCGGAGGCACCAGAGGCGCCGTTACCATCAGTTGACATGATGGCCTATTCGGTGTAGGCGATCGAGGCGTGATGCAGGACGAGGCTTGATGCAGGAAGATGTTCGCAGTGTAGTCCCGCGAACAGTTCACCACCGGAAGAAGACGTCGCAGATTGAGTAGTCGCGCCGATGCGCTCCCCAAAAACTTGATCGCCCGCCTACCCGTGCAGGTACACAAACGGACGAAGTTCCGGAGGTCTACTCGCCCTGGACCGGAGATTGCAGAGAGCAGCAACAAAAACAGAAGGAGAGAAAAACTGTTCTTTCGTATGGAGAGGAGAGCCTTCTTATGCTCTGTTCTCTTGTAACAGCAAAAATGAAGAGACCAGTAACTGCACTGTTACTGCCAGCGAGTCGTTTCGATTTTCGAATAGATAAAGAAAAACGCGGCCGCACCCGACACGCCTGCGTACGCACGGCACGGCGCGGCGCGGCGAGGCGAGCGAGCGAGCGAGCGCGCGTGTGTATTGGCTCTCTCCAATTCCACAAGGGGGTTACCATGTTCCACCTTGTAAAGTGGTGTAACTCCCATTCAATTCTCCATATGGGACTAAACAATTTTCTACCTAGCATTAGTTGTGGGCCTAGGAATTTCATTTGATTAATTGCTAAATTAAAATGGGCCAATCCCAATTAATTCAACAATTAATTACTTTCCACAAATAGTAGTTGTAAGAGCAGTATATATATAAATTATACGATAAAAGTGGATTTTGATGAAATTTTTTATAGAACTTACTTCAGAGTATCTTATAATTATTATTAGAATATACTCAAAAGGATAAAGAGGTATAACAATATCATTTAAACGGTATATAACAAGTGGGACTATGAAATTATTTTCTATATATGTATATCCAATAAATCGACATAAATATGTTTTAGAACAAATTAAGCAAAGCTTACGAAATAGCGCAAAGAAAAATGAGAGAAGGCATAGGACGCGACACGTACATCGACATTTCGACAAATTTATTATTTCCCTTCTTATCATTTTCTGTTCCGGAAAATACATTGTTTGGCAAGCAAAAGTAATATATAGCAGGGTCAGTACTTGATAATCTTTCTTTCTCGCTAGCAATTAAGAAATCTAGTGAGAATCAAGTGTAAAAAACTCTTTGGTCTGCTTAAGTGGTGGTTTAAAAATAAATAAAACGTGTTACTCTACATTGACCAAGAGCTTACTAATCACTATTATATTCTACATTTTTTAGACTCACTATTCTACATGTTGACGTTTTAAGAATTTCTTCTTTTTCTACACACACGTACGGTAGAAATACTTTGATTGGGCTCTCTTTTCAGCCCTGCGTACCTGCCTAGCTTTTGGTAGCAGCTGGAAGAGGCGAACATTCTTTTTAATGCATCGATCTAACTCATATTAGTGGTGTTGGTGCTTAATTAGTTTGGCACTTAGACATAATCATTCCATTATAATGCGTTTTAAGGGTAAAAAGGTAACACCACTTAGCACCAACAACAAGAGGAGGCAGGATGCTTGCACTGTCACTATCTTAGGTCCCGCTCGGTTGGGCTGAAAAGCTGTGGCTTATGGCTGAAATTGCACTGTAGCAGCTGAAATTTCACTGTAGCTGAAGGTGACTTATTTAATGTAATTAAATTTAAAAATAGAAAAAATATGCTAGCTCATCACAGACAATGTAAATAAATACGGAAAAAATTGGCAAAAGATGTGCACACAATTTTAATTGCACGTTATTCCATTTTTCTCAATGGCCCTGCATCGCATTATATACCAAATATGTGTTGACACCATCGATCATTCCCTCCGGCATAGCTTGCGTAGCCCTGCCCTGCCCACCCGTCCGTCACTGCATAATCTGTGATGGTGATAGAGGAGAGTGCGCGATCACGTGGAGATTACTCTGGAGTTATGATGAGTAATTAACTTTCGATTCAGATACAAAGTTAAGTTTATATTTAAGAATTTAAGGAGTTAAAAATTGGAAAATATGATCTTTTGCAATTGGACTTTCCTCTCCAGCCCCTTCGCCTCCCACGTTTCGACTTCCCACTTTCCTCTCCCCTTCGCCTTGCCGCCGCTAGAGCACGCCGCCGGAGGCCTGTGCGGGTGCTAGGAAGGCGGCGGCGGGGCTGTCTCACCGGGATCTGGGTGGAGGCATCTGGATCTGGGCCGCATCTGGATCTGGACGACGGGCTTGCGGCGGCCGGGCCCCTAAGGAGGTCGCCGGCGGCGACAACGTGTCGTGAGCGACGGCCGGGGCCAGTTTGTAGGCGCCCTGATGGGCGTCCGTCGCTGGCAACGGCAGCCACCTCCTGTTCCCCGAGTCCTCCGTCGACTTCGTCTTCGCCGGCCGCGCCCTGGACTCCTCCAAGCGGCCATCCGACCTCGCCGGCAAGGCGGCTCAGATCTTGAAGCCGGACGGGCACCTCGTGGTCCTCGCATCCGGCGCCGGCGGCGCCTGCAGCCTCCGGTCCCTCCAAGCTCTCTTCCCATCCCTCCAGAGTGAGGGAGGCTCACGGTTTTGGCTGTCAATGGATGGCAAGAGCTCTGTCGAGGAAGAGGGTGGGTTGGTCCGGAGTTCTACCATTTCAACCGAGGAGTTCGTGCTTGATGCGCTGAGGGAGGGTTTCACCGTCGACGAACTGGTTCGTCACCCTCGAAAGCTGGCATCGAGGTTTGCTGTTGCAGTGGCGCTATTGCGTTTGTCGCCAGTAGTCAAGCCTTGGAAGGGTCCTCTTCCTATACCGAAGTCGCCACGGGAGTTTTCCTTTGGTGATGTTTGGGGGAAGGATGTAAGGGCTAGTAGAAAATGAAAGGGGGAGAAGAGCTTGAAGGGCTTCTGTAGCATGAAGAAGGTGGTTGCTCTGGGTGCCGGAGAGAGTGCGTCGCGCTCACTTCTTGGACTCGGTCATACGCCGAAGTGGTGAGGACCGTGGGGGAAACAACTCAGAAGGAAATTCGGGCGGCTCATGTCCCTGGATCTGCTCAGTGGTGGCGCTTAGGCGTCGCTTTGTGGTTTCTTCAGTGGCGGACATTGCAGGAAGCGGCTCGTCGTGGAGTACAAGGGTGGCTATGCCATGGCCTTGAGGCGTGCAGGACTCCGGTGTGTTGGTGGCGGTATATTTTGTGTGTGGTTAGTGCGTGGGGTGCTGTGGAGGTGCTGGCGAAAGCCTTACCGGTGATCTTACCTGTCTCGACAACGATGACGCCTTCGGGCGCCATTTTCCTTCCTGGAGGTATTGTCTTGGTACTCCATAGCCCTCATGTTTACTGATCTCCAGGTGAAAACCTTGCCTCGGTGAGGCGGGCGGCGTCGGCGACTCTTGTTGCCTCCTTGGAGGCGTCGCCTCGGAGGTCCTTCTTCACGCAAAGTAGACCGAAAGTTGGATGGCACGATCGGATGAGGATAGTGACTTGGTTGAAAGCAAGGATGGACAAGAAGTTCTGAAGCTTAGTCTTTCTAACTTTTTTTATAGTCCTTTAGCTCTATTTCTTGTTGTTTTTGCTCCTCAGTTTTGAGGATTTAAACCTAAGAGCTCGTGTAACTTTTGGCTGTATATATCCCTCATGGATATAGATGCCGGATTTTATATCCTTTATCTAAAAAAAAGATCTTTTGCAATTGTCCCACGGTCACAGTAGCTCTACTGTTGACTATTGTTTACTACTGTTGAAAGTCATGCGTGCTAGTTTCGTTACCTAGCCTTTCTCACGAGAGGTCGTGTTGCACGTTCTGGTGTTAGGTGAATTAGTAGTAGCAGTCAATAGTGACCAATGCTGTAGCCATGTATGCTTGTGATGTTCACTAATTTGCCATGCAATTGAGTAATCAAATCAATAGCTATGGAAGCCCATTCTCGAGGTCGGTACAGACGGCATTATTTAGTGGCTTGCATGCATGTAGCAGACATCCGTATCCTTGAGTTTGCTTTGACGAGGGCAGCTTAGTTGAGTTACATGTACGTGATACGAATGTGTTGTCGGCCAGTGGTTCAACCGTAAGGCGGTTCGTTGCTCTTATATACTAGGGTTTATTATTTGGTCCTAAGTTTAGGATCAATATGATTTGGTTGTATATATTTTTTTATGTTGTATTATATGCATTATTTATATCAATTGATGACTTTATGTATTGTGCTGTGCTACGTGACAGTTGTTGTTTGTGTTGGTTGTAGGACTCCGAAGCTACATCAATGTGAGGCGGATGGGACTGGGACTAAGCTAAGAATCTTAGGTCCAAAACGGTTAAGAGATCGAGACTACGCTTAGGACGAGCCGAGGTCAAAATGATCAAGAAGCCGTCGAAGATGACCGAAACTTGTGAGGTGGTTGTAAGCTGGGACGACGAGGAACCAGATTAGGAGCTACTGGTGGTGGACATGACACGGAACGGTAAGTTGGATCGGGACTAAGCCTAGGGAGGAGCTGAGGTCCGTAGCGATCAAGGAAGCTAGGTGCTATCATGTGCGAGGAAAGACATGTGGTGAGCAAAGTGACTTGGGTCATTTGCAAGCGAGGATGATTCAGTGGGATCCTGATGTGTGAAAGACTTGACAGCAAGTCATTAGGTCCACATAGTAGATGACGAAGCATGGGCGATGCTTGGTGGCAAAGGAAGCGGAAAACTTCGTAGAAGATGGTAGAGGGACATTTTGATAAATTCTGCAATACCGAAAAAGTGACGGTGTGTGAAATCACGAAGTTGGCTTAAGTGATTTAGGTCTTCGTGATGTGAGAGGCTCTTATGGCTAAGCGTTTTATCATCCATAGGCTTTATGTGTGACTATAAATATTCATATCTAAGTGTCAATTGAGATCAAAATTCGTCCAAATATTTTTTTTCTCTTGTGCTCAAGTGATAAATTTTATTTTGGCTTGGTTTTTTGTATTGTCTTGTAACGACCCACATCAGCAATTAACCCTAAGTGACGAATTACAACGTTAAGTATGATTAATTAGATAGCTAACGAGCTAAAAATACGAGGGAATTTAAACTTTTCTTTGCAAACGTTTTAAACGAACTCATCGAGCGATAAACTAATATGTTGTCTTCACAATTTCATCGACGAGGGTGAAGACCAAATAGTATAGACTAGAGAGATAAAATTTGATTGCATGATAAGCAAAAACTTGCAACTCAATTAAAATATATATAACAGTACGTAGTACAACAGTAATTAAGTACAATCCTTCTATGATAGAATCAATTACATCCATTGAGCGACAATTAGAACTTATAACAAGTGAAATAAAAATATTACAATTTGTATTATGTAACCATGATAATACAAACTACAACAAATATACAAATTCATGTCTCAATCAGATAACCATGTCAAAAACTAAACAATTGCAATATAATTGTATTTAGCTAGGAAGTGTGTGATTTAAATTACTCTAAGTTCATCTCATACATATTCATTTGCATCCGAATTAACAGAGAACAGAAATTACATTAGAGTAACATACATTCTCATCTATACATCAATATTAAGAGGAAGCCAGATTACACTTGAACCATTTCATATATTAGAAACCATCGTCGAGCTGCCACCACACCGCTATTCCATTTGTGAGCGAACCAGTAGTTATAATACTGGAAAAGACCGAGCAAAAGAGCGAATAAAATTAAGTGAAGGAAAGAGGAAAAGAAATTGCCGTCAGTGCCCTTGGGCTGCTAGGGCCAATGCGAGAACGTCTTAGAGGCTCCCAGACCGTCCCGGGCCGGTCGGCACCTCTCGTCTATGTGGGTCTCATTATTCAGCAACTTTAAGAAATCAAGGCCCACAACACTCACCTCAGCCCAAAACCCGCAAGCCATGCATTTTTTCAGTCCATCCCTTTTCAGCCCACAACACCATCATATAAGCCTTTTAGCTCACAAAAGCCCACAAGTGCAATTCTTTCATTTCCAGCCCAAAAGCCCACACAAATTCTTTTCCAGCCAGCCCACATCAAAGCCATAGTATTCAGTTCACCCTTTGGACCAGAGGTCCTTCGGCACAGGAAGACCCCGAAGTGGATAAGGGCAAGGACAGCCAGCTGCAACCAGGCAAAGGCAACACCAGCAGGGAGTGGTCCAAAAACCACCTCCCCCAGCGACTCAAATCCCAGCTCAATACTCTGTATCCACAAGCTAAATATCCTGCGTAGCCAACAAAGAAGAGAGAAGAAACACTACGGCAGAGCCAGCCTCACTGTCATTCTCATCCCCAAACCCTCAAACCATCCGGTCACAGAACAACCGCCACCACCAGCACCAGAAAGCAACAAGTCGTAGCAAGAAACTAGCAAGAAGGTAGACCGCAAGGCGAAGGCCAGGCGAGCAGACGAGGAGCAAGGCTACGGCGACGGCTAGAGACCAAACCACAAGTCGTAAGACCGTCAACCGTAGGAGGAGGAAGAGGTCACCATCAGACGGCATCCCCACAACCAAAAAGGCGACAACCACCAGCAACCCCAATCCCCTTTTCCAGAGCAACCCCTAACCCTCGATCGGCGAAGGTAGGACACATATCACTCATAGCAATAGCATTCATCTCAATAGTAAATCCGGAGTAACTCTATACAGTAAGCAAGCCATAGTTGTCACCAAGCCCCACTAGAGCATCACCGAACCAACACGGAGCGTGTAAACCGGAGATAGAAGAGAGTAACGGGAGTAAGCAGGACGGCGTTTACCGTAGACGTAGACCGGCGGCGGCACACTACTATCGGTGTAGCCATGCACCCAGCCGCCACCGCGCACTTCCCTAGCGTACGGACGGTTCTAGCTTGGCTGTGGCCAACCATGGCAGCCTACCTCCAAGCCTAGTACATTTTGAGCAAACCCATTAGAACTAAAATTAAAATAACAATTTAAATCAACCAACCCGGGGTGGATTCAAGGGAGTAAGTACCAGATCCGGGCCATAGGCCACGGATCCAGTAGCCGATAGTAGGAACGCCGCAAGGGATGGAGGAGCTGAGGCTTCGGTGGTAAAGCAGAAAAGGAGGCGGGGGTAGAGAAGCGAGACGTCGGTGGAAGAAGAGAAAAAGAAGCGGAGGGGCCGAGGTGTCGGCGAAGAGAAGTAGCAGAAGAGGCGGAAAGAAAAGAAGGATAGAGAAGAAAAGGGGGAAATGTGAAATAAATTAGGAGAAATAAAAAAAGTGCAGGCTAGATATGCTAGATTTAGGGATGCTCGTTCATAATCATGCATTGTAGAAACCTTATTATAACAGAGTTGTCGAGGTTAAATAAATAAATTAAAATACTAAAGAACCCCGTAATTGAATATTAGCCGCAGCAACGGGATAGACATCCTTGTAGAAACGAGCTGAGAATTAATACGACCTTTAGTGTCAGGGCAATAACTTAGAATGTTATGCATACAAGTGACGTTGAGCGGATTATAGGCGAAACGAGAAACTAGAAAGACCGCGAGCACATTTAATGGAATACGCTTAATTAATTAGGCCTTGTTATCTCCTCGACGTCATAGATTAAGTCAGAAGTCTAGAATATTTCTCCAGTTCTTATAATAAATGTAATACCGTTAATGGATTAAAACTGGTACGCAGGTGTATTAAAAATTGGTGTATTGTCGTTTAGACCAGTGGCGTAGCCAGGATTTGTAGCTATGGTGGTCCATTGTCTAAAATTTATTTAACCGCTATAAATTTAACATGTCGGTACACAAGTATATGAATTACGAAATGTAATTAAGGTAAAAAGGACATACGAACTTCATAAAATAGACGAATATAGTTTTCTTAACATAGAATTGAAATAGACGAACTGCATCTTGATCATTGATGAAATAATTTGCAATGGATTGCCTCTCCCCTGGATCAAGTGGAAGCCGACTGATATCATAAACCGGTTCTTTTTCAGCGACTGGAGGTGGACTTGGAGGCATTGGAGTTGGAGTCACATTTTCTCTTCAATCACTCTATCTTGATCCGATCTACCTTCTTGTTCTTCAATTTGCTCTTCTGGGACAGCTGCAGCCACGGAAGGAGATGGAGAAGAAGCCTTCTTCTTTGATGCATATTTCTGAAAAAGAGAGGTGTCAGACCCGGATTTTTCAATCCGGATCCTCTGTGATTCCACCGCACTATTCCCTGGATCAGTAGATAGTGCTCACAGATTACAGTTCTGAATATCAAAGTTCATATCATGCGGAAACGTAAATATAATAGTAGACTTACTCATGGGCCGATTAGGCCGAAATCAATAAATTGCAGCAGCGGAAGAACGAAGCACACAGGTGGGACCTTCAGGACATGCCCACAGGCAGCCAACTGGAGGTTCGCGACCTAGCCCTTGACGTCTTCATCTTCTCGGCCAGCTTGTCCAATCTTGTTGCTGAGGCGAGGTGATTTGATTTCCTGATTCTGAATTTTTGTCGCAAAAGCGAGCATGAGCATTCCGACCCCGTGCTCCGCGAGCCAATACACAGAATGCAAATAAATAGTATGCATGGCTTAACAAAGGAGAGGCTCGGGCTATTTTATTTTGCGTAGAGTGCTTTTGAATACAATTAATTAAAAAGTCCTATGACTTAGCAATTTTGGAACAAATCATAATGTACAAGGAAATGCATTATTAATATCGATTCAGATTCCATCCACCGTTACATGGCATCTGCACCATATAGCAATTTCTTCAGCGTTATAGCCGCTTAACTTACCACTGGGACGACGCCCAGGACAATTCCAAACCAGGGCAGTCCTTCGCCCTTCAAGTTTCCATTCCCAGTTTCCAATGTTTTTAAAACAGAACTATATCCAGTTAAGTTCCCATGTCTGCCCTTGACCGTGGGCACGGCTATTCGAATAGTTTTGACTCTGCAGAGTTTGTACACTTTCACCACAAGAGATGAACTATCCTTTTTGCCAACATGCTTCCTTAGGCATGAGACCCAGATAATTTATCACAAAGCCTTTACCTTACTCCGATCTAGCTAGACACCACCCACGCTGAGGTTTCACCGCTGAAGGGTTACACCACCACAGTCAGAAGCCCCCTCTTGCGCCGTGCGAGTACAGTACACCCTGTGCCTCACTGTGAGTAAACCAGTACACCCTGGCACCCACTTTCCTCGGTGATATCTGAACTAAACCCTTGCAAGTTATTCAGCTAGGTCGTACCCATTATAGACTTGTGGTTGTACTGTTTTACATCAGGAGGTCATCACAAGATTCAGTCCTTAGTATTATCTGAGCGGTTCTACCACACTCCATAATTTGTGCTCCCACCGCACCACATACCAGCCCCCAAGTCATCCGCTCAGATATTTAAGCAAGTTGGGATTTTTGAGAGCATAAAATATCCATATCAAAGGATACCAGTCATTCCCACCATGACTGCCCAACCAATTTTTCTCAGGATTAAAAGTGATGCTTGGGCGCTCTCGCGCCCATGAGTATCTAAACAATACTAAGCATGGCATATATTTAGGGACTTATTTTCCAAAGGTTACTATTATAATTTTTCTAGAGTGACAATGTTCTCATGTTCAAATATTCCAAAGGAGGGGCAATATTAACCAAGTTAGACAATAGGCATTTAACTAGAATTCTAAATTAAACATGGATTTGCATATAAATTAACAGCATGCAATTTGATAATTTAAACAAAATAATTTGCAGAAAATGTAGGTTCAACATGATCAAAGTATTGACTCGCCTGGCGCGGTTTACCGCTATCTTGAGCTCACACAATGCTTTCTCTTGAGCTTTTGGTCTCTATCTTCACTTCGAGCTTGATCTCGCGTGATCCATTGAATCTTCACGACTCCCGATTTCTAATTACGTGACAAACGACTGAATCCAAATAAAGCAAATAACTCAACAAGATCCAAATAAATCCGAATAAACTCAATTTAGTTTTATTACGAGTTAATGGGTGATTTGGTGAGTTGAGGCAAGGTTGGTAATAGCATACGATAACTTGATCTTTCTATTAATAATCTCTTTGTATTATTTTATTATTTATCAAGGAAGTTCCATGAGTCAGGTTAGACCTATAGACTGGTGCAGGAGTTTAGTGTACAAATTCTATCTTTAGGGTATGCATTCCTTGCAAGTTAGGTAAAGGCAAACTGGACTGATGGATGAGATCTGTACTTATTCTATAAATCTTGTAGTCGAAGGTATTATAACACTTAGATATCTTTATTAAGTTTTAGAATAATCTCTGATATAGGCCTTTACTTATTAATTAGATTAAGATAAATAGTAAATGCTCAACATTTATTCATATATGGCATTTAATTCACATTTAAATCTCTAATAATCCCATTATCATATTTCATGTATCTTCCTTCATAGCTAGGCTAAATTTGAGTTGAATAAGGTTCCACTCATATGGGTCCTAACTTGTTATATATACAATTATGCTTAATACTATTATGTACTAAAGCTAGTGTTAAGATTTAATTAGTGGTACCATTATCATTTTATTTGCACATTTGCTATTATTAAGCTTAGCTTTATTTTTAATTTTATTTATCTATCAAGGCTTGCCAATGATTATTTTAAGCATTAATAAGGGAGATGATATGATTTTAGAGATGAGCAATTTATGGTCAATATTTTATGTGGCAAAATCTTGTTAAATCGATTCGCTTAGTTTGCATAATTAGATTTAGATCGGCGGATGAAAGATAGCATCTCAACCACTTGGGATAGTATTTAAGTTACTATTCAAGTTTCTCGAGTAGGGTTTGAAAGATTTGAAATTATATTTTTAAGGCCTTCTACATGCGACTTTAATTATTTAGGATTAATTTCTATTGCCTGTGATTTATGAAAGATAATCTTTTAATTAGTTTCACATGTCTGATTTTTAACATCGATATCCATCGAATTTGTGTTGATTACTTGTCATCTGGAAAAAGACCATGCATATTTTTGTTTTAGTTTTACATATAAAATATTATGTTATGTTATCACTCTTCATAGTCATGAAATTTATTACGGCTAAGTTTTTAGTTGTAAACCTTCATTAAAATTTTGAAAATTTAATTCCGCAATTCTATCCTCATTTATAAATCGTGTGTTATCACCTTGCTGAGGGGAAATTTTAGATAGAAATTTCAAGATTTGAAAGTCACATGGGAGGATACCTTCAAAGACATGAGCTTGAGGCAACTTCTAGTTGGGCCCACCTGTCATGGACAGAGAGAGAGGAAAGAGCCGGGTGGACCGAGCAGCGTGCCCAGAGAGAAGAACAGGGGAGGCGCTCGGTAGTCGAGGCCGGAGGGCTCGCTGGCGCGGCCGTCAGCCAGGGGGCGGCGGACGTGGCAAAACGGGTTGCCCCCGAGGTGATGAAGCTCCGAGTGGTGGTGGCTTCGGCCAGGGCGGCGCCGAGGGGTGCCGACGGTGGTGGAGGCGGCCGGGCGCGGAGGAGCCTTGGGGGCGGCGACGGCCAAGAGGAAGGGGAGCCCAATTAGCATGAGCATGGGCAAGAGGGAGTTGTATGGAGCGTACCAGTGCGGTCGGTGAAACCGGCGGGGGACCAAGGAGGGCTTGCATCGGAAGCCAGGGGCGGCGGAGGGTGGCGCACGTGGAGGGATCGCTCCGGTGGGGTAGAGCTCCGTCTGGCGGTCGGGGGTGCTTCGTGGTGGCTCGGTGGTGCTCCCACCGGAGGGAATTGGGCCGAGGGGCACCGGAGACGAAGCAGCAACGAAAATGGTGTTTTCGGCCGGCGGTGGAGAAGATAGGGGCGCGACGACGATTAGGGCGATCTCTGGCCAATTAAAAAGGGGAAATACATACCAGGGGCGGCACAAACTCACTAGGAGAAAAATCGGGGTCGGGGAAAGCCGGAGAGGAGCTGCCGACGGTGAGGTTCGAGTGGCGGAGAGGGGCGCTCGGTGCTAGAGAAGATGAGGCGGCAATCCTTCAATCGGGCGCTGGGGTCGGACTCAGGGGGTCTCGGGGATGCTCGCGCCGGGAGGAATCAGAGGGAGACTCGCCGGGGAGGGGGCTGCAGTGGGAATGGCGGCTATGGCCGGTGGTGGCGCAAGGGGAGCCCACGGTGGGTCGGTGGTGGCGAAGTACAGGCAGGGAGGAGCTCGGCTGAGGACGAGAACGACTTCGCCTTGCTCCGAGGATGCTTCGGGGAAGAGGAATCGGGCCGGTGTGGCTCCGAGCGGCGGGTTCCTTCACCGGCCGGAGTTGGAGAAGAGGAGCTGCCGGCGACGCTAGGAGCACTAAGAGTCTAATTGCTTCGAATGGGAGGTGAAGTGGAGTAGGGCGGTGCGGCCAGAAGCGTCGGATGGGGTTTTATAGTCGGAGAACCGGACGGTGGCAAGCGGGTGGGTGACCGGCAGGGTATGGGTGACAGGACGCCGCGGCGTGGCGTGGGTCAGCTCGGGCGGTGCGTGAGGTGAGCACTGGCAGCCAGATGGGAAAAAGCCAGAGCTCCCGCGCAACAGGGACGTTCGGCGGAGGCGACGTGATGGTGACGCGAGAGTGCAGTGGGGACGGGAGCAGGCGAGTGGGAGAAACCTGGGGCGACAAAGAAAATCGGTGGGCGAGGGCGGTTGCATGGCTGCCACGCGGAGAGCGAGCTCTGAGCAGCAGTGCGGAGAGGAGACCGGGGGAGGAAGAAAGAAGTGCGGGCGGGGCACGGGAAAGGAGAGGCGCGGGAGGAAGGGGGTTGGGCTGGGCCGGCTCGGCCTGGTTTGACCCCCATCTCTTTTATTTTTTTATTATTAATTTCTTTTGCTATTATCAATATATGTACATGGACATACATATACTTATTTGTATATTTTTAACTCAGGTTTCTTTCTTCTTATACTGGATCATCTTTCCAGATTCGCATTTTAAATCTTGATTTTCTACTATTTGCATATTCTCTTTTAGGGCATTATTAATGCTTGTTTCTTTGTCTTTTATGAATTTCAATTTTTGGAACATCAACCAAATTCAGGAAAACACCATAAAATCCAAATTAAAATAGAATATATTGCAAAAATAACTCAAGAAATTCAGATTTTCAAATTTTAAATTTTTGGGATGTTACAAGAGGCAATATCACCACTCCTCTTCATGTTTTAACAAATCTGCAAGAGAATTATATAAAGTTTCAATTTACCAAACCAATAATCTAATACAGTAATACTGCAAAAAAATATATAATTGAAATTAAATCAGTTTTTGTACAGAAGATTATGACAGAGGAAATTAAGCACACAAAGTGAGAGCAGGTCATGCATCGGATATGGCAACAGTTTCATTCTTCGAATCGGAAGGTGTGAAGTATTGCCATACATGATATTGCCCCCCTTTGTCTTTCTTTGAAACCTCCTATAGCTGCTGCAATGTACCTATTTGTGATAAAACCCCGTGACAATTAAAAGATGGGTGTGGATACTGGATACTACCCCACAAGTGTCCATAACTTTAGGTTGAATTAACTGAAAGATGAGAGTACAGATCAAGTTGTGCCCTAACATATTTTTTTAATAAGAAAATTCTCCTTCTGATACAACATCTGTGAAGTGTTTCACATATAAAAGTACAGTGAACGTTCTAGTGCTCACCCGACCAAGAAACCACCAAAATGCAGCAAGAAGACAGACAGCATCACAACCCCGATCTCCCCAGAAAATAAGCATCCATTCCCATAAGATGCATCAGCAAGTGTAGATCTTAGACGTACAAAGTTCTCAGAGAAGAACACACTGTAACAGGAAAATAAAAATTGGTAACCATAAGTATAGTCTCTGCTATTGAAAAGCCAATAACATGAAAATTTTGAAGAACTCAAACCTGCATGCCAGAAGTGATGAAGCTAAGACTGCCAGAAGCGGGGCAAAAGCCAAAAGGAGTAGTAGACGCAGACGCAGAGTCGCAGATGTAGGCGGGAGGCGAAGAGCCGAAGGAGCGAAACCGTCAGCAGTCAATGGGCTTTGGTTGGACCGAGCGCAGGGTGGTCCGCGGCCCACAGGGACCACCCTGTAGCTCCGCCCCTGGTTTAGACCACCCAAGGCATATTTAAATACTCAGGCAATGCTGTTAATGGCATTTATATGATATAAATCCACCCATGATTACTTCGGAATATTAGAATGAACTCACTATAGTCCGACAATTTAAAAGATGCAAGTCGACTAAACTTATACGTGTGCGGATTAAATTAAAGTACTATAGTCTAAGACCATTTGGTTGCAGGTTTGAATATGCGGATAAATTAGTTAAGTTCATCTAAACAATAGAAAACCACTAATCAATATTTACAATGATTAGAATAAATGAATTGCCATCTGTAGAATAAAAACGTAGAGTGTACCGATTTAACTAATGCATTGTTAGTTAAATCATTCGGGATTGTAACTAAAATACCTAATTAACCTAGATAGTGTTAAATCATATAACTGTCTTAGTAAGTATTCTTGGTTAGGAAAGATAAATCAAACGATGCCCATAGGCTGGAATTTGTACGCGTGCGAAGTATATTAGCATAGTATCATTTAGATTACTCTATTGCGTATTTAAATGTCCAGTTAATTGGTATTAGTCAATTATAAATTGTAGAAATCAACTAATAAGTATTCTGAATTAGTGGAATAAATTCCTAACCCTTTGAAGATCTAAAGTTGTTCGCGACGAGTAGAATAGCACGCGTTGGTTTACAACAGTACGTGTCAATTTAAGATTACGCGAAGCGATTAAAATTATACGTGACGATTAAATAGTAGCTAAGCTGTAAGAATATGCAAATAACTAAAGTAAAAGTTAAATAGGCCTAATTGCATACGCGAGATTGACTAGATTAATATTCGCCATTCTAATTGTACATGCATTTAGTTAATCCCGTGTAATTGAAAAATTGCTAGGAATTAATAAAATGCCAAGCATACCTACTAGATCAACCATATCTTATGACGTTAGTGTGATGTTATCGAATGACGAGAAGTGTACCGAAATTAACCTCGATTACCGTGATTGGGATTAAGTGGAGTGACGCCTTACATTAGGAGCACAAGAACATCAACCCATCGTATTTTACTATATTTTTGTAAATTAAATCGTAGTCAACATATGTAATTGCAGACGTCGATCCAAGCTATGGGAGTGACTTCAACTGATCCTACTTGAGTCCGAATCTATGGTTGAAATCCAGGCAAGCTCATTCTTCGACCATGCACATAGTTATGTTAAAAATATGTGTATTTCCAGCAATATTAATAACTCTAATTAAATGCATGAAAGCTTTTCTTTTAAAATGAGAAATCAGAGAATGAAGATGTTATGATGAGTAAGATGAGAAAAGAAAAGAGGAGAAAAAGAATGAGAAAGTAAGAAAAGAAGTGAACAGTCGTGGTACTGCTGAGAGGAGCAGCAGGTCCACAAGCAGAGATGTATATGGTGGGTAAAGATGTTCAGGGAAAGGATGCAGAGAGGCCAGGCAGACCTCTTTACATAGGGCTATGATGTAAGGACTTACCCCGTTTTCACTCGGATAGGGAACCGTACTTATCGTGCCAACCAATTTCCCGTTTTGGACGGGCAGAATTTAGTATCCCGTTACGTTAACCAGTCCACCACATAGGGTAAGTATCTATGTGTGAGTAAAGAGATGGATGAAGCTCAGGACCAGTAACGCAAGTCTGGAAGTGAGTAAGTCCCAGACGCTATATGCGTTAGGTGGAGTGTTGGGTTGGGAGCCGGTCCAACCAAACACTATTGGAAGTCGGTGGAGCCCAAGTGAGCGACTTGGTACACCGATGGATAATAGATGGGCTGGTGGATGGAATAACGTAACCGGACAAAGGTTCTGTACTCTGAACTGGATTCTATACCTAAGGCAGTGTGGAAGAACCTAGTTAAGAAGGTTCAGAGCAGCTTTGGGTACAGTGGTACAAGCCTGCGCAGTGCTCATAAAATCATGAATTCATGCCAGTTCACTGGAATGTGGACTACGGTGATCACTAGGGATCGTACCTTACTGGGTGAAAAATAGAAATTGTTTTGAGAATTAAAAAGGAAAGATCAATTATTTTCGTAAGATTATTTTCAGAATAAAGAGATTAGAATCTGGACTTAAGGACATGAGAGCATACCAGTGCATTTTTGTTAATAAAGCTTGCTGAGTACTTCTGTACTCACCCTTGCTATTATCCTCCCTTGTTTAGGAGTATGTCAATGCAGAGGATAGCCAGGATCAGAAAGAAGCTACGTGGATGGAATACCGTGGATTCGGGATACAATGGGTATCAGGCGGACACCCTGTAGAGTCATTTTTGAATAGGAAGTAGTTAGAATATTTCTTTCCTTTCTAAAGAGTATGTTGTTCAAGCCCTTGAGGTGTTGTAATAAACTGTAGCCCTGTGTGGAGATATTCTTGTAATATCATGTTGTGTCTCTAATTATTGTTCTGTTGCAACACTCTGATGGGCTTATTATTCGTTAGAGCGATGCTTTATCGGCTAAAATGAATAATAATCCGTTGGCTAGCATTATTACCCCATGGTAATAATGCGGGTCGTCTCAGGTGGTATCAGAGCAATGGTTCGAGGGCCACGCAAATAATTAGAGACAGTTCTTGACTTAAGGATGTTGTCCTTGCTATATGGCAATACGTATTCTTTAATACTTCTCATCCTTACGTCATTTCTTATTGGGTTAGCTCTAGGCTTCGGCATCGGTACTTTTAGACTACCAAGTATAAAAAAATAGAGTGGGTAGCGAGGAGGGGAATAACGACAATAATAGTTACGACAATTTAAATTATGGTACTAGCTCTTCTCAATTGTAATAGTGTTAAATCTCTACCAAATTCTAGTAGTAGTAACTGGTGAACAATATCATTTTAATTATGAAAGCAATATTTAATTTTGCTGCAATGGGGGTATTCTGCATTTAAATTATTGCATTTCAGTCAATATATGATTGCTACTCAATTGTCTCAACCGTAGCGACATAGGCTCAACTGTAGCAACATAGGGCAACTTAGGACAAATATTAGCAGTTACAGTGGTTAGAAGTAAGCCAAACTTCAAGACCCCGTATCGTTTCACTCTTGCCACTAAATGGATTCATCCGCCATCACCAGTATCAATGAGGGAAGTATAGAAAGACAATGATTACAATCGCTAATGATGGCAGATGATCCAAAATGAAATGGACTCCTCTCACTTCTGCATATGAGATTTCCCAGACAAGTGGTCCGTGGCGCTCCCGAATGCGTAAGTTTTGGGCGTACTCAGGGATGAGCACTGAGCGTGGTCCCAAACGCGCAGTTTTGGGCGATCTTGAGAGCGAGTTCTCAGGCGTGTCTGGACACGATGATCCAGGGTAGTGTAGGTTTGCACTCATAGGCAAGCTCTGAGCGTGGTCCCAAATGCGTAGTTTTGGGTGGTCTCGAGAGCGAGTTCTCGAGCGTAGCTGGGCATGTAGTCCCAGTGTAGTGTAGGAGCTGATTCTTTTTGCATCTCTATGTTTCTTGGGTGTTATTTGCCTATTGTGTATGCGGTAATGTGAGTATCAACATCTAGGAGGAAGTAATGCGGCTCTCTACTACTTGAACTTAAATAATTTCTCATCTACTCACATGCTATACATTAATACGAAAACTGGGGTCTACAAGATAATTAAAATTTTATTCGTAACTCTTCTAACAACTTGCTGCAAGAGAGTTGATAATGTAATGATAAGCAGGCATTTTCAAAAATATAATTTCATAAATTTAAGTATAACCTAAACTGAGGTGACTAAGTGTAAGATGAGTAATCGAATTAAAAACAAGTGAAAAATCTAGAGCTTCGTCCGTAAGGCGCTCAATTCCTGATTATTTCAAAAAAAAGTCATGTGGAACCACCAAGACTACTAGACTTAGACTAGTCGTTAAGAGGCCAACTATTGATCATGCATTTTTATCATATATCTTTACGAATCATGTAATTTGAATTAGATTATCTCTAGAGCGTAATTGAATTAAAATGACGCTAGCTATTTTGCAACTCCGAGTTAGTAGACCGCCTAGTCATAAAGCCTTTACTAAACGAAGTAAGCCTTTTCCCTAATAATCTATTCCTAAATACCCCGAGAAACTTTTCTCTTGCTTAATTCTATCTCTTGTGGAGGGTATGGTCAGACCCTGCACCCAACTCTCGTATCAGACCTATGGAAGGTATCCGTATCTGTCTATGTTTCTCCATTGTAATTCGGACATGAACCGTCTCGAGGTTCTAAGCCTAAAGCCGTTGCAGAAATTAATCATCCCAGCATCCAAAAGTTGTCTAAAAGGATCTACCGAAGTATGGTGATCTATGTCGGGTGCACTTCCCCAAACTCATGAATATATGATTTCAGGAACCTTTGGCATAATTCTCGGGGCATGACTTGATCATGAAGAAAAAAACTTTCACAAACAGAAATGGTTTTGATTTGACATTAGGAAATAAATATTTTCACAAACAAATCCCTTTGCATCATTCTATATTAATATTTCTTGCACCATAGTGTTTAAGAGTTTTTGGAAAATGTATTTCATGCATTCCATGAGGACATATATTATGAATAGGGGGAAGTGTTCACTCTTTCAATACCATTGATCTATCATCTATTGAACCCAAAACCGTATGGTGATACCATACCTTTGAGTGTAACAAATAAATCTCCAGGTTTACCTATTAACCTGTAGGACCGAAATGGCGACAGAGGGGGGGGGGGGGGGTGAATGTCGATCTCTAAAAATCGCCCCCAACAAATATCTTCTTCTTCAATAGCTATGGGAGCTATGAAGGTAGAAGACAAGTACTTACAGGAAGAACAACAACAGAGAAAACCAGATCTAGAAAGAAGCACCCAAGAAAAATAAATTCAGAGCAAGTCTGACTGCAAGCGGTAGTACCGCTGAGACGAGCGGTAGTACCTCTCGTGGAGCGGTAGTACCTCTCGAGAAAATCAGCAAACAGGATTTTCAGGCTGGAACTTTGAGACTTCGGATTTTTGGCTAAAAAGAAGGTTTGCTCTCAAACTTTTCGATCCAAGACCTTACTACAACATACTAAATAGTAAGGGGACCTTGGGAAACAAGAGAATCAAACCAAGAAGCAAGAATTTCAGATTATGGGTAAAAATCTGAATTTTTGCACAACCCGAGCCAAAAATCAAATTGCTTCCAAACCTTTGATCCTATGGCTAAGAGACTTTGCAGATATGTTAGCAATAGCCATAGGACTCTCCATGCCAAATCTCAGCCCATCTTGCAAAGGGAAACAAGAAATGCTCAAAAACCCTAGAAGAGCTAAAGAAGAACAGAGCAACCCAAAATGCCAAATATGAGATTAAAAGAGGTTTGCTCTTGGGAAACTTGATCAAATGATCTTGAGGCACTATCCCATCAAAGAGCAACCCATTTTGGGCCTTCCCAGCAAGCAAGAACTCAAAAAACGAAAACCAAGAAATCATGCAAATGAAGAACGAAGAACAGACAGAGCACGGGAAGCAAACTTCAGATTTCATTCAACTATTCAGGGATTACACCTGAGCTACGTCCCCATACCCCGATTGATACAAGAGGAGTGATTACAATCTCTCATCTCCCTCTCAATCCTCAAGAACACCAAGAATCTCACCACTTCTTGGGAGGAAGAACCCACAGAGAGAGGAGACTCACATAGAAACCATCGTAGAGACACAGAGGGAGCACACTCTGCCTCTACCACCAACTCACACCAACTAAAGAGCTAAAGGAAACAACCTTCCTAAAGCCTCTTTTGACTCTAAAACCCTAATTCTATCACAAGTGCTCAAGGAGGGCATGCAGCCCCTCCTCTCCTTTTATAGCGCCTGGCTAACGGGTCTCCGCCCCGTTACGCCCGCTACATCCAACGGAGCCCGCTCCCGCTTGTGCAGCCTTGCGAATTTCCCGATTCGCCCCTTCTGCACCTTCCGGGAAGCTTCCGCGCTCCTTGCCTCGCACGCCTCGCAACCACCTCGAGTCCACGTCGTCTTCGACACATCCCGACCGTTCTGACCTCAGCGCCACCTGCGCCTAGTCCGGTCCACCGTGTCTCGCCACGACTCCAACTCGACGTCCTGCAGTCACACAGACAAGAAACACGTCAAATAGCACCGCTCGACACATGAAAGCGTAAATACCATTACACTTACCACAGATGAAGTCAAAACCTGTCAAAACATTAGAATATGCATCCTAAACCCAAATGACCAGATTTGACCAAAGTCCGACCGAGCCCGATTGCGCCATGCAACGACTCGACTCCGAACCACTCAAACCAAACTCGACTGACCTAAACCCTTGTCAATTATTCATCACTCTCATGGAGTCACGACCACATGGTCTCTCATAACCTAGAGAGATCCGTTTCATTCCGAAGATCGAAACCAAGGCTAAAAGGCTAGTATCTCCGAAGTAGACTGTTAAGTCCAAAATGCCATTTCCTGAATACCTACCCACTAGACGTATGCCAACTCCACTTTAACACTCCAAAAGTATTAATACCAACCAATAAAGCCGCTTGAACCACTGTAAAATGAGCAACAAAAAGCCAACCAAGCTCAATCATACCATCCGAATAGGAAGTAACAATATTAACCAATCAGGAAATACCCACCCCTAAATATTCCAAGTACAATGCCAGGACACTAGAATAATTCCGGTCTCCAGTCTTTCTACCATAAGATTACTTTCCAACCCCAAATTGCTGTATTAAACGCCAAGTCTTCAACTTGCTCTGCTAAACCGCCACCCATAGCAGTCCAGTAGACTCGCTATAGGAAAAAGAGGCTACTTGACGAAGACTTCAAGGCGCTCAGCGAAATATGCTTCGGCTAAGGAAGACAAGGACTCATGTGCATGGCGGCACAAAGAGCAAGACATGCAAAACCGATGAAAGAACCGGCCCGATGGAACCAAGGGGTAGCTAAAGGATTAAGGAGGGAAGGGGCCAATACGATCAAATTTTTTTACTTATGGTTAGAAAAAATCCTAACCGGTGCATCCTAGGATAAATCAAACGAATTCCCTTACCTCAATACGAGTTATGATCTCGACCCTAATGCTACCAAACCCCTAGTGACGATAATCGATAACCTTAAGCTTGGTATGAACTTACAACGTTGATGTGTGAGTAGTCGACGAGCGATACCCGTGTAGGCGGTGTATCCACCCAAAGGGCGAAATAAATAGGAATATCTAAAAATGCGTTTCGTAAAGGGTCAATAAGAGACCTACTGCAACCTTCCTAAGTCATTTCCGACTTCGGGGATGAAATCATTTTTAAGGAGGGAAGGATGTAACGACCCACGTTAGTAATTAACCCTAAGTGACGAATTACAACGTTAAGTATGATTTGTTGGTGATATGCCCTAGAGGCAACATGGAGATGTTGAATATATCACATACTATGTTTATGATACATTGCTTTGTTCCTTGAAATAGACATTATCATTATTGATCAATGAGTATGTGACTTATTCATGAGACTCTTAATGCCAAAATGTTGCTATTTCTAAATGATCCCTGATCATATATCATATGAGGAACAAATATGATTCAAAGATCAGCATATGTATTGATTGATGATCATGTCTCATGGATCATGGTATGGAGATACCAAATCAATAATATGGACATGTGTTAGTGAACATATGTTGGATAGACCCGCCATGAGACACTGCAGAGATTCCATGTGTCATTAGTTGGTCTCAAGTAGTGTTTATGTAGAATCGTTAGACTTGAGATCATCATGGTTCCCAACATGCGTAGTAGCCTATTTTGGGACTACTAACCACTACTCCGTAACTGGGTAGTCATAAAAGTAGTCTTCGGGTTTGCTATGAAACATGTAGTGGGATGTGAATGATCAAGATAGAATTTGCCCCTCCTTATGGGAGAGATATCTCTGGGCCCCTCGATGTAATGGATTATGAAAGTGCATGGCCATGCCAATGTGATTGAGGAGTCAATCACAAGTTTATAATCCATCACGGAATCGAGAGAGTGATTGAGCTATTAAGAGGATGACACAGGTCTCGCCTTGAGCTTAATCTATGTCGTGAGGCAAAGGGATTCGTACATGAGAACATTACAGGTTCAGCTGATATGATCTTTACGTATACTTTGGGGTTAATATGTCTTGCTAGAGGCCGCTATTAACAGGGTGACCGGAAAGGTGTTTCCGGGTCGCGACCAAGTATACGTGAACCTACAGGGTCGCACACTTAACGGGTTGGAACACTAATTCGAATGTGATTCGGATGTGGGCTCAATTCGGATAGAGATCCGGATAGACTCCTATTGGGCCTCGGTCCACGAGGCCCAAGTGAGGAGGTCTATATATTTGGAGGCGGGGGGCTGAGGGATGCACGCATCTGTTCCTCCCGAGCAAAACCCTAGCCGCCACCTCCCGAGCCAAACCCTAGCCGCTCGCGAGTGCTGGTACACTCGCGATCGGCGTTCCAGCCCCGGACGTGTGGATACCGGTGGAGGCGCTGCTCGTTGCGGCGTTGATCGGCATCAACAAACTACAGATTGGATCTGCTCGTGGTGTGGTTGATCGCGTGGAGGAGACGATCTGTTCGGGACGATCGGCTACTTCCACTACTACCTCGACGCGCGTGGTTGGATCGGCTTCTCCAACTCTTCTTCCGCTGCGCTGCGCGTCTAGTGGTAACGATCTATGATCCCTCCTTAGCATGATGTCCTGGTGTGCGCGGTAGAAATTTTTATTTTCTGCTATCGTAGCCTACGCACGTTCCTTCAGTGGTATCAGAGCCATCTTGCTTAGTTTGCGATCTGGATCAGCGCATATGATGATATGCGGTTGTAGTAGATTGGATCTATTACAGTCTAGATCAGTCGGTTCATGTGATGAATCGATGGTAGCACGGGTTGATGAGATCAATCGGTGAATAGGGGTTGGATGAGGCGCAAATTGTATCACTACTAGTGCCCTAGAGATTGTCTCGGATCGGCATAAGGTGGTTATGTCGAATACTAGTAGGATACGAATCTGATAGCCTCGGGCCAGTGGGAATACTAGTGCCCTAGAGATTGTCTCGGATCGGCATAAGGTGGTTATGCAGAATACTAGTAGGTTACGGATCTGATGGCCTCGGCCCAGTGGAAAAACTAGCATCCTAGAGAATGTCTCGGATCGGCATAAGGTGGTTGTGCCGAATAGTTTTTCCATTGCGATTTCATAGATTGGATCTGTAAATTTCGTAGGGTGTTCAGGGCGCTGCCCTGAAACCCGCGGGGGCGGCCCCCCCCTCGACCCCCCGCCTGCTGACCGGCCAGCGGGACCGCCGTGCGTACCCGCCTTGTATAGCGTCATGGGTTCACATCGTTAGGTAGAATACGATTCTACGTCTAACTTGTTTTTGCAGAGAATGATGTGAATAGTATGGCCCTATATCTTATTGGAATGTATGAGATGTATGTGATGCATGTAACATTCGTTCATGGCCTGCGTGTCATGATTATTTCAGCTATTGTTAGCTGTCTATATTGTATTTAATGACCTGCGTGTCGACCTTAATGCTTGAATCTATCTTTGTAATCTTCAATTTCTAGCTATTATAGGTAGTAGCCTAGTTTTGATGTTACAAGCTTTCAAGCATGGTGGCCTAAAGGAGTGATGTGGAGGATGGAGATCGTCTACACCTACATGGAGATGGAGATCACCATTTGTTTGGGCCATACTACTTCACAGTTAAATGTGTTTATCTGTGATATTATCTACCTTAATCTTATGCAATGTTTTTGTCATATGTTGCTTTGGTAGGATAGAATCCCTCATAAAATTAGGTGTTCATGCCCTTCCATATGTTGCACCAAAAGATAATGATCACCGCATGGTAGGTCTACCAAAGTAGAGTGCCGTCGGTTATCATCATTATTTGGGGTAGATGTCGGACATCTACATGCGGAAGCATTTGGTTTACTTAACAAGGTTATCAAAACAGTTTTGGACCTTGGGGCATAGGTTGGGGCCAGGGCATGTTGATGTCACCCAACAAGCAAGAGTCACATAGGGATGTGATTAGCAAGGTGTTGCTTACCCATGTCACTAGTTTTCTAGCCGTGATGCCAAAGCTCACTAGGAATTAGTGAAATGAGGATCTTGACCCACTATGTAACTTAGAGGGAGTTTTGTTGCAAAACACATAGTGGGAGTCTTTTGTTAAATTGTTTAATAAAAGATGAACATAAACATAGTGCTAAACTTTGCATATTCTTTGTTGTAGATCATGTCAACTAATGCCGCATCCAGTTCTTTTAATTTGCGATCTATTCTTGAGAAAGAAAAACTCAATGGAACGAACTTTATGGATTGGTATCGCAACTTGAGAATTGTTCTCAAGCAAGAGCGCAAGGAGTATGTCCTTGAGTCTCATTATCCTGATGACTTGCCTGATAATGCTACTGCGGCTGCACGGAGAGCTTATGAGAAGCAAACGAATGATTACCTTGATGTGAGCTGTCTCATGCTTGCCACAATGTCCTCTGAGCTTCAGAAGCAATATGAGAACACAGATGCCTACAATATCATTGTGGGGTTGCGTGGCATGTTTGAGAACTAAGCAAGGGCTGAGAGGTTCAACACTTCAAAGTCCTTGTTTGCGTGCAGGCTTGTAGAAGGGAATCCCGTCAGCCCTCATGTGATTAAGATGATTGGCTACATTGAGAGTCTGGAAAAGCTTGGTTTTCCCCTTAGCCAAGAGTTGGCTACTGATGTGATTCTCCAGTCGCTCCCCCCGAGCTTTGAGCCATTCATACTGAACTATCACATGAACAACATGGATAAGACCTTGGTAGAGTTGCATGGGATGCTAAAAGCTGCCGAGGAAAGCATTAAGAAAAGCAGCATTCATGTGATGATGATGCAGAAAGGCAAGGGCAATCCCAATGTCAAGAAAGGCGCGGTCAAAAGAAAGTTAGCTCCCGATGAGATCGCGAGCAGTTCTAAGGCCAAGCAAGTCAAGAAGGGCGCTGCTCCTAATGCAGATTGTTACTACTGTAAGCAATCAGGTCATTGGAAAAGGAACTGCCCAAAGTACTTGGAGGATCTTGAGAAGAAGAAGGGAAGTACGACTTCCTCTCCAGGTATAAATGTTATAGAGATCAATCTTGCTACTTCATTCACTGATTCTTGGGTATTTGATACCGGATCGGTTGCTCACTTTTGCAAATCGTTGCAGGGGCTAAGAAGAAGTAGAAGTTTGAGGAGGAGCGAAGTGGATCTTCGCGTTGGCAATGGAGCAAAAGTTGCTGCGGTCGCTGTTGGCACCATGCCATTGTCTTTACCTTCAGGATTAGTTTTGGAATTGAATAATTGTTATTGTGTTCCATCTCTTTCCAAGAACATTATTTCTGCTTCATGTTTGCAAGCAGAAGGTTATGACTTTAGATCTGTGAACAATGGTTGTTCTCTTTATTTCAAAGATATGTTCTATTGTCATACTCCATTGGTGAATGGGTTATATGTTCTTACTCTTGAAGAGTCACCGGTCTATAACATTAATGCAAAGAGGCAACGTTCGAATGATTTGAATCCCACGTTTATTTGGCACTGTCGCTTAGGTCACATAAATGAGAAACGCATGGAGAAGCTCCATAGAGATGGTATTCTGCACTCATTTGATTTTGAATCATTTGAGACATGCGAATCTTGTTTACTTGGCAAGATGACAAAGGCACCTTTCACCGGTCAAGGTGAACGGGCAAGTGACTTATTGGCACTCGTACATTTTGATGTATGTGGACCAATGAGCTCAACAGCCAGAGGTGGTTTTCAGTACTTCATAACTTTTACTGATGATTTTAGTAGATATGGGTATATCTACCTGATGAAGCATAAGTCTGAATCCTTTGAAAAGTTCAAAGAATTCCAAAATGAAGTGCAAAATCATTTAGGCAAGACAATCAAGTTTCTACGATCTGATCGTGGAGGCGAGTATTTGAGCCATGAGTTTGGCAATCATCTGAAGGATTGTGGAATTGTTCCACAATTGACTCCGCCAGGAACACCTCAATGGAATGGGGTATCTGAACGGAGAAATCGCACCTTATTAGATATGGTGCGCTCCATGATGAGCCAAAGTGATCTTCCGTTGTCTTTTTGGGGGTACGCTCTTGAAACAGCCGCTTTCACACTAAATAGGGTTCCATCAAAATCAGTAGAAAAGACACCATATGAGATGTGGACAGGACAACGTCCTAGCTTGTCTTTTCTTAAGATTTGGGGATGTGAGGCTTATGTAAAACGTTTACAATCTGATAAGCTCAGTCCTAAATCTGATAAATGCTTCTTTATCGGGTATCCTAAGGAAACAAAAGGATATTACTTCTATAATCAAGGAGAAGGCAAAGTGTTTGTCGCCCGACATGGTGTCTTCTTAGAGAAAGAGTTTCTCTCAAGAAGGGATAGTGGGAGCATGGTGCAACTTGAAGAAATTCGGGAAACACCTGAAAACGTTTCAGCTCCTACAGAACCACAACAGGATGAACAAACTGTTGAAGAACCTGTTGTGGACACACCGGCACCACGTAGGTCAGAGAGGTCACGTCGTGCACCTGAGAGGTACATGTTCTTGACTACTCAACAATGGGACATATTGTTGTTAGACAACGATGAGCCTAAGACCTATGAAGAAGCGATGGTGGGACCAGACTCTGAGAAATGGCTTGAAGCCATGAGATCCGAAATTGAATCCATGCACAGTAATCAAGTTTGGAACTTGGTTGATCCACCTGATGGTGTTAAAACCATTGAGTGCAAATGGATTTTCAAGAAAAAGATAGACATAGATGGAAATGTTCACATCTATAAAGCGCGATTGGTGGCCAAAGGTTTCAAACAAATTCAAGATGTTGATTATGATGAAACTTTTTCGCCCGTCGCAATGCTAAAGTCTATTCGGATCATTCTAGCGATTGCTGCATATTTCGACTATGAAATATGGCAAATGGATGTCAAAACAGCTTTCCTTAATGGAAATCTGAGTGAGGATGTGTACATGACACAGCCCACGGGTTTTGTCGATCCGCAATCAGCTGGAAAGATATGCAAGCTGCAAAGATCCATTTATGGATTAAAGCAGGCATCTCGGAGTTGGAACATTCGTTTTGATGAAGTAATCAAAGGGTTTGGTTTCATCAAGAACGAAGAAGAGCCTTGTGTTTACAAAAAGGCTAGTGGGAGCGCACTCGTGTTTCTGGTCTTATATGTGGATGACATATTACTGATTGGAAATGACATTCCTATGCTCGAATCTGTTAAGTCTTCATTGAAAAATAGTTTCTCTATGAAAGACTTAGGAGAGGCGGCATATATTCTGGGCATCAAGATCTATAGGGATAGATCAAGAAGGCTAATTGGATTAAGCCAAGATACGTACATTGACAAGGTGTTGAAAAGGTTCAACATGCAGGATTCCAAGAAAGGCTTCCTACCTATGTCACATGGTATAAATCTTAGCAAGAGTCAGTGTCCTAGTACACCTGATGAGCGGGATAAAATGAATGCGATTCCATATGCTTCGGCTATGGGATCCATTATGTATGCCATGCTTTGTACACGTCCAGATGTCTCGTATGCTTTAAGTGCTACAAGTAGATACCAGTCAGATCCAGGTGAAAGTCACTGGATTGCCGTAAAGAACATCTTGAAGTACTTGAGAAGAACTAAAGATGTGTTCCTCGTCTATGGGGGTGAGGAAGAGCTCGTTGTAAATGGTTACACCGATGCTAGCTTCCAAACTGACAAAGATGATTTTAGATCGCAATCTGGATTTGTGTTCTGCCTGAATGGCGGTGCGGTGAGCTGGAAGAGTTCCAAGCAGGAGACGGTTGCTGATTCTACAACAGAGGCCGAGTACATAGCAGCTTCTGAAGCTGCTAAGAGGCTGTTTGGATCAAGAAATTTGTTTTTGAGCTTGGTGTGGTGGCTAGTGCCTCCAGCCCAATGGACCTCTACTGTGACAATAGTGGGGCCATTGCGCAAGCCAAGGAGCCTAGATCGCACCAGAAGTCCAAGCACATTCTACTTCGATTTCATCTCATCCGCGAGATTGTGGAGAGAGGCGATGTGAAGATATGCAAAGTACAAACAGATTTGAACATTGCAGATCCGTTGACAAAGCCGCTTCCCCAGCCAAAGCATGAGGCTCACACTAGGGCAATGGGTATTAGATACCTACATGGTTGACTCTAGTGCAAGTGGGAGACTGTTGGTGATATGCCCTAGAGGCAACATGGAGATGTTGAATATATCACATACTATGTTTATGATACATTGCTTTGTTCCTTGAAATAGACATTATCATTATTGATCAATGAGTATGTGACTTATTCATGAGACTCTTAATGCCAAAATGTTGCTATTTCTAAATGATCCCTGATCATATATCATATGAGGAACAAATATGATTCAAAGATCAGCATATGTATTGATTGATGATCATGTCTCATGGATCATGGTATGGAGATACCAAATCAATAATATGGACATGTGTTAGTGAACATATGTTGGATAGACCCGCCATGAGACACTGCAGAGATTCCATGTGTCATTAGTTGGTCTCAAGTAGTGTTTATGTAGAATCGTTAGACTTGAGATCATCATGGTTCCCAACATGCGTAGTAGCCTATTTTGGGACTACTAACCACTACTCCGTAACTGGGTAGTCATAAAAGTAGTCTTCGGGTTTGCTATGAAACATGTAGTGGGATGTGAATGATCAAGATAGAATTTGCCCCTCCTTATGGGAGAGATATCTCTGGGCCCCTCGATGTAATGGATTATGAAAGTGCATGGCCATGCCAATGTGATTGAGGAGTCAATCACAAGTTTATAATCCATCACAGAATCGAGAGAGTGATTGAGCTATTAAGAGGATGACACAGGTCTCGCCTTGAGCTTAATCTATATCGTGAGGCAATGGGATTCGTACATGAGAACATTACAGGTTCAGCTGATATGATCTTTACGTATACTTTGGGGTTAATATGTCTTGCTAGAGGCCGCTATTAACAGGGTGACCGGAAAGGTGTTTCCGGGTCGCGACCAAGTATACGTGAACCTACAGGGTCGCACACTTAACGGGTTGGAACACTAATTCGAATGTGATTCGGATGTGGGCTCAATTCGGATAGAGATCCGGATAGACTCCTATTGGGCCTCGGTCCACGAGGCCCAAGTGAGGTGGTCTATATATTTGGAGGCGGGGGGCTGAGGGATGCACGCATCTGTTCCTCCCGAGCAAAACCCTAGCCGCCACCTCCCGAGCCAAACCCTAGCCGCTCGCGAGTGCTGGTACACTCGCGATCGGCGTTCCAGCCCCGGACGTGTGGATACCGGTGGAGGCGCTGCTCGTTGCGGCATTGATCGGCATCAACAAACTACAGATTGGATCTGCTCGTGGTGTGGTTGATCGCGTGGAGGAGACGATCTCTTCGGGACGATCGGCTACTTCCACTACTACCTCGACGCGCGTGGTTGGATCGGCTTCTCCAACTCTTCTTCCGCTGCGCTGCGCGTCTAGTGGTAACGATCTATGATCCCTCCTTAGCATGATGTCCTGGTGTGCGCGGTAGAAATTTTTATTTTCTGCTATCGTAGCCTACGCGCGTTCCTTCATGATTAATTAGGTAGCTAATGAGCTAAAAATACGAGGGAATTTAAACTTTTCTTTGCAATCGTTTTAAACGAACTCATCGAGCGATAAACTAATATGTTGTCTTCACAATTTCATCGACGAGGGTGAAAACCAAATAGAATAGACTAGAGAGATAAAATTTGATTGCACGATAAGCAAAAACTTGCAACTCAATTAATATATATATATAACAGTACGTAGTACAACAGTAATTAAGTACAATCCTTCTATGATAGAATCAATTACATCCATTGAGCGACAATTAGAACTTATAACAAGTCAAATAAAAATATTTCAATTTGTATTACGTAACCATGATAATACAAACTACAACAAATATACAAATTCATGTCTCAATCAGATAACCATTTCAAAAACTAAACAATTGCAATATAATTGTATTTAGGTAGGAAGTGTGTGATTTAAATTACTCCAAGTTCATCTCATACATATTCATTTGCATCCGAATTAACAGAGAACAGAAATTACATTAGAGTAACATACATTCTCATCTATACATCAATATCAAGAGGAAGCCAGATTACACTTAAACCATTTCATATATTAGAAACCATCGTCGAGCTGCCACCACACCGTTATTCCATTTGTGAGCAAACCAGTAGTTATAATACCGGAAAAGACCGAACAAAAGAGCGAATAAAATTAAGTGAAGGAAAGAGGAAAAGAAATTGCCGTCAGTGCCCTTGGGCTGCTAGGGCCAATGTGAGAACATCTTAGAGGCTCCCAGACTGTCCTGGGCCGGTCGGCACCTCTCGTCTCTGTGGGCGTCATCATTCGGCAACTTTAAGAAATCAAGGCCCACAACACTTGCCTCAGCCCAAAACCCGCAAGCCATGCATTTTTTCAGCCCACAACACCATCATATAAGCCTTTTATCCCACAAAAGCCCACAAGTGTAATTCTTTAATTTCCAGCCCAAAAGCCCACACAAATTCTTTTCCAGCCAGCCCACATCAAAGCCACAGTATTCAGTTCACCATCTGGACCAGAGGTCCTTCGGCACAGGAAGACCCCGAAGTGGATAAGGGCAAGGACAACCAGCTGCAACCAGGCAAAGGCAAACCAGCAGGGAGTGGTCCGAAAACCACCTCCCCCAGCGACTCAAATCCCAGCTCAATACTCTGTATCCACAAGCTAAATATCCTGCGTAGCCAACAAAGAAGAGAGAAGAAACACCACGGCAGAGCCAGCCTCACTGTCATTCTCATCCCCAAACCCTAAAAGCATCCGGCCACAAAACAACTGCCAACACCAGCACCAGAAAGCAACAAGTCGCAGCAAGAAACTAGCAAGAAGCTAGACCGCAAGTCGATGGCCAGGCGAGCAGACGAGGAGCAAGGCGACGGCGACGGCTAGAGACCAAACCACAAGTCGTAAGACCGTCAACCGCAGGAGGAGGAGGTCACCATCAGACTGCATCCCCACAACCAAAAAGGCGACAACCACCAGCAACCCCGATCCCCTTTCCCAGAGCAACCCCTAGCCCTCGATCGGCGAAGGTAGGCCACAGATCACTCATAGCAATAGCATTCATCTCAATAGTAAATCCGGAGTAACTCTATACAGTAAGCAAGCCATAGTTGTCACGTAGACCGGCGGCAACGCACTACTATCGGTGTAGCCACGCACCCAGCTGCCACCTCACACTTCCCTGGCGTACGGACGGATCTAGCTCGGCCGTGGCCAACCATGGCAGCCTACCTCCAAGCCTAGTACATTTTGAGCAAACCCATCAGAACTAAAATTAAAATAACAACTTAAATCAACCAACCCGGGGGTGGATTCGAGGGAGTAAGTACCAGATCCGGGCCATAGGCCACAGATCCAGTAGCGGGACGGCGGCGCCAGGGCGGCGTGGCGCAGCAGGATTGGCGGCGCAAGGGGAGGAACGCGTAAGAGAGGAGAGGTGCCCGGGGAGGAGTCGAGACGGCGCAGAATCGATCTGGATTCGGGAGGAGCAGCGGCCGAGAGAGAGGAACCGGAGAGGCGGCTCCGAGCCGATCTGGATTCGGGAGGAGAAGCAACCGAGAGAGAGGAAGTGGAGGAGGTGCGCGAGGGAGCCGACAGTAGGAACGCCGCAAGGGATGGAGGAGCTGAGGCTTCGGTGGTAAAGCAAAAAAGGAGGCCGGGGTAGAGATGCGAGACGTCGGTGGAAGAAGAGAAAAAGAAGCGGAGGAGCCGAGGTGTCGACGAAGAGAAGTAGCAGAAGAGGCGGAAAGAAAAGAAGGATATAGAAGAAAAAGGGGAAAGGTAAAATAAATTAGGAGAAATAAAAAAAAGTGCAGGAGAAAAAGAAAGAGAAAGTAAGAAAAGAAGTGAACGGTCGTGGTACTGCTGAGAGGAGCAGCAGGTCCACAAGCAGAGATGTATATGGTGGGTAAAGATGTTCAGGGAAAGGATGCAGAGAGGCCAGGCAGACCTCTTTACATAGGGCTATGATGTAAGGACTTACCCCGTTTTCACTCGGATAGGGAATCGTACTTATCGTGCCAACCAATTTCCCGTTTTGGACGGGCAGAATTTAGTATCCCGTTACGTTAACCAGTCCACCACATAGGGTAAGTATCTATGTGTGAGTAAAGAGATGGATGAAGCTCAGGACCAGTAACACAAGTCTGGAAGTGAGTAAGTCCCAGACGCTATATGTGTTAGGTGGAGTGTTGGGTCGGGAGCCGGTCCAACCAAACACTATTGGAAGTCGGTGGAGCCCAAGTGAGTGACTTGGTACACCGATGGATAATAGATGGGCTGGTGGATGGAATAACGTAACCGGACAAAGGTTCTGTACTCTGAACTGGATTCTATACCTAAGGCAGTGTGGAAGAACCTAGTTAAGAAGGTTCAGAGCAGCTTTGGGTTCAGTGGTACAAGCCTGCGCAGTGCTCATAAAATCATGAATTCATGCCAGTTCACTGGAATGTGGACTACGGTGATCACTAGGGATCGTACCTTACTGGGTGAAAAATAGAAATTGTTTTGGGAATTAAAAAGGGAAGATCAATTATTTTCGTAAGATTATTTTCAAAATAAAGAGATTAGAATCTGGACTTAAAGACATGAGAGCATACCAGTGCATTTTTGTTAATAAAGCTTGCTGAGTACTTCTGTACTCACCCTTGCTATTATCCTCCCTTGTTTAGGAGTATGTCAATGCAGAGGATAGCCAGGATCAGAAAGAAGCTACGTGGATGGAATACCGTGGATTCGGGATACAATGGGTATCAGGCGGACACCCTATAGAGTCATTTTTGAATAGGAAGTAGTTAGAATATTTCTTTCCTTTCTAAAGAGTATGTTGTTCAAGCCCTTGAGGCGTTGTAATAAACTGTAGCCCTGTGTGGCGATATTCTTGTAATATCATGTTGTGTCTCTAATTATTGTTCTGTTGCAACACTCTGATGGGCTTATTATTCGTTAGAGCGATGCTTTATCGGCTAAAATGAATAATAATCCGTTGGCTAGCATTATTACCCCATGGTAATAATGCGGGTCGTCTCATGTCTCTTCTTCCCTTGATCTTGCTACATGCTAATAATTTGTAAGTGATGAAGATGTATCTTGGAGATTAGATCTCATTCATCTAGGCACTTGTGTTTGTAAGTTCATGTATTTGCTCGGTTTTGGCTCAAGAAGGGGTGATTGGAGTTTTGGTGTTGTGGGCTTTTTGGCTTGAGTTCGTGTTGTGATCTAGCTTGTTATGATATGTAAGAACCCATTCAAGGTCATTTGGATCATCAAGAGCTCACGAGTAAAAGCAGATCGAGATCTGCCTATTTTGCCCAGTTTTGATGCACCCTTATTTTGAACAGAAAAAGGTCAAAATTTTTGCAATGATTTTCTTAATCATTGACTGGAATAGGTTTCTGACATTTTAAAGAAGTTGCATACAAAGTTTCAAGTTATTTGGATCAACCCATCAAAAGTTACATAGATTTTCGGATTTAAAATAGCACAAAAATTATTGTTCATCCTGAAATTACTGTAGTAGCGGTCTGAGCGGCGCTGTAGTAGCAATTTGATTGAAAAGTACTATTCATTTTCCTGACTTTACTGTTCATAGCGGCCAGACCGTCAAAAAGATGTCAGACTGCCCCTCGGTTGGAGGTTAGACCTCTAGGGGCACGTCAAAGAGTGTTTTGCTCGGTTCTTTTCTTGTGTCTATTTATCTCTAATCTTTATAGCTTCTATAGTTACTGGAGTAAAGAGTTTTGCTTCTATTAAAAAATTTTCTAGAAAGCCTTGAAATGAATTTGGGCTTCTATTTATCCTCCATCTAGTCGTCATTCTCAGTTCTACGGAGAGAGGTAGCTAGGGTTGGATAGAAGGAAAAGAGACGAGGCCGTGGTGTTTAGCTTCAAGCTTATGTGCCATGCGTAGTAAGCATCAAGCTTACTGGCCTGTGTCTCGCCGCTTCTAATGGCTACTAGTGCCAAGGAAACGGCTCCACCGCCCACACCATGGCCGGCTAGCCCTCGCCGCATGCCGCCGCTGCGAGATGGGCCTTTGCCATGGCCGCGCCCGCGCCCGGTCCGGCTGTGGCCGCGCCCACGCCCGGCCGTGGCCATGGCTGCCACCGTGCGCCTCGCCTGGCCCGGCCGTGGCCATGGCTGCCGCCATGCGCCTCGCCCGACGGCGCCGCCTCGCGGGAGCCAGCCCCGACAACCCGCCACCGCGTCCTGCCGCGCCTGCGCCAGCCGGGGCCGCGCCCTCGCACGCTCGTGGATTCTTTTTTTCCTCCCGCCCGAGCCGGAGGAAGAAGAAGGAAGCCCGTGGATCCTTTTTTTCATTTTGCCCCCTGACGCGTGGGGCCCAGGTGGAAGTGAGATAGAGAGGGAGGTGGAGCTGTACCAAACACTTTGACGAATTCCAGATCCACGATGGAGCTGCTCCACGGTGGATCCAGGTGAATCTGGTGGATCTAGGTGGATCTGGAGCTGGTGGAGCTCTCCCAAACAGACCCTTAAACAAAAAAGACGGGGGAAAACCTGTAGCTAGCACGAGAACAATTCCTCAACACTTTGCATGTGTTTTTGTTTGCGGCTGAGTTTGTTAGCTAGGCCGGTCACTAATGTATGGGCAAATGGGCAATGCAATGGCGGTTCAGAACTGTTCACGCTTTTTGTGCGGTAGCCAATTTTTTTTTAAAAAAAGCCACCGGACATCCGTTTACACAAAAGTAGTTCCGTCCCCGAACTCAGAACCTACGGTAGACAACACATGTCATTTGCCATATCTAAGGAGCATGGTAGGAGTGAATGGGCGCAATAAGCGGAGCGAGCGCAGGAGGTCAAGGCACAGGTGAGGCCCCGCCCTGCCAAGCTAGGCAGGCTCGCTCGGTAGGTGCCTGCCGAGTGCTGGCAGCTCGGCAGGTGGGCTGGCGCGCACGGGTGGAGACGTGGGGGACGACGATCAATGCGAAATGACTTGTGTACGAAAGATAAGCAAATGAAAGGCTAATTGTGTACAAAATGACCCCGAAATAGTTCTCCTTGTGTTGTTTCCCTTGGGGAAAAAGCTCGATTTGCGGTTTGTAGGTTCCTGTATTTGTACAAGTGGGAAGCTGTGGAGTTTTTTCCAATCCTTTTTCCCGGGGAAGGAGTAGAGCGTCGGGGATGGTGAGCACTTGGCGAGGGGAGAGAGGCGGCCGGGGGAGGAGGGGCGTCGGGGTAGGGTGAGGGAGGCGGGCGGTGTGGGGAGAGGAAGCCGAGGGAGGAGGGGCGTTGGGGTGGGGGAGGGAGGCTAGGGGAGGAGGGGCGTTGGGGTGGGGGAGGGGAGGCGGGGGAGGAGTGGCGTTGGGGTGGGGGAGGAAGGCCGGGGGAGAAGGGGGCGTTGGGGTGGGGGAGGCGGCCGATGGGGGGAGAGGAGGGAGGCCGAGGAAGAAGGGGGGCACCGGTGTGGGGGGAGGGAGGTGACCAAGGGGAGAGGAGAGGGGTGCTGGGGTGGCGCCGGGGGGGGGGGGGCTGGAGGGAGGAGAGTGGAGAGATGAGAGATTATGAGAGAAAGAGAGAGAGAGAGTTGAGTGGAGATGAGAGAGTGCATGAGAAAAGGAGGAGAGATGAGAGAATAAAGTTGGAGAGAGGGATGAGAGTTAGGACTTAGAAGTATATGAAGATAGTTATCTTCGAGAGGAGAATCATTTTCTCAGAATAATGAGACTGATGAGTGCAGTCTCTGAAAGATGCACGCAACGGTCAGAACTGAGAAGCAACGTTTAGGAATCGGGGAGAAACTTTCGAGCATAACGTTCGGGAGAGCAACGTTCAGAAGAATAATGTTGGAGAGCTGATGCCTATAAATTTACTTCTCTTCTATATTTTCTTCACAAGCTATTCAATCTCTCATTTTTTCAACATTCCTCTACACTCACCATTTCTTCAACATCCTTGTACACTCCCCAAGCCCCCATTTCTTCAACATCCTTCTATACTCCCTATTTATTTATTATCCATTCAATATACTACCAAGGAGTCGGAGCACCAAGGAGCTTCCGAGTGGTATGCAGAGGAGTCATAGCATGAAAAGGGTAGCAGGACACCTTAGTATAAGCTCCTGTTGTCGCTCCCCTAGTCCTACTCCGGCTCCGACTCCTGTTGATGCTCGTCGGCTCTCACCAAGTATGGGAGAATATGGCATGGATGACCATCATATGGACGGAATGAAGGGCTACAAGGAGTACCAGAGTGGTCCGGAGCCAACGGGGACTCCAAAATTCTCTCCTCTGTCTACGGACGCCAACATTGGCGGGTCTGGACGAATGATGAATTACTGGAAGCACATGATCTGGAGCCAGGAAATCCGAGACGGCGAAACGATAGAGATGACAGCGTAGGGCCGAGGGGGGAGGAGGACTACAAACACAGCTAAACTTCGAGGCTGATGGCTCTGTAAGTACTTGGGTATACAACCCGCTTTCTGCCCATGAGGAAATTGCTAGTTATATTGTTTTTAGAAGATTAATTGATTAGGATGGGTGAAAGTCGCACGTTCGAATAAAGGAGATCATCCCTCATGCCCAGGATGGTGGAGGCAATCATATGCGCCAAAGTCTGGGAATTAGCTAAAGAGCGACAACAGCATTAACTGGAGGATCCTGAAATTGTGCAGGCGTACGTTGACCTCGAACACATGAATGACCTAGACATTGATGAGTAGATACTATATATGCATGTTGTTATAGTTAGTGTCTACATATATTGTTACTGTACTCTTTTCCTTACTCAAATAACTCCACTTTAGAGCGTAAGGTTTTTAACGAAGTAGTAACATTATATTTTAAAAATATCAAGGAAATTCTTTTTTTGAAATATTTACGTTATTGCGTGCCCATGTTTTTATGCAACTAATTCAATTTTAACTAGTTTTTAGCGATGCGGGTACGAGAGAAAGGAAGAAGGCGGCTGTCACCGCCTTCATCATGTATAGTTACTTTGGACTTGGCTTAGGCTGGTATGGCACGAACGCCGGTACAGTTGACTTTGGTCCATGCTTGGGCCTGGATAAAGGCGAGGCGGCCCAGCACGACAACATGACTGGGCCGAGCCGGCATGGCACGAAGCGGCCCCAAGCATGGTGGGCCTGGGCCCGTGCCGGCATAGCACGACAAACTCCCAGCTCTAGTGTCACCTGTCGTGTCTTTTGACTTTAGAGTCGGAATTATTTTTATAAAAACCGACGTTTCAATGCTAAATTTAACATAAAAATTAGCTACGGTAAAAAAACGTGTATTGTCTCACTTGGCTTGGGCTTGGTTCTTTCCTTGATCCTTCGGTCCCATCTACCCGGGGGCCCCACCCCACAGCCTACTCCCCCTCGCCTTTAAATACCGCCCTGCCCTCCTCTTCCCATTCGTTCCACTAGCAGCATAGGCGCGGCGACACGCCGCGCCAGCCACCGTGTGCACCGAAGTAAAAGAGGCGATAATTTGTGAGGAGTTTTTTTTAAAATCGAGGGCACATGCGTATTTTCGAAAAAGTTAAAGAGTTTTTTTCGTAAAAATTGAGGACCCGTATGTAATGAAATGAGGACCCGTACGCAATTTAGAAAACCGTGGGGCGCCATCCTGCAAATTGGAGGGGGGTTTTCAGAAAAATTCGCCGCAAAAAAACCGCCAGGGACCTTTTCGCGAGAAAAAAGGACCTGTTCGCGAAGAAAAAGGACCTTTACGTAATTTTCAGAAAACAGGAGGAATCTCCCTCCCCCGGCCGTACGGGAATCCCCGCGCCACGCGTCGGCCGGAGCGCGGGCGCGGGCGACGTGGCCGAGCAGAGGGCGCGGCATTCCCCCGGGTATAAGAAGGGGATTATTATACCGGAGTCTGAGGTAGATTCTACGGTGAGCACAGACGTAATCAAGATGCAGCGCATGTGCGCCACTTTAATGATTGTAGTAGGAGATATGAACCCGTAATCCTGGCCGTCCAATCATGTTGGTACTGGACCATGCATTCGCATGTTACCTTGCGAGCTACGGTAGCTAGAGGTAGTAGTTTCAAGCTGACACGTACAAGATGAGTCTGCACTCTCTCATTTCCCGCGTTACATGTAACTATGTAAGGGCTTAGAGTGGTACTCGACCTTTGTCTCAGAGCACGTGTCATGCAAGTGTTTAGAGAGGTGCTTAACAAATAAAAATTTATTTTTCTTACTACATAAGATAGATAATGTGTTTATTTGTAGCATCGATGCTTAATTAGGCATTGGTACTTAACAAGTGCTTATGTATATAACTATATCTAATAAATAATAAACCATCTAAGCACCTACAAAAGAGATATTTGCATCGAAGGAAATAACTTTTATATGAGTGTTGGATGATGTGGTTATAGTCTCTCTTTGTAAGCATCCATGTATAAACATCTTGTATTGTACGTGCCCTGAGAAAGATGTAGCCACAACAGATCCATGCCGTCGTGGTACCGGTACGTCGATGGCATCACATCAACAGTGCGGCACAAGGTCGGCAGTGTAATGAGACAATGATACCGACCGACCGATTGATCCGTCGCCTCATCCCTTCGCCGATCAATTGATCACGGCTCACCAATTCACACGTGTGTACGCTTAATTCCCAGTGCGTACGTGGGGGACGGGCGGGGAGAAGCAGAGGAGTTCAGGAGAGGGCGAGAAGGAGAGGAGCTTGTGATGTAAGAGAGAAAGACGAAGGAAACTCGTTGGTAAGAAGAGAAGGTCTTCGCATGAAGGTAATAATCTCTTCTGTTCTTATTCTTATCCAAATGTATGCAATGTATTTAATGAATATATGTTGACCAATGATAATATTTGTAGTGAGAAATCAGTCATGTCAGAGCCCACAAGATTAAAAGTGCATTACAGTGTTGGTTTGATTCGTGAAGGTCCATATGGTATTGACCTAAGCAATTTTTTGCAAGTCAGTTTGGTACACTCGGATACGGAGAGTGCTCTAATCGGAGATGTCCTGCATTGGCTCACATGCAGCTTCTCCTTGGACCCCGAGGTGTGTAATGTCATTGTAAATGGGCTTTGGAGTTGTCAGCCATGCACATTCGGTGGGAGTTGAAGAGGCTGATGTGCACGGTTGCATGGAAGAGTTTTGTGGAAGGCTGCCGATGACGTGGATACGAGTACGTGCTACTCGTGCAAACATGTCCAAATGGAGTCGTAGGAGGCCCTGCCGACGGCTATGTCCGGTTGGTGGGAGTAGCTCAGGCACGCAACGTGTGGTTCATAAAGAGGACCTGGTGGACGATGTTGTAGAGTCAAAATCAGAACATCTCACACCGCACGCCGAGCCTACTGCACAGGCGGTTGCAGATGTTGCTGAGACAGAATAGGAAGATCGCACAGCTCATGCTGAGCCCACTGGATAGGCGGACGCAGGGGAGTATATCAATAGCATAGTGCATCAGATGAAGATCGATGACCTAATGGCCTGAGCCAAGGAGGAAGCTATAGAAGAGGATGGCGATGACTCTTCCGATGAGGACGAAAGTCCCATCCCACAGGGATGGAATAGGGTGGACGTGGAGGGTCTTGCTGTGCACGACGAGTATGGATCACCATGGGAGTACAATGGTACAGAGGTTTGGCTTCATGCAACGTTTGCTGATAAGGGATCAATGTAGGATGCCACTAAGCTGTGGGCATTGTCCATGCAATGGATGTTTCGGGTCCTAAATCTAGCCAGGAGTAGTACACCATGGTCCGCGAGTAGGTTGGTTGTCCTTGACATGTGCATGCATGTAAACCCAAGCATGAGACTCACTGGATTGTCTCCAAGGTGGAGGCGCACTCCTGCATGTTCAGTAGTGTTTTGCCAAAGCATCGCAACCTAACGTCCACCTTCATAGCCAATGTCATGTATGGAGAGATAATGCAGAAGAAGGACCTGGAGGCCAAGCACATCATAATGGTTATCGAGCAGAAATTCAAGTACAAGATTAGCTACGCGAATGCATGACGGGTGAAGTAGAAGGCTTTGGAAAGAAGGTTTGGTTCTTTCGAGGTGGCTTACTATAGCCTTCCTCGTATGCTGCAAGTGCTGCAGGATAGGAACCTAAGCACGTACATTTCTGTGAAGGACAAGCTATCTAGAAGACCGCCATGTTTCATGGTTTTGCAGAGGGCCTTCTTAGCCTTCGGTGCCTGTGTCAATACTTCCAGGCACTTGTTGCCCATGATCTCAGTCGATGGAACATTTCTAATTGGGAAATACAAGGGTTAGATCCTGACTGCAATCGACGTCGACGGCAACAATTAGATTCTGCTCTTGGCCATCGTATTCATCGAAAGTGAGAATTTTGATAGTTGGTTATGATTCCTTCGACATCTGAAGGAGGGAGTAGTTGGGGCACGTCTTGATATCTGTATAATCTATAATCGCTACTCATAAGAAAACTTCAGCAAGACCCCAAGGAGACGTTCCCTTGGCCAGATATGAGAAACAGATGGTGTGTTCGCCATCTCGGGGCCAACTTCTTCAAGTAGTTCCTGCAGCAACCATTGATGAAGATGTGCAAGAGGTTGGCTATGTAGAACCAGCATCATAAATTTGATGCGTCGTGGGAGATGTTGGAGGAGCACATCACAAAGCACGTCATCGACAGGAACAAGCGTCCGCCTATTCCTAGGGTGGCACAACCCAAACACCTCGCACCATTGCTGGAGCTTGACCCTCCCAGTGTGACACAAAGATCCTTGAGAAACATCAAGTGCTTCTCCCATTGTATTAAGGCTGAGCCAGTAGAGAAGTGGTTCTTGTTGCACGACATTGACTGTGTGAGGTATGATATAATAACCACTAACCTTATGGAGGTGTACAATTGAGTTCTTAGGGGCCTCCATGCTCAACCTCTCATCGCCATCATGGAAGGCATTCTGCATGGTATAATCGGATATTTTAGGGAAAGGTATACAAATGCATCACTTCATGTAGCCAACCCACACACACCATATTGATCGAAGATTCCAGCGTACTTGTAGGCCAAAACTAAGAAGGGTTAGTCGCACACAGTCTCCATGATGGGCAATATGGAGCATCGTTTCGACGCACTCCTTCAGGATAGAGCCAGATTTGGGATGGCTTGCTCTCTTGTTACCCACGAGGCATGCCTTAGAATCATGTGAATGAACCTAGCTGCACATGCAACAAACCAAAGCTCCCTCACAAGCCATACTCTCATATCCTCGCTGCATGCGGGACTATTAACACGGGCCCATCGAGCTTCATATTAGAATACTTTATGAAGAAGGGGGTGCTGCAGGCGTGGTGAGGCGAGATAAGAGGCTTTAGGGTTGTGGGTAACTTCGCCATGTTGGATATTGCACAAAGGACTTGGGTTCCAGATCTTGAGCTATTGAAGGGTGGGAAGGGTCGTTGGCAGAGTCGTCACATTAGGGGGTAGACGTTGCAACCGCTTTGGCCAGGAAGGCCACCACTTCTTATTGTGTGTGTAGTGGTACTAACATTAGAAATGCTATCATGTTGTAACTTGTACTCAGTGAGTACTTTGCTTGTTGTACGCAGTGTGGAACTAATTCACCATAATTGCAAACTATAACTTCATTTGCAATGCCGATCCATCATCGTTAACTATCTCCACAAAGTAGGATGTGACCTCGCTCTGCAAAGTAGGACATGACCTCACTTTGCAAAGCAGGATGTGACCACTTTGTACACAGCAAGACATGACTTCTCTTTGCAAAGTAGGATGTGACCACTCTCTGGAAAGTAGGACGTGACCTCACTCTGCAAAACACGAAAAGAGCACTTGACTGTCGCAATCTTCCTCCTCAAAGGGCGCGGCGCATGGATGTGAAAAACATCCGTGCCTCATCGCAACTCCCATTATAAATATAGCGCTAATCGGCTAGAAACTTCTCACAAAAAATACTACCTAGATAACATGGCCAAGGAGAATGAACAGAAGCACATCCATGAGCTCTTGAAGGACTAGGAGGCTCCCCAGCGGACCGCTGCTCACTACAAGGCGTTTACTCATCGGCCTTACACACACCACTCACATCCTTAACCGCCACCTTCGGAGCTTGTCGATCTAAGGAGGCTGCCTCACAACACACCTAATGATTCTGGGTCGAGCCGTGCCCCCCTTCTATACCAGCTGAACGCCCTTCGGAAGGCCCCTAGTGGGGGTGGTGCCACCCCTTTGTTGGTGTCGGGACGCCTATAAGTGTGTCAAATCAACCGATGAGTGGAGCATTGGGCAGCGCTATTGGTGCTGCCCAAACCGCTGTGCGGACTACCCCAACTACAGGTAGCCGGTAATGAAATCATATTTTAGTGCACACCACTATTTTTCTTCCTGTTACACCTTAACCATGTCTCTCTTCCCACCGCATGCTCCACCACACCTATGCGACTTCAGCCAGTGGATCAAATACAAAATCCACCCCTACAACATGTGGATGCTATTGACATAGAAGAGCTGGGCCAAGCAGGACTACGAGGGCCGTGAAAGGTGCCTCATAGACCTGCAGACTAAGAAGGAGGAGAACAAGAGGCGGAAGAGGCTGCACGAGGAGCAGGAGCATGAGCATGCCAGGCGATATGAGACCGAGAGGGCACGGAAGAGGGCCATCACGACAAAAGCTAAGGCGCAAGGCGAGGAGTAGAATGTCGAGCTGGGCCGCAAGGGTAAATGGCCGCGTTCCACGTAGTAGTTTGACTCTCCTTATCCATATGTCCCATGTATTTCTAATTCCCTAAAGGCATGCGTATACCGTCCTTCGTTCGTTAGCTTGCATACCATGTAACCCCTTATCGGATCAACTATCATGTTTTTATTGTTACACCATTTATCCAAAGTTCTCCTCGATGTATGAATTTATCATTTACTTTTCTACTTATGAATCATATCTACCTCAATCGTCCTCACAAAATTCTTCAAAAATTTATCGCACTGCAACAACATGTGATGATCACAAAATATTATTGTGAGTCTAACAAATTTCGTACACTTCAGAATATACGAAAATCACAAACAGACCAACCGACATTGTCTGCCTATTTATTAAAAAAAACATATACTACTTACAAAAATTGCCATTTACTAACCCACAATTATTTTCATCGGATTAATAAAATAATAATAATATTATTTTAAATCGCCCAACTATTGAGCGACTTATGCTAGTCGCTCAACTAGATTGAGCGACTAAGGCGTAGTCCCCCAACCATAAAGCGACAGATAGGGATGCAAACGGATCGAATACAGACGGATAATGCCTCTACCATATTTGTTTTCATATTTTTTCAGATTCGGATACAGATACGGATAACTCAAATACGAATACAAATACGAATAATATCAAATACAAATACGGAGAGAATACGAATCGAAACAAATACGGTTACGAATATTTATCGAAACATGAAAACCCCTTAAACTATATTGTTCGTACTTGCACATGTTGCATTTGGCCCATTGCTCTATTATCATCTTGCCATCTGGTCCTTTCGTCTTTCTCATATTTTGTGTAGTTCTCCCAAACATCGGAGGTGCTCTTCTTTGCTCTCTTCGCAGCAGGAGCAGGAATGTCGGTCTCGGTAGCAGTCTCACCAGTCAAATCAACCTCATTCCTTGGCATCAATGCACCAGCAGCTGGATCAGAAACATCTGTAGTAGTGGAAGGTGGTTGTGGCACCCCCGGCAAAACAGGAGATGTATTGCTTATACTTGCCATGCTCCTAGAACTTGTAGATTCCATCACAAATCTAGCACAACATATTAGAGGGAATACATAAGATATCAATGAGGTATGTTGTATGCATATTCTACAAGCTACAAAGATAGTCTGAAATCATTGAGCAACATTCGTACTAATACTTAATTTACAAATAGTGGTGGTACAAAGGTAAAAGCATTGAGCAACATTCGTACTAATACTTAATTCTTTTGCTTATGTTTGATATTTTCAAAACTGACAACCCCAATCACCACATATCTGCAACAGATGCAATACATGCAGTACCGTGCACCTCATGCAGATCTGACTACCCCAATCACCACATATCTGACTACTTAAGTTGCTTATAAGAGGGTTACATTACATCCTCCACCATATGTTTACTGTATTAAACTGATGCAAATATGATTAAACTGACGAACAAACAACTTATATTCTCGAATCTGATTAAATCCTCAGTTGGAATTGCATATCTGCCTAACGAGCGAACAACTTATATTCTCAAAACTGATTAAACTGATGCAAATCTTCTCAACAGTCAACAAAAAGAAAAAGATGAACCATTCTACTGCCATTCTGTTGATCATCATTCATCAGTAACCACTACAGTCTCAAATCTCAACAAGACAAACCGTGAGGCGGTGAGGGGGAGCCGGAGAAGGCACCGGTGGAGGCAGGCAAGATGGCCGCCGGTGGAGGCGAGCGAGCTTCAGATCTTCGGTAGGCGGGCGGAGCCGCGGAGGCACGGCCATATGGGGCCGTGAGGCTGTGAGGGGGAGCAGGTGACAACGCAGGGCCGTGAGGCAGTGAGGGGGAGCCGGAGAAGGCACCGGTGGAGGCAGGCGAGATGGCCGCCGGTGGAGGCAGGTGAGCTTCAGACCTTCGGTAGGCGGGCAGAGCCACGGAGGCATGGCCGCATGGGGCCGTGAGGCGGTGAGGGTTAGCCGGAGAAGGCGCCTGCGGAGGTAGGCGAGATGGCCGCCAGTGGAGGCGAGCGAGCTTCGGACCTTCGGTAGCCAGGCTGAGCCGCGGAGGCAGATGCGCAGTCAGTGGAGAATGAGAAACCCTAGCCGCGGAGTGCGGACTGCGCCCGGGAAAATGCGATCACCGGAGGAGCGGACGGCTAGATCGCCTGCAGCGGGAGCGGACGGCTCTAGATCGCTGGAGCGGGAGTGGACGCGTTGGGCTGATCTGATGGGCCGTCGCCGTATTGGGCTGCACTTATGGCATTATGGGCTGGATAATGGCTATTGGGCTAAAATCCCGGATATCCATTTTCGTATTATCCGGATAATCCGTATTCGTATTCGACGGATACCAGGCTTACTGTATTCGTATCCGATAAAAAAAAATCCATATCCATATCCAATCCGAGAATTATCCGAAAAAAATCCGGTCCGACACAATCCGTATCCGTTTTCGTCCAGATCGGTCGGAAACTATCTGATCCGTTTTCACCCCTAGCGACAGATGGTTACTATTGCAAAAAATAAAATACAGATATATTATTACTGTAATTTAGAATAAAATAGATTATTTTTTTAAAAAAATTTCGGATATACTCAGTGTGCAGTCCTCCATGCAACAGCTAACAACCGGCCATTTGTCAATTCAGGGATGTGCATGGCGGCGTGTCCCGAGTTGAAAGCCATGGTCAAAACTCAAAACAGGGGCATCCTAGCTAGGATCAAATTCTGATAAATCCGTAATGAATCACAGTTAAGACTAGACGGCCTCAAGGTCACACTTTCGTGCTAGCTGGTGGTACTCAGCGGGAGGTGTCGCGTTTGCACTCGGCATTAATGTGGTCGGTGCAATTTCTAAAAGAAATAAGTTCACATATAACAATTTGAATTTTATTAAGTCCATCCAGTACTTCAAACTATAAAATCGAATATTTGATCATCTAAATTTTGCAATTTAGTTTAAATAACATACTGACCCGATTTCGAATAGTAACATTACTTACGTGTTATGATGAACAAACGATTTTATCACTAAGATAACACGCTGACGAAAGCTGAACTCTAACCTTAAGCTAGAAATGGTGGCACACCACCTGGACTAGACAACATCGAGAGTAGGGGTGGAAACGGATCGGATACGATCGAATAGTCGCAAATACGAATACAAATCCATATTTTTAAAATGAATACGAATTCGAATATTCTTAAATACGGATACGAATATTCTCGAATACGAATACAGATATTTTTGAATACGGATTTTCTCGGATACGAATATCAGATAAAACAGATTCCTAGCGGTTTTGCCGATTTTTTACCAGTTTTTGACCGATTACCGGTTTTAAACCGTCTAAATTCAAATTTTAAATCACAAAATTCATACGAATTTTTCATGAGTTCTGGAAACGGATCGAATACGAATCAAATAGTCTCGAATACGAATACAGATACGAATATTCTCGAATACGAATGCTCTCGAATACGGATACGAATATTCTCGAATACGGATACGAATATTCTCGAATACGAATATTCTCGAATACAAATTTTGATTATCACATTTACATTTTCTCCGATACGAATACCGGATAAAACGAATTATCCGTTTTCGTTTTCCACCCTAACCGGGAGCACTTTGTTTGTAGATTAATTGTAAGGCTCTTTACGCGTGTCTTGAGGCTTCAACATTTCAAATTAGAAACTAGTACGATATCCATATGAAACTTGCGCTACAACTCCCCTAGTCTTCTAAAAGAGGCACTTTCCCGCCCGGAGCTATATAATTTTTTTCTTCCTTCTGGGGGACCTCTCTTGCATTGGACTGCGGGCTGCAGCGGCGTGGTTGTGAAACACGATTTCCTCACAAGAACAGCATGTAACATGCTGCGAGGGCAGTACATGCCGAAACCTACGTACCTACCTATGAGGACTTTTTGGACCGTCTGTGTACATGCCGAAAGCTACGTACGTACCTACGAGAGGACTTTTTGGACCGCTGCAGACGGTTTTAACTTTTGTTTTTTTTGTTTTTGATTTATTTAATTTAGAAGTTATTCGAAACACATCGACTTTTAATTTTAGTTTTTTATTTTTTATTTTTCTGTCTTATTTATTTGTATTGTCTATAGTGATATTTTTTCTTATTTTTTAACTTTTAAATTAAATGGCTTAGAAAAATTTAATAATTGTTATAATGCAATTTCAATAAAAAAATTAACAGTTAAAATCATAAGCTATAAGCTTTGACTCTTTGGAGATGTCACGGATCTAGATCCCCTAGAGTTGTTTACTTCATTGAGTGAATTTGCCCAAATCTAAGCCATTCCTTCGTTCGTATGACCTAGGTTGTGCACGTCAACATCTCCAACTTTAATTATCTCACCTAGTGGATTTGGAGGGAGATTGATTTATTTTTTCGATCTCTGGCAGTACAATCTTGTCTTCCCCAAACTTCGTGGCTGCTAGCAAATCAATTCCAAGCAACACACCTGTGCTCTATAAAAATCCTGTCATAGATGAAAGAAAATGCTGTCAAAACAATGGAGTAGTGGGTTCCCAGTTGAAAACACAGCACAATAATTGTCTTCCCAGTTGAAAACACAGCACAATAATTGTCTTCCCAGTTGAAAACACAGCACAATAATTGTCTTCTTGCAATTAGATGATAGCAGTCTAACAGATGTGGTTAGAGGTGAAGCTGAGCAAGACGGGCGCTCTCACCTCTTCACCATGACCTCGGCCCCCGCGGCAACTTCGTGACCTCGGAAAGCACCGCGTTGCTGTCCAATTTACCTCCATGGCAAGTGCCTCAGTGGAAGGCTTGAGTCGTGACACCCTCCTCACCGATAACGGGAGTGTTTTTTAGGGCTAATGGTTTTTTATTACGATTGATATCTTTTATTTGTGTTTTTCTAGATAATGAACAACGCACACAGTTCTAGACTCAAAAATCCGTTTGAATAATCCGTTTTAAGAAGTCATTTCGTTTCGACATTTAGCTTTTCGATTTTAAGAGAAGTCAAAAGATAACTAAAAGTAAAAAAAAAAGAACAAGACCGACAACATTCAAAGGGCTAACATGGCAGCCACGACTTCCAATCGCTAGCCTTTCAAAGGGCTAACCTGGCAGCCATGACTTCCAATCGCTAGCCTTCTCAAGGTTAAGTTCCAGGATAACCTCCTCTCTGGTGTTCCTATGTAGCTAGGCCATGCGTGCTTCTCCAGGGGCGGATTTGGGCATCGGGTTAGGTAGGCTGTAGCCCGAGGCCTAGATAAAATAGAAGTAGTAATATTTTGATATGGGCCTAAAGTATTCAAAGATTAGTAGCTAAGCCCGAAACGCTAGCGGCCTAGCCCATATTGCAACTTCAAGTCTTCAACCTCATTCATCAGCTGCAGCCCGGCATGGATGGCTAACCCTAGCTATCGCCACTTCGCGTCTTCGCCCTGTAGTCCAGGCCTCCATCCACTCCTCTAGCGCCTCCGGCCTCCCTCCAGGCAGGGGCGGAGCCAGGAATTGCATATGGGGGGGACAACAAGGACAACAAGTAGAGTAGAATCAATGAACCATGCTGGATTTTCCAATCCAATAGTCACATATCAGAGTACTATGTTTCACAAATTACAATGCAAAGAAAATTACATCTCTATTAACTTAAACTTAGCTCTACAACTAAAATAGGGTCTAAGCCAATTAAAACAAGGTCTCTAGATGTGATGTGAGAGCAACTACTGAAGTGTGTACTTATGGTTTTTGTTTACTTTTTTTGATACCACAGTGAACGGTAAAGATATTGACGTGGACGGCTCATATATTTTTAGACTCGAGAAGTCATTTTAAAAAAACTGCTTTAAAAAACACTCTATTTATTTTGATTTTCGAAGAAATCAAAAGATAAATCCACGAGAACATGTCCATTGTATTGCCGTAGAAATTCGGCCGAAACATTTTCTTGGCTTTTAATTAAAGGTTCCTAGCGTTATGTACTCCACCAGCTAGTAGTGTTTGAGTGATCTTCAATCACACCTATGACTAGCTACAACAGCTTCTAGTCAACTCACCAGCCGGCATTAATCATCCTAAGATTAAGAACATAAACATGCAAATCCTACAGATCATGGTATGAAACACCTTGTAACCCATATTTACAAAAATCGGTAGATACAAAGCTAAAACAAGAAACAAAACAGAGAGGATTTGGGCTGCATATGACTGGACTTTAAACATACTTTATATTTGGGCTAAATTGGGAGGGACCAAACCACTAAATAAATATATGTAATTAATTACATAATGGAGGATTAGTAGAAGGTTAAGGGGTGTCAGTCCCCTCCCAACTAGGGGTGAAAACGGGCCGGGTATTTCCCGCCCGCCCGCCCGTATTAAAGCGGGTCAAATTCGGGTCGTAAATTCGGGTACCCGGAAACTTATACGGATATTGGATCCGAATACAGGTATTTTTTTGCGGATACGGTATCGGGTTTGGCAGGTCGGTATCCGACGGATACGGATTATCCGGTATAAAATTCGGATGTTACCCGCTTAACTATTCGGGTATTACCCGGATTACTTTGCCATTCCAACTTCCGAATCATGGGAATCCCCCGAATCACCCGAACGGAGGCGAAGAACAGGGGTCAGCGAGATGCCGGAGAGGTTGACGCCGGGGAGGAGCCGAGGGTAGGATGGCCGGGCAGCGCGGTGCGGCGTCGCTAGGACCGAAGCCGGTGGTAGGGGCGTTGAGGCCGGAGGTCGGAGAAGTCGACGACGGTGCGGCACCGCTAGGGCCGGCGACGCGAGGGGAGGGCGCGACGGCAGGGCGGCGCAAGGGAGAAGGCGCGTGAGGGGGAGCCGAACCAGGCGGCGCGGCGCGTCGCCACTGGAATCGGCGGCGCTCGAGGACGGGCGTCGGGGAGGCGTGAGACCCGGGGGCGGAGGAGCGGAGGCGTGGCGTCGCTAGGACCGAAGCCGGTGGTAGGGGCGTTGAGGCCGGAGGTCGGAGAAGTCGACGACGGTGCGGCGCCGCTAGGGCCGGCGACGCGAGGGGAGGGCGCGACGGCAGGGCGGCGCAAGGGAGAAGGCGCGTGAGGGGGAGCCGAACCAGGCGGCGCGGCGCGTCGCCACTGGAATCGGCGGCGCTCGAGGACGGGCGTCGGGGAGGCGTGAGACCCGGGGGCGGAGGTGCCGAGACGCGGGGGCGGAGGAGCGGAGGCGTGGCGTCGGTGTGGAGGGAGACCGGGGGAGAGAGGAAATGGGGGAGGGGAGGAGATGAAGTAGACGTCGGCAATGGTGAGGGGAAAGAACTGAGGAGGCGTCGGCAGTAGGAGCAGAAAAGGAGGAGGTGAGTCGGTTTCGGCCGAAGGCAGCAAGAAAAAGAGGGGGCTGGGTAGAAGAAAGAAAATAAAAAGGGGAGTGGGAAAATTTAGAAATGTAAAGAGTTAGAGTTGCTAAATTTAAGGATACTTTTAAACATGCATTGTAACCATTTTGCCGTAGCAGATTGTATAAGTAAGTAATGAACTACAGATATTAGAAACCTTGTAAAGGAATTCCAATCGCATCAACATAATAGATATCAGTAAAATTGAACTAAGAATTAATGTGAACTTTGGTGTAGTATAATACCGTAGATCGTAGACATTTAGGTCTCATTGAGCGGAGTATAAGCGGATTGAGAAATTAGAAATACCTACAGGCACATTTAGTAGGATTCGTCTAATTACATAAACCATAGCATCTCCTCGACGCCATAGATTAAGCCAGAAGTCCAGAATATTTCTTAAGTTTTTATAATACATGTGATACTTGGATTAAAACTAATACACAAGTGTATGAAAGTTTGGGTATTGTCGTTTAAACCATTCATGGTATATTTAACTATTCAAACAATTTGGTTAGTAGCATTTTTTGCGAGGACTAATATGGTGACATGTCATCAATAGTCATATAAATGTATCTTTTGCCTTGACTGTACCTCTGATCTGAATGTGAGGTTATGACTCATGAGGCTGATATTCTTAGTGTTAAAACTACTAATGAGTAATGATGTATGTTCAGTGATGCTACGACTTTAGTACCGATGTATTGTTGCATTATGGATGTATGGAATGGTTGCATTGCTATTATCTATGTGGTATAAAATGGTTGTTGCATCGAATTGATATCCGAATAAATATTCGTGACCGATAGTGTCCGTATCCGTCTTGGTACGTATTTGTTCCATATTTGTGCCCGACATTATCCGTATTTGTATTCGTATTCGATACTATCCGTATTCGACCCGAATCCGATTAGAAAATGTGGGTTAGGATATGGGAAAGGTGAGATCCGACCGTATCCGACCCGATTTCACCCCTACTCCCAACCCCCGTCTCTCCGCCACTGCCTCCAGGTCCAACACCTCTAGCCTCCCTAGCACCGGCACCGACACCTCCCTCCAGCTCCGCTTGTCCGCCTCTCTCCAGTACTCGAGGGAGCCATCAGCGGCGACAGGCCAACAGCAGCAACAGTCCAACACCAAGAAGCCTTTCTTCGGCTCTTATTCTATGTCAACCTCGCCAAGGTACCGCCTCTTTCTGTGCCCGAGCTGCTCGATCCAAACCGTGTCGTAGTTTCTTGACTGCTTTATTGATTGGTTGTTTGCAGAGCCTCAGAGGTATATGTAGCAGCACGCGCGAGGTTGAGCTCTCCGCACTCGGGATGGGTGCGTCTCACTTCTCGCTATTCTTCCTTGTTTCTGATTTATTTCTATCTATTGTTATTTTGTTAGTTATAGTACTACTTTTGGCATCACTGCTTGTAGTATCTCTCTAAAAATGTTATCTTTAGACTATTTATAGTAAGATGAGTTGCCTCTTGTTCACGAATTTGATGCGGTCATAAGAGAATCTGCACGATCTAAGAATGCACTGTTTGCATGTGTAATTGCTCTAGCCTTTCAGGACTGCTAGATCCCCAAAATATCTAGTTATCAAACCCTAACATCTTCCACTGTGACATTTGCCTTCAATGTTCTAATTAGCATTGTGTCAGGGGATATGTTCAAACTACTTTGCAGGGTAGTGTGTGCTTAGTTATGCAAAGTTAATTGCATATCCGAGGAGTGATTTATTGTTTTTGGCCTTCTGAGTTTTAGGCAGCCATCATCTCTTCATGTAACTACAAACATACCCACATAACTTTCGCAAATCACAGGCATTGTTATTTTGAGATGTACAAAAGCACCATTATGTCATTATGTGTCATGACACCCTTTCAGCATTCTGTAGGATTATTGTCACTTTTGGTTAAGTAAAAATTGATTAGTATGTTTAGATCATTGCCACTACTACAGAAAGCCTAATAGTAGACGCCTCATCACAGACGGTTTTGTGAAACCGTCTCTGATGAGCACTATTACAGACGGTTGTAATTTGGAGGCCGTCTGTGGTTTTTGTGGCGGGAAAATGGATTATCACAGACGGTTATTACCGATGAACCGTCTGTGATACTTTTGTATCACAGACGGTCTGTATAAAAAACTGTCTGTGATAATCCCAGATTATCACAGACGGTTTTTAATTAAAAACCGTCTGTGATAATTCAAGAAATACACTGTGTGATGTATTTGAGAATGACAAAATGTATCAAGAAATACACTGTGTGAATGCAGCTGGTTGGTGTTGTATATGAATGCAGCTGTTTGGTGGTTGATATGAATGCAGCTGTGTAGTTATTGGTGTTGTCTTAATTGCAACAACTGGCAAAGGCTTATCACAGACGGTTCTAAACTTAGAACCGTCTGTGATATCGTATCACAGACGGTTCTAAGTTTAGAACCGTCTGTGATAATCTCCCTACATATACCCTCTCGCTAGGGTTTTCCGTGTGCGCTGCAGTTATTCGATTAGATCTAAATCCCGAGCCTGTCGTCGCCGCCGCCTCCCCTAGCCCTCGCCGGCTGCCTCCCCCAGCCCTCGCCGGCCGCCTCCCCAGACGAAGACGTCGCCGCAGCCTCCTCCTCCTCCGTCGCCGCCTCCCCGAGCCCGTCGCCTCCTCCTCCTCCGTCGTCGTCGCCTCCTCCTCCTCCGTCGTCGTCGCCTCCTCCTCCTCCGTCGTCGTCGCCTCCTCCTCCTCCTCCGTCGTCGCCGCCGCCTCCTCCTCCCTCGTCGCCGCCGCCTCCTCGTCCCTCGTCGCCGCCGCCTCCTCCTCCAGCGTCGCCGCCGCCTCCTCCTCCTCCATCGTCGTCGCCGCCTCCTCCTCCTCCGTCGCCGCCGCCTCCTCCTTCTGCGTCGCCGCCGCCTCCTCCTCCGCCGTCCCTAAGGTCACCAAAACCCTAAGGTCATCAAATCCCTCCCCGAGCTTCATGCTTACTGTTAGTGTTTAGGGTTGATGCTTCATACTGTTATGGTTAGTTACTTAGTACATATTTAGGGTTGATGCTTCATGCTTACTGTTAGTGTTTAGGGTTGATGCTTGATGCTTCATACTGTTATGGTTAGTTGCTTAGTACATATTTAGGGTTGATGCTTCATGCTTACTGTTAGTGTTTAGGGTTGATGCTTGATGCTTGGTACATATTTAGGGTTGATGCTTCATGCTTATTGTTTACTGCAGTAGCTTAGTTTAATTTGCTATTTGGTACATACTACATTGGTACATTGTTTACTGCAGCTGCTTAGTTTACATTGGTACATATTACATTGCTTGTTGTGTTAGTATATAGTATATAGTATAGGCACATAACCCCTCTCTGTCCATATCACCCCCTCCCTTCTCCCCCTTCCCTCTACTCCTCTCCTCTCTTCCTAACATTGAGCATCATGTTTCACTTTTCTTGCTTCCTCATCTTATCATGTGCAACCCTACAATTTGAGAGCACAAATTAACCAATCAAGGAAGAGTATATGATCAAAGGGCATGAAGCAAGTGAAGCAAGTGACATACTATAGTGTTCTCGTTCAATGAACCGGATACACTAGTTTGTGTCATTTGCTTCATAGACCTTTGTTTAGGGACTTTGCTATTTGGTTTATAGTATTAGCAACTAAAGTAGGTGCTAGGATAGGCACATCACCCCCTCTCTATGTGATAACTTTCTCATCTTATCCTAATAGACCCACAAAATGAGCAACATATCACCCGCGCATTCTTCATAGAAATTTGTTTAGAGACCTTGTAGTAATAGTATTACAAAATTCAAGGCAATTTTAGTACAAAAGTACAAAAAAAGAAATTCCCAGATTCTTCGGTGAGCAGCCGACATAGCCGACTTCTTCGGTGAGCGACTATCCATCTGCTTCTTCCCACTCCTTCTCTTCATCTCTGGTCTCTGGATCACGTACGCCAGTAGCGATGATTCAGTTAGATGAATCATCGCTACTGGCGTACGTGATCCAGAGACCAGAGATGAAGAGAAGGAGTGGGAAGAAGCAGATGGATAGTCGCTCACCGAAGAAGTCGGCTATGTCGGCTGCTCACTGAAGAATCCGGAATGTCTTTTTTTTGCACTTTTGTAATAAAATTGCCTTGAATTTTGCGGGAAAAAGAAGGACTTGATACATTGGTACATTGGTAAGATAGGCACATCACCCCCTCTCTATGTCCATATCACTCCCTCCCTTCTCCCCCTCCCCTCTACTCCTCTCTTGTCTTGCAATTCAATATGATCACTTTCTCATCTTATCTAAATAGACCCACAAAATGAGCAACATGTCACCCGCGCATTCTTCAACATCATCGCCGGAGGCGTCCGCTCCAACATCAAGACGCCAAGGAAGAGGGCTATCAAAGAAGCCTGAGGGCCGACAGACCATCACAGCGGTGAATGCATCTGGGGTCCCTATCCTTCCTCAAAAAGCAGTAAACGCATTCCGAACCATGGTCGGAGTAGTTGCACGAGAACGAATTGAGATCACATATAATTCGTGGAAGAACGTGCCTGACACTCGGAAACGTGAGTTGTGGACCAAAATTTTGGTATCGTTCGAGTTCCCAGAAGAACACCTGGACGCTGTGCAACAACAAACCTACAAAGCGGCGTGCAAAGCATGGAAGAACTTCAAGAGCACGCTTGTCAGGAAATACGTGGAGACGGACGAAACGCCTGTTTATAAATACCCATTCCTGGAACCACAATGGGAAGAGTTCAAGGCGATGAAAACGACCGAAGATTTCAAAAGTACAAGTGTGGCGCACAAGGCCCTCCAGGCAAAAAATACACACCCTCACAGACTTGGCACAGCTGGGTATGCGGGTAAAATCCCGCAGTGGAGGAAGGAGGATGAGCTGGCAGCTGCACAGGACATCGCCCCGCCGTTTTCCAATATCCCGGATGACCGCGCTCGAAATTGGATTAGAGCAAGGTCATCTACAACGACATCAAGGGACGTCACCTTTCGAAACCCTGCAGACCAGCAAGTGACCGAGCGCCTGGTAAGATATCGATCGAACTACGTAGCTTGTAATTACTCTACAACTTCGTACGAATTGGAATGACATGTCGTGCTCTTGCATGAAGAGCTGAGTTTTCAATCTACCCTGGGATCATTCCAGGGAACAAGGGAGAATGATATGCTCTCCGTGGCCCTGGGAAACAAGGAGCACCCGGGCCGTACGAGAGGCCTTGGGCTTTACGTTCCTTGGAAACATGGTTTCCAAGATGACTCCGACATGTATCGGCGCAGGAAGAGAAACAAAGCCGAGCGTGACGCACAGCTACGAGAAGAGATCAAGGCATCTCTTAGAGAGGAGATACTGGATTCGCTGGCTGATGTAATTAGAGATGAGGTGTGGAAACAGACAGAAAGTCAGCAGGCCGCTGCCGCCGCTCCTGTGCTAGCCAGCCCGCCCAACCGTCCGAGTAGCTGCGCGTCGAATCCGACGCAATCCCAGGCCAAATTTCCTGTGGACGACATCCTGGTAATAATTATTACCTCTCGAATGCTTGCTCCATTGGTAGGCCTATTCGAGTAGCTAATTTTGTATCGTTATGTAGGAGCCTACGAAGTGCAGGCTCCAAGTGAGATATGGCTCCATTCCCTTGTACGCTGCTTGGGGCCAGGCATATTCGTCTGGTATCGGGGCCATGGTGCACGGTCAAGCTTTAGCGCCAGGCTTCGCAAAAGTTAATGTGGATGGTGTGTATGTCAATTTTGAGGTGGTCCCGCTACCGAAGTCCCCCAACGACGAGATCGTGACTCTAGGACAGGCCATTGGAACATTCATCCAGTGGCCCAAAAGTGACATCTCCCTGGAGGCTTCTTCACCGGTGGCAGGACCAGAGCAACTTGCACTGATGCCATCTCCATTACAAGACCAGTCGGTTCCACCACCAAATACTACACCGGTGCTATCTCCACGGGCCCTATTCTCGCCAGAGCAACTTGCACCGCTACTACCTTCAAAGTCGACTTCCGTGAAGTCGACCTACAGCCGAGGCAGCAAGGCCAGCAAGGGCAAAGCAAAGAAGACCAATGATGATATTCCGTACCACCCTTTGGCCCGCAAATTCGTGCTTGGCGAGCCGTTGCTCGAGCAAAAAGACCTCCAAAAGCTACCACATAGTTGCATGCAATTGCACACGTGGTATATGCAGCAGTCCAATAAGCTAGAGGGAGAACGGACTTCAAGTATCACTGTCAAATTCACCGAGGAAGATTTACACCACAATCTTCAAGAGTGTATGTTCGTGGTCGCCTTTGAGGATTTATTCGATCTGTTCACGCTCAACGCTCTTGACGTCTCAATCATTCGATGCTGGATGCTGTAAGTGTGTACAATCACAGTCTCCGTTAATGTCATACCGATAAATGCCATATCTAATTTTTTGCTTTCGTGTGTGTATATATATAGACACATGCTGATTAAAGCTAGATTATCCAACTCATCAGCTGGTTTCTTGGACCCACAATTAGTCGCCAAGGATACCATCGACCATGAGACACCCCTCGTCGAGAGGTACATTGCATCAGGACTGCTGGATTGCCGCAATAAGGACTATGTACTTATGCCCTTCAATCAGAACTTTCATTGGATTTTAATAGTAATTGTACCAAAATGGAACAAGGTATATTACCTTGATTCCCTAAGTAAGAATAAAATGGACTTCATAGTTGTCAGCCAAGTAATCGATAGGTAAGCACATATTCCCCATACATATCTACATTGTACTCTTTCTTTCCTTCCGAATGATTAAGGTTAACTTTTTCGAATTACGTAGGGCGTTCGCGATGTACATTGAAAAGGGAGGTGACTCGAAGCGCGGGGCCAAAGGCCTGCTGACACATGTTCAAGATTTTAAGGTATTCGCTATTTCACATTAATTAATCCTATGCAACAGTTGGTACTAATGCCTCTTGAACTAACACATTTCATTTTTTGCAGTGCCACCAGCAGCAGCCGGGCAACACATGTGGATACTACGTTTGCCAACATATGGAACTACTCCTCGATTCCTCGAGGCTCACCAATCGCAAGGTTTGTCACTCTTCCCATAATTACTTCATACTTATCACGTTGCATATATATGCACATTGATATTCCTATCGACAGGCTGTGTCCATCCCGTCAACTGCATTGAAACAGTCTGATTTTGGAGGGATTCAAGCAGAGTTGGCGTACTTTTTGCTGACTCAAGTCATAAAGCCAGGAGGACGGTTCCACTGCGCACCATGATTTCTTATTGGTCTTATCACTAAGTGTAAATGCAGTGTAGATCTTTTGTAACTGTGCATTTGTTAATGGATATTTCATTTCAATTCAATTAATCGATTTGCGAAATGGATGCATGCTTTATGTTTGTGAAATGAAGTGCCATGTCAATTGGATGTTTTATGTCTGTGAAATGTATCTGAAAGCAAATGAGATGTGTGAATTGTATGTTTTTTGTCTGTGATTATCTGCTTGTTTCAGAGGGCATGGCTAGCATTCCTGAGGCTAGCCAATAAGAGAAATATATGTATGGGTCGAAGGGAATATCACAAACGGTTTTTACTCAAAAACCGTCTGTGATAGCTGATAATCACAGACGGTTTTTACTCAAAAACCATCTGTGATAGCCCATAATCACAGACGGTTCGAAAACCGTCTGTGATGACCTTCGATTATCACTGACCCAAAAATACAGACGGCTCACAAAACCGTCTGTGATGACGTTTTCGAACCGTCTGTGATGACCTTTTCTGTAGTAGTGTGCTGACTGCTAGCTGGACTAATGGCACATCAATTTAGTCAATGTGGTTTGATGTTTTCTTTGTAGATATCTAGAATAAAACTTGCGTCCATGGCCATGTTTTGCTGCAATATATTTGTATTGTTTAAGTCAGCACTAACCAAGTTGTTTGTTCTGTTTGCAGCCATTGCAACAGTTGTGACCGTGGTAGAGATTTTGAAAAACAGCAGCCTCACTGTTGAGAAGAGTAAGAACTTTTTCTTTCCTTGTATTGTAGATTATGTGTCATCATCTCATCTCGATCAACATTGTTGTCATAGTCATACCACAAGATTCATTGTTCTGCTATCTGAACCTCCCCTTGACCTGTGTAGAGATTAGGACATCTACTGTGGAAATAAACAATGGATTGAGAGGCCATCCACTCCAAAAGGCCAAGGTTAGAGAAGATTAAATTCTTGTTTTATTGCCAGTGTGGCTCATTTCTTGTTTTGGCAACATGTTTGTTTCTTTTTACTAAGAATGAAACTAAATTTGAACTTGATTCCCACATATTGAGATAGTGGTAGGAAAGAGTGCCAAACACAATACTGCTAGGACTGTGTGTTAATTTATTAGCAAAGCAAGCTTTGCTCTCTGTAAATGTTTATATTTTGTGAATTAGAATTCATAAACAATGTCAATTATGCAGTGCATAACTGAAAGTAGCGACTGAGGGAGTCAAGAAATAATGGAATATATAGCATTTATTAAGATAATCTCAGTTTTTCGCTCTCTCATAGACTGTACATATGTACTTGTCGTATCACTGTATCCTTATTTTTATAAAATATCGTATCACGGTATCGTCATATCCTTGTTTTTGTCATGTTTTTTTATTATGATGTAGGTTGAAGCACCGAGCAAGAGAACGTGCACTACTACAGAAAAGGTCATCACAGACGGTTCGAAAATGTCATCACAGACGGTTTTGTGAACCGTCTGTATTTATGGGTCAATGATAATCGAAGGTCATCACAGACGGTTTTGACTCCAAAACCGTCTGTGATACTTATTATCACAGACGGTTTTTGAGTCAAAACCGACTGTGATAGCTGATAATCACAGACGGTTTTGACTCAAAAACCGTCTGTGATAATAAGTATCACAGACGATTTTGGAGTCAAAACCGTCTGTGATAATAAGTATCACACACGGTTTTGGAGTCAAAACCATCTGTGATAGCTGATAATCACAGACGATCCGAAAACCGTCTGTGATTATCAGCTATCACAGACGGGTTTTACTCAAAAACTGTCTGTGATATTCCCTTCAACCCCTAAATATATTTCTGTTTATTGGCTAGCCTCAGGAAATGCTAACCATGCCCTCTGAAACAAGCAGATAATCACAGACATAAAACATATACAATTCACACATCTCATTTCATTTCAGATACATTTCACATCTCAATTCATTTCACAGACATAAAACATCCAATTGACAAGGCACTTCATTTCACAAACATAAAGCATCCATTTCGCAAATCAATTCATTGAATCGAAATAAAATATCCATTAACAAATACACAATTGTAAAAGATCTACACTGCATTTGCACTTAGAATTACAATAAAAAAATCTTCTGGGCAGTAGAACTCTCCATCTGATCTTACGACTTTACTCCACAAAAACCAAATGAACTCTCCTCGAATTTTTGCAAAATCCGGTTGTTTCAATGCAGATGTAGAGATGGGCGCAGCCTGTCGATAGGAATATCAACGCGCGCACATATAAAACTTGACATGTATGAAATAAATGTGGAAAGATTGACAAACCTTAGGAGTGGAGATCTTGCTGGAATCGAGGCGTAGTCTCATATGGTGGCACACGTAGTATCCACACGTGTTGCCCGGCTGCTGCTGGTGGCACTGCAAAAAATAGAATGTGTTAAATCAAGTGGCATTACTACTAAGTGTTGTATATGATTAATTAATGTGTAGCTAGCCAATACCCGAAAATTGCGATCATGTTTCAAGGGCTTGGCAGGTGTCGTCGAGCCACTTGTTTGTTGAACGTATGTGACGAACGACCTTCGTTATTCGAAAAAGTTAGATTAGTCATTCGGAAGGAAAGAAAGAGTACAATGTACAATGTACTTACCTATCGAGTATTTCGGCGATAGCTGTGTACTTGGATTTGTTCTTACTTAGAGAATCAAGGTATATAGCCTTGTTCCATTTTGGTATAATTACAATTAAAATCCAATGGAAGTTCTCATTGTATGGCATAAGAACAAATTCCTTATCTTGGTGAGCCAGCAGTGCTTTTGTAATATAGTCCTCGACGAAGGATGCATTCTCCTTGATGGTATCAATGGCGACCAAGCGTGGGTCCAGGAAACCAATTGGTGATTTCGATGATCTAGCTTCGATCAGCATGAATCTATATATATACACAGAAAAGCAACAAATTGTGACATATATCGGTATTACGTGAACAGAGACTGTGATTGTACAGACTTACAGCGTCCAGCATCGAACGAGTGAGGCGTCGAGAGCGTTGAGCGTGAAAACAGCAAATATATCGTCAAAGGTAACCGGGAAGACACATTCCTGAACTTCGTGCAAGAAATATTCCGGCTTGAATTTGACCATGATACCTGAGCGTCGTTCTGCCTCTGGTCTATTGGACTGTTCCATATACCAAATGTGGAATCTTTTGCAACCAAGTCCTAGCATTGCGAGGTGCTCTTTCGGGAATATCATCGGCTCGCCTAGCACGAATTTGTGGGCCAATGGCAGGTACGAGATATCGTCATCATCCTTCGTCTTTGATTTGCCATGGCCACTTCCTCGACTGCAGGTCGACTTCATGGTAGTCGACTGTAATGGTACAGACGGTGCAAGTTGCTTTGGCGAGAATAGCACCCGTGGAGATAGCACCGGTGCAGGTAGCTCTGCTTCGCACTGCCCGTGTGGAGATGGCACCAGTGCATGTTGCTGTGGTTCGCACTGCACTTCTGGTCCTGCCACCGGTGAAGAAGCCTCCAGGGAGATGTCGCTTTTGGGCCACTGGATGAATGTTCCAATTAGAGCTGTGCACATCTCAACCGAACCGAAAAAACTGGACCAAAAAAACCGAACCGGTCAACTCGGTTTGACCGGTTTTCGGTATTCGGTTCGGTTTTTATATTTTAGGTTTTTTTATGTTCGGTTTTTTCGGGAAAAACCGAAAAAAACCAAAAAACCGAATGGCACGGAATATGCGAGGGGATGCCTTCGCCCTTCCGGTCTCTGCTGAGAAACAATTTGGGCTTCCTACATGGGCTAAAACGGCCCAACTCGTGTTGAATTAGCATGGTCTGCATGGGAACGATATGACGGAATACGAATCCAAGAAAGCTCGAGCTAGAGCTTATTTGCTCTCATGAATCCAATTCTTTCTTTTTAAAGACTGAATCCCAATCTCTAGACTTTGCTCTGTAAGCACGAATTTGTATTTCTTTTTGTTTTTCTTTTTGGCGAACATTACATAAGGCCACGGTTAGACAATCCATTGTTTGGCTTGTACTATTTTCACAGATAGCAATAGTATCTTATACTGTCGATCAGGTTTTGAAAGGTCTGTATGATTCGTTTCGTTCTCAGTACGTAGTTTGTACGTGGATCATGTCGTCATCATGGGATGTGTTATTGTCGCTTAATAAAATTCTAGCTTGGATAACGAAAATAACTAATCAGGGGCGTCAGTAACTAGTCCCAGTTGACAATTGATGCACCCGAACAAGTAAAAACAGCCATGCCATCCAATCTACTTGTCTCGCTAGTCACTATATCGTTTGCAATTTGCGTTAACTTTGGTAAATATGGTATTTACCGATACCACACCGAAATAAATTGGGATTTACCGATACCAAACCGTATTTTCAAAAATACCGTATACTACCGAACTAACAATACCGTATTTACCGTATATACCGTATATACCGAACCGATTTTACCGAACTAACCGAATGCACAGTCCTAGTTCCAATGGCCTGTCCTAGAGTCACGATCTCGTCGTTGGGGGGCCTGATGTCCATGTCAGCCAAGTCAAGCCGTGCGTTGACACCGTCCTTTGTTTTATCACGGATGTTCAGTAAGAGACCAATCAAGCTGTCGCACACATTCTTTTCTACGTGCATGACGTCGATGCAGTGCCGAACATCTAGGTACTCCCAATAAGGTAAGTCCCAAAATATTGATCTTTTCTTCTAGGTGTTCTTCTCATGAGCCCTCAATTTACGTCCCTTTCCGAGGACAACATCTAAATTCTTAACCATATCATAAACCTCGTGTCCCCTTAAATGCCTTGGAGTTGAACCGTCTTCCTTCTCTCCGTCAAATTGTTTCTTCATCTTGCGGTATGGGTGAGCCCTCCGAAGGAACCGGCGGTGACGCATGTAGACGGTTTTGCGTGAGTGTCTCAGCCACACACTCTCGGTACCATCTAAACAATGAGTACAAGCTTTGACACTTTTTGTACTATGGCCCGATAGGTTACCAAGGGCAGCATAATCATTTATGGTGCAGAATAATAAGGAGCGCAGAGTGAAGTTCTCTCGGTTGTATGCATCCCATACCTGTACCTCTTCGTTCCACAGCACTTTTAGATCTTCCACCAACGGTGCTAGGAACACATCGATATCATTCCCAGGTTGTTTTGGCCCTTGGATAAGTATCGGCAGCAAAATGTACTTTCGCTGCATACTCAACCAAGGAGGAAGGTTATAGATGCAGAGAGTCACGGGCCATGTGCTATGTCGGCTGCTCATGCTACTGAAAGGATTCATTCCATCTGTACTCAGTCCAAACCTTATATTCCTTGGTTCTGCACCGAACTCTGCAAAACTCCTATCGATGTTTCTCCACTGCGCGGAATCAGCAAGGTGTCTTATCATTCCATCCTTCTTGCGCTCCTCCGAGTGCCAACGCAGCAGTTTTGCCTCCTTTGAATTTGCAAAAAACCTTTTCAAACGGGAAATTATAGGAAAATACCATGCCACCTTAGCAGGAGGTCCTTTCTTCGCCTCTGTTCCCTCGCCATCATCTGATTGATTGTTACGTTTGTATCGGGATGCGTTGCACACCGGACATACATGCATGTTTCCATACTCTTTACGGTAGAGGATACAGTCGTTCGGGCATGCATGTATTCTTTCTACTTCCATTCCCAACGGACAAAGAACCTTCTTGGCTTTATACGTGGTTTTAGGCAACTCATTTCCCTCCGGAAGCATGTTCGCTAAAAGACCTAGCAGCGCCGTGAAACTCTTGTCGGACCAACCGTTGCTTGCCTTCAATTTCAACAGTTCAAGCACGGCCGACAACCTCGTGTACTTGCAGCCCGTGTACAAAGGTTTCTCTGAGTCCTCCATCAAGCCACGGAATTTAACATACTCTCTCTCATCATAGTTCTCTTCTACATCGCGAAGCATCTGATCCAGATTATCATCGTGCAACCTATCCGAATCCGAGCCACAATTGACATCAGCCGGCGGCATGTCATTCACTTCACCGGCGATGTCATCCGGGGGCATATCATTCACTTCACCGGCGATGTCATCCGGCGGCATATGATCATTCACTTCGCCATGACTGGTCCAACACGTATAATCCTTTTTGAAACCCCTCCGAATCAAGTATGCTTCAATTTGCCCTCGGTTCTTAAACATCTTCAAATTCTCGCAGTCAGTGCATGGACAGCACATATATTCCACCCCCTTATTCAACATATCCTCCTCGGCGGCTCTTATAAAAGCAGAAACGCCATTAATGTACTCTTCACTCACACGGCTCGCGGCATACATCCAGCTTCGGTCCTACGTTACGTACATATATAACAACTTAGTATTAAAATCTAGATTAACTAATTATAACTACATATATACCGGCCACATTTATTATATTGAAACTTAATTTGCTAGCTCAATTCATATTGCAAACACAACAGCTATTATATAACCAACAATTTTGCAAATTAACCATCTTCAAAAACCACTCATGGATTACTTAGACGTAAATTGTAATGCAATTAAAGAAAAAATAAATTTCATTACTAACCATATCTACAGCAACCAGGAAAGTCTGAATCTTAATTCAAAGCTCAATCTCTGCCTCTTCCCACCAAATTAACTGGCCTGAAATCGCCTAGCTTCCTCCCGAGTGAAAAAGTGCGCAGCAGTGGCTAGATCTGGATCGAAATGAAGACAGATGCGGTCTGAGCAGCGCAATAAATGCCTTAGTCATTATCACAGACGGTTTTTTATAAAAAACCGTCTGTGATAAGCTTCATGCCAGAACGCTTCGCGCGTGTTTCCATTGCAAGAACGCTTCGTGTTTCGATCGTCTAATTAACGTCTCTTGATCGTTATACGAAGCGTCTATATCATTAATGCTTCGCGCGTGTTTCGATTGCCAGAACGCTTCGTGTTTCGATCGTCTCATTAACGTCTCTCAATCATTATACGAAGCTTCTATATCATTAATGTTTGGGTATACGATGCTAAAGGTTAAATATGCGCGCCTAATCCAGGTCTCTTCTACGTACGTACAATATGGATTCTACTATTCTTGTGATCATCTCCTTCTTCTCATCTGTTCATCACGAATTGTTCGGCCGGAACCTTACACAGGCGGCCAGCAATTTGCATCTGGAGCAGCTTCTCCGCACACGCCCTGTTCTCCTTCCCCGACTTTCTTGCATCCGTCAGCTCGACCTCATCATCCGCCGTCGACGGAGACGTCTCGCTGCCGCTCAAGAAAGGGAAACATCCCTCACCCTGGTTCTTCTCCACAATGTGCGCAAAGCGGAAGAAGCTCTACATGCATTGGAGAGACTGATGGATAGCCTTGCCGATCAAGCAAATACGGCAGATTCTGAGGAATCTTTTCATGCTATCCTCTACGACATTATGGATGCTGCTGATCATTTGCCCAGGCTGGAGGAGGAAGTGCTGAAGACAAGGGCAATCTTAACGGCGTTCGAGAATTTAGCGGCTGATCCTCCAAGTCCCCAAGTCGAAGAAGAAGCGTACGAAGCCCAAAAGATTACAATCTGGGAAACTTTTTACCTGTGCGACTTTTGTAATAAATTTGCCTCTAATTGAAATTAATAAATTTGCCTTTAATTTGTGATCTCTTGTCTCAGTAGTTCTGTAGTTAAGTTATTAGAAGCAATGTGTACTTATATATTAACCTCTGATCTAGAATATGACAGACAAAGGGACATCACAGACGGTTCTTGTTAAAAACCGTCTGTGAACATTCACAGACGGTTCTTAACAACAACCGTCTGTGATAGTCGACACAACACAGACGGTTTTTAACAAAAAACCGTCTGTGATAATCCCAGATTATCACAGACGGTTTTTAATAAAAACCGTCTGTGATATTCCAGTATCACAGACGGTTCAGAGGTAAGAACCGTCTGTGATACTCCTTTTTCCCGCCACAAATACCACAGACGGCCTTCAAATTAAAACCGTCTGTAATAGTGTACATTACAGACGGTTTCACAAAACCGTCTGTGATTTGACGTCTACTATTAGCCTTTCTGTAGTAGTGGTGGCAGAATCCGAGCTGTAGGAAGGAGGAATGGCTCACATTCGGGCAAATCCATCCGGTGGAGTCAAATAGCAATTCCAAGGAATCTGCACCCAAACGTCACATTGTTCATGCCGCCAATCCATGCATGCCCGTTAATCCTTCACCATTATAATTTGCATTTTGGAAAAACACGTCCCAAGCCAAGGACTTCTGTATGCAATGCCTTTCTCAATTCTACGACAAGCATGTGAGTGCCATGCGTCCAGTGACAAAATAAAATAAATATATTTCGAACAAGTTAAAGTGAAGTGATTAAGTAAGTATGAATACAACCCTATTCAGGAAGCCATACGAGAATATCTACTTAACTACTTGCCAGGATTTTAATAGAACATGATATGACAGTTCTATTATTATGGTATAAATGCATATTTGTTTTAAAAAATCTTTAGACTTGAAATACAAAGCATTATTCTATTAAGAGAAAAGGGGATTTAACAATCTCATTTATCATTTTAAAATCATTCAAACCTTACTTATGTGTTATTGTTGGATTCACCTATTAAACACAACTTCATTGACAAGAAGCGCGGTGTATCTGAATACTATATGTTATACTCTACAGAATTTCCCAACTTTACTCACAAGATATCTCAAACTCACAATGCTATGCATAGACATGTAACACGATAGTGTGTGATTGAGTTGAGATAACAAGGCTGTTTTGCTGGTTTTTAGTTTCTAGTCTCTACTCGGTAAGTCTGGGCTATTCAATTATGATCAGGAATTTAGTAGTCAATGCGGAATTTCCAGCCCAACACTAAATGGGTCTACTGATGTGAAGAATGGCAAGTGACATTAAAATACCCAACTTCCATCTCACCCCTGTTACGCGGGCCATCCTGAAACTGATGGAGACGAGGTGCCAGATCTTTCGATGAGATTGATAACTATTGATTTCGGTGGAGATGACCCTCACGATCCGACTACAACTGTACGACGACGCTTGTGCCTTAGCAATCGCTAAACCAACTATGAGATGTTATTGATCTAACTGAAAGCGCGATCAACCTGAACACGAAGTTCAATCCTTGCGAGCAATCGAAGAACTAGCAAGAATAAGATGTAGGCAATCTGATATTGCGAATAATATTGAAGCATAGATGAAAACAAAGCTGGGATCATGAAAAGCTGTCTTGACAGGTGGTCGTCCGACACAACTGAAGAACAGAAGTTTGCACAATGGCTAAACCTAAACTCAACGAAATCCAAGTCCTAGCAAGGGACGCGGTGGCTCCTATATAGGGAGAACGACCAGGGGTGGCGTCCAAGTGCACGCCCTAGGGTTACAAGGTCCATGGGCCCAAGTGGTGGTGGCGCAGCACCCTTTTTGACTCGGACTCAGAAACCAATGTGGACTCTTTTGATGATTGCAGCCAGCTCAGATGGAATTTTAAGATGAGGTTGGATTTGTTGGAACGTAGTCTTCATAAGCTTTCCATGAAGTACAAGAATGTCCCAAACGGAGTTTGTATGAGGAAGTTATGCCTGTTTGAACTTGGTACCATCGCAGCAGTCCGAATCTGATTCCAGAACGTGTCCAACTCGAATTCGTGCTTGGCTTGGTCCCAAAGTGACGTGGTGACCTCCATTATTCCTTCCATGCATGTCCATGACTCCATGACCCTTTCCTTCATCCTTTCCCAAGTTCCTAAGAACAATTAAATCACTTGCATTAGGTAGCGGTCTATTCTCAGTAACATATGAACCTAGGAATGAGTTCACCTGGCAATTAAGTTGACAAGCATGAGCTCGAGTAAGTGGTCCTTGCAACACATGCTGTGGATGAGTTGTATCCATGGAAGAGATGTCCTCATTATCCTCCCCTTCTTGCATTTGAGTCGTCCGCGACTCAAACTTGTCCTCCTCTCTCAAGTAGGGCTTCAAATCTGCAATGTTAAAAGTAGGACTAACCCCAAAATCTGCAGGCAGGTCAAGCTTGTATGCATTATTATTAATCTTTTCTAACACCTTGAAAGGACCATCAGCTCTTGGCATCAATTTTGATTTTCTCAATTCGGGGAACCTATCTTTTCTTAAGTGCAACCAAACAAGATCCCCAGGTTCAAAAGTTAAATGTTTCCTCCCCTGACTACCAGCAAGTTTATATCTAGCATTCATGCGCTCTATATTCTCCTTAGTTGTCTCATGCATTTTTAAAATCAATTCAGCACGCTGTTTAGCATCAGGGTTCACTTTCTCCGAAGATGGAATGAGCATAAAATCAATAGGAGCACGAGGCACAAAACCATAAACAACTTCAAAAGGGCACTGTTGTGGTTACAGACCAAACAGAGAGAGAGAGTATGGTAGTGGAGAGTTAGGTGAGTAATGGCTTAGGGTTTCTTCCCATGGCCTGTGTTGTATATATATGTCCACATGGGGAGTGCTTTTACAATTATGCCCTTACATCCGAGGATTCCCCTCAAGGGTACTTGTGTCATTATACATGTCCCATTTCGGGCCTTACATTCCCCTAACAGGCCTGCTGGGCTTAGGTGGGGGCCACCCCTACAACAGGCACATCTTTGTAGTAGAATGCAATGAACGATTGTAAGCAAACTCAACATGAGGCAAGCATTCTTCCCACATTTTTAAATTCTTTTTCAACACAACCCTAAGCATGGTAGACAAAGTTTTATTCACAACCTCAGTTTGTCCATCAGTTTGGGGATGACAAGTAGTAGAAAATAACAACTTAGTCCCCAATTTAGCCCATAAAGTTCTCCAAAAATAGCTAAGGAATTTAGCATCACGATCTGAAACTATAGTATTAGGCACACCATGTAAGCGAATAACTTCACGAAAGAATAAATCAGCAATATTGGTAGCATCATCGCTCTTATGACATGGTATAAAATGGGCCATCTTAGAAAATCTATCAACAACCACAAATATACTATCCCTCCCCTTCTTTGTCCTAGGCAATCCTAAAACAAAGTCCATCGAAATATCTTCCCACAGAACGCTAGGAACGGGTAAAGGCATATATAAACCATGAGGATTAAGTCATGACTTAGCTCTTTGACATGTGCAGCGAGCAACGTAGTGCTCGATGTCCCGTCTCATCTTTTGCCAAAAGAAATGATCAGCAAGTATGTCCTCCGTTTTCTTCACACCAAAATGTCCCATCAACCCGCCTCCATGTGCTTCCTGTAACAACAACAGACGAACGGAACTAGCAGGAATGCACAACTTGTTGGCTCTAAACACAAACCCATCATTAATGACAAATTTATTCCACATTTTCCTTCTTTACAATTCAACAGTATTTCCGCAAAATCAGCATCGTGCACATATTGCTCTTTAATAGTCTCTAATCCAAAAATTTTGAAGTCAAGTTGTGATAACATGGCATATCTCTTAGACAAAGCATCAGCAATAACATTCTCCTTTCCCTTCTTGTGTTTTATGACATAGGGAAAAGACTCAATAAATTCAACCCACTTTGCATGTCTACGGTTCAGCTTACCTTGACTTTGAATATGTTTTAAAGATTCATGATCAGAATGTATAACAAATTCTTTGGGCCATAAATAATGTTGCCAAGTTTCTAAGGTTCGAAAGAGGGCATATAACTCCTTATTATAAGTAGAATAGTTCAAACTAGACCCACTCAATTTCTCACTGAAGTATGCTATAGGTCTGCCTTCTTGTAACAACACACCACCTAAACCAATTCCGCTTGCATCACATTCTAACTCAAAAGTCTTATTGAAATCAGGGAGTTGGAGTAGAGGTGCATGTGTTAACTTATCTTTCAATGTGGTGAAGGCGTTCTCCTGTGCGGCGCCCCAAACAAATGGCATGCCCTTCTTGGTAAGCTCATTCAATGGTGCGGCGATGGTGCTGAAATCCTTCACAAAGCGGCGGTAGAACCCAACAAGTCCTAAAAAGCTCCGCACCCGTGTGACCGTGTTAGGAGTCGACCAACTCTGTATAGCTTCAACCTTGGCTTGATCAACTTCAATTCCCTGTGGAGTAACAACATAGCCAAGAAACGTGACTCGATCGGTGCAAAAGGTGCACTTCTCAAGGTTACCAAATAGGCATGCACCACGTAAAGCATTAAAAACAGCACGTAAATGGTCAAGATGTTCCTCTAATGATTTGCTATGTATCAATATATCATCAAAATAAACCACCACAAATCTACCAATGAAAGCACGCAAAATCTCGTTCATTAGTCTCATGAAGGTACTAGGTGCATTAGTTAAACCAAAAGGCATTACTAACCACTCATATAACCCGAACTTAGTTTTAAATGCCGTTTTCCATTCATCGCCTAATTTCATGCGGATTTGATGATAGCCACTACGTAAATCAACCTTGGAAAAGACAATAGAGTCACTCAATTCATCAAGCATATCATCTAACTTAGGAATAGGATGACGATACCTAATGGTGATATTATTGATTGCTCTACAATCCACACACATGCGCCATGGTCCATCTTTCTTTGGTACTAAAATGACCGGAACAGCACAAGGACTAAGAGATTCGCGCACATACCCTTTACCAAGCAACTCTTGAACTTGACGCTGAATTTCTTTAGTTTCTTCTGGATTGGTCCTGTATGGTGCTCGGCTGGGCAATGATGCACCGGGGATTAAATCAATTTGATGCTCAATCCCACGAAGCGGTGGCAGCCCCGGCGGTATGTCCTTTGAAAAGACATCTTTGTACTCCTGCAAAATGTTAGTGACAGCAGGTGGCAAAGAAGAAGGTATATCCTCAAATGAAAACAAAGCTTCTTTGCAAATTAATGCATAGCAAACAAAATTACTAGCATCCAGTTCAGTCATATCAGATTTGGTAGCAAGAGAACAAGCACCTTTCAATTTAATTTCTTTATTCTTAACATGAACAGATTTAGGTTCTTTCTTTTTATGTTGCTCAAACTCTTTTGCTACAATCTGATTTTCGCTCTCAGTATTCTCCTGACTTTCCTCTCTTCTAGCTCTAGCAAGGTCATCTTTAACAATTTGTTTAGGAGTCATGGGATGTAGTACAATTTTCTTTCCCTTGAACATGAGAGGGTATTGATTATTCTTACCATGATGTATACAATCAGTATCGTATTGCCAAGGTCTTCCTAATAACAATGAACAAGCTTGCATAGGAACAACGTCGCAATCAACATAATCATGGTATGAACCCATAGAAAAATGTACTCTCACCATCCGTGTTACCTTCAACTTACCATGTTGTTGAACCATTGAATATGGTATGGGTGGGGATGAGGTTTAGTCGACAAAGCAAGCTTCTCCACCATATCCATACTCGTCAAATTGTTGCAACTCCCACCATCAACAATTATGCGAAATCGAGCGTTCCTTGACAACACCCTTGATTTGGAACAAATTATGGCGCTGATTCTGCTCGGCACGAGACACTTGAGCACTTAGTACGCGTTGCACTATAATGCTCAAATAATTGTCAGCATCTTCGGTGCCAACATGCTCCTCCTCATGATCAGATTCATTATCATATCCTGCAGCGTCATTTGCAAGCATAGCATATGTTTCATCATCAAAATCACTAGCAGAGGAATACCCACCATCATCGCGTATATTCAATACACGCTTGCTTGGACAATCCCGCATCATGTGTCCATAGCTTTTGCAACGATGGCATTGAATGTCCCTCGTTCGTCCTGTCGAAGCAACCGAAGAGGAAGTTTTTGCAAAAAGTTGTGGTGCTGATTTGGGTGCTTCGGAAACTCGTGGCGCTGAATTTGAAGTTGTAGGACGCTGTGGCTTGTGGTTGGGATGATGGTGGTGGTGTCACAGCGGACGGGGCAGTAGGGGTGCGTGGTGTCCATGAGCTCGTTCGACCTGCAGAAGAATTAGATCGTGTCCTCACCTGACGTCCCTGCAATTCACGTTCAGCTTTGCAAGCAAGATGAAACAATCTAGTCATGGAGTTGTAATCTTTGTAATCAAGGATGTCCTGAATTTCTCGATCCAATCCGCCCAAAAACCTTGCCATTGATGCCTCCTCATTCTCAACTAACCCACAGCGCAACATACTAATTTGTAATTCCTGATAGTATTCTTCCACAGACTTTGCACCTTGTTGTAAGCGTTGCAGTTTATTTAACAAATCATGAGCATAATATGAGGGAACAAATCGATGGCGCATAAGCAATTTTAAAGCCTCCCAAGTGTTAGGTATGTTGTTGGGTTGTTGACGGCAATGTTCTTTCCACCAAATAGAAGCAAAGTCGGTAAATTCACTAGTAGCAGCCCTAACTCGTCTATTCTCAAGAAAATCATGGCAAGCAAATTTTTGATCAACAGCTAGTTCCCAATCAAGATAACCATCAGGATCATATTTACCATTAAAAGAGGGCATAGTGAATTTAACCTTAGCAAAAGCATCATCGTGGTCACGTACCTCACGTCGTGGGGGTTCTCTTCGCATACCTTGTCGGTTAAAACGCAATTGTCGATGAGCTAGATCGTTGTTGTGGTTAGCCCTGCCATCTGCCTCGGAATCACCCACATCGTCGAATTCATCTTGTCCCTCTACCATCACAGCAGGGGGAACAGTAGCCGAAGCTTGGGCAATCTCCTCAAGGCCACCATAATATCTACCAAAGAAGAGTTAGTGATACCTTGTGCTCCCTCCATCGCAGCGAGCGTTGCGTTTGTCTCAATCTGGGCGCCCTCGAGTTGAGCAAGTCGCTCATTTGTGACTCTGACATCCTCCTCAAGGCCCTCCATACAACGATTCATTTCGCGAGTGAAATGTTGTATGATTCCCTTCGTACGAGGAGTATGAGATGTATGCTGATCTGTAAACTCTCCAGAACCTGCCATTGTTAGCAAAAAACACAAGAATGTGTCCCTAACAAGTACTAGGGTATGGTGGTTCAAAAGTCGCTCGCACTCAAACCTTCTATCGAATTCTTACCAAGCACATAGGGGCGATCGGCAACCAGAGATGACAATATATCTGCAAAGATTGGATGGAGCGATTGCCAGGTGGAGCTCAGTCTGTACGGTGTAGAAAGGGTGTAGCTGGGAAGGCTCAAGTTTGGTAGCAAGGAGTAGCAATAATCAATTCAGAAAATGCAAGCTGAAAAATCGTTCAACGCCGGTTGGTGCTGGTCCTAGGCTAGACCGTACTAGAGACGCGAGCCTAGAACACAAACGAATACACCGCGCAGAAAGAAACTAGATGACGTTGCACACGGAGTTCAGGAGCTCGAAAAAGGATGCCGTCTGGACGGGGAACCTTAGAATCACTTGTAAAAGGTTCCTGTCAATTTTGAGGCCCAAAACGACGTTTTTTGGGTCGAAGCTGCTGCGCGTGTGTCTGGAGGCTTACACGGATCTAAACTCTCCAGGTTTCCTGGACTTCTTTTTTTTCACTCTATCTTCCCGTTTCCTTTCCAACGGATCAAGAAACGCCTCAATCGGAGGTCGTATGCAAAAGTTACACTTTTTTCTTTTTCTCTCTTTTTTTTCTTTTTTTCTTTTTTTTCACACACACGACGTGGTTGAATCTGAAACCGAGTCCTACTCTGAGTCCAATTAGGGCAAAGCCTCCCTAGAAATCGAGTCCTACTCCGATTCCAACTAGGGCAAGCCTCCCTAGAAACCGAGTCCTACTCCGATTCCAACTAGAGCAAAGCCTCCCTAGAAACCGAGTCCTCCTTTTCTTTCCTCACCATGGCAGTTCGAATCCAACGGCAACGGTGAGACCAAAACGTGAACAGAACTCGAAACTCTAGAGGAAACTAGACACTAAGACCAGCAAAGGACACGACGATACAACCGAAGGTTCAACAATGCAATGTACTGAAAAGAAAAATTGCCAGGCTAAGACTGGTTTGGACAGGATGATCTACTGCTAATAATTTTTTTTTTGGTTTTGTGTACTCTAGGTAAGGAAAAACAATCTAATCTATGGTAAACTAGAAATTCTCATCAAGCAACCTTGGGCTCTGATACCACTTGATGGAGACGAGGTGCCCGATCTTTCGATGCGATTGATAACTATCGATTTCGATGGAGATGACCCTCATGATCCGACTACAACCGTACGACGACGCTTGCGCCTTAGCAATCGCTGAACCAACTCCGAGATGTTATTGATCTAACTGGAAGCGCGATCAACCTGAACATGAAGTTCAATCCCTGCGAGCAATCGAAGAACTAGCAAGAATAAGATGTAGGTAATCTGATATTGCGAATAATATTGAAGCATAGATGAAAACAAAGTTGGGATCCCGAAAAGCTGTCTTGACAGGTGGTTGTCCGACACAACTGAAGAACAGAAGTTTGCACAATGGCTAAACCTAAACTCAACGAAATCCAAGTCCTAGCAAGGGAGGCGGTGGCTCCTATATAGGGAGAACGACCAGGGGTGGCGTCCAAGTGCACGCCCGAGGGTTACAAGGCCCATGGGCCCAAGTGGTGGTGGCGCAGCACCCTTTTTGACTCGGACTCAGAAATCAATGTGGACTCTTTTGATGATTGCGGCCGGCTCATATGGAATTTGAAGATGAGGTTGGATCTGTTGGAAAGTAGTCTTCATAAGCTTTCCATGAAGTACAAGAACGTCCCAAACGGAGTTCGTATGAGGAAGTTATGCCCGTTTGAACTTGGTACCATCGCAGCAGTCCGAATCTGATTACAGAACGCGTCCAACTCGAATTCGTGCTTACCTTGGTCCCAAAGTGACGTGGTGAGAGTTTGATGGTTGCTTTTGAAAGTTTGAGTTTGATTTGAGTGTTTTCTGCAAAGTCGTAGCTCTTTTGCTGTGGTTGTAGGTCTTCAAGAGGGCGTACGACCGGTTTTGACCGTTGTCGTAGCTCTCTAGCCGTGGTTGGAAGGCAGCAGCAGTCGCTACGACCACACTAACCGTGGTCGGAAAGCACTAGGAACTATTACGATTGGTTTTGCTGTGGTTGGAAGTCAGTCGGAGTGTTTATGACCACTTTTTCCATGGTCGGAAGGCTGTACAACCACGTTGTGGCGTTTACGACCACTCTGACCGTGGTCGTAGGTCACCAGGGAAGTTTACGACTGGTTTGGCCATGGTCGGAAGGCTATTCGAGCATGTTGGCTGTGGTCGAAGCCTGTTACGACCACGTTGCTCGCGGTCAGTAGTCGTTAGTCGGAGCTACGACCGCAACGGTCGAAAGTCGGCGCTCGAAGTTATGACCACCTTGAGTAGTCATGGCCTGCGACCACATTATCGCATGAAGCGGTCGGAAGCACTCGGGTGAAGTCGTAGTGCGGTCGGTTGTGGTCGAAAGCCCATTCGATCACGTTATAGACTTAGGCTGAAAGTCGTAGATTCTGTTGTCTGGTCGTATGGCTTCCAGAAGTGATCGTTTAGCTGGGAATCGGTCGTAAAGACTTATGAGCTGGTCGTAGACTTTGTGCATTAATGTTTAAGTGATTTCGACCGATCGTAATATATGTACGACTTTGTGGAGTGTGGTTTGAGCTTTGTTTTCCGATGCAAATGGATGTTATCCTTATCTAGTGTGGTGCTATGTGATGTTTTGCTTGTCTGTAATGGTTTGCAGGACTTTGAGACTAGTCGTGGTGAGGCATGGATGGTCGAGACTAAGCACGGGGGTGCTGAGGTCGTGAGCGGCCGGGAGATGTCAAAGACGACGAGGTCTGTGAGGTGGTTGCAAGCGTGATCGGCAAGGCAGGAGGAAGCTTCCGGGAGGGCAGCGGAGTGGCATTTTGGAGAAATGTGGAAAGCTGCAAAGGGAAGCTGTGTCTCTGCAAAGCACCGGAGTTGTTGGCGCTTACGGGCAAAGCAGTGGAGCCGTTGGGTTTAACAGGTAAAGCACTAGAAGCTCGTGGGTAAAGTGAGTTGAAAACCCGGTGTTAGGTGGGGGTTTACGGGTTCCCCTTCGTTGGTGTGTGGCTATAAATAGAGAGGGTAGAGCTTGGGATCTTGGGAGATTCTGATCCCCGAGTTGCTCTGTTCTTCCTTATTTATTTGTGAGTGCGTGGGTTCTCGGGATGGAGCAAGTGTGCTCATGTATCTCCCAGTTGGAGTGGCTGTAGAAACCTCCATTATCAATCATTCATCTCTCTTCCTCTATGTTGAGTTTTTGTTCTGTGAATTGTTTGATTGTTTGTTTGTGCTTTCTCTGTTTTGTCCTTTCCACGTATGTCTGAGATGATGGTTCTCAGTTGTGCTATGGCCTTCTTGATCTGAGCAAGTTCTTTGCTCAAGTTACCTTGCTTTCTTCTGCTCTGAACTGGGATCCATACTTAAGACCATTTGGTCAGGTTCTTCCCGAGAGCAGAGATTTTGATCGGGTCCTAGTACAAAAGGCCGTGTGCGCTCTCTCTGTCTTCGGTCGTTACTGTGTTCTTTCTTTTGTCGATCGATATTTCACTGTGGAGTCTCGACTGCTCTGAAACTGCTTCGGTTATAGTAGGGAGTCGTTCGACTACATAGTAAGGTATCGACTACTTTGGGTTTTGGCCAACTCCATCATTCTTGATTAGTCTCAGTTGACTTCCTCTCGGTTTCCAGCGAGCATTCATCTTCTGTCTTCGTAGCTTCTGTAGCTATTGAAAAGAAGTTGGTGAGAATACTTGAGGAGTTTTTGAAGGCACCATTCATCCCCTCTGTTGCCATTTCGGTCCTACAATTGGTATCAGAACCGGTTAGCTCTTTTCAATAGATCTTAACCGGTCTCTACGAGCCATGGCGACAGACAAGTATTCCACCAAGCCGCCCGTCTTTGATGGCATCGATTACCCCTTCTGGAAGAGCCGAATGGAGACATACATCCAGGCTCAGGGGTATGCCATCTGGCGGAAGGTGAAGGTGCGATTTGTTGTTCCTGCCGATGAGAACATCAACGCCGAGAACATGGCTGATGTTGAGGCGAACACTAAGGCAAGGAACATCATAATCCAGGGGTTGAGCCAAAGCGAGTTTGATCGCATCTTTCATCTCACGTCGGCTTTCGACATCTGGGTGACTCTCGACGCATACCATGAGGGCACCACCCAGATCAAGACTGTCCGACAGGACCAATTCAAGCGAGATTACAACAAGTTTGAAATGCTCGCTGGTGAGTCCTTAGATGAGTGCTTTGCGCGCTTCCACAAGATCTTGAGCAACCTCCGAGCGGTCGGTCTCACATACCCCGACTCGGATAACTCTCGTCAGATGCTCGCGACTCTCGATTTGTGGGTTTGGAAGATGAAGGTGACTACCATCAAGGACACCACGGACCTCTCGACTTTGACTCTTGATGTGCTGTACTCGCGCCTCAAGACTCACGAGATTGACATTGTCTCTCGCAAGTCGAAGTCACAGTCGATGGCTCTAGTCACCGATCCCATTTCGGCTTTAGGTCTTTCTTCTTCCGATTCGTTTTGTGGTTTCTCTCTCACTGCTCTCTGTGACGTAACTGATGATCAGTTAGAGCAGCTTGAGGATGAGCAGCAGGCCCTCCTAGCTCGGAAGTTTTCCCATGCTTACAAGAGGAGGAGGGACAAAAAGAGAGGAGGACCTATGATTTGCTTCGAGTGTGGTGGCCCCAACCACATTCGGGCAAACTGCCCCAAGCTGGAGAAGGCCAAGAACGACTACGGCGGTTCGGGTAAGAACGACTACACCGACAAGAACCGCAACAAGAAGCCTCCAGCGCACCCTCAAGGCAAGAAGAAGTTCCGCGACTTTGGGAAGGCCAAGAAGCTCTTCCACCGCGTCCTCACTGCCTTCGACGACCTCGACCTCAGCGAGGTGGAGGGATGGAGCGACGACGACGGGACGGGTGACCAAGAACCCAAGAGCGGTGACGACTTCTCTGGCATGTGCTTCATGGCCTTTGAGGGTGAACTGAGCGACAGCGAGCTGTACTCCGACTCGGACGAGGTATGCCCCACCTACGACCAACTTAATCATGCTTTTCTTAAGCTAGGTGGATTTCATGCTAGAGCTAGGGCTAGGTGTACCGAGTTAGAGAAGGCAGTAGAGAGCTTGTCACGGGAGCTTACTTCACTTAGATCTGCTCCCTCCCGTGACGATTGTAATGTTTGTTCTGCTTTGCTGGATGACATGGAGAAACTAAGGACCTTGTATGATAGTGTGTCCTCTGAGCTAGACATGATTAAGGTGGAGAATGTTAGTCTTCTTGCTGAGCTTGAGATGAGTAGAGTAGCGCCTATTTCATCTGCTGTTGTTGAGACTACATCTTGCACCTCATGTAAGGATAAGGACAATGCTTTTAGAGGTCTTTATACCATGCTTCTAGATCTGCCCGAGTCATATGAAAATTGCAATAAGTTGAAGATGAACCTAAAATGGGCAGATCACAAAATTGCTGAGTTGCGTGCTTCTTTACTCGAACCTGTTGTGTCTTGCACCAATTGTCCAAAATTAACCCTTGAACTTGAATCTGTTTCCAAGCATTTCCAAGAAGTGGTTAATCATAACAACAAGTTGGCTCAGTTTGCGACTAAGGACCCTGTTTGCTCACCATGCATGAGTTGTGAAAAACTGAAACTTGAACTCGTTGCTTTGAATGAAAAATGTGTGAAGCTAACTAAGGATTTACTAGAGAAGCCATCAACTCATTGTGATGTGATTGCTGAGGTGGGGAAGGAGCCCAAGGGTAAGGTGGAGACGCCTAGTGACGTGAACCAACTGGCTAGTATTAGGACTGTTCCATCAGAGTCGGCTGTGCGTGCACAAGCCATTCTTTCCTCTACTGTTGGTTCTTCTTCTGCTCCCTTACCTTCTGCTGTCTCTTCTTCCCCCTGCTCTTCTTGCACCTCTCTTTCGGGAGTGTCAATACCTTATGAACACTCTCGAGAGGTTTGTAGGCGGCAAGAAGAAGCTGAATCTTATTCTAGACCAGTCCAAGATTTGCAAGTTCAATCAAGGTCTAGGATATGATTTCTATGAGGACATTAGGAAGCATCAACCTGTATTCTCAAACCCATAGTAGGAGGTGTGATCGAGGTTGAGCCCAGATCTGATGAAGTTAAATTCAAGTCTACGGGCTTTGTCCAAGGGATTTCTGACAGCAAGGTGAGTCCACCTGTAGCTTCGGCCTCTCAGAAGGTGAAGCAACCTCATGCTACTTCTGCCTCTCAGAAGGCGAAGTATCATTGCACCTTCTGTCAGAAGGATGGACACTTGATCGATCGATGCTTCAGGCGCGCCAGGATCGCGCAGAGAGACCGTGTTGCAGCTCTTAGGCGTATTCAGGGTCAGCCCCAGACCTTGAGTGCATCTAAGACCAACACGAGGTCTAGGTTTGCTTCAGATGATTCTGATGGGTTTAGGTAGCATCGAGGACTTGGTTTTTCCGAGTTTTCTGGTTTTCATCCTCATGCTCCCTTTGGTCGTGACTTTCGCCGTCCTGAGGGTAGATCTCGTTTCCCCCGTTGAGATAGCTACCCGCGGCGTGATCAGCATGTTGCTGGTGTCTTGACTCGCTCCTCTGTAGCAGTCATGCCCAACAACAGCTTCAGGTCTACACATAGACCGTCTGCTTCTTTGAGTGACAGAGAGCGTAGGGTAGATAGAGGTCAGTCGTGCTTGACTACTTCATCTGCTCGACGTGTTACTCAGTATTGGGTGCCAAAATCAGTCTTGATTTACCCCAGTACTGAGACTTTACTCTCTGTTTGACTCAGGTTCGCCGGGCAGGGAAGGGAAAGGTTTGGCTCGTAGACTCCGGGTGTTCACAACACATGACCGGAGATTCCCGTTGGTTTTCTTCCCTTGCCTGTGCTTTAGGTGATGAGACGATCACCTTCGAAGATGCTTCATCTGGGCGCGTCATTGCCAAAGGTACAGTGCGCGTAAATGATTCTTTCATCTTGAAAGATGTTGCTTTGGTTAGTAAGCTGCAGTATAATTTGCTTTCTGTTTCTCAGCTTACCGATGACGGTTTCGAAGTGAGCTTTAAGAAAAACGCTTGCAAAATTCTTGATTCTTCGGGTAGTCTGGTTTGCGGGATTTCTTGTTTTGGGAGGATCTTTCGTGCTGATTTTTCTGAGTCTTCTGGTGATCCTCTCAGGTGTTTAGTTGCTTCTGAGTCCCGCGACCTTTCTTTCTGGCATAGGAGACTTGATCACATTGGATTTGACTATTTGACCTGAGTTAGCAGCCACGACCTCATTCGTGGTTTGCCGAAACTCAAGATTGTCAAAGATCTAGTTTGTGCTCCTTACCGACACGGCAAGATGGTTGCCGCTTCCCATCCACCGGTCACAGTTACTATGACCGATGCACCAGGACAGCTGCTCCATATGGATACCGTTGGACCAGCTCGAGTGCAGTCAGCAGGAGGAAAGTGGTATGTCCTTGTCGTGGTCGATGACTTCCCGAGGTATTCTTGGGTACTTTTCTTAGCCTCGAAGGATGAGACGTTTACACATTTCCGAGGTCTTTTCAGTAGGCTTTCTGTTGAGCTTCCGGGTGCCTTACGAGCGATCCGCAGTGACAATGGCATGGAGTTCAAGAATTCCTACTCTGAGAGGTTCTGTGATGAGACAGGTATAGAGCACCAGTTCTCTTCTCTGCACGTCCCACAGCAGAATGGCGTCGTGGAGAGGAAGAACCGTACCTTGGTCGAGATGGCCAGGACGATGCTCGATGAGTACTCTACACCGCGGAAGTTTTGGGCTGGGGCTATAGCCACCGCGTGCCATGTCTCAAATCGAGTCTTCCTTCGGGCACATTTTCACCGCACTTCTTATGAGTTGAGGTATGGGCGAAAGCCCAGTGTATCTCATTTTCGTGTGTTTGGTTGCAAGTGCTTTATTCTGAAGTCCGGGAAACTAGACAAGTTCGAGCACGTTCTTGTGATGGGGTCTTTCTAGGTTACTCGACTTCTTTGCGGGCTTATCGGGTTTGGAACTGCGAGTCTAGTAAAATGGTAGAGACCTGTGAGGTGACCTTTGACGAGGCCAGTCCGGGGACTAGGCCCGATATCTCAGGCTCTTTAGAACAGTCCGAGCCCATCTTTGTGGATGATGAGGATGTTGGAGATGAGGGTTGTCTACCCGATCCAGTTCCTCATCCACCCCTTGAGGTGCCTTCTTCCACCGCACCTCGAGGCGGTCAGCCTTTGCCTTCCGCCTCTTCTGGAGCTAGTGGCTCTGTTCCTACCTCTTCTGCTCATGAGGTAGAGGCCACTTCTTCATCTCATCCTGGACCTCCTCGACATATCCAGAAAGTTCATCCTTCTGAGCAGATTATTGGAGACCTCTTTGAGCGTGTCACACGCTCAAAGTCTGCCACGTCACTTTTCTGTCTCCATTCTGCCTTTGTTGCCTCCTTCGAGCCCAAGAATGTGTGTCATGCTCTTTCTGACGAGTCTTGGGTAAATGCCATGCATGAGGAGCTAGAAAATTTCGAGAGAAACAAGGTCTGGTCGCTTGTTGAGCCCCCTCGAGGTCACAATGTCATTGGGACCAAGTGGGTGTTCAAGAACAAGTAGAGTGAGGATGGGGTGGTTGTTCAAAACAAGGCTAGACTGGTAGCTCAGGGGTTCTTTCAGGTTGAGGGTCTCGATTTCGGGGAGACATTTGCCCCTGTAGCTAGACTTGAAGCCATTAGAATCCTGCTTGCCTTTACAGCTTCTAAGGGTTTCAAGCTTTACCAGATGGACGTCAAGAGTGCCTTCCTTAATGGCTTCATTGAGGAAGAAGTCTATGTCAGACAGCCTCCAGTCGAGAACCTCAAATATCCTAACCATGTCTTCAAGCTTTCCAAAGCTTTGTATGGACTTAAGCAGGCCCCTAGAGCTTGGTATGAGAGGCTTAAGTCCTACTTGTTGAGTCATGGTTTTGAGATGGGTAGAGTAGACAAGACCTTGTTCATCCGCCGGCATGCCACTGATCTTCTGCTCGTCCAGATTTATGTGGACGACATCATCTTTGGCGGCTCTTCCCATGCTCTTGTTTCACAGTTCTCGGATGTCATGAGCACTGAGTTTGAGATGAGCATGATGGGTGAGTTGACCTTCTTCCTTGGCTTCCAGATTAAGCAGACTCAGGAGGGTACTTTTCTGCATCAGGGCAAGTACACTCGTGACCTCCTGAGGCGTTTCGACATGAGTGCTGGGAAGCCAGTGTCGACTCCTATGGCGTCTTCTTCCACGCTTGACCCAGATGGGGATGGCGAGCCAGTTGATTAGAAGGAGTATCGGAGTATGATCGGCTCCCTCTTGTACCTCACTGCCTCGAGACCAGACATACACTTTTCTATGGGTCTTTGTGCCCGATTTCAGGCTTCTCCTCATATTTCTCACCGCTAGGCGGTGAAGCGCATTCTTCGGTACCTTCGAGCCACCATTGACTATGGTATTTGGTACTCTTCCTCATCCTGTCTTTCCTTGAAAGCCTACTCGAACGCAGACTTTGCTGGCTGTAGGATAGATAGGAAGAGCACTTCGGGCACCTGCCAATTCATTGGCACTTCTCTCGTTTCCTGGTCTTCGAGGAAGCAATCCGGTGTTGCACAGTCCACCGCAGAGGCCGAGTACGTTGCTGCAGCCAGGTGCTGTAGCCAGGTGCTCTGGATGGTCTCGACCCTACGGGACTTTGGGTTAGTTATCGACAGTGTTCCACTCTTTTGTGATAACATTTCTGCGATTAACATTGCTAAGAACCCAGTGCAGCACTCTCGGACCAAGCATATCGATATTCGCTATCACTTCCTTAGAGACCATGTAGAGAAGGGTGACATCGTGCTCCAGTTTGTGGAGAGTGACCACCAATTGGCTGATATCTTTACCAAGCCTTTGGATAGCTCTAGGTTTTCAGCTCTGCGGGGAGAGCTTGGGGTGGTTTGTCCTTACGGACTGTTGTGAGGGGGAGCTTTGTGCTTTACTGCTTTATTATTATGATTATGCTCTTACTCCTATCTGTTGCATTGCATTTTGGGTGCATTGGGTTAGTCCTTCTAGCATAGGTTAGAGTGGTTCTCTTGCCTAGCTGCTTAGACTTCTTGCTCTTATCTTGTGATTCCAGGATGCTGCTTATTAGCTGTCTTTCTTCTCTCTAGGTGGAGCTTACTCACTTCTTCTGGGTTCTAGCGAGGGTTGGGCCACCCTTGGGTAGACAGGGTACGTGTTTGCTCCCTAGTTTGTTAGTAGACTAGCTGATAGTCCCGGAGTCATATGGGGTAGATGAGAGTCAGTCTAAGCCATAGTTTCCTCTATATCTTATCTATGCTTTAAGGACTGCCCTTTCGGATTTTCTTTGCTAGCTTCTCTTGCTTATTGCTTTGGTTCAGGGGGAGTTCAGTTGGGAGCTTCTAGATCTTAATGATGACATAACTCAACTTGAACTAAAAGTGGCATCTCATATTGAGGGGGAACTGGATTTTCTTGCATTTCAGCATTTCGCATTGTAATATAACTACATGGAGCCTTGATTATTATCCGTTGATGACATGTTTACAATGCATTACATCTTGTCATGACTTGTGCTCATTTGCTAGATTTATCATGACTCCATATATGTAGACTAGCTTTTGCCATGATAAGTTAATTAATCTTGCTCAAATTGAACTAAAACTTGTCATGTTAGTACTCGAGACTAGTATTTCTTGAGTTATCCTTTTATGATTCATGCCATGTCAAATAGGCTAAGTTGAGCGTTGAATCTCTATGGAGCTTTAGATTGAGCTATGTTAGTTCTTGATGATGCATAAGTTAGTACAATCTTGTATGGATGCTAAAAGATCTCTTTTGTGCGAAAAAAACTGATCTCACCAATCCTCTCCTATGAGACTGCTTGCCATTGCACTTGGCATGAACTTAGGGTGAGTTTTGGATGACCAAGATCATTGTCTTAAGTTTCTTGCTTGGCATGATCGCATAAGGCTTGAGGTCTAGCACATGACTAAACAAAAATCTGGTTGGCAACGACCTTGAATTTCAAAAGCAAATATGTCACTTGTGCTTCATTTGCTTAATCTACAAAAAGAACCAAGTACTTAAACAAATGTTTCACTCTTGAGCTTGTAGCACTCTCATAAGGCTCAATACTAGCTTCTTGGTTTCGCTTAGCTTATTGATATGGTTTGCATCATCCTTGGATAGCTCTAGCTAGACTTTGATCATGGATGACTTGACATGCTCACAAATTGCACTAAATTTCATATTATCATCTATTTAGTTTAGCTGGCTTATACATATTCTATCATGATCTAGATAGCATTCTATTGAGTAATGGCTTGCTGTAATACTTGTTGGTTATTTCGGATAATTTTCATGGCTCTAAATGTTTAAAATAAACAAATCTCAGCCATTCCTTCCAAGATCATACTTGATTCTCTCCTTTGCTTCCTTGATGTGTTTATTGCCAAAAGGGGGAAAATAGCAGAGAAAAAGCCATTTCGTGGAGCTTTGAGGAAAACTTGCTCAGCTTTGAGGAAAACTTGCTCTTTCTTTTGCTCCTCTCGTCGACATGGTCATGAGTTCCATTTGCTTTTTCGTTTGGACCATGTTTGACTCTCTTTCTCAAACTCAAACTCAACTTTGCGCTTTTTCGGTGTTTGTCAATATACTCATCAAGGGGGAGATTGAGAGACCATGTGGACGTGCCCCATGTTTGTGATGAGTGATTGACGGTTGCTTTTGAAAGTTTGAGTTTGATTTGAGTGTTTTCTGCAAAGTCGTAGCTCTTTTGCTGTGGTTGTAGGTCTTCAAGAGGGCGTACGACCGGTTTTGACCGTTGTCGTAGCTCTCTAGCCGTGGTTGGAAGGCAGCAGCAGTCGCTACGACCACACTGACCGTGGTCGGAAAGCACTAGGAGCTGTTACAACTGGTTTTGCTGTGGTCGGAAGTCAGTCGGAGTGTTTATGACCACTTTTTCCGTGGTCGGAAGGTTGTACGACCACGTTGTGGCGTTTACGACCACTCTGACCGTAGTCGTAGGTCACCAGGGAAGTTTACGACTGGTTTGGCCATGGTCGGAAGGCTATTCGACCATGTTGGCTGTGGTCGAAGCCTGTTACGACCACGTTGCTCGCGGTCGGTAGTCGTTAGTCGGAGCTACGATCGCAACGGTCGAAAGTCGGCGCTCGAAGTTACGACCACGTTGAGTAGTCATGGCCTGCGACCACGTTATCGTAGGGAGCGGTCGGAAGCACTCGGGTGAAGTCGTAGTGCGGTCGGTTGTGGTCGAAAGCCCATTCGATCACGTTATAGACTTAGGCTGAAAGTCGTAGCTTCTGTTGTCTGGTCGTATGGCTTCCAGAAGCGATCATTTCAGCTGGGAATCGGTCATAAAGACTTATGAGGTGGTCGTAGACTTTGTGCATTAATGTTTAAGTGATTTTGACCGATCGTAATATATGTACGACTTTGTGGAGTGTGGTTTGAGCTTTGTTTTCCGATGCAAATGGATGTTATCCTTATCTAGTGCGGTGCTATGTGATGTTTTGCTTATCTGTGATGGTTTGCAGGACTTTGAGACTAGTCGTGGTGAGGCTTGGATGGTCGAGACTAAGCACGGGGGTGCTGAGGTCGTGAGCGGCCGGGAGATGTCAAAGACGACGAGGTCTGTGAGGTGGTTGCAAGCGTGATCGGCAAGGCAGGAGGAAGCTTCCGGGAAGGCAGGGGAGTGGCATTTTGAAGAAATGCGGAAAGCTGCAAAGGGAAGTTGTGTCTCTGCAAAGCACCGGAGTTGTTGGCGCTAACGGGCAAAGCAGTGGAGCCGTTGGGTTTAACGGGTAAAGCACTGGAAGCTTGTGGGTAAAGTGAGTTGAAAACCCGGTGGTAGGTGGGGGTTTACAGGTTCCCCTTCGTTGGTGTGTGGCTATAAATAGAGAGGGTAGAGCTTGGGATCTTGGGAGATTCTGATCCCCGAGTTGCTCTGTTCTTCCTTGTTTATTTGTGAGTGCGTGGGTTCTCGGGATGGAGCAAGTGTGCTCATGTATCTCCCAGTTGGAGTGGCTGTAGAAACCTCCATTATCAATCATTCATCTCTCTTCCTCTATGTTGAGTTTTTGTTCTGTGAATTGTTTGATTGTTTGTTTGTGCTTTCTCTATTTTGTCCTTTCCATATATGTCTGAGATGATGGTTCTCAGTTGTGCTATGGCCTTCTTGATCTGAGCAAGTTCTTTGCTCAAGTTACCTTGCTTTCTTCTGCTCTGAACTGGGATCCATACTTAAGACCATTTGGTCAGGTTCTTCCCGAGAGCAGAGATTTCGATCGGGTCCTAGTACAAATGGTCGTGTGCGATCTCTCTGTCTTCGGTCGTTAATGTGTTCTTTCTTTTGTCGATCGACATTTCACTGTGGAGTCTCGACTGCTCTAAAACTGCTTCGGTCACAGCAGGGAGTCGTTCGACTACATAGTAAGGTATCGACTACTCTGGGTTTTGGCCAACTCCATCATTCTTGATTAGTCTCAGTTGACTTCCTCTCGGTTTCCAGCGAGCATTCATCTTCTGTCTCCGTAGCTTCTGTAGCTATTGAAAAGAAGTTGGTGAGAATACTTGAGGAGTTTTTGAAGGCACCATTCACCCCCCTCTGTTGCCATTTCGGTCCTACACGTGGTGACCTCCATTATTCCTTCCATGCATGTCCATGACTCTATGTCCCTTTCCTTCATCCTTTCCCAAATTCCTAAGCATAATTAAATCACTTGCATTAGGTAGCGGTCTATTCTCAGTAACATATGAACCTAGGAATGAGTTCACCTGGTAATTAAGTTGACGAGCACGAGCTCGAGTAAGTGGTCCTTGCAACACATGTTGTGGATGAGTTGTACCCATGGAAGGGATGTCCTCATCAGAAACTCTAGGATAGTAGTTTCTCCTATAGATATTAGATCAGATCGAGCAGCGTATGACAAGTCAAACTTGTGGTTGAGTGAGATCTATATCCTTTACTTGGCATAAGTGTCTAGTCCTTCCCCAATTGAAAAAGAAAAAAGGAAGTGTGGGGCCTACCTATCGGTGAGCTGGTTTGAAGAAATAAGGGGAGGAGACTCTCCCAAGTGGCGTCTCATCCGGATGGATCCGGTCTCTCGTGCGGGCTTCGTCTCGGCAGATCTGATCCTTGGGGGTGGCGATGACTTAGGCGGAGGGATGAGGCGATGCAGGCAGCAGTTGTGGGCCTGGAGCTTCGGCTCCGGCCATTGGTGGCCACCGTGTCGAGCTCCTCTTCCCCTCCTCCTCTCGGCTATGTAAGGAGGCCACCTCCATCCGAGAGATGCATCAGAAAACTGTGAGCTCTATCTCTTCCACCCTTTCCTCTCCTTCCTAATTTGGTTTTGCATTTTGGTTCCTGGGGCTTCTTCGTCTGTACTTAACTGCCGGTGGTGATTCACGGCCCCTAGTGCTCGGTGACGAGGCACTTGGCCAGTGCTTCTCGTGTTCTTGTGTAGCATTTCCCTTCACCTCGGCTTTGTTGGCTTGGTGATTCCTAAATGGCAAAGGTGGGCATTGTATCTCCATCAACCATGCTCCTTTATCGCGGCGGCACAAAGGGGCGTTACGTTTTCTGGGTCAGCACCCTCAAGTGTGCTTTGCCTAATCTTCTTGGTGGCTTTGAATGCCATCTGCACTATGAGATTTTGGATTATTCTTTGCACATTTGATGTTCTGTGAGCCATTCTAGTTGATTACATTCTGTGAATTGCTCTAGTACTGGAAGACATTACATCGAATGCTTGTGGGCTGTGGGATTAAATGCTCTATGATGAAGTCTATCGTATACTGAAATTGATCTGATTATCAAATCTAGATTTGTGCTCTATTGTTAGTGCTTACTCCTGTCATTTGATTCTGAGCATCCTTTGTGCTGGCTATTGTCTTTACTGTGATCTCTAGTTTTTAGTACCTTGTAGCATTTTTTCAGTTCTTCGTTGGAGTTCTTGCTGTTTTAGCTAATCTATGATCATGTGTTAAATAGATGATTATCTAATATAAAAGTTATTAAGAAGACTGTTAGTTGAGATCATTTTGTTGGTGCTCAGTTGAACTGACAATAATATGTATGGTGCTCATTTCTATGACTTTCTATGACAGCACAGTAAAGCCAACCTTAGAGCTCATAATCTGAATTTTGTTTGTCATTTCAATTAGTGAAGAGTAACGACATAGTATTGAGAAGGCCAAGTTTTATGTCTTGAGCAACTCTGCTGAGAGCATCATATCAAATCAAAACTTGAGCTTTGTGCTAGTATTAGTTAATTCTCTATTCATGAGAATGCTTTACATGGTTAGTTCAACAGTAATATTGGTTCATATGTTAAGTATATGTTCTGATATAAATGACATGGTAGAATTACATGTTTATATGTAATTTATGTCATTTGTATACTGCTTGAAATGTTTTTTAATTGTGTTTTCTCATGCTAGAATTAAATACAAATATATGCTTATACCGCATTATCTACAACAGTCCTTACTTGCCACAGATGAGGCTATCATTCACATACCACATGCATTACAACACAATACCACCAAAATCATACCAAAGCCTCAATCCTAGGGTGAGGTTACGGGCTCCAACCATCTGTGGCTACCCACCAAGTAGCCTCAACCACCAGCTTTTATTTTAAAGCTTACCAGTACAGAGTCAAGTAATTCTTATTTGCATAAGTAAATCATTTTAGTTGTCTAACCTGATTACCAGCTACTTATACAATTATTAATTACCATTATAAACTATGCCAAGGTTGTCAAGATGAATATATCTTTCAAGAATATGACTGGGCTTTTCGGTAGTAGGATCTAGCTATCCATCATGTCATTCTAAATTATTATTTTATGTAAATAAAAGTGCATATTAACGTAAATGGAAATAATTATATTTAAGTAATATGGGATCAACATGATCAAAGATATGTGACTTGCCTTTCTACTCGTAGTCTTCGACTGAGCCAACTTCTTCTAGGTCTTGATTTGCTCCGACTATTATAAAACAAGCTATACTGGATGCCTCATCATAGATGGTTCATGGGGAACTGTCTGTGCTGTAATTATCATAGATGGTTGTACAAGCGTGACCGTGTACCATTTGTGATATGCAACTATCACAGATGGTTCTTGTTAATAACCATCTGTAATAGTTCACAAACGGGATGGTTATTAATACAAACCGTCTGTGATAATTGCAGACATCACAGATGGTTTTTAATTAGAACCGTATGTGATAGTTTACAGATGGTTATTAATACAAATCGTTTATGATAATTGTGTATATCATAGATGGTTTTTAATTAGAACCGTATGTGATAGTTCACAGACAGTTTATAGTTGGAACTGTCTGTGATATGTATTTATACGCATGAATGGTGCTTCGTCTCCCCAATGCGCGTGTCTCTTCGACCGATTTAGCTCCCCGATGCGTCTCTTCATCTCACGTGCTGAATTTATTACTTGTTGTTTAAAAATGATCGTTCGCCACTGAAAATTAATCTCTACATCGCTGATTTTGTACAAGCACCTCGCCGGCCACCCGCCTTTCTTCCTTGTCTCTCAAGAACATATAAATGGCTCCTATTCTTCTTTATTGCCAACATTGATGGCCGACTTGGCCATACTGTTTGAGCACCTTGTCGGCTGTACACTGGTGGATGCTGTAGAAGGACATTGTGCCAATAGTGTCCTCCCTTCTATATCTAAGGATTTGCCAAAGCAGTTGAAGGCCACCTTCCACTGTCTTGACATCCGCCTCCACCACGTCTTCCAGTTGGTCCCCTGCTTCCAGTGACCTAACCTCCCCATTGATGTGGTCCTCCACAACGATGTTGCATGTCTCTAGGAGGGTTGCCATCACTTGGAGTGCTTAGTCAAGGCGGTGGGCGACTGAGTCAACCATGCCGAGACTCCTCAAGAAAGGGAAGAGAGCCTGTGGGCTCAATTCGACTTAATTATTTAGTCAGAGGGTGTTTGGGAGACACTCAAAAGAGTGTGTCAGTGGGTGGACGCATTTTGGGCTTTGTTCGCTAATGATCCTGAATCATCTGTTGCCGACCACATCGCCTACGAAGTTTTAAAGACGGAGATATTATGCTACCTCCACGACTATAAAAACTTCAAAGTAGTTAGGTTTTTACTTTTTTTTATCTTTTGTAAGAAGCGACTGGCCATGTTGTTTGGCCATATGTAAATACAAGCAGTTGCATTTGTATTTACTGTCTTCTATATATGTAAACGGTCTCGCTATAATGACATGATCGACGGCATTTCTGACTGGTAAAAAATAACAAAGTAATACATATTTACTTCTAAGGCATTTAGTATATGAGAATGTATCATATATATGTGAACTTGCATTTATGTATATGAGAAAAGCATTTAGAACAATCTATAGTATATTTATCACAGACGATTCTACTTTAGAACCATTTGTGATATATATTCATAGACGGTTATTAAAACAAGCCATTTGTGAAAAGTAATTATCATAGATGGTTCGTAATAATAACCGTATGTGAAATCTAACATTATCATAGACTGTTTTTAATTAGAACTATATGTGATAATTACGTATTATAGATAGTTTGTGGTTGGACGTGTCTGGGATATGCCGCATTATTAATTAATACCTAGTCAGAGTGGTTCCGACAGGTTTGTCTTCATTGTGCTACATTGAAGGAGGCGGCTGGCTTTGATATATATATATATATATATATATATATATATATATATATATATATATATATATATATATATATATATATATATATATATATATTGCTTCATTAATAGTCCGTACGTAGCTATAGAACTAATTTAGATATGAATAATTTATTAAGATGAATAACAATTGTGTGTAAGTATTATGCTGGCTAGCTATAATAGTATTAATAATACAATTTGACACTAATTCGTTACATGCATAGCATAGATCAATGGACCGAAGCTGGATGTACATTGAGAACCGTGTGATTGAATAGTATATTGATGGCGTGTCAGCTTTTAGAAGAGCAGCCGAGCGAAAAATGCTGAAGTCATGCATTGATTGTGATAATCTGAAAATGTTTACCAACTCAGTGCAGATCAAAGCTCACTTGATTCAAAGGGTTTCAAAAAGCGGTATACATGTTGGACCAGTCACGGTGAAGAGAAGATTATACAGGAATGTAGTTATAACATTGTCAAAGGAGACAATGATATGCCGGTTGTGGACTGTGCTTTTGATGAGGATAGGTCACATGAGGATAATCTGGATCAGATGCTACGCAATGCAGAAGGGAACTATAGTGAGAGAGAGTTTACTAAATTCGAGGGCCTGATGGATGACTCGGAGAAATCTTTGTTCTTAGGCTGCAAGTTGCAATACACAAGCTTATCATCCATTCTTGAACTGCTGAAATTGAGGGCAAGCAATGGTTGGTCCGATAAGAGTTTCATGGTGTTGTTAGGATTCCTAGCAAACATCCTTCTAGAGGGAAATGTATTATCGAGAATCACCTACCAAGCCAAGAAGGTTCTTTATCCATTGAAAATAGAAGTAGAAAGAATATATGCATGTTTGAACGATTGTATCCTCTACTGTAAAGAGTATGCAAACTTACATGTTTGCTGGTATGCAAAGCATCCTGATACAAGCGTAAGAATGACTCCAATGATGGCGAGGGCATCGAGGTGAAGTAAGAACCTCCTGCTAAGATGCTGTGGTATCTGCCTATAATTTTATGTTTGAAGCATTTATTTGCGAACTGAAAAGATACAAGATCGCTACGTTGGCACTTAGAGGAGTGAAGAAGGATGAAATAATAAGACACGCTGCTGATCTTGCCCAATGAAGGAACATTGATAGTATGTTTGTAGACTTTGGTGTGAAACCGAATAATATAAGGTTTGGGTTGAATACATATAGAATAAATTCTTTCGGTAACATAAGCAGCCAATATAACACATGTCCCATGAATGTATGCATGTGCAACTTTTCTCCTTGGCTTTATATGAAGTGGAAGTACATTTTGATGTCACTACTTATCTAAGGGCCGAAGTAATCTAGGAACGTTATTGATGTGTACCTAACACCATTGGTGGAAGATGCTGTAACACTATGGAACGAAAGGGTACAAGTATAGGATGTAGACAAATGAGAGAACTTCACTTTGTACACCATGTTGTTCTGCACCATCAATGATGCCCATGAATGATTTTTCTACCCTTGGTAACTTGTCAGGTTTGAGTACAAAAGGAGCCAAAGTCTGTCCCCGCTGCTTAGATTATATTGAGAGTGGGTGATTGAACAACTCGTGTAAAACTGTGTACATGCGTCACCGTGTGTTGAAGCGATATGTGGTCGAAAGATATATGTGGTCAGAAATGGCAGTGTGTTGAAGCTTAGCGGTCAGAAGCGGCAAGGGTTGGAAGCAACTATGGTTGAAAGCGACACCGGTCGTGAGCGACCGTGGTCGTAAAGTTGCTGTGGTCGAAGTTACTGTGAGTGGTTGGTGGTCGAAACATGGTCGGAAGGAGTGGTCGAAAAGTTTGACGTGGTCAAAATGGCTACCATGGTCGAACAGGGCAATGGTTAAACAAAAGTACGGTCAAAAGCGAGGGTGGTCGAAAGCGAAGGTGGTCGAATAAGCGGCCATGGTCAAAGTTGTAGATTGACTATATCATTCGTAGGTCATGGTCATAGATACACTATAGTAGTCGTAGTCGTAGCGACCGTGGTTATGAGTGACCATGGTCGTAGAGTTGTTGTGGTCGAAGGGATGGTCAGAATGATCAGAGGGTTAGGGAGGTTGAAGGAGTTGGACAGTTTGGAGAGGTCTAAGTGATCAAACAGCTCAAAGTGGTCAGAGTAATCTGAGGCTACCAAAGTCAGAGAAGACTTTGGTAGTTGAGAGATATAGAGAGAAGAGTTGAGTACCTCTACACGGACTGCGAGGAGGTCGGAGGTTGGTTAATTGCGAAGAAGAAGCGGCGGAGGGGGCTCGGTCATCGATGGCAAACGGGTTCCAACGGCAGACTGGATCGGTGAAGGGGTTATGAACAGTTGGTCAGGCTCGATGAAGGCAGAGGTGGTGGCGGCGAAGTGCGAAGAATCCTGGGTTCACTAGAAAAGCTCACCGGAGCTCGACTTAAGGCCGGGGATGAAAAAACTCAGTGCGAACGGTCTCTGATGCATGAAAGAAAGAATTGAGGGGCGGAAGAGTGTAAATAGGAGATGCTTGGAAAGGTATTTATATACTCAAAAAATAGGAATGGTCAAAAGATGGCTCGCCAGATTTATGTCTGGTGTAGTGGTGCACGATCATGATTGATAACGGGTTTAAAACAAGGAAAACCGATGGAGGAAGTTGGAACTGATGAGGACTTTCAAAGGCATCAATTGCTCCGGCTAATAGGAAGTAACGGCCGGCTATTAAGAGCTTGGATGGTCATCAATGGCGGCGGTTGGGGATGGAAGAAGGGGAGGAAGGAGATGACAAACGGCCCCATCGGTCAGTGAGAGTGAGGATAGATGGAGAGATCTAGGGGAACTTAGGAAAAATAAAATCATCATTTTATTGACTTTTAGAAATAGACAAATTAAGTTTTCTTACTCTAAGTTTTGGAAATAAAATCCAAAAGAACCAAATAAATTCCAATAAGCCCAATAAGAAGTAAATAAAATTTTGGGATGTTACAAATCCGTCCATATCTATTATTGTGTGTTCATGAGTTCTTTCCTCCCCGTCGCATCTCCTCCTGAAGGTATGGATCCCAAATTCCACTTTTTACCTCATGTGTGTTACATTTGTGCATATCTGTTAGTCATTTTTTATGTGGAACCCAAAAAGGAATGGGGGAAATGGATCTGGGAGGGAAGGTGGGCCTACTTGTGTCAGGCTAAAAGTGGTAAGGTTGCTGGGGGTGGTCTCGGTGTGGTCCTCGTGCAGATGAAGATGTCGATGGTGTTCCCTTATCGTTGCCGAAAATGTCGCCTTCATGTGGTCCTCACGGTCAGCCTTCTGAGTCCCCAGTGGTCCACGCTCCTTTTTGGCTTCCACTATGTTCTTGTCTCTCCTCCTCTGACTTTTCTCTTCTTATTTTTATGGGTGAGTTGCTGGTTCAATAAAAAAATTGCATGAAATACTGTGAGTCGGAGTAGTAGTTGTATAAGAGGAATATACAGCACAATACACATGTACTTCAAAAGGCATGAAGCAAATTAATTTGCTTTATGCCTTTTCATGGCCAAGTGTACAGTGTTTTAATGTTTGTCTTGTAGTTGTTGGGAAATACATATCCCCTCCTCCGACTCTTCTCTCCTTACTTCTATGGGTAGGCTGCTGGTTTTGGGATGAGACTCTGTGGTCTTCGGCCGAGAGATAATATAGTTAGGGAATGAATTTAGAGATAAATTATTGGAGGTATTGTTTCTAAGTGAGTTAGAGTTCTTAGATACAACTTTAAGGGAGGGTCATGTTATTGCTACAAGATCTATTTAGAATGTTATGTTAGTGTGTTCCAAAGAGACCTTGTAGCGGTGGTGTGAGATGGTTTGACGACACTGACCGTGGGTGGAATATGACAACGGTGAGCTAGGGATAGCGAGGCTAGGTGGGAAGCTAAGGGATAGCTTTGTGGTGATGTAGAGATGCTAAGGGCGTAGGCAATTTGATTAGAAAGGAGGTAGCGGTGAGGAATTGGAATTGAGCACACCGGCAAAGATTTGGGTATTGGTGATTTCGACACGGCGTGACCAGAGGAGGAAGGAAGGGCTTTGGTGGTTGCGAGGTGGTACGGAAAGTGAGTAAGGAGTTACCGAGCTTGGCTTTATAGGTTGCGAAGGCGGTGTCGCAAGTAGCGGTGCAATAGTGTGCTCGGCAGCGGCAAAGCTAGCGAGGGAGCTGACGGCGGGAGAGGTGCTGCTTCTCACTGGCGTGAACATGCAAATTGGTGCGGTGAGCAGCGACGCTGCGATGCGTGTCGAACAGCTAGCAGCGGGAGGTTAGAGCGACACAGATCGATGGTGGAGCGGTGCAGCGTGTGGTTAGCAGCTGCATTAAGGCAGGGTACGGACAGTCGGCGAGGTGGTGCAGATACTGTGCAACTTTTGACGCGGCCGTGTTGACGACGGGCGAGCAAGGCAGCGTGAGTGAGTGCGGACGGCATCGTGTGGCGACGGGAACAGAGGCAACGGTGTAGCAGCTTGAGGGTGTTTCAGCGATTAGAAAAGCAGATTTCCCGAGGGGGAAGGCAGATATTTGGCAAAAATTCAAAAAATTGAAAATTTGGGGCTGTTTCAACCTGTCCGGCATTTTGCTACAGCTTGTCTGTGGAGACTGAACGCTCATGCATGGACGTCTTCAATTCTGACTTACGACTCAGATTGCAAACGAAAACGAAATAGCTACGAAACACCCCCCCCCCCCTCCCCGGCGGCGCTCAAATTCAACCCAAAAGGGAGAAATTTTATCAATTGACTAAACTTGGAAACTAACTGGCAGCAACGATCAAGCTTGCACCATCAGAGCACAGTGCCTGGAAGAAAGTAGAATCCATACAAACAGACAGGCAGGCTGGTGGAAGAAGCAAAGCTTCCGTCTAGAGCTGATTCGGCACTAATATTGCTGTCAGTGCTGCCCAACAGAAACCCATAACATGACAATGGCCATATTATTTTGGTTAAAGCTGATGATTTTTGTTTATACTTTTTAAAATGTTAGTAGACGACAGAGACACCAACACGAATAGTACATACGGTTTTATACTTAAGAAGCTATTTAGAGAATCTGTTTTAAAAAAACATCTCATTCATCTTGATTTGAAGAAACTAAAAATCCAAAAACTAGGCCAATAGAAAGGAAGTGAACAAGTGACGAGGAAATATCATCTTATTACGCTATGAACAAATGTACACACGAGCCATGACATAAGCCAACAACACCACAGTAGCAGAAGCAGCAACTGGGTGACAGGCAGGACCCCAAACACTGAACAGTGAGCGACAAGAACTGGAACATATCCTGTCTTATCCAAATGAAAAGGGCAAGAAAATATATATATATATATATATATATATATATATATATATATATATATATATATATATATATATATATATATATATATATATATATATATATATACTGCTCACTAGGCAACAGCTGAGCTCTGGTTGCTCTCTAGAAGCAAGCACTAGCAGAAAAGCTACGAGCTGGGCCCTCTCTCTGTGTGTTCCTATATCACTATTGACACATAAATTATACTGCTTACACTGGTGTGAACTGAAGCAAGTGAGCTAAGAATGAACAGAAACCAACTGCTGCTAACTGTAATTGTAGGAGAGGAATGGAAGACTCCGGGGACCTCCCATGCCTAAGGCTCCCTCTGGTGACTTCTTCCCTCCATGTCTCAGTCTCCTCCTCTGCTTCTTGCCCTCCTCCAAGAAACGTGGAGGTGGACAAGGGGAGCTTGTATCGGCTCAGGCCTGGGCCTCGAGCTCCTTGCCGGTGATGAAGGTGCCGTGGAAGCCGTACGGCACGCGGGACGGCAGCTGGATGGTGGCCTCCAGGCGCATGTCAGCGGCATTGACGACCAGGAGCTCCGACGTACCGGCGCGCTCGTCGTGGACGAAGGATAGGACGTACCCGTCGTCCTCGCCGCGGGGCGTTGCGGCCGCGGCGTCCATGGGCACGAAGCAGGGCTCGCCGCCGAACCGGCCCTCGCCGTACTCGAACTTGGTGAGCTCACCCGTGAACAGGTCAACCTTGGCGAAGCCGGACACCTTGGGCCACGGCTCGGCGACGGCGAGGTAGGCGTACCGCGTCTTGCGGCCCAGGAGGTTGCGGTTCACCATGCCGACCTCGAGGTTCACCTGCCGCGACGGCGGCAGGATGGCACGCCGCGTCGACTCGCCGGTGCGGGTATTGAGGCGGATCTCCGTAAGCACGCTCTCGAGGCGCTCGTCGGACTCGTTGAAGATGGAGTCGGCGGGGGTCATGCAGGAGCCGATCACCACCACCTCGCCGGTCTCCTCCTCCCACGCGTTCCAGAGGTGGAAGCAGAAGCAGTCCGATACGTCCACCCACACCATCCCCGACGCGTCCGCGGCGTGCTTCGGCAGCACTCCGAAGCGCGACGTCTTCTCCTTGTCGAGTACGACGGGCGAGCCGCCGCGCAGCATCTCCTGGAGCTTGAACACCACCTGGTGGTCGGGCACGACGACGTAGTTCTCTGTGATGGCGAAGTCGTGGATCATGGTTGGCTGCTCGAGCGGGATCTCGACGTCGGCCGACTTGGTCCCGTCGGCCGCGAAGTAGAAGTACTTCAAGTACGGCTTCTTGATCACGTCGTAGCTGAGCGCGTGGAGCTCGCCGGTGACAGGATCGAGCTTGGGGTGCGCGATCATGGCGCACCCGAGCTGCCCGTCAAAGTTGTAGCGGCCGACGGTCTTGAGGTCGCCGTCGTCAGTGACGCGCACGTGGTACGGGAGGTCGTCCTCGGACATGGCAAGGAGCCGGTCGTTGAAGTATACAAGCCCGGCGTTGGCCACCCCGGTGCCGTGCGATGGGTCGACGAGGCCGCAGGCCGCACGCGCGTAAAACAGAGCAAGCCGTGCTATCCCAGAGTGGCCATGTAGCTCACCGATGGCCTTGGGGAACATGGGCCGCCCCAGCGAGCGCTCCTGCCGCAGGCGCGCCGTCTCCGTGAACCGGCAGGCGTACGACTCGGCGGCGCCGTTGCGTATCCGTATGGCGTGCACCATGCCGTCGCCGTCGAACAGGTGGTGCCCCGCAACGGGGTCGAAGTGCGGGTTGGCGCCGTTGCGCGCGTACACGCCGTTGATAAAGGGCGGGATGCGCCCGGACACCGGCAGCGCCCGCGCGGGAGGGGTCTCCCCGACCGGCGCGAAGTTGCCGGCGATCTGCACCGCGGGGTCGGCCGTCCTCGGCAGCCCGTGCGGGCGCTCGAGGACGTTGGCCACGAACCCCTCCTCGAACGCGTCGAGCGCCATCGCCGCCGCGCGCTGGAAGAAGTTAAGCTTCTTCCCCTCTCTCCGCGGCGAGTCCGCCACCGGCGCCTTCGGGACGCCAATGGCAGACAACCCGGAGGACGACGGCGCGTCGGCGCCGGGCACGAACGGGGCCGGCAGGTAGGCCGGCGTGCGGGCGGCGCCGGAGGGCGCGCTCGGCACGGAGCTGATAGCGCGGGCGGAGAACCTCACCGAATTGGGGGCCTTGGGCTTGGCCGTCGGGCACGTGAGGCCGCGCGGCCTGCGCCGCTGTATGGAAACAGAGCTGGGCGTCGTGAGAGTTGGCATCGGCACGGCAGAATCGCGCGGATTTTGGCTCGAATCGCGTGGGTTTTCGGCGGATTGGGGTGGGTTTTGCGAGCGCGTATGGGAGTGATCTTGCTGGCTTGGAATGGATTGTTGGATGAGGCTGCGAGGGGGAGCGTATATATACAGCTGCGGGGCATTGCGGAGAAGGGAAGGGTGGGTGGGTGAGACCGTGGGACGAGACAAGCGGTAGCAACTAGCACTGGGGAATTGAAGGGAGGGGGGGTCAGATGGACGGTGTGGAGGTGGTGCGCTTGCGCGGGCGCGGGCGTGGGCGAGGTGTGGGCGGTTTGAATGGGCGAGACGCGAGTCCAATGAATTGACATATTGCGGGTGCCCACGTGGTGCGCTCCGGGGGCGGGCTGATCCCACCAGCGAGCGCCTTTACTGCTGACGGCATGTACAAGTCTCCTAAGCTCTCACTAACACCTTCACCTCGTCTAAAAACAGTATTAGAGACAATATTTTTAAAAATTAGAGGTGTAATTAGAGAGAATACGGAGACGGATATCATTAATCATGTATCCTATTTCGTATTTTTTTCTCAGAATTGAAGTTGGATACGAATAATGCCGGATACCTATTTCTTCGTTCCGTATAGTCGGACGAAATTATCCGTTGGACAGTAGGGTGCAATCAAAACAAGATCGGAGAGACTAATCACCGAGATAATGAAGGAAGAGCACTCAGTATTCCCCGTATGTTTAGATGTAGCAATTCATCTATATGTTATCTTATTTCTAAGTGAAGTCACAACATACTTTCTCATATCACTTGATATACGGATATATATGGACGAATATAACTCATCATGTATCCTATTCTATATTTTTTTCCTCACATAATCAGATACAGATAGTGCCGAATACCCATTTATCCCTTCTTTATTCGTTCCACAAGCTTTCGGTCGGTCGGACGGACAAAATTATCCGCTCCATTTGTACCCCCTATCAACAGTTTATCTCTAAAATTAAATTATCTAACTATTTTGTATTATTTTCATCACATGTCCTCCCTCACATTTCATTATCATTTACATTGGTTTGTGTGCTTAGATTATCTCTTGTATAAGAGATAACATACTCTCTTTCCTCACCTTTTCTCTCCTTCACATAGGAATTTACTGATGTGTTATAGCTAAGAGAGAGCTGAAGTGACATTATTGGAGATGCCCTAATGTGTGTTTCTTTTCCTTGGTGCCTCCTCCGTTTTTTTAATAGAATAGTAGGACCGACTCACGATCGAGTGTCTATGTTTACAATCACAACTCGGAGGTTGTCTATTTCCCTTAGTTTCCTCTTCCTCCAGACTTGTCCTTGGTATTTGCACCTTGGAGTCATCCCCTGTTGTAGGATCGAATTACAACAGAGAGGGTTAATTGCGCCTCAGAAAATTTTCCCTTAAGTATTATTGAACTCTTTACTCTAGTAGCATAAAGCTATGAAGATTAAAGTTGAAAACCAATTCCAAAGCAATAGCCACAAGAACCAAGGAGAGTAAAATTTCAACACCTAGTGTTATGACCAGCTATAGGAAGCGGTCTAACCGGCGGTGCCTTGGCGGTCTAATCGGCGCAGTCAGATCGACGACAAGAGAGCGGTTTGACCGGTAAGTGGTACGACCAAGCCTAGGGGCGATATGACCGTTTCCCATTTCCAGAACAGAAAATCAGTCTGAATCCAAACCACTTTTGATGCAACTCTAAAATTCTATAGCCAAATAAGATAAAAACTTTGCATACACTTTGCTATAGGTCTTAGAAACCTATTTCATCTGAGGATCACTTTGAATCTTTATCAATGTTCAGACCTTCTTGAGAATACGTAAAGTTGCGCGAAAACTGGGCAAAACTGAAAACTCATAATATAACTTGCTTACGAGTATATAATGGTCAAGATGGCTCTAGATATATTCCACATGTCATAAAAAGTAAGAACTCTCAAAGATTCAAAGCAAAAAACTTTGAGATCAAGAAACTCTAAGCCAAAATCAAACAAAACTAGACAACTTCAAAAATTTTCAAAAAGAAAACTAGATAGGTGAGATATGGTCTCCATGAGTCACCTCCATCACTTACACTTTGTTGGCACAAAGCTAGATCAAGAAGGCGAGAGAAGATATCAAAATCAATAAGAACAAGAGCAAGTCAACCAAAACAAGAGGGCACCATGGGAGATAAACATAAGTTGATTATATTGCTACTTAACGATGAAGATTTTACTGCCACTTCACCTAGAAGACAAAAGAGCACACCATAGCACTTACTCTACTAACCATAACCTTAAAATACAAGGTTGGAATGAGATATGGTTGGATGGTTAGCATGTAAGTCTCCATCCCAACTCATTAAATAGATGAGACAATCAACTCACATCTAACCTTAATGGATACTATCCACTAGTATATTTGGGGAAAACCCATTAACCCCACACAACATGGAATTTACTTATACACTTAACTTATGCACGCTTTTTAAAGCACATGAGCTTCGAATCCGCTAAGTCCTTAGCCTTTGATTATTTGATCTTCTCAATACCTCCTTAACCTAAACCACTTTCCCATGCACTGCTCAAGCGTCACAATTTTGATCCAACATAGCTTTTTACATTTGGCAAATTACCAAAATACCCTTGACTTGACTTGGCCTTCATCTTCTCTTGCAAGCAATCATCATGCTCGTCACATGTAGGTGCACCAATGACTTGCCATGCATCAGCAAGTCTCTTTCATTTCAGTTCCATCAGACCATACCTCACTTGGACCGACTAAATCACTTGGTGCAACCTATCGCTCGAACCTTCCTTTCAACACTTTCCACTTTTCTCGTGCCATGATTGGGCTCAACTATCTCACTCGACATCTTTGGCTGTTCTAAGCCTTGGCTCCTCAATGAGTGTAGCTCCGATTCTTGTCGTTGGCCATAGTTGACTCTAAAGCTTCCTGCACATCCAAACATAAAAGAAACCGTTTCTTGGCGCAAGTTCTTCACAACTTGATCCACATTAGCTAAAACATGCATCATGCAATACTAATGTACTAACCAAACACAATTCAAATCAACCCAAGAATTTCCCAAAATTCCAAAATCAAATTTTCGGGCCGGTCAGACTGGTCACACTCAGCACAAAACTACTCATTTTGGAAAATTGCAACCAGCAACTAAACAACGAAACTACTGGCCAGCGGTCAGGCCATCTAGTCTGACAAAATAAAGAGGAAAAAAATACAAACTTTACAAAATTTAAATTTTTACTCTATAAACTTACCAATGGTTCAGCGTAACATTATCTTGTACTTTCTCGTGTGTCCTTCACCCGTGCTATAACTTTGCTACTGCCAAGCTTTCTCATTGAGCCCTTTGTTTACAAGAGAACATGTTAGGGAGTACTACAATTAAAGCAATATGTCATCGACTGAGTAGGCAGATTCGATGTAGTAGAGTAGTATAGTTGTTGTTCTTGCGTGCACCAAGCTGAAGCTTGTGCAAATTGCTGCCAACCACCCGAGACAAGGACGCACACTGCGGCTTTGTTCCCGTCTGGGGAGAGTTAGACAAATGAACTGTCGATGTAATCTTTACTATTATAAAAATGTGAGTTGGTGGTCGTCGGTCCGTTCTCCCTCCTCTCTTCTCAGCCGTTCGATCAAAGATCAGCCGTCCAGATCCGCATGTAGGTAGTTCTTTCGCTTCTTTTAGAAAAGGTTGGGCCGACGCATAGGCCGCGCTCCTCTTCTCTTCCCCCGCATCTTCTGCCTCTCGCAACCACTCCACCTCCCGCAACCTCTGCCTCCTTCTCTCCCCTGAACTCTCATGCTGCGCCTCCTCCTTCTCAGTGCCACCACCAATTCCTTCCCCGTACGGCAGCATCTGGTTGCAATCCGCCAACTTCCCCTAGTAGCATCGCATCCCCTCGTCGCCGCCTCCTCAACGCATTTACCCACCGCCTCCTCTCCCCATCTGTCCGCCGTCGCCTCCCCACCTCCACCTCCCGCAACTGCCACCTCCTTCTTCCCCCGAAACCTCATGTCGCACCTCCTCCTCCTCGTCGGCGCCTCCACCAATTCCTTCCCTGCGTGGCAGCATCTAGTCACAGTCCCCCAACTTTCCCCAGGGCGCCGCCACCAATTCCATCTCCCATCGCCCCTCCAACCAGCGGCACGATGCTCAGCGACAACTGCTGGTGGATTAAAGAGAAGGGCACTCAGCGATGGTGGTGGCTTCTTCTTACTATGCCCACCCACAGGGCTCTCCCCCACCACCACCGTCTAACGGTCGCTCACCCGATGAGTCTCTCTACCTCCTCTTGCTCTTCGCTCGGAGCCTATCGCGCTATCTGGCGATTTTGGACTCCCAAGCTAGTCGTCAAAGTCGGTGCCATGGTCGAATGGGGCCATGGCCAAAGTCAAGGGGCTGTGGTCGAAGTCGAAGCCGTGGTTGAAGGGGCCGTGGCCGAAGTCAAAGATCCGTGGTCGAAGCCATGGTCGAAGTCGAAGGGCTGTGGTCAAAGTCCAAGCCGTGGTCGAAGGAGGGCATTGGTTGAAGTCGATGGGCCGTGGACAAAGTCGGTCCGCGGTCGAAGTCAAAAGGTTGTGGTTGAAGTTAGGCCGTGATCGAAGTCGAAGGGTCATGGTCGAAATCCAAACTGTGGTCGAAGGGGACAGTGGTCGAAGAGGCAGTGATCGAAGTCAAAGGGTCGTGGATGAAGTCAGTTCGTGGTTGAAGTCGAAAAGCCATAATCGAAGTCGAAGGGTCATGGTCGAAATCTAAGCCGTGGTCAAAGGGAACAGTGGTCAAAGGGGCAGATGTCGAAGTCGAAGGGCCATGGATAAAGTCGGTCCGTGGTCGAAGTAGAAGGGTCGTGGTCAACGTCCGGGCCGTGGTCGAAGGGGCCATGATCGACGTCAGGGCTGTGGTTGAGGGGCCATAGTCGAAGTCAAAGATCCATAGTCGAAATAGATGCCATGGTCGAAGGGGACGATGGTCGAAGAGGGAAGTGGTCGACGTCGAAGGGTCGTGGTCATCGAAGGGGCAGTGGTCGAAATCGAAGCCGTGGTCAACATCAAAGGGCTGTGGTCGAAGGGGGCAGTGGTCAATGTCAAAGGGCCATGGTCGAAGAGGACAATGATCAAAGGGGATGGTGGTCAAATGGGGAAGTGGTCGATGTTGAAGGGCCATAGTCGTCGAAGGGCCGTGGTCGAAGGGGACAGTGGTCAAAGAGGGCAGTAGTCGAAGTCGAAGATCCATGGTCGAAGTTGAAGCCGTAGTCAAAAGGGGCCGTGGTCGAAAGAGAAAGTGGTCGACGTCGAAGGGCCATGGTTGAAAGGGACAATGGTCGAAGGAGGCGGTGGTCGAAGGGGGAAGTGGTCAACCTCGAAGGGTCGTGGTCGTTGAAGGGCCGTGGTTGAAGGGGATAGTGGTGGAAGGGGGTAGTAGTCGAAGTCGCAGATCCGTGGTTGAAGTTGAAGATCGGTGGTCGAAGGGGGAAGTGGTCGACATCGAAGGGCCGTGATTGAAGGGGACAGTGGTCGAAGGGGGCAGTGGTCGAAGTCGAAGATCCGTGGTCAAAGTTAAAGATCCTTGGTCGAAGTCGAAGCCATGGTCGAAGGGGGAAGTGGTCAGCGTCGAAGGACCGTGGTCATCGAAGGGCTGTGGTTGAAGGGGATAGTGGTTGAGGGGGAGCAGTGGTCGAAGTCGAAGATCTGTGGTGGTCGTCGAAGCCGTGGTCGAAGAGGGAATTGGTCGACGTCGAAAAACCGTGGTCGAAGGGGACAGTGGTTGAAGAAGGTAGTGGTTGAAGTCGAAGGGGGCAGTGCTCAAAGTTAAAAGGGGCGGTAGTTGAAGTCGCGGTCATGGTCGTAGTCGTAACGCCTATGGATGTGGTCGTAGTTGTAGAGCCAACCCAAAGGGCACCTACTGGTTCGTCTACAACCTCCAACGCTATGAGTTCCCCCTCCAGTTGAACATCCTCGTCGCCTACCCCTAGGTCACCCTTGAGATTGAGCTCCCCACCCTCGATGGCAAGATCCACAAGGTGGTCGAAATCGAAGCCATAGTCGAAGGGTCCGTGGTCGAAGGGGGAAGTGGTCGACGTCAAAGGGTCGTGGTTGAAGGGGACAGTGGTTGAAGGGGGCAGTGGTCGAAGTCGAAGGGGCAGTGGTCGAAATCGGGGCTGAGCAGGCTGGCGTCGACAGTTAGACGACAGGGCACAAGCGCACCAGAGGCTTGCCAACATACGACCACCAACAATGGTTGAACGCTTCCGACCTACAATCACACGCAATAGTCGACGGTTTCTAACTTACGACCACGAGGTGTGATTGACAGCTTCTAATTTATGACCATGAGCACTGGTTGATGTGTTTCGACTTACGACCACGAGGTGTGGTCGATGTCTTTCGACTTACGACTACGAGCGTTGATCGATGTGTTCTGACTTACAACCACGAGGTATTCTCGATGGCTTCCGACTTACGATCACGAATGATGGTCATTAGCTTCCGATGTACGACCATGAGCAAGAACATAAGTTTGGACAGATAGAATAGAAGTTATGAATTTTGGAATACTGCTGTCCAGAACTAGTTACTGCTAGACACAGTAGTGGAAAATTATTAATTTGACTGATTAGATGATAGAATTGAATTTTTTAGATAATGTGAGACCATGTGGTGGTCACCCCATGGTTATGATGAGTAATTGACTCTTGATCTAGAAAGATCGAGTTTGGTTTTTGAGGTTTGAGCTGACTCTGCGAAGTCGTAAGCCTTGAGATAGGTTGGCAGACCGCTTACGACCACGTTGTTGGCAGCCTGTGGTCGGCAGTAGTCGTTTCGACCATTCTGGTCATGATCGGAACAGAGTGAGGCATTGAACGAGTGGTCGGAAGGCTTTACGACCACGTTGGTCATGGTCGAAAGCCGTGCGCACTGTTTACGACCACTTTGGGCATGGTCGAAGGTCACCCGAGAGGTTTACGACCACTTTGGGCGTGATCGGAGTTCATCAGAAGGGTTTACGACCACACTAGTCATGATCAAAGGTCCAAGGAAGCTTTACGATCATGTTGGCCGTGGTTGAAGCCATCAGGCAAGTTTACGACCACGTTATCACTGGTCGAAAGTCGACAGGGCATTTTCGAGTGGTCAGAAGTCGAACGCATCTCTTTGATCGTGGTCAGAAGTCCACAGACAAATCTATGACCACGTTATCCATTACCGGCAGCAAAACACGATCGTGGTCGGTAGTCGGCAGACGGGCCACGACCACGTTGGGAAGTTGGTGGCCTACGACCACGTTATCGAGAGCGGCGGTCGGAAGTCGATGCTTCGACCACTGCGGTCAGTAGTCGGCGCTCGAGCTTGTGACCACGTTGAGAAGTCGGCGCCTTATGACCACATTGTAGCGAGCTTCGGCGCTTGGGCATGCGACCACGTGGGTAGTCGGCAGACTTCGACTACCACCACATTGGGAAGTCGGCAGACTCCGACCGTGGTGAAGCGATCGAACGAGGTCGGACGCAATCGGTCTTGGTCTATAGCAGTCGTAGATCAGTCGTATGAGGTCGTAAGTGGTCGGACGGGCTTCGACCACGATGATATTTGGTGTACGTGGTCTGAACAGGGTTCGACCACAATGGAACCTTTGGTTTTGGTTGTAGCCTCTTGTAATCGGTCGTATGATCTTCTGGGCTTGTCGTAACGATCTGGGATGAGGTCGTAGGCTTTGAGTGTTGCTTGTCTTGTGATCTAGACCGGTCGTAAGTTGGTACGACCTGGTTGGGTAAGTCGTAACGACTGGTTGGTGGTCGTAGCAATGTTGTGTGTGGTCGTAGGCTTAGTACGACATGGTGATCTGCCTTACGACTTGGTACTTGTCACGATCGGGTGCAGAAGTCGAAGCCTATGTGATCGGTGATCCTAGGCGACTGATTGGTGGTCGGCTGAGCTTTACGACTTGGTGGTCGTAAAGGCTCGTGACTTGATGTCTAGCTCTACGTCTTGGTGGTCGTAGGAGTTGGTACGACTTTGTGATCATAGTGACCTGTCTGTGGTAGTCGTTGCAAGCTAGCGATGGTCGTAGCTTGTGTCTTGACAGTCGTAGCAGCCTAGTGAATGGTCGTAGGCTGCTGGCACTTCATGTGTTATGCATTTGACTGGTCGTAGGGGGTTTACGACCAGGTTCTGTGCTGTGACACTTTAGTTGTACCGATGGTTTGTCTATTGTCTGGTGCGGTGCTATGTGAAGGTTTTCTTGTCTGTGTGGCTGCAGGACTTCGAAGCTATTTCATGGTGAGGCGTGGGAGGACCGGGACTAGGCACAGGAGGTGTTGAGGTCCAGACGGTTGGAGACGCCGAAGATGATCGAGGCTGGTGAGGTGGTTGCAAGCCGAAGAGACAAGGAACCGGAGCTGGAGCTGCCAGAGGATCTTGGAAACAAGTCTTGGTGAGGCCTGGAGTGGTCGGGACGAGACACAGGCGGTGTCGGGGTCCAGAACGACCGGGTGAGGCCGAAGAGGACTTGGTCTTGCGAGATGGTTACAGGACCTTGGAGACAAGTCTTGGTGAGGCTAGGATGGTCGGGACGAGACACGGGTGGTGTCGGGGTCCAGAACGACTAGGTGAAGCCGAAAAAGACTTGGGGCTCAAGGTGGTTGCAAGCATGGGCGGCAAGGCAGCAGAAGGAAGCTTCCGGGAAGGCAGCGGAGTGGCATTTTGGAGAAATGCGGAAAGCTGCAAAGGGAAGCTGTGTCTCTGCCAGTGCACAGGAGTTGTTGGCGTTAACGGGTAAAGCAAGTGGTAAAACCCGGTGTTAGGTGGGGGTTTGCGGGTTCCCCCCCGGTAGCGTGAGGCTATAAAAGGGAGAGGGGAGGCAAGTGTTTGGGGTGAGTTGGCCGGCTGGGCCTTGGAGGCAGCCGCCTCTCCCTCCCATGGGAGTCTGTGAGTGTGTTCTTGGGATTGTGTGAGAGAGAGAGGATGAGTGGAGAATCCATGTATGAATAATCGAGAAAGAGAGAAAGAGAAGAGGTGTGAGCTCCTCTCTATGCTCTCCGGGCGTATCGGGATTCCTTGTACTCCTTGATGGTTGGAATGGAAACTCTGAGTTGTGTTCTCTGTCTTGTGTTTGAATGATTTGTTTGCACTCTCTTTGTTCCTTCGTATATCTGTGTTCTTGGCTTTCTGAAATCGCAGTGACATGTGGGTTTTACTCCAAGCCATCTTGGCTATTCTAGTCCCACGAGCGGTTCTATTCATCAACTCTGGTACTTCTTGCTTTGAGTTGTGTTCTTGGTTTGAGTAGGCCTAGTTTTGATTTGCTCAGAACAGGGAATCTGTCTCAAGGCTATTTGGCCAGTTCATTCCCGAGAGCAAGAGTCGAATCGGAGAAGTGTTTGCGTCTCGCGGTCGTGCGCCGAGTACATGCTCTGCATTCGCTACGACCACGTTGAGACTTTTGTGCATGAGTCGACCGAATTCTCTGTTTCGGTTTCGACCACGCCGTTTGTCCAGATCTCAGCAAAGAAGTTTTTCACTGCCTTGGTTTTTCTCTGTCAAAGGACGTGAGCAAACGTTGTCTAAAGTCTCATACCCGATTGCTTTGTGAATTGCAAGATATTTGGAAATCAAAGCAAGTGGTCATGAGCTCTGACTTGTCTAGTTGGTCGTGCGCGCCTTCTCTGTTTTCGGTCATTACTGTGCAGTCTCTTTTGTCGGTCAGATCTCGGGTTTTCAGTGGATCGTCTGTCTTACCGAGTGACTCGATCGACCACGAGTTGGCGTTCGATCTCTCTGAAACAGATGGTCTATCTCTTTGTCAGAGTGATCACGATAGATCCTTTCGACTGCCTTGTTTTGTCCTCGGCCAGCGGCAGTTCTAGTTCGGGTGTCAGTCTGATCTTCTGTTCTCCAGTGAACATTCGATCTTCCTCTTCATAGCTTTGTAGCTATTGGAGAAGAAGATTGTGTGAATACTTGGAGAGATTTTAAGGCACCATTCACCCCCCCTCTGTTGCCTTTTCGGTCCTACAATTGGTATCAGAGCAAGGTTTGCTCTATATTTGATCTTAACCGATCTGGAGCATGGCAACTAGTAGGGGATCTTGTGAGCTTTTCTTTGCATCTTGCTTGGGGTGTTTTGCCAATGATGTCCTTTGCGACAAGAGGCTGATTTCGGTTGGAGGGTGATGTTATTTGCAAGCACAGTCACCGTACTGAGAACGGCGACGAGAGCAGTATTCGCAGGTGCTGGGACATGGTCATTAAGAGTTATGACCACAGTCTCAGTGGCCCCATCTGCGACTACACTTCGTCGACCTGGTGCTTTCCCTCGGTGCACAGCTCTCAGTACTTTGGTTTGTCTTGATTTACCCTGTTCTCCAACCAGATGATGAAAATTCTTTGAGGAGAGGAGTGCAATGATACGAGCACTGCATCTTGAGACTTTGTCACCTCTTTCATTTAAGAGGTGGGCCCTTCCTTGAGCATAGTTCTTTTGTTGTCAGCACTTGTGCCTTTTGCTTAGTTGGCTAGTGCTTTTCTTGTTGGCTCTTCTCGGTTAGTCCAAGGGATTTCTCTTTTTTAAGCAAGGATGGTGCTTTGTCCTTTTGACCATGTTTCATGGAGGACACTTACATCAATGCTCATTTTGAGAGAAGGATGGACATCTTCAGCATCGTAGACTTGTTTCTTTTGTTGTTGCTCTTTGTCTGCGTGCTGACCTGAGGAAGGACTTCCACCGCTTCTTAATTGGTAGACCTTGTTCGCCCAAACGAGGTGCGCACCTACAGTGAGAAGGTGTGAGTCTCCTTTGATGCTTTGGTTGGTTCTTTTCTTGGTTGTTCATGTGCCAGGATCGAAAGAACACACGGATGATAATGCTAAGAGGGACGAACAACAACTCATCATGAGCAAGACTTGGGCACTCTGTTCTTGTCATTTGTAGGTCTCTAGACGCTTGTTGGAAAACATGGAATTGATTGGAGTTTTAGTCTTCTGCCTCATCATATGACTAGAACATTTATTGGCTCTCCACTTCATGGCCTCCAAGAGACATATGCTCTCACGTTGGTGTCTTCACCTACTTTGTGAGCTATTCTTTACCTTCATGTCTCTATATACATGTGTTAGTCTTAATTGGCATGTTGTGTTTGTTCAGGTGCTCACTTATACCATACTGGCATGTTCTTTCTTCAATACTTTCATGTCATGCCTTTATGTGTATGTTGCTTAAGTATCCATATATCTTGTCATATTTGTTAGATGCTTAAGCTTTGACCTGACTTCATGAGCGAAGTAGAATGTGTATATTAGAAGTCAAGTATCATCATGACCTTGTGCTCTGTAGTATCTATCATGGTTCACATCTTGCTCCTTATGTTCATTCATCATTATTTATACATGTTAGCATACTTTTCATGATTCTGATTTGTCATGTTGTATGTCTACATGATGTATGCACATGTATGGACAGTATGAGCTTGAGTATATCTTGGATAGATTTTCTATGTCATGATGTTTTGTTTATTCATGCCTTCTTATCTTTTCTGGTATACATGCTTATATCCATGCTAGCATATGCTTCTGTGATCTTTCCTTGTCACCTGCTATGTGCATGGTTGTGATTCATTGAGATACATGTTTACTTTGATCTTTCTCATTCCGGTTTTTGGCATGACATAAAATGTACAACACCTTGGTAGCATTAGTCTGTGCTTATGCTTAGACATCATGAGAACTGTGGATAGGTCACAAGCTTCTTCTAGTATTGGGTGGCTCTAGGCTCGCTGTTCTAGATGCTTTTGATGAGGGCTAGATTGAGCTTGTGGGGGGTGTGTTCTCATGCATTAATATTTGTAATGCTACTGTTTGTGGTCTTTTGTCTCAGTACTGGATCATGCCTGTATATCATTTACCCCAGTACTAGGACACCAGTTGTTCCCTGTGGTTAAACTGCAGGCTGTGTGTGAGGGGGAGACTGGTACAGCTTTACGACCACTCCTTTGGTCATTACGACCACGTCGTAGCTACCACGACCATGGTCTGGACACTCGGCCGAACTCGTTTTATGACCTCGGCCAGGACGCAACGACCACGATCCAGACTCATTTGCGACTACGACCAAGACGCAATTACCACCACGACCTGGTTTCGTGTTCGACCACCCCGAATTGGACTACGATCATGAGCTGAACACATCTACGACCATGGCCGAGGCGACTTCGATCACTCAACCGAGGTCGGGACTCCTATACGACTACTACCAGGACTCTTCTACGACCACGACTACCAACCAAGCGACCATGACAGAGGTTTGTTCTCCCTTGTGATCTTTCAGTGTTTTGCTTCCCTCCACTTGGCTTTGCTTTGTTTATCTGTTCTAGTGGGAGGAAGGGTCCGATTGGTTAGACAGGAACCGACTCTAGGTGATATTGTCTCGATCACACTTCTTGTCCAAATGGTTCTCTAGGATTATTTACTACCTAGTTTGGGCTTTGGTTCTCTAGGATTCTCTTCTACCTAGATTGAACCTTTTCTTGGCCACTAGAGTCTTGTGCATTGACATAGTGTGCTTTTGCCCCGTGGTATGAGGTTACAGACTAGAGATCATGTGGATAGGGTGTGTTTGGGAATCACCTCCTTGAGTTAGAACCCTCTTTTTCTGGTTTTTGCGCCAAATTTCTTGGTTCTTCTCGAGTTGCCTTCTCTAGGGGGAGTTGGAACCTTTCTATCTGTTCGGGCTAGCTTTCAGGGGGAGTTCATCTCGTGTGCATTCTTTTGTCTCATAATGCATAAAATTCACTTGAATGCCTGTACAGTCTTTGGAGCCTTGTCTATTATCTTTATAGGACATGATATCATGCTTTATATCTTGCTATGTCTTGTGATAGCTTGATTTATCATGCCCTTCTATGTGCTGCTTAGCTCTTGCCATACTAGCTTAATTAAATGTGAACAACTTAAAGTAAAACATGTCTTGTTCAATCTTGTGACTAGTCTGGCTTTAGTGATCCTCTCTTGATTCAGGCCATGTCGAATAGGCTAAGTTGAGTCTTGAATCTGTTTTTGAGGTTTAGATTGAGCTAAGTTAGTTCATTAGTGATGCATGAGTTAAGTTTTAACTCTTTGTTCATGAACTAACTCAAGTAAATGTAAAAAGATCTCTTTTGTGCGAAAAAACTGATCTCACCAATTCTTTCTCATGAGATGGCTTGCCATTGCACTAGGCATGAACTCAGGGGGAGTTTTGGATGACCAAGATCACCTCCTTAAGCTTATTGCTTGGAGTGATCGCATAAGGCTTGAGATCTAGCACATGGCTATGAAAACAAAAAATTCTTGTGAAAAATGGTTGAAACCAACCATGAATTTCTGATAAAAGCCTAATGTGCTAATTTTACTCAACTACAAATCTTCTTCAAGTGGTATCCAAAGTGCTACAAGTGATACCTAGTGCTTGAACAATATGTCTCATTTTTGGGCTTGTAGCTCTCTAAATCAACTCAACTATAGCTTCTTGGTTCCACTTAGAATATTGACATGGCTTGACTCACGTTTGGATACCTTCTTCTAGACTATAATCTTGAGTGACTTGACATGCTAATTAAACATTTAATTTAAAGATCATGACTTATTTGGCTTGAGCTTGGCAATACATGGTTTGTTATGATCTAGATAGCATTGTCACCTTTTATGGCTTGGTATAATTTTCATTGAAGTCACTTTAGATAATCTTCATGGCTCCCTCAGCTCCCATTGCCTTCATCAAATCAACTGTCGGCACTCCATTTCATTCATGCTCTATTTTTGTTCCCTGCATCTTGATGATTCTATTGCCAAAAGGGGGAGAAGGATAGAGAAAAAGGCATTAAGGAGTGCAAAAGGCATTAAAATGGGAGAATGCATTAAGGGATAGGAGAAGGATAGAAAAAGGCACTAAGGGGGAGAATGCTTGTTCATCTTGTTATGACAATGGCCATGTGAGCAACAGCTTTTTGGACCATGAGCAAGATTGGACTTTTTGTGTGATTTGGAGCTTTTGTAGAAAATTTGACCTTTCTCTGTCTGCTCCATTTCACTCTGTGTCAACATGGTCATGAGTTCCTTCTTCACTTCTTTTGACCATGTGTGGCTTTTGCATCTCTTTCCTTTTCTTTTCAAAAACAAACTCATCTTCATGTCTTTTTTGGTGTTTGTCAATATACTCATCAAGGGGGAGATTGTGAGACCATGTGGTGGTCACCCCATGGTTATGATAAGTAATTGACTCTTGATCTAGAAAGATCGAGTTTGGTTTTTGAGGTTTGAGCTGACTCTGCGAAGTCGTAAGCCTTGAGATAGGTTGGCAGACCGCTTACGACCACGTTGTTGGCAGCCTGTGGTCGGCAGTAGTCGTTTCGACCATTCTGGTCATGATCGGAACAGAGTGAGGCATTGAACGAGTGGTCGGAAGGCTTTACGACCACGTTGGTCATGGTCGAAAGCCGTGCGCACTGTTTACGACCACTTTGGGCATGGTCGAAGGTCACCCGAGAGGTTTACGACCACTTTGGGCGTGATCGGAGTTCATCAGAAGGGTTTACGACCACACTAGTCATGATCAAAGGTCCAAGGAAGCTTTACGATCATGTTGGCCGTGGTTGAAGCCATCAGGCAAGTTTACGACCACGTTATCACTGGTCGAAAGTCGACAGGGCATTTTCGAGTGGTCAGAAGTCGAACGCATCTCTTTGATCGTGGTCAGAAGTCCACAGACAAATCTATGACCACGTTATCCATTACCGGCAGCAAAACACGATCGTGGTCGGTAGTCGGCAGACGGGCCACGACCACGTTGGGAAGTTGGTGGCCTACGACCACGTTATCGAGAGCGGCGGTCGGAAGTCGATGCTTCGACCACTGCGGTCGGTAGTCGGCGCTCGAGCTTGTGACCACGTTGAGAAGTCGGCGCCTTATGACCACATTGTAGCGAGCTTCGGCGCTTGGGCATGCGACCACGTGGGTAGTCGGCAGACTTCGACTACCACCACGTTGGGAAGTCGGCAGACTCCGACCGTGGTGAAGCGATCGAACGAGGTCGGACGCAATCGGTCTTGGTCTATAGCAGTCGTAGATCAGTCGTATGAGGTCGTAAGTGGTCGGACGGGCTTCGACCACGATGATATTCGGTGTACGTGGTCTGAACAGGGTTCGACCACAATGGAACCTTTGGTTTTGGTTGTAGCCTCTTGTAATCGGTCGTATGATCTTCTGGGCTTGTCGTAACGATCTGGGATGAGGTCGTAGGCTTTGAGTGTTGCTTGTCTTGTGATCTAGACCGGTCGTAAGTTGGTACGACCTGGTTGGGTAAGTCGTAACGACTGGTTGGTGGTCGTAGCAATGTTGTGTGTGGTCGTAGGCTTAGTACGACTTGGTGATCTGCCTTACGACTTGGTACTTGTCACGATCGGGTGCAGAAGTCGAAGCCTATGTGATCGGTGATCCTAGGCGACTGATTGGTGGTCGGCTGAGCTTTACGACTTGGTGGTCGTAAAGGCTCGTGACTTGATGTCTAGCTCTACGTCTTGGTGGTCGTAGGAGTTGGTACGACTTTGTGATCATAGTGACCTGTCTGTGGTAGTCGTTGCAAGCTAGCGATGGTCGTAGCTTGTGTCTTGACAGTCGTAGCAGCCTAGTGAATGGTCGTAGGCTGCTGGCACTTCATGTGTTATGCATTTGACTGGTCGTAGGGGGTTTACGACCAGGTTCTGTGCTGTGACACTTTAGTTGTACCGATGGTTTGTCTATTGTCTGGTGCGGTGCTATGTGAAGATTTTCTTGTCTGTGTGGCTGCAGGACTTCGAAGCTATTTCATGGTGAGGCGTGGGAGGACCGGGACTAGGCACAGGAGGTGTTGAGGTCCAAACGGTTGGAGACGCCGAAGATGATCGAGGCTGGTGAGGTGGTTGCAAGCCGAAGAGACAAGGAACCGGAGCTGGAGCTGCCAGAGGATCTTGGAAACAAGTCTTGGTGAGGCCTGGAGTGGTCGGGACGAGACACAGGCGGTGTCGGGGTCCAGAACGACCGAGTGAGGCCGAAGAGGACTTGGTCTTGCGAGATGGTTACAGGACCTTGGAGACAAGTCTTGGTGAGGCTAGGATGGTCGGGACGAGACACGGGTGGTGCCGGGGTCCAGAACGACTAGGTGAAGCCGAAAAAGACTTGGGGCTCAAGGTGGTTGCAAGCATGGGCGGCAAGGCAGCAGAAGGAAGCTTCCGGGAAGGCAGCGGAGTGGCATTTTGGAGAAATGCGGAAAGCTGCAAAGGGAAGCTGTGTCTCTGCCAGTGCACAGGAGTTGTTGGCGCTAACGGGTAAAGCAAGTGGTAAAACCCGGTGTTAGGTGGGGGTTTGCGGGTTCCCCCCCGATAGCGTGAGGCTATAAAAGGGAGAGGGGAGGCAAGTGTTTGGGGTGAGTTGGCCGGCTGGGCCTTGGAGGCAGCCGCCTCTCCCTCCCATGGGAGTCTGTGAGTGTGTTCTTGGGATTGTGTGAGAGAGAGAGAGGATGAGTGGAGAATCCATGTATGAATAATCGAGAAAGAGAGAAATAGAAGAGGTGTGAGCTCCTCTCTATGCTCTCCGGGCGTATCGGGATTCCTTGTACTCCTTGATGGTTGGAATGGAAACTCTGAGTTGTGTTCTCTGTCTTGTGTTTGAATGATTTGTTTGCGCTCTCTTTGTTCCTTCGTATATCTGTGTTCTTGGCTTTCTGAAATCGCAGTGACATGTGGGTTTTACTCCAAGCCATCTTGGCTATTCTAGTCCCACGAGCGGTTCTATTCATCAACTCTGGTACTTCTTGCTTTGAGTTGTGTTCTTGGTTTGAGTAGGCCTAGTTTTGATTTGCTCAGAACAGGGAATCTGTCTCAAGGCTATTTGGCCAGTTCATTCCCGAGAGCAAGAGTCGAATCGGAGAAGTGTTTGCGTCTCGCGGTCGTGCGCCGAGTACATGCTCTGCATTCGCTACGACCACGTTGAGACTTTTGTGCATGAGTCGACCGAATTCTCTGTTTCGGTTTCGACCACGCCGTTTGTCCAGATCTCAGCAAAGAAGTTTTTCACTGCCTTGGTTTTTCTCTGTCAAAGGACGTGAGCAAACGTTGTCTAAAGTCTCATACCCGATTGCTTTGTGAATTGCAAGATATTTGGAAATCAAAGCAAGTGGTCATGAGCTCTGACTTGTCTAGTTGGTCGTGCGCGCCTTCTCTGTTTTCGGTCATTACTGTGCAGTCTCGTTTGTCGGTCAGATCTCGGGTTTTCAGTGGATCGTCTGTCTTACCGAGTGACTCGATCGACCACGAGTTGGCGTTCGATCTCTCTGAAACAGATGGTCTATCTCTTTGTCAGAGTGATCACGATAGATCCTTTCGACTGCCTTGTTTTGTCCTCGGCCAGCGGCAGTTCTAGTTCGGGTGTCAGTCTGATCTTCTGTTCTCCAGTGAACATTCGATCTTCCTCTTCATAGCTTTGTAGCTATTGGAGAAGAAGATTGTGTGAATACTTGGAGAGATTTTAAGGCACCATTCACCCCCCCTCTGTTGCCTTTTCGGTCCTACACATAACTAGAAAAAAGTTATAAAATTTTCAGTAGTTTCTGAAAATGTCATGGTTTATTATAGTTGCATGAGTAGATTAATAGATATGGAAATACTAGTTCTACTATCCAAAACTTGATAGATCTGCTTTTTGGGTTAAAATAGAGGTTTAGATGTTTTAAACTACTTATGTAGCTAACTAAGTAGTTGTAGAAAAATTTATGTAGATTTCAGAATTGATATGGTTTGCTTTGATAGGAATTGGGAGTTCAAAGCTATGCTGTTCTTAGTACCAGGACAGCAGGGGTGACTGTCTGGTAAAAGGGGAGAATTGGGGATTTGAGAAGCATGTAGGAGCATTGTCGATTAATTATTCTTATATTGCTATGGCTTATATTGTTTGGGATTTACTGTAGGAGGACTAGCTTCAAAGTTGGTGTTACACTTTAATCAACCTAATCATCGCAACTTGAAAAGTCAAGTACATAATAGAATAATAGATGATGGTTGTTAATTTTTCATTATTATTGATTTATTCATGCCATGTAATAATTGATTACCCTTTTGTTCGGTATGATATAATTCAATAATAAATGTGATATATGGTAAAATGATGGAAGGTTGCACTCATGTCATAACATAAGCATTCAGCCAAGGCGGTGAGTAAGCCAAACAAACAGCTATAAGTAAAGCTATTTGACTATTCTGAAGTACTCTTGAATAAGACCTACGGAGATGTCTACAAAGATAGACACCTCCGTATGATGGAGAAAAAGATTTACTTTGATAAGCACTAAAAGACCTACTTTGGTAGGCACCTCCACGGGATAGAGGAAAAGACATACTTCAATAGGCATTAAGAGACCTACTTGGTAGGCACGTTCATGGAATAGAGGTAGAGGGTGAACATCAATATGTGTTCTGTCCGCTATACCAGTATGAGTTATAGAAAGAGAAAGACATGTGCATGAGCATTACATTGCATTAGCCGAAAGAAAGATGAGAAAAAGAGAATGGTGAAAATTGATAAGTGATATGAATATATTGTTGTTCCTATTGTTTTATTGTGTACTTGCTTAGTCGTGGACTCACTATTGCTCTATTGTTATTTTTAGATGAACGATGAAGGTGACATGTATGGGTGGAAGTAGAACATGTGATCTTGTACTTTTGTACTCTCTTTTTTTTACTTGATGTTTTTGACTTTTCACGGTCTTTGAGATGTTTTTTTATCGCTATTTTTTTATAACTTTACACTAAGACATACTAATAAAATTATAATATTATAAAAATATTTTTAATGATAAATCCAATGATGTAATTTCCATATAACCGATCTTGATAGTTTTAAATCTATTGGCGGTCAAACTTTAAAAAATTTGACAGCACGAATTCTAGGAAGTCAAGTAAAAAACCAGAGGGAGTAGCTCTTCACTTTACCTAACGATCTATCACTTATGATCATAAATAATTTAGTACTATCTATACAAATATTAGTTGATAAATAGTTTTTCTTAACTCTTTGTGATTTATAATATTGCTACTTGATGTGTTAATTAGTTTAGTTTTACATGAGCTCTAGTTTCACGCATTGACTAGCGAGGAAATGGGGTGGTTTGGAGCTCTAGTTTCACGCATTGACTAGCGAGGAAATGGGGTGGTTTGGTCGGTGCAGCGTGAACTAGCAGCCCACCCGTCCGGCGAAACCTGTTTATACTGCCAAACTGAACTTTTTTTCTTTTTCGTTGTCCAAAGCGTAGGCGATGGACCTGCACGGCCGCGTGCACAAGGTGACGGGGCGGCGCGTAGAAAAGGAGCACGCATCCCCATTCGGAATTCGGAGGGTGGTAAGTGCATCGGTGTCGGGAGAGGGTTTGGTGGACTCGCGCGGCAGGGGGCGGAGACGACAGACCGCACTGCGATCCCTGTCTTGCCGACGGTGAAGTGCAGCCGATCGACCTTGCCGGCAAGTGTTTCACGCAAGGAATAACATCAACTAGATTCTTGGTACAAATTAAAGATGCACTACTATTTCATTGAACTTCTCCAACTCTGTCACTTCTAGATTTTGGACGTCAATTTTAGCCTGCCTTATCCTTGAGCTTGCTTAGTTGTATGAATTTAATCGTGAATCGATTCTACAAAAACCGGCCAATTTCAGTAGTATCAAATTTGATGAAGCGTATTTTGCATGCAAGTAAGTGGGTCTACATGCTAATTTTCTGTATTATGCTCTTGAATAAATTAATCTTAGAATATCTGGAACACTCTATGTTAGTTTCCTGTAAATCTTAACATCAAACAGCTACCTTAAATACTAATTACTGCTGACATGTGGGGACAAGAACACCAACGTCTATTATGTTTGATGGAGCGCTACGATTCAACAACAAACTAAAAGGACTTGCAAAATAGAGTGACAGATCTTGAATTAGACGTGTAAAGCTGATCCTCCAAATCAATCAAATGGATATTTGCCCGAGAACCATCAGCCAAAGATTTCGAGCTGAGGAAGGCAAGGAAAGAATGATCCAGTTCTTTCCAGTTTATGATTTCGTCCAAATAAATAAACGGAACGACTACTCCATTAATCTAAAATTAGACATGTGCAAAGCTGATCCTCCAAATCAATCGAATGGATAGTTACCCGAGAACCATGAATCAAACATTTCGAGCTAAGGAAGGCAAGGAAGGAATGGCGTAGTTTTTTCAGCTTATGGCTTTCTCTGAACAAACAAGTAGAACGGTTTCTTCGTTATTGTTTCGAAGTGATTTAATGTGATAGTTTTTTTTAAAACGGTTTATCGTTTTATTAATATTCGATTCATTCATATAAACACTTATGTTAGAGATAAAATCTATTAATTGTAGCCATATGCCATCAACCGCAATGGAAAAGGATCTCACCGATTGCTTTGCGTTGGCATGCACGATGCTGACTTGGATACGAGTGATGGAGCGACATGACATCATACGTGTATCACAGTGATTGGTAGCTCGATCGCTCCGTTTCCTTAAAACCAAAAACTCACCTCTCCCCCATGAAAGATCCCACAGGAATTTTGCAGGGACCTGGTCAAATTAAAGCCGACAACCCTGCCGCGAATCTTACAACTACTACCGGATAGATGGACATCACTAGCGACCAAAAACGGCAAAATGTAGCGCACATTCGAGGGGCTTTCGAGCGTAATCTGCCGCGGCTTCGACGAGGACGTCAGTAGCAACAGTACGCTCGGATCTTCCGCCATTTTAATTGTGCCCGGACGCGTGTGGTGCTGTGATTGGATGGGGGCTGATGAGGTGGCGCCGTCACCATCGGCCGATGGCGTCGCATGGGTCCACGTGTTGCTCGATCGTTGGCGCTCGAGCGTTTGCCGTGCTTTTCATGGTAAAACCGCTGCTTCCTTCCGTTTCGCGGTCGCTTTCGGTGGCTCGCTACTGGAATGAGTTACATTCCGGGTCGTGATTGAAAGGAGAACAAAAAAAAAAATCCATTTCTCTCTATTTTATCCGGACCATGCAGGAACACTTTTTTCGAGCTCAGGATTGATAGTGTTTTTGCGCGATCTTGGACTCGCACATCATTGCGGTCTACGTACTCCACCAAAGACATGTGTCGAAAGCGCATTTTCTGATTTTTTTTATAGCGGCAAATACAAACTTCCATCTCAAATATCTACTCGTTCCATGCGTGTATGGGACCTTTTTTCAGCCTCTAAAAACTACTTCTTAATTTTTCTATAGTAATTAGCTTTCAAATAAAGTATTTTTTAAAAAATATGTTTTACAAGTTAATTATAGTATAAACTGCAACGACTTTATTTATATCGGTTAAAACTGCACGTGAATTTTTGTTGCTCCGTACTCTCTCTCATGAACAGCCCAAAAGTCATAAGTCACATCTAAAAACTATAAGTAGAAGCCAAAAAGAACATGCCCTATGAATTGTTACTTGGTTCATTCCACTTGGTTTTGTCGGCATGAGAATTGAAACTGTCGCTGAAGATAAAGACACGACATGGGCCTCGTTCTTTTTTGCTGTTGGTTTTAGTTTCTCTGGAAGCCGAAACAAACAAACCGGTTTCTCCAAGCGACTTTGAGAAGCCGCTTGTCCAAACGACTTTCCGAGTTTAAAACCGTGTGCATCATTCATATCAACATCTCCGTCATCTTAAAAACGCAGACAAAAGTTGTCAGTCACAGCAAAAAAATCATCGGTTGCAATATAAAATAACAGAGAGCACGCTCTTCTAGATGAAAAGTCTTAATCATGGATAGAAAGTCTCAATCATGGATGGAAAGGATGGAAAGTCTCAATCATGGATGAAAAATCTCAATCATGGAGTCTGGGCACCATGATGCCCCTATTATTTATACTATATATATGTATGTATTCTGTCATATTTGATTTTTGGTAAAGGGTACACACTTGTGTTTTTTTACTTATTCAATTCTCTGTCATGCTAAACACAAAAAATTCTTTTCTTGTATAGACGAAATAAAAATGAGAATTAAGTAGGTTTCAACCCATTAAAGGAGTCAATGGCATGCACACAAAGCATGAGGAAATCGATACCCCGCGAGGCTGGCGAAGTCGGCACAAGTAGTAGGCGGAGTAGAGGCAGCAGTTGCGGGCTCAAGTGCAGCTAAATCTAAATCAATATTCCCATCTGGGGTTGGAAAAATTCTATTGTATCCCCATTGCACAATCCAGTTTGTATAACGAGCAAATGGAGTGGTGACACGCGGCAAAGTTACTGTAGCAGTTATTTTAAAAATATTTTCTTTTCGTATGATCCGGTACTGTAGCAAAAATAGAAATATTATTTTTGTACGGGCTACAGTTCTGCTACAGTGCATTGCTAAAGTATTTTTTGCCACGTGTTACTATCCTATTTGCTCGTTATATAAATTGGATTGTGTAACGGGATATAATAGAATTTTTCGTGGGGTTGGCGGAGGGTCAAGCATCTCTTCAAGTCAACGTCGCACGTTGCATGTAGACCACGCAAGTCCTTACAGGTGCCCATGCTTCGTTGGCGCCCCGCGGAGAGTGTGCATAGTGACACCGCCGCCCACGCTTTCTTCCAATCCAGCGTTCAGACCATTTCAACGAGGTTTTTTCCCGTTATTCTCTCTTTTCCCTCCCTGCTATTATTGTATATTTGTATACATGAAGCCATTTTTTTTCGAAAATCCATTTTACATTTCTTCTGACCGTTTCACTTCTTCGAGAATCAACACATTCATGTAATTATTTTATTTTTTGCTCTTATGCAGGGGCGTGTTTTTTACTGGATGTGGATCCGCTTTAGCTATGTAGAGACGTACTCCAGGCTTTGTGTAAGCAGTGTAATCATGTTATTTGCTCTAATCACGAGGCACAAATCGGCTTTAATCTCAAGCGTCTATTTCCGATCGGATGGTCCCAAAGCTATCAAATGCCAGAGGTTTGCTTCCTTTTCGCCTGCTTTCCATCTCGCCATTAGTTAATTAATCATGTTATTTGCTCTAATGAAGCCACCTTTTGTCCCAACTAACAGAGCTGATTAACGACACTTTTTGGAAAGAAAGTCATTTTGGTCGGCAACATTTTTCAATCTTTTCTGTATAGCACGATACCAGGCAAGTCATTTTCCATGTCTCCGCTAATTCCAACGGTAACTGCCCCGATTAATAAACTAAATCTAGCGACGGGAGAAAGCGAATGGAAGATGCACGCACCGTTATCGGGCACGAACTTGACCGTCCAGGCCTCCACTACCTGGAATATTAATTTATTCCCTACTATAGCTTCATCACTGAGCATATATACCAAAAATACAACAGATCAGCATTCCATATAGTACTACGTTTAGGGATGCAAATATTGAAAAATCATTGCTAGCGACCAGTCCGATCGATTTCTCTATTTATGTAAAATCAGATAATCACAGAAGACAGAAAATAGTAGATTAAAAACATAGAGCGATAGAGAGAACTCCTGTTCTTTCTTTATTGCTTTCTTTCTGATTCCGTATATAAAATAGCCAATAGTACCCCCTATTTATAACCTAGTGGTGAGGTGCCCAACATGAGCCAAGGCTTCAAGCCGAGGCCCAGGTTTCTTAATAGCAAATACAGGGATATATCCTAAGAATTAGTGCATCTACTACTAGAGGGTGGATCCCATGTAGTTTTCGGGTGTTTAGCTGAATACCTAATTTTTTTGTGAAATACTCTGTATTTAGTAGGTACATTTGGCATATATATTAATAATTGATCCAAATATTTCATATTTACATCTCTAATAGGTTTTAGCCCACTCACACACCTCATAATCTCCAATTCGTCTCAAAAATTACAATCCAGCTGAAGGTTCAAAAAACCTAACTAAAGGAGGGTAGGTGAATAGACAGTTTAAAATTTTTTAGTCAAAATCGAGTTTTATGTAGAATTTAAATTCAATGTAGTAAACGGCCAGGCAGCGGTGAGCGCCAAGCGTGGCTTAGCCAGATCGTCTATAGCCAAGGTCTCGGGAGGGAGCGTGTGGCGGCGGTTGGGTCACTGAGGCCGATAAGGCAAGCTGCGCACATCGATAACATTACAAGTTTATATCCATTTCCAGGTTCCGAATCCCATATTTCCAATTCAACAAATTTTTCTAAATTATTTGAGATGTTGTATCTATTACAAATAATTTATATTTTGATTTTTGCTACTACGAACATCTACTTTAACTTTAAACACATATCCCGAAAATTCTAAATCCACCTTTGCCTACTACTATAAAGTGATTTTTGAGGAAAAATGGAGGTCCAACTATACACATTGCTCTTACACAGCTCCGTGTCTATTGGTTACATATTTCTACTCTCAAAAGACACATCAAAGTATTACAGACAGTTCTAGAGGATATAGTCAGTCGGGAGGTATATCGTCTTACGTCTTGTAGAATCAACATTTGTAATATTTAGAGATTTCTTTGTGAGGGGTGTTTTGAATTCGTTAGTTAAAATAGAAAACTGCCTACAAATAATAAAACAACAAATGCAAGAGCGTTTGTGCCCAACGATTGTGTTTAGACTTTAGACCACCTTTGTTTATGCGACTTTAGACTACCTTTAGAAAACGTAGAGCCACCTGACAGGTAGTTGGGTAGCACAACCAAAAAGGCCATACACGTGTTAAGCCTATCTTATACTTGCCGAGTAGGTTTGGCCGTAAGCCTCCTATTTAAAAAAACTGAACTTTCGTTTGTAACTAGCTAGTGGCACCCTATTCACCTGTTGATTCCATGTTTTACCATCTCTGTTGCACTTTGGCACTCGCCGGATTCGTATTGGCGCACCTGCTTCTATCCTGCCCAATTATTTCTTCGCTCATCTTGTAGCCTCTTTAGGAGTTGGATTCTTTTAGACTGTGATTTGATTTATAATTTATGAATTCTTATTATCCGTATGAGAGAATATGAAAAGAGAGACAATTACATATATTTATAGTTAGTATAGCTGAAGTTGATACAGTATCTACTAAAATTAATTTATAAGCTCTATCTTAAAAAGATGTACTGTTTAAAAGTTAGTTACTATAAAAAAAAATAATAAGTATGAAACAAAAAAAAAACTGCCTTTCTAGTTCGTCGGCCATTCCTGTTTAGTGGCTAGGATGTCAGGTCACACCTCACTCGATTGACATAGTACTTTCTGCAGGATGCGTGTCACTGCACTCGATCTCTATGGTCCATAGAGCATATGACTCGTGAGACTGCCAAATTCGTATATAAAATTAAGCTCGATACTTGCCCTACAAATGGATTTTTTTCTTCTCATTTGCTCGTTTGCGAGGAAAAATACTATCGTATCACGGTGTAACAGATCAGTACATATAACAAATCAATCAGCATCTGATACGTGTTATATATGCACTGTAGCAACACTGTAGCAGATGCGTTATGTGCTATTCTGTGCATACTACAGTGTCGCTACAGTGTATATGTGCCACGTGTCAGACGCTGATTGGCTTGTTACATATCTTTATCTGTGCCACCGTGATATAATAGAATTTTTCCATCTGCCAGATAGATAGCATAACTACTCTTTTCGTGATTCTACAATGTCTTGTAAATTGACCAGTTCATTTAAAAGTTCAAGACATGCATAGAAAATACTAGCTAGCTAGCACATCGGTCGGACAATTAGACAATTGGATATATCGGGTAACATGAGCTAGCTTGCAACAATGTCGCTGATGTACATGTCAATTCCTCAATGTAATGGAGCTAGCTAGCTTTGCATCTCTTAGCATCTTGTAAGTTGCAAGGCAGTGGGGTGACGATCACCTCTACTACTCGTTGGCGCTATGCATATCACAAAGCTAGCTAGGTGCTTTGTGCTCACCACAAGCCCCTGTCATAGGGTCATGTACACTGCAATTTTTTCCTCGATTGGAGGCGGCAAAAAGAGGAGAAAACTTACATCAGCTGGTTGCACATCGCCATCGATCTACCGTCTATTTCACCACTCAAACACAATGTCATCTGCTTGTGACATACCATTTTCCTAATCCGTTTTAATTAATAAATCGATATTAATAGAAATTAATTAAGAACTGAATTAAGCAATTGTGCATGGAAGTTTTTTATGCAAAGAAAGAATGAATAAATAAATCTTTTTCATAAGATGGGTCTAATTAAGAATTTACAAACCATCTCAAAATCTTTCGAATTTACAAACATGATTCCAAGCAACACAAGCCAAGTAAAATATTTGTAATTCATTTACAACAATTAATTCCACCAGTCAAGCAATAATTAAAACTATTCCTCGAATGAAATAAAAATATTAACGGTCCATAATACATGAATATAACAGTCCGAATTACATAATATATCAAATTACATTCAATTACAATTCTCGATCTCCAATAATTATATTTCCAATTACATAAGTTACAATCCTAATTACATCAAATTAAAATGTCGATCTCCAACCAAGGGCATCATCTACGAAAAATAAATAATTGCAATTACATCAACATCACTAAATTTATGTTTCCTAACACTCCCCCTTGGGCACTCATCCGACACGCTCATGCCTCGTTAAAACTCCAAAAAAACCCAGTGGGAAAAATGGAGAAAGAGTACATGATGCATGTTATGCTGCGATGCACGAATTGCCTCATTAAAAACCTTGGTCGAGAAACTTTAGGAAAACTCGTCAAGGGAAAAAGATTACAATTCACCCCATTTCATTCAGTCTTCAGGACTTTATTCTTTTGGGTACTTAATCTTCATGATCAAGATTTACTAGCGGGTTTGTGAGAATTCTCCCCCTGAATTCTGCACTTCTCTAAGTCTCATCATTCCAATTCCTCGCACACATCTTTCAAAGCTGGATGCAGGGAGTGACTTAGTGAATAAATCTGCCAGATTTTCACAAGACTTAGTATGCAGTACTTTAATCTCGTTCATCTTTTGCAATTCATGAGCATAGAAGAACTTGGGTTAATGTGCTTTGTGAGATGACTCTTCACATAGCCTGTTTGCACTTGTGCGACGTAACCTGCATTATCTTCGTAGATAATTGTGGGGGTTTGCATAATGTTCATCCCACATGTCTGCTGGATGTGGTGAATCATTCGACGGAGCCAAGAACACTCTCGTGTGGCTTCATACAGTGCTATAATTTCTGAGTGGTTCATCGAAGTCGTCACGAGACTTTGCTTGGACGATTTTCAGGAAATTGCAGTTCCACCACACAGGAATACATAGCCTGTTTTTGACCTTGCGGTATGCGGGTCAGACAGGTACCCAGCATCTGCATAGCCAATCAAGTTCAGATCTTGATTCTTTCTGTAAAACAATCAAATGTCCTTGCTTCCTTGGAGGTATCGGAAGATGTCCTTTATGCCCTACCAATGCCTTTTGGTAGGTTCTGCACTGTACCTTGCTAACAGGTTCACGGTAAATGCAATGCCCGGTCTAGTGCAGTTTGCTAAATACATGAGTGCTCCCACTGCACTCAAGTATGGGAATTTCGGTCCCAGGACTTTCTTCCCTTCTTCCCTAGGTCGGAAAGGATCTTTTTCTTGCTATAAAGATCTTCTGATCATCGGTACTTTCGATGGGAATGCCTTCTCAAAGCCAAATCTTTCTAACACCTTGTGGATGTAGGCCGACTGATGTACCAAGATTCCTTCAGAGACATGCTCAAACTGTAGGCCTAAGTAGAATTTGGTCTTGCCCAAATCTTACATTTCAAATTCTGACTCCAAGTAGGAGCTTGCTTCTTTTATATCTTCTACTGTCCTGATGATGTTCAGATCATCTACATACACTGAGATTATACAGAATCCATTCTAGGATCGCCGTATAAACACACATGGACAGTCTTCATTGTTCGTTTAGTCTTTCTTGCACAGAAAGTCGCTTAAGCAATTATACCACATTCTTTCAAATTGTTTCAGTCCATACAGGGACTTTATGAGCTTCACACTGTACAGATTTCTATTTGCTCTGTCTTAGTTCAAGAGAGGGATTCCTTCAAGGACTTTCATATAAATCTCCGAATCCAAGTTACCATAAAGGTATGTAGTTACCACATCCATCAATTTCATTTTCAAATTCAAGTTCACTGCCATTGAGATCAAATATCTAAAGGTAATTCCACTCATGACTGGGGAGTAGGTTTCTTCATAATCAACTCTAGGACGTTGAGTAAAACCTTGTGCTACCAGACTTGCTTTCTATCTTACCACTTCGTTTCTTTCATTTCTTTTTCGAACAAATACCCACTTGTACCCTACGGGGTGGACATGGGGGGTGTGCGGCATACGGCCCAAACACCTCTCTTTTGTTCAAAGATAGCAATTCAGTTGCTATTGCCTTCTTCCAATCTTCCCAATCTGATTTTTTCTTACATTCAGCGAGCGATGCAGGCTCGGGATCAAGATAGATGGTTGTGGCAGATTTCTTTGCGAATTAGTTATCGATATTGGTTGTTGTCCTGTTCATGGACTCTCCTGTGTGTACATAATTTATAGTTATTTCTTCATGAGTTGCTACTTCTGGAGCGATTGCTTCTTCTGGAGTTTCACCTTGCACATCGCTTCTTCCAATTGCGGTGGCAAGTCCCTTTAGTTTTTTGGCTCCGATGTGTGCGTACACATCCATGTTGGTTTCTCCCTGCAGAGGAATGTTCAAATCCGGTATGCCCTTTCCTGAGGGTGCCATACTGGTGCCAGGTCTCAACTGGCTCCCTTCTCATTCTAGGGGACTTCAGTGATCGGCTGTGATAAGTCCTTCTTATCCTTTTTCGTCGGGCGTCCCCGGTTACTTTGGATTTGAGGAGCCGGAGTTCTTGTCCTTTTATTCCGAGGCCTCTGGACGGGATTAGAGATACCTTCAATTTTATTTGGTATTTCAACCCTCTCCGGTGCATTACATGCAGGCACATGCGACTTAGTCACGCTCTTCAAATCGCAAAAGTGATCGGGCAGTTAGTTTGCTAATGCTTGCAAGTCGATGATCTACTGGACCTCTTTCTCTGTTTCACTAGTGCGCGGGTCATGTGCATGAATTCCCGTGGCTTCCCACATAATTTTCTGACATTTTTCATCAAGAGGTTGATTTCCTCCTCGTAATGTTGGAAAATTATCCTCATAAAAAATGCAGTCAGCGAAGCGGGCGGTATGCAAATCTCCCGACATGGGTTCCAAATACCTGATTATGGATGCAGTCTCATAACCAACGTATATCCCAGTCTTGCGGAGTGGGCCCATTGCAGTACACTACGGAGGGGGTATAGGTACATAAACTTTGCATCCAAACCTCCTGAGATGAGAGATTTTCAGTGGTGACCCTTGCGCTAGTTGCGTAGGTGAATGAATGTTGTAGACCGAAGGTCTAAAGTTGATGAGATTCGCTGCATGTAGGACTACGTGTCCCCAACATGTAGCTGGAAAATTACAATTATGCAAAAGGGGTCGGGCAATAAACTTAATTCTCTTGATTAAAGCCTCTGCCAAACCATTTTGGGTATGGACATGCGGTACCGAGTGCTTAACTGCAATCCCCATCGCCTTGCAATAAACATCAAAAGCCTTTGAAGTAAATTCTCCGGCATTGTCCATTCTGATGGACTTGATGTGATGATCAGGAAACACATTTCTGATGCGAATGATCTGCGAGATCAACTTTGCGAAATCATGATTTCTTGTGGACAACAGACCCACATATGGCCACTTCGAGGAAGCGTCAATGAGCACCATGAAATACTTAAATGGCCCTGAGATGGGCTGAATGGGACCGCAAATGTCTCCCTGGATGCGTTCCAGGAATGCAGGGACTTCATCCTTCACTTTCAAAGTGGAGGGTCTAGTAATTAATTTCCCGGTGGCACATGCAGGGCACACAAAATCTTCATGATTTGGGAAATTCTTTACATTAATATTATGCCCTTGGGAATTGTTGATTATGTTTCTCATCATCCTAAGACCTGGATGGCCTAATCTGTCATGCTAGAGACAAAATAGTTCAGATCTTCTAAATAGTGTCTTTAGGACAGTGTAGGCTGCAGGTGCCTTAATGTTGGTATAATATAGCCCAGTTTCTAGTGAAGAAAGTTTTTTTAATACCTTTTTGCCATTCTCTTCGCGCTTCGTGATGAGCAGGTATTCCTTACCGTACTCTTTTTCAGTCTCAACGTGGACACCATTGGCGTGAATATTCTTAAAACTTAGGAGAGTTCTAGTCGATTCCGGGTACAATAAGACTTCTTCAATTACCAAAGTTATGCCCATTGAGAGTATAATCGTGGCTTTTTTGGAACCAACTATACATGCATCGCTTCCGGCGATTGTCGTAAGGCTACCAGTGCTCTTAGGAATCGACTGAAAGTACTTAGTCTCTCTTAAGATGGTATTCGTTGTGCCGCTATCGGCAAGGCACACTTCCTCCATAGGGCGCCACACGTGTTCTAATATAAGGTATTTTATTAACATATATTAGAAGGCATTCAACACATAAATAAAATACGCCAATATCAGAACATATCATGCCATCATAAACTGAATAAATGAGTGAATTATTTCAAAATCATCCAACAATCACGAGAAAACAAAACTTAAGTACCATCCATGCAAGATCTAACTTATTCTTTTAACACAAAATAAATGATAATGAAAGTCTAATACATTCTATGCATTAGACTGAATCAACTAGAAAATTAGAGACTTCTTCGGTTATCTTCTCAGGATTGATCTTCTCTTCGAGAGAGATCATGGCGGTGGCTGCCTCTAGGTTGTAAGGGGGGTGCTGCTGCTGGGATGGGCTCAACCTCCATCAACTCAGGCAGCTACTCAGGATGCTCCCTCTCAACCGCTGCAAAGTGGGCTTCAGGCTGCCCTTTGCCATCCTTCTTCTTCTTAGCTTGGTGGGCATCAATGACATACTGCGGTTCTTTGTATATCCGCAACCAATGCCCCACTTGCCACACTTGTAGCAACCTTGGTTCTGCTAGCCATAGGTCTTGCCACTCTTCTTAGCCTTTTTGTCACTTGGAGCATCTGACTTGCCTTTCTGGGCAACGGCCTTACCCTTCTTCCCCCTTCTCTTCATCAAGGGCTTTCGCACCTTGTAGCTCCCAGCGTTGGCTTCACGGCCAGTGGAGCTGCCTGGTGGCTGAGTGACATAATTTTTGCGAAGAAATTCATCCTGAGCCTCCGCAACCTACATCATATCCATCAATTCGGCGTACTCCTTTTAGCCGTCTTGACGATAGTTGCGGGCGGACTGTACAGCATTGGGGTGAAAGGTGGACAGGGTCTTCTTAATCTTCTGCTCATATGTGATCTGCTTGCCATAGAGTTGAAGATTGATACAAATCCTGTGTAAGGCAGAATTGTACTCCCCGACCGTCTTAAAGTCGGCAAACCTCAGTCTGATCCATTCCTGCTCTGCTTGAGGAAGAATGGTGTACTTTAGCCTCTGAAACCGCTTCTTGAGTGTGGTCCAGAGTGCTAGCGCACTTTTTTCTGCCATGTACTCATTCTTGAGAGTGAGGCAGAGGTGGTGCATGAGAAAATGAAGTGCCTGATCATTCTCTTCAGGAATGGGTTGGGCGTCATGCAGTCCGCCAACCCCAATAGCCGCGCGAAGCTTCTTAGCTCCAAGCACTATCTCGACAACGGATGCCCATGTCAGATAGTTTTAGCCATGCTGGGCCAGCTCCTCGAACTCCCGGTTCGTGATGCCAGTCATCTACATGTGTATGAATGGAATAAATAAGTTTACTACTGGTAAACATACTTGAAATAATTTACTGTAGGTAAATAAATGGTACAATAGGTTATCGTAATGTTTTATAATTTTCTATGCATTCTCTATAAATTTTACTACTAATTTCAGTGATTAAAAGCAATTTAAACAATTACAATTAACCAAAATAGTAAATAAATACAGAAAATAATAATTCTAAAAATAAATAAGCTTCAAATGCTAAAAAAATTTAAAATTCAGATTCCCGAGGCCCTTTTATGCTAGAATATGAATTTTTAGTGAATTTTGAATTCCCAAGGGTTTCTATGCAAATTTTTCTGTTCAGAGGAAAATTCATAGAATTTCCTGATTTACCAAGGGGTTTTCTGCAAAATTCTGGACCCGCTCGTAAATTTGATGGCTTATTTGTAATTTTCGGAACTACAAGGCCTTTTTTTGCAAAAACCGGGACCCATATTAAAGATTTAAGGGCCGATCGATAATATTCATAAAGTAATGGGGCTTCTCTGCAAAATTCACCGGTGCCTCCCACGGTCGGGCCAAATTTCGGCCCGTTTCCTTATAACTGAACGGCCCGTTCGGCCCATCAATCCCGCCGGCCTGCCCGACCTGCCTTTTAAGGTTTCCCTTCCTCACTTCACTCGTGGCGGCGGTGGTGCCCGACCGGCCGGTCGGGTGGCGCAGGAGGCGGCTGGCGCAGGGCGGCGCCACGTGGTGCGGCGAGTGGGTTGCGCTATACAGGGCGTTGAGCGGCCGACGAGCGAGTGGCGCCATGCGGGGTGGCTAGCGACCGGCGAGCAGGCATGGCGGTGCGGGGAGGCCGCTTCGGGCGGTGGCTCCGGTTCGAGCAGCGAAGTCAAGGTCGGTGGCGACGGCGCCATGAGGGGCGCGGGCGGAGGAGCCGAGTCCGGCGGTGGCGGCGCCATGCGGGGCGCGGGCGGAGAAGCCGAAGCCGGTGCGCATGCGGGCACGTGCACGAGCGATGAAGACGAGGCAGCCGGGAGGTGGTGCGTGCGTGGCAGCCAAGGCGACGCGCTTCGGGCGATGTTGGGCGTGAGGATCGAGGCGGTCGGCTGGCTTCGGGCGGCAGGCCGGAAGGCAAGTGGCGGCTGTGCACGGCCGAGGCGACGCGAAGGCGCCGTGCGGGGCGCGGCGGGGCCGGTGCGGCGGCACACCAGGCGGCCGACGAGGCGGCTACAGGCCGAGGCGGCCGGGACGGCACGCATACAGGCGGCGAACCCGAGGCCCCCGAGGGCGACGGCTCCATGTGACGGCCAAGGCAGCCGCATGCACTTCGGCCGGCTGCTGGCCGGCGGACGGTGGCGCACATGCAGGTGCGGCGGAGCCTCGTGTGGGAGGCGACGGTCGGCCGGCGGCAAGCTGACAACTAGCTCCCGATCCCCCTTTTTTTCTCTTCCCCATATAGTAGCCGATGCAAAACCGATGGGTGCAGCATTTTTCTTTTTTTTTCTAATCTGCTGTGCAATCAATATCTACCCTGTGATTCAATCTACTGATCGACATGGTGCCGGCGACTTCAGGTCAGCTCGCGGTAGATTAGGTCGGATTTGCACCGTAGAGATTCTATCTAGAACGCGAAAACTTCGAATTTAAAGCGATCTAGACAATTCAATCTATTAGGGCTTCGATGATTACCTTCGATTCACCGAAAGCGGGGACTCTGGATCGACGCGTCGCAGCAGCATACGGCTGGATGTGGGGGCGTCGCAGCTGTCTGCCCTTTCCGGCGTGGGCTCCGGCACGGCCACTGGCGTGGCCTGCTGGCTCTGAACCTCTTGCATGCTTCGGACAACCCCGCGAAGATCCCCTAGCTCCTGCTGGAACGCTTTGAGAGCCGCCAGCAAGGTGCTTTCCACCGGCGACGTGGGCGGGGCCGCCGGCGCGCCCAGCGGGCGGGTCGGCGCGGGCACGATCGCGTCGCGAGCTCCCGAGCTGCCGGTCGCTCCGTTGTGGCTACCTCCCACCGCCCTGTCCGCGCTACCTGTGAGCGTTGCGGCGAAGGCGGCGAGGTTGGCCGCTGTCGCGTCGGTGACGGGGTCAGTGGCGGGGCTGGTCGTCGCAGCGGCAGTGGCGGGGTTGGTCGTCGCAGTGGTAGTGGCGGGGTTGGTCGTCGCAGCGCCGGTGGCGAGGTTGGTCGTCGTCGCAGCGGCAGTGGCGGGGTTGGTCGTCGCAGCGGCAGTGGCGGGGTTGGTCGTCGCAGCGCCGGTGGCGGGGTTGGTCGTCGTCGCAGCGGCAGTGGCGGGGTCGGTCGTCACAGCGCGAGCGTCGACGTCCTCGACCGCCGCGCCTGCGTCGTCACTCACGCCCGCAACAGCCGATGTCGAAGCCCTGGTACCCATGCGACGCTCCGACCCAGCCGCCTTTTTCCCCTTCGCCGCCGTCGACGAAGCTTTTTTCGGTGCCATCCTTCGAATTTCAGGCTAGCTCCTGTCCTCCCCACGGACGGCACCAACTGTTGTGGTTACAGACCAAACAGAGAGAGATGTGGTAGTGGAGAGTTGGGAGAGTGTGATCGGTAATGGCTTGGGTCCTCCCCCATGGCCTGTATTCTATATATATATATATACATGGGGAGTGCTTTTACAATTATACCCTTACATCTGAGTATCTCCTTCAGGGGCACTTATGTCATTACACATGCCCTATTCTGGACTTTATAACCTTCTACCAGGCTTGCTGGGTTTAGGTGGGGGCCACCCATACAACACTCCCTATTTATAGTCTCCGGTGAGGTACTCACTATGGACCTGGACTGACCCAGATCCAGGTTTCCTAGAATTTTGGACGTTTTTAACACTGTTGCTACCCGAAAATACCAAAAATGGCGCTGAGGAGAACAAAATTCCAATTCTAGCACCCTGTTGACCGCACCACTTAACGGGAGTGTGACACGTGTCAATGGTGCGGTCGGGGACCGCACCACACCGGAGTGGTGCGCTCCCCGACCGCACCACATGGTCACATCAGAGTGAGTGGTGCGGTCGGGGACCGCACCACTCAGGTGTGGTGCGCTCCCCGGCCGCACCATTGGACACGTGTCGCGACGCGGTTAAATGGTGCGGTCAGGTGGGGGCTAGAGTTGGAATTTCGTTTCCGAAGAGACTATTTTCGAAATTTCGGATAGCAACAGTGCTAAATGCGTCCAAAATTCGGTTTCCTAACACTCCGCGTAGGCACACACTCTCATCGTCTAGATTCGCACACGTAAGCGCAATAACCGATGGTTAAAAAAGAGCATCATTTCGGCCTAGCTAGTGGCAATCGGACCAGATTCTACGGCCATAAGTGGAATAGGCTCCCCCCTAACTCTTGGGCGCATTCCATCAACCCATCCGTCAAAATCGATCGATCGATCGGCTCGAGTCGGCAAAAGTACACGACGTGCCGAATTGGAACATGAGATTCGCTATTGCGAATGCGATGCTGGCTGCCTCTTGTCTGCGCTTTTCATGGCAAGTTATCCCCCAGCTACAGGTTCCCATTAGGTGATCGAAGTGCTCACTTATGGCAGGTACCAAAGGGAAAAAAGATAAGATGAGATGGCACTCAAGATCTCACCATTTTGTGTATACAAGCTAGCTACTTAGACGGGTGATGCATTCATGCACTTTGTCCACCAGGTTTCGATTCTCCATGGGGTACGTTGGCTAATGTAAAAAAGCGGTTATTTTTTTTGCTAGTGTTATGTGGAGTACGTACTACGCTGGCTAAGTATATATATGCGTGCATGAGGATCAAGTATATTTGGAAGTGAAAATTGAACTGTTTCTTGTAAATTTGCTATAAATTCTTGTTAAATTCCTATATTCCAAAAAAGGAATTATGTGAAAATTGAACTGTTTCTTGTAAATTTGCTATAAATTCTTGTTAAATTCCTATATTCCAAAAAAGGAATTTTGCAAAAATTGAACTGTTTACTCTAAATTTACTATAAATTCTTATTAAATTCCTATATTCCAAATAGAACCTTAAATGTTTAGCGGTGGAACTACAATTGGGGTGACCAGCATAGCCAAAGTCACCGATACAATCCTTATATTATTCTTGAAGCACAAAGTCAATCCCTCAATTACTACATGTCTGAAAGAGCCTTGCAATCATTTCTTTTAGGATTCGTTGCCTACGTCAAGTAGGTTAGATAACCTTAACCCGGTTAGCTCGTTTCGACTTCAGCTTCTGACTTATTTTTCACTATTTATAAATTTCTCTTTTTCTAAACTTTTAACTTTTTTAAGCTTTTTTGTCGGTTCTTTTTTTCCCGTATTTATTTGCATTATACGTGATGGGCTAATATGTTTTTCTATTTTTAATTTTTTAAAAAATTTAATTATGCTAAATAAGCTTTTGTCAGCTACAATATTTTTTCAGCTAGCTACAGTGCTTTTCATCCATAAGCCACTCAAAAAAGCCATATTGAGCACAGCATTAATCCATTTTTTGTGTTTGATAACTAGCCTAGTTAGTTAGTCAACAATGTTTTTTGACTATTTTAAGTGGGCTATTGGGTGGATTCTTTTAGGCTATGGTTTATGATTTTTGGTTTAAGTTTTGAATTCTGGCTATTCGCAAGTGAGAACGGATAAAGAGACACTCGTGTGTGATTTTGGTCAATATAGATAAATTCAGTATAGTATTTACTACAATCGATTTGTAAATCCCGCCTTAAAAAGATACACCACTTAAAAGTTAGTTACTATAGTATAAACAAAAACTATAAGTCATAAAACTAAAAAAGCCCAGCCATTATCTTGGTTATGTACTAGAAAACATAACACAGGAGGTATGGTGGTTACCTATTTGTTTCAGAGCTAAGGGATTGAAAGGCTTTGACTTGAGTTAAAGTTAGTCCTCTCTAATTCAAATATATATGTGTTTGGTGGGTAAACATCTAACCTGCTCTTTGCAATATAAGTCTAAGCCCATCACCAGTGGCGAAGCTAGAGCAAATGGGTGGGGGGTGCACAGTGGGCTTGTTGGGCTGCCGGCCTGGTGGGGGTGCCTCGTCTTGGGCCATGCGGGGTGCCTATAGGGCCGAATTTTTCCAATCCTTAAGAAATTCTGGAAGTGAGGGGGTGCCTGGGCACCCACGGGCCTCTATTGGGCTTCGCCCCTGCCCATCACATACATAGATCAAGAAAATACTAAATCTAAAAAAATTAATATTATTAGATCATATATATACCCCCTATTAAAGGGTACGCTATACCTACTCAACGTTTTTTTTGCATTAAAGCATAGGTAAAGAATAAAAATATTGTAATAACTACTCTTTAATTTCCTCGATACACTTATATTATGAGACGCTGAATGCGTGCTGCGGGAATATAGGCTGGCTTCGACCAGGCTTATTTTTAGCTTTATTCTCGTACTGTCTACAGTAACTAGCTTTAAATGGTGCGTTTTTTCAAAACGGGGTAATAAAAAGATTGTAGTAAAAAGTATACTGAGTTCAGCTGTACCGGTCAAAATCTCATGCAACTATTGTTTATACGTACTACCTCTCACGAACAATCAAAATTCAAATATTTAAGCTATAAGTCATAAGCCTAAAAGAATCCATCCATAAACCTGAGGACCACTCAAATAACAAGTTACCCTAAAGAAACAAGTTGAATCACCACAAATTGATCAATTCCTAAATTAAACTTCCACTTACCAACTACTCCTAATCATATCTAAATCATCTTGCGCGGCATGACCAGTGTTTCTTTAATTAACACAGCTATTAGCACGGGGCTCGAGGCATGCTAATTAGGATAAACCAACTAGCGAGGTTAACCACTGGCGCGTGCGTAGTGGCACGCATGAGACCGCGGGCGTTCAGACGATCAAAAACCTAGCGACATGTGCAACTCATGATTAAGTACTAGCTTTTTTTTTTTGCAAAATACCTGGTACAACTCATAGACGTCTACACACGCACACTATCACACACATGATGTCTATGAAAGACTAGAAGAGCGGAGTTTGATGAAGAAATGATAAAGTCAACACCGGCGCCTCACTTACGACATGCACATCATCTTCTACGGAAAGAAAATCCTCCTAATTATTACAACACATTAATTACAAAGAATGAATTATAACTCTCAATTTCAGAATTTCAAAGAATTGAATTAGAGCTAATTATTACAACTCTTTTTCCAAAAATGTTGCATAAAGAAAAACTAATATTTAAAATTAGGGAATTTGGTGTTTCTGCCCCTGTTCTCGACTGCAAATGTGATTTTACCCCTACTTTTTTTTAACTTTGTGATTTTGCCCTCGCGATTTTGAAATGAAGACTCCGTTTACCCCTGTTTTGTGACACCGTTAAGAGTGGAGGATTAAACGGTAAAAAAAAAGAAAACAAAATATGCCCACGTGAAAAGACAAGAATACCCTTACCTTATCCTTTCTACTGGAGCTCCCACCCACGCATCCCTCGGTTTGCCAGGCGGGCTCCCTGGCACGGTGCTCCCAGGCGCGGCGCTCCTAGTCTAGGGTTTGCCAGGCGGGCTCCTAAGCGCGGCGGCCCCCAGGCGCGGCGCGGCGGCCTCCTAGGCGCGGCGGCCCCCAGGCGCGGCTTGCGACCTCCCAGGCGCGGCGGCCCCCAGGCACGGCGTGGCCGTCCTCCCAAGCGCGGCGCGGCCGTCCTCCCAGGCGCGGCGCGGCCGGCCCCCCAGGCGGCCGTGGGCTCCAGGCGGCACGCGGCTACCTCCAGGCCACCAGCGGGTGTGGGCTACTCCGGGACCTGCACGACAGCCACCATGGAAGAGCCTAGGTATTTTCTTCAAGCTTTGAGATGGGTGGTATAGTGCGAAATAACAGCGGTGTCTAGATTTATTAACCTATATATTCGCTGCTCTGATTTGTAGGCCAAATCACAGAGAATTGAAACTTGTTGTTAGAGTTCGATCATTTTTTAGCTTGCCAGATGGTGGTCCAAAGTCGTGGTGGCAACGTAGAACTTTGCCAACCAAGGTTGTTGACACGCATAGCTTTGGGCTGCTGCAGCTAGTTGATTTCATTGCTGAGCACTGCTTATGGGGTTCTAAACAATTCATAACTTTGTGGCGTGATTTGGAGAATGAATCTGTGGAGATAAAATCTGATGAAAATCTGTTAGAGTGGTTTCTAATCAATGTAGACAAGGGATTAGTATGCATCAATGCTCAGATAAAAGATTTTGAGGGGCCACTGCAATTTTCACCAACAAAGCGAAGGTTTCACCCTACTGTGAGGAGTAGTGTACTCCTAATTGAGGGAGGCACCAGTGAGAGAGACACAAATGAGAGAGCCACCAATGAGAGAGCCACAAATGAGAGAGCCACCACTGAGACAACCACAAATGAAACACCCACAGCCACATCTAAAAAGAAGAGAGTCACCACCAAAAAAGAGAGAGCACAACCCAGAAAGGTTCTTCTGAAGATGAAGTGTACTCCGATACGGATTCACTTGCGGCACTAAGTGATAGCAGCTATGACACTGATTTGGTTGCATCATCTGACTCTGATGATGATTGCTCTGACCCTGAGTTTGATCCTGATGGTGAAATTGTTGATGAGGATGATGAGTATGATATTCCCATGTTTTCATATGATGCTGATGATCCATGTATTGATGTAAATGTGGTGTTCCCAGATGTGGATCAGTCCAAGTCAGCAGTCACACATCATGCTATCTTGCATGATCATGCTTCTTTCCATATTGTGAAAAAAGACAAGACAAGATTTAGGGCCATATGCAAGAGAGCTGAACAAGGTTGCAAGTGGACCTTTTTTGCATCTACAAGCAAGAAATACGTTGGATGCAAGGTAAATGACGACTCTTGAGTTCATTGATGACATAATGTATTCATAGAACATTGATGGTTTCTTTTTACATATTTTTGTGTTGCAGGTTAAGGCAAGTGGACCAAAGCATACCTGTGGTTCATTCAACAAGTGTGGTGAGACAATGGCCTCTAATAAATGGGTGGCTGACAGAGTGATTGACTAGAGGGAAGTTGAGAGCACTAGACATGATATATGGGAAGTGGGATGATAGTTATGATTTGTTGCCTACTTACCAAGCTGAGCTTCTGAGATCAGTACCTGGTAGTGTTGTCGAGCTAGAGACTGAAGAGCACAATGGTGATGTGTGTTTTATGAGGTTCTTTGTTGCTCTTAAACCATACATCGATAGCTTTTTACAAGGGTGCAGACCATACATTGCCATGGATGCAACACACTTGACAGGAAGGTCGAGAGGTCAGTTGGCATCAGCTGTTGCAGTAGATGGTCATAATTGGTTGTTCCTAGTGGCATATGGAGTGATTGAGACTGAGTCTAAGGAAAGTTGGACTTGGTTTGTCAATAATGTCAAGAAGGCTATTGGTACACCTCCAGGTATATACATTTCTAACTCTATTTTCCAATTTTCTAATATTTTCTGACATAGAGCAAAATGTTCATGCAGGCTTGGTCATTCGTACAGATGCAGGCAAAGGAATAGAAGTGGCTGTAGATGATGTGTATCCGGGAGTGGAACACAGAGAATGTATGAGGCACTTGTGGAAGAACATGAAGAAAAGTTTCAGTGGTACTCTTTATGGCAAGAATATGTGGTGTGCTGCCAAGAGCTTCACAATTTCCAACTTCAACTACTTCATGGGGAAAATAGAGGAGAAGGATCCTAAGGCCATTGAATGGTTGGATGAGAATCATCCATATGTGTGGAGTAGAAGCAAATTCAGTGAAGACTGCAAGGTAGATTATATCAATAACAACCTCTCTGAATGTTTCAATAGTTGGGTGTCAAAATCAAAGGACTTTCAGATTGTTGAAATGCTTGACAAGATACGACAAATGATTATTGAGAAGTTTGTTTTGAGGTCCAAGATTGGTAGTAATATGTTAGGAATAATAATCCCAGCTATTACTAATGATTTGAATGCTAAAAGCAAGAGTATCAAAGACCATGAGATTCTAATATGTGGGTCTGGGAAAGCTGAAGTCACTGTGAATAGATTCAGGCATGCAGTCAACTTGGAGCAAAAGACTTGTACTTGTAGAGCTTGGCAAGTGACTGGAAAACCTTGCAGCCATGTTTTGCCTTTCATTGCAAAGATTAGCAGGGAGGTACAGATGGATGACTTTGTCCATGAGTACTTCCCTGTTGATAGGTTAAGGAAGGCGTATGCATGCATATTCAATCCAATGACATCCAAAGATCAGTGGCCTCATGTTGATTTAGGCTACAAAATCAAAAAGCCCAAATTGAGAAGGAAACCTGGGAGACCAAGAAAATCTAGGATCAAACCATATGATGAAGTTGGCACTAGTAAGAAAAGGAAGGTATGTCCTGAGTGCAATGAATTAGGCCATACAGCTAAACATTGCCAAGGAGGTCCTACAGCTAGTCAAAAGAAGAGGCTCTCAACACCACAAGATGGATCTGCACACGGAAGCAATGACCCAATGTAAGCCATGCATGTATTACTATTTTTTTACCTCATTTACTAATCGGTAGTTGTAGTAACACATTCTTTTCTCACGCATACAGTGCAACTGCAAGTGCTAGTGCTAGTGCAACTGGAAGGGGAAGTGGAAGGGGACGGGGTAGGGGAAGGGGAAGGGAGTCACAAGAGGACATTAATGAGGCAATGTAAGTCATGCTTCCCTTGCTGTCCATTCCTATTTTTTTTCAAAATTAATCATTTCTAACTTTACTAACATGTTTTCTTCTCTCCATGTGTAGGGGAAGTGGTTCTGGTACAGCAAGGGGAAGAGGAAGAGGGTCAGGAAGGGGAGGAGGCTCAGGAGACGACAACAATGAGACAATGTAATTCATGAACGCATTGCTGTCCACTACAGTTTTTTTTTGGAAATTATAGCATTTCTAATTGTACTAACTTGTTTTCACTCTCTCCATATGACGTGGAAGTGGTGCTGCTACAGGAAGGGGAAGGGGAAGAGGTTCAGGAAGGGGAAGGAGAGGAGGAGGAACTGCTGGGAGACTTGCTAGTTTGTTAGGTCTTAATGGTTGAATGTGATGTTTGCCAATAGAGATCTAAAACCCAATGCTAGTTGCTACTTTTGTTTGACATGTCATGCGGACCTATATGTTGCCATGTCATATGGATATGTTGGTATGTCATTTAGACATTAATGTGACATGTACATGTATGGCATGATATCTCTTGGTTATTCCTTATTCTCTTTAATGTTTACATGCAAGTTGTGTGATAAAAAATTGTGTTTCTCTGAATTTTGGCATAAATGCTGTCCAAATTTTGCAAAATTTGACAAATTTTGTCCAGATTTATATTAATAAAATGAATGCATAAATTTGTGTCTAATTCTGTTGACAACACCCCTACCAAATATGTCAAAACTTCAATTTCAAAATAGGGGTAAAATCATAAAGTTCTCTAACAAAACAAGGGTAAAATCACATGGGCAAACTTGTCTATTTGTGCAAAAGTTAACACCGTTAACTGGCTTTACGGAATAGGGGCAGACTCTCCCTTCAGTTCAAAAACATAGGGGTAAAATCACAAAGTTTAAAAAATGAGGGCAAAATCACCATTTCGCTTGAAAACGAGGGCATGAACGCTTATGCCCCTTAAAATTACAATTGCATTATATTAAAAGCTAAGTCTAGTGGTGCCTTGCATTTGTAGTGCCCTGTCCTCGCGTTTAGCTAGCATTAGAATCTCAAGCCGGCCATCCCTCATTTTTCTTTTGCAATCGGAGAGCAATTCAAATAACAATCCAACAGAGAATAAAAAGAGAAGAAATTAGATTTGCCGTCAGTACCCTCGGACTACTAGAGCTAATTAGAGTAGCGTTCATCGAGATTCCCAGACTGTAGGTGAATAGGATGCGCCCAACGTCACTGCCTGAGCCATCCTGCCGCTCATCTCCCGCCCTCTCCCTCTGACCGACGCGTGGATGGGCAAGGTGAGGCCACGTCCCCATGCAGGCCCATCCGCCCGTCCGCTCCTCCTTCCTTTCCCTCTCCCCTCCCCTCTCTCACCGACGGATAGGCCCCACCCGTCAGCTCATCTTCCCCCGCCATGCCACCCATTTCCTTTCTTCTCCTCCCTTTTTTCCTTTCCTGCGTCGGTGACACTGAATCCGGCACGGCCCTGACTTTCCCTCCCCGCCTCCTCCTCCGATGGAAACTGACGTCAATCCGCCCTAGAACCCTGAGCCTCACCTTCCATCCCGTGCCATGCTTTCCCTCCTCCTTCCCTATTTCCATCTAAGCCACCGCCATCACCGGTGACAAATCCCACCGCACTTCCCCCTCCTTGGCACTATAAAAGGCGCCCTCGAGCACCCCTTACCCCCGTACTTTACCTCCCCACCCCTAGTTCACCCTCTCGGTTCCAAAGTCACCCTCGCACCTTCTTCCCCTCTCTTTGGGCTCCGGTGAGACTACGGCGAGCTATCACCCCCGCCCCAGTCCTCCTCATGCCCCACCGTCACCCTTCCCGGCTTTGCCGTGCCTGTGTGAGCTCCGTCCGCCCCTCGGCCATGCACCATTCACTGCGGAATGCTGTTGCCATCGCCGCCCGAGCACCACCGCTGCCTTCTCCTCACCGTCGACCATCGTCGATTGTCCCTTCGCCCCGCACGAGGTATAATCCGGCTCCTCTCCACACCCTCTTTATTTTGCAGCACTCACCGGCCGCAGCTATGCTCCCCAACGCTAGTGACCATTGGGTCCCATATGCCTCCCCGTCGGTGAGGCCAAGTCATCAGCCGAGTTGATGTGGCAGTCACATGGATGCCACATGGTGATGCACATCGGCACCCAAGAGCCACGACAGTGCCACCCGTGCCACCTCGGCCACCCCTGGAAAGTGGACCTGTTCTATAAATGTGTCCCACGTGTCAAACACCAAGCCATCCATGACGTCATAATCCCATACTTTTCCTTTAAAAAATAATTTAGCCAAACATTATTGATGTCATAAATTCTTTTCCTTTAGAAAAATAATTCCAAAAATTCTCTTTTATCAATTTCTTTATAATTCCAAACTTCTAGAAGCCCGTTCTCCTTCGTCCTAACTCCGATTGAGCCCATTAAAATTTCTTAATTCATCAAATATTCCAATCTATCAATTTATTCCCTTCTTTTAAATTTGGAGTTTATTTGAATTTGTTTGGATTTTATTTGAGTTTGTTTGGGTATTTTAATGTGTAGATTGCGACGATTCAGAAGAATTCTTCGATGATGATTCACACCAATTCACGGAGCAAGGCACGTCACACATCTTGATCATGTTGATCTTAGTTTGCAAATAAAATAATATTTTTTTAAATTATTTTGCATGCATATTTTTATTCAACATATTTCAATTCAGTTTTAAACTTAGTTATTGCCCATTTGTTAATACCTCTATTGATATTGATTCCCGGATACCTTATCACCCTAGAACAAAACTCTAGTTAGTATACTAATATGGCTAGAGAATTTTTGTAGCAATGCGTAGACCTGCATAGTGATAACTTTAGGCTTGGGATACCTTTTCATATGAAATGATGAGTTTCTAAAATGTATTCTTGACTTCGGTGAGTCAAGAAAGTCTATGGAATATTTCAAAACAAAATATAAAAACTTGGTTTAGACTTAGGCAAATGGTTAGGTGGTGGGTGCTTGTTGGTATGCATTATTGTTCGGTGACACGATGTTGATTACCAGGCATAAGTGGTATGTGGATAGTGCCTAAGTTAATTAAGGACCAGTCTGTGAGCTACTACTACAAAGCCTTTTTCGTACTACCACAAATCTGGTATGTGACAGTCCTGATTGACTAATTTGTAGGTCCCAACTTGAGTCTCGCGGTAGGATGAAAGTGAACATGTTGGATCGAAATCGGCGACAGAGGTGGGGTGAATGTCGACTTTAAAAAACAACCCCTCAAAAGTAGCACTTAGGAGCTCTTCTTCGAAAGCTATGTGAAGTTATGAAGAAGTCAAGCTTTCTGTAACCTCAAGCCAACAGAGAAGGAAAACAAGCCAGAAGAATTGCAGCAAGGCATGCAGCAGAAAATCCCCAAAAAAATATCAGCTCCCAGAATAGAAAACCGGTCTGCCTGCCTTATCTGGACCGGTCTGACCGCCCGGGGTAGGTCGGTCTGGCCGCCAGGAGCGGTTTGACCGCCGGCTGTCAGCCGGTCCGATCGCCTTTTTGGAACCGGTCTGACCGGGCCCTTTTTCGGCAAAACACAGGGAGCAGAAAACAGATCAACCTGAACCCGAAAATATGCAGATCTTCAGAAAACAGGCAAAAAGATGAAAATTGTTTTTCCTTTTCAGACCAATTGATCAAAGCCTTAGACTAAATAGCATGGAGACTAGAGAGATCAAAGAAATCCATAACAAGAGAAAGAATCAAGGATTCTTACTGGAATCTGAAAATAGAGTTGGGAATAAGAAAAATTCCAGATTACTCATTACTCTCAAATCCTTTGCACATGAGCTTTTGTAATCTACTTAGCAATCATCTCATGACTTGTGAGCTCGAATCTCAAGCCAACTCCCAAAGGGAAATCACAAGAGTTCATCTTCCCCTGACTCAAAACCCTAATTTTCAACAAACAGAGGAATTTGATGAAAATGGAATCTTTGATTTTCCTGTTATGCTCTTGGGAGTTTGTTTGATCAAATGATCTTGAGGCATCATTCCATCATAGAGCAATCCATTTTACACCTTCTGGGCAAGAGACAACTTCAAATCACAAAAACACAGAAATCAACAGAGCAAAGACACGAAGAAGAAAACAGGAGAACAGGAGCAACTCAAATCAAATCGATACATCTCCATGAATGATTGAGTACAGAGGAAGGATTACAAGAGTATCAACTCATCTCCATTCCTACAGCCCCATACATGATTAGAGAAAACAAGAACTCACCCCATCACAAACTCACGCAGGAGAGACAAGAGCTAAACAGCCTACTGCTCCATCTCACCAACCCTCACCAACTAAAGAAAAGAGATGCAAAGCAAAACAACCTCCAAAAGCCCTTTTCCCTCACACAAGGATGCCAACAACCAGGAGACATGCTTTCCCTCGTGCACCTTCCGGGAAGCTTCCTCCTTTCTTGCCGCTCAAGCCTCGCAACCACCTCGAGTCCATGACGTCTTCAGCACACCTCGACACCGCTTCGACCTTTCGGGAAGAAGAATACGCCTCAAGTCCGATCAACCAAACCCGACTGAGTCAAATGCCGACATGGCACGAAATGCACAATCCAAACTCAATCTTTTCAGAACTCTCGTCAATTACTCATCATAAATATGGGGTCATAACCACATGGTCTCTCAATCTCCCCCTTGATGAGTATATTGACAAACACAGAAAAAGCGTAAAGTTGAGTTTGAGAATGAAAGAGAGTCAAACATGGTTCAAAAGAAATCAAAGAAGCTTATGACCATGTCAACAAAAGGAACACTAGAGCAACAACAGAAAGAGCAAATTGTTCTCCAAAGCTCCAGAAAGTTCCCAAATGGTTTTTTCTCTGCTATTCTCCCCCTTTTGGCAATAAAATCAGCAAGGCACAAGGAAGAGAACCAATCATGAGAATGGATGGAATGACTGAATTTTATTCAATCTAAGCACTTAGGGCCATGAAGATTATCCAAAATGACCGTGGAGTATTACATCAAGTCATAACCAATAAGAATGCTAACAAGATCATGACAAAACATGTATACTCAAGCTAAGCCAAAACATGTATACTTTGCTTTGTAAAGGCCTTGTTATGATTACTCAGTCGCACGCCTACGGAAGCGTGTATTGCTCGACATCATGAGTTAATCATATCATGTGAGTAAAGTTGTACAACCTCTACAGGGTGTATAAACTATCTTGGATAGCTGTGCCTATGGTCATGAGTAAGCTAAGTAAAGTTTTTCATAGATTAGACTTTATTTTTCAAAATGGTTTATGAAAAAGCTTAAGGATGGATGGAATCCATAAGAGATTAAAAAGCGTATGGATGGATGGAATCCATATGAGATCTTTTGGGAAAGATGGTCCGGGTGGGATGCCCGTGGTTAGGTTATTGTGGGAGATGGACCTACACTAACAGTATTAATTTCATTTACAATTATTGTCTTTACTTACTATATTAAATTCAACAATTTCTAATCTATTTACTATATTTCCTTAAATGTTGTTTTACGCTCAAATAACCCTATATGCCTTCCTTTGCTGCCTTTGTCATTATATTGCATTCTCCTTTGCGACTTGAAGAGTATAAGTTTGTACTCACTTTGCTATCTCATCTCAGAGGAGGACAGTTTTGACTACGATGAGGACTTGGACGAGTAGGCAACATTTTTCTATCGTTTGCCTGTGGGTAGGCTTTGGGCTTTTTCTGCTTCGGTGTTTTTTCTTTTGCTGCTATTATTTAATTTTGGTCTATGGGCCATGGATGTAAACTTTAGCCATCAGGCCCATATTTAGTAAATAAATGTCATTATGGTTGATATTTATCTTTGCTGTCCACTGTGTGCACTAGCTGATCCTGGACTAGTGTGATTTACACAGAGGATCCGAGAGTTGATGCTCCGGGGTCCGACATATTTCCTTCGAGGGATGTGTGCTCTAAAGGGTGGAGTAAAGCCCTAAAGTGAGGTTAATACACCCTTCCATAAGCTCAAAGTGACTATTCTTATACCTAATCGGATACTTCAACATATTAAAAGAGATTGGCCCCTATAACTAATAGTAAAACATCTTTTCCTCAAAGACATTGCTAAATAAGGACAATTACAGAGGCCAACCTTGTTGCTCCTCCAAGTAAAAATCGAATAAGACTAGAAACTTTTTAATAAAGAACCCTTGCCTTTCCCCCTGCAAGATGGAAGGCTGTCAGCAGGACGAGTGAGAGTTAGAGTTGAGACCTCGTCCTTTTCCTCAGGCCCAACCAGAAGAGACCCCAATAGTCATTCCTCAGAGCACAACCCCAGATCAGACACCCCAATTACTGTGCCAGTGTAAGATCAAGGAGGCTGACTAGCGGGGGTGAATAGGCGGTTTTAAAAATTCTTCTTTCAATTAATATCAATTTAAAGACCTATTCTACGTGTTTAAATCAAGTATACAATACGAAAGCTTAAATCTACTTAGTTTAGCATAAATAGCGCCTAGAACAAATAAGTACACCTAAGTGCACCATAAATAGCGCCTAGATCAGATAAGTACACCTAATTGCACCAACACGTTAAGGCTATATCAAGGTTTGCAATTCTAAGATGACAAGCAATCAATTTAATTCTATGTATGTAAATTGTTTGAATATAAATTGAGCACAAAGAAACAAACCACAATTAACATGGTCTTTTTTTACCATGGTGTTCGGAGACTTGCCAGTCTCCCCTAGTCCACGTTGATGTTAGCCCAAATGAATTGGACCGGCTCCACAAATTAAGCCAAAACACCTCAATCTACTAGTTGTAGCTCTTTCCCGCTTCGGGTAGGTGAGCTCCAACTTTCATAACTTTGCCGTGTCTTCTCACAACATTCTTTGAGAAGATACCGTGCACGACGCCTCCAACGCCATCTAGGAGTCGGCCAACTCTAAAAGTAATAAGGAAAACTACCACAGTTATAAAAGCGGTACTTTCATTTTTTGGAACTACCGCAGTTATAAGGGCGGTACTTCCATTTTCGGTTTTTTAGCACAAATGACACTCGGAAAAACGGTCATATCGTTTGACTCCGATGTCAGAATTTAGCGATCTTGGACTCTATAGAAAGGTTATTTAGAGGGCTATACAACCGATCTATTTGCATGATCTCAAACATATTAGATCAATGCACAAATCATAAGACATCCAAAGAGTGACTACCATGGTCTAATATCAAAGGAAATAGCAACAAACAATCTTAGACCAATGCCAAGTGATAATGCATGGTCTCCAACTTTTGCAAAACACATTTGCAAACTTAGATCATGCTACAAGGAGTAGGTACATGGACTCCAACCTTTTGTAAAACATATTTGCAAAGTATAGTCACATGTTACAAGGATTACATGCATAAGTCTCAACTATTTACAAAACACATTCACAAATAATGACCTCATGCCATGAAGAGCAAGAGCAAGCGAGATTGAGCTACCGACACATGATGAGATTCAAGCTAGTAGACAAGACCCCTCTTAATAGTACGGCAAACCTATACTAGCAATCTGGTCTTCCAACCAAATACCAAGACCGGTAAAAGACTAGAAGTACAACCTTAGTCCTAGCTAATTATACCTTTGTCTTGAGCATCCTCTTGAAGTTTGATGACGTACATCTTCACCTCAAGTTCGTTTCATTGTCTTCTCTTGACTTGATCATCAACTCATGATCACCTTCTTCTTGGGATCTTGATCAACTTATGATCCTCTCCTCTTCGGAACTTCCGGGATCCGGTAGTACCGCTCAGGAGTTGCGGTCATACCGCGTTGTGGTAGTTCCGCCGTTCAAACTCTGGTACTACCATTTTCCAGAGAAACAGAAGAGCTTCAAATGAACTCTCTGGAAAAACGTACTGCCAACTAAAGGTCGGTACTTCCGAGTTGCGGTGCTTCCGCACATGCCTCTCGGTCATACCACACTACGCTAGTACTGCCAATTACACACCGGTGCTCACATATTCAAGTTAGACTTTTTGTGGAGTTCAACCTATATATTAGATCTTAGGAATGCAACAACATATAAGAATATAACGTCGAATGTATACCTCCATGATTTTCACCTTTTCATCCAAATGAGACTAAGCAATAACATATTCAACAAAAGAGTTAGTCACACATTTAGACTTGTCATTAATGAGTTAGGATCATATTTAGATTTTTCATTAATCGAGTTAGTCTCATATTTATATTTGTTAATAATCACCAAAACCAATCTAATTGGAGCTTGAATTTACAGCCAGGCACCAATCGTCCAACCCAGCCAGTGCCGTTGACCCACTGGGAGTCATGGAAGAAGTCCTCAGATTCTTAGAAAACCCCCAAAAAAATCCCAAGATAACCAAAACTGCTTTTTGGAAGCACTTCTAACCAGAGTGACATCATCTCACCCACAACCTCCCCATGGAGTTAGCTTGGGGACTTCCTACATACTCGTCCACCTACTTTTGCTAAAGCAACTGATCCCTTAGATGCTAGTGACTGGTTGATAGATCTTATGGTTGTTTCCAACCACTCTTTTGTTTAGACATGTGCTAGATCTCAAGGCTTATGCGACTAATCCAAGCTAGAAGCTTAAGAAGATAGTCTTGGTCATCCAAAACTCCCCTTGAGTTCATGCCTAGTGCAATGGCAAGCAGTCTCATGATAAAGAATTGGTGAGATCAGTTCTTTCGCACAAAAGAGATCTTTTTGCTTTCTTAAAAGGTTGTACTAACTCATGCTACATCAAGGAACTAACATAGCTCAATCTAAAGCTCAATATAGATTTAAGATTCAACTCAGTCTATTCGACATGGCATGAATCATAAAAGGATAACTAAAGAGAGACTAGTCTCAAGAGCTAACATGACATGAATTAGTTCAAGTTGAGCATTTTAAGCAACCTATCATGGCAAAGACTAAACTACACATATAACGTCATGATAAATCTAGCAAATAAGCACAGATCATGGCAAGATGTAATTCATTGTAAACATGTCATAAATGGATAATAATCAAGGCTCCATGTAGTTATATTACAATGCAAGAATGCTAAAAATGCAGGAAAATCCAGCTCCCCCTCAACATGTGTTGCAACTTTAGTTCAAGTTGAGTTATGTCAATATTAAGATCTAGAAGTTCCCAAATGAACTTCCCCTGAACCAAAGCAATAAAATCGAGAAGCTGACAAGAAAAACAGAAAAGGTAGTCCTTAAAGCATAGACAAGATATAGAGGATACTATGTCTCAGACTGACTCTCATCTACCCCATATGACTCTAGGACTATCAACTGATCAACTAACACACTAAGGAGCAAACACGTGCCCTGTCTACCCAAGGGTGGCCCAACCCTTGTTAGAACCTATAAGAAGTGAGTGAGTTCAACCTAGTGAGAAGAGAAACAACTAATAAGCAGCATCGTAGAATCACAAGATGAGAGAAAGAAGTCTAAGCAACTAGACAAGAGAATCACTCTAATCTATGCTAGAAGGACTAACCCCAATGCACCCATATGCAATGCAACAGAAAGGAGTAATAACATAATAAACAAGATATATCAATGAAGCACAAAACTCCCCCTCACAACAGTCCATAAGGACAAACCACCCCAAGCACTCCCCGCAAGGCTGAAAACCTAGAGCTATCCAACGGCTTGGTAAAGATATCAGCCAACTGGTGGTAACTCTCCACAAACTGGAGCACTATGTCACCCTTCTCCACATGGCCTCGAAGGAAGTGATATCGAATATCAATGTGCTTGGTCCGAGAATGTTGCACTGGGTTCTTAGCAATGTTAATCGCAGAAGTGTTATCACAAAAGAGTGGAACACTGTCGATAACTAACCCAAAGTCTTGCAGAGTCGAGACCATCCAAAGCACCTGGCTGCAGCAACTGGCGTGTAACACCCCGCCCATCCTCTAGGCCAGAATGCTACCACCACTGCATACTCATACCATTTTATCAACATTAGAAGAATTTAAGCCAAAACTAGATTTACTTATATTGCTGCGAACACATACAACATAGGTTTAGTTTCGTTTGGTTCTCACTCTAGCATACTAGTAGAGACTATAATAAGTCGATAAAAGGGTAGTTCAAAGAGTGTTGCTGGTTCGTGCATATTGTTCATGTGCTACTCCCACCCGTGTATGTCGTCCTCAACGGTCACCTATAAACGACAAATAAATCAAGGGTGAGTCCAAAGACTCAACAAGTACATAATAGAACAATAGACACTACCCACATAAGTAAGCATTTAAACATAATCCACATATACCACCATGTCTGTATCATCATCCTCATAGCCAAACATTGCTATGCCATCAATGCAATGCATCATTACTCTACATGCTCCTTTGCTCATCACTTTGCAAGTACCGGTACTGCCGAGTGAACACCCGTCGATGTTCACCCATCGTGGGCCCGCCCTCATAGGCACGGGACCCCTCCACTCCCGTGGAGGCCTACCGAAGTAGGTCTTACTCAAGAGCACTCCGGATTAGTCCGCTAGCTTTACTCATAGCTAGGGGCTTTCTCACCGCCCTCACTCTTGAATGCTCCTCATGCAAATGCATATGCCCATGATCATAATCATGCTCACCATTAACATTATTAGCAGATAAGCATCATTGCCTACCTCACCCCATTATCATTGCCATCACTTACCATGCAACCTTATGTCATGAAAGCATCACATTTCCACATAGATATCATGTAATCAACGCATTTCCACATAAATGTTATCATAACAGGTAAACATCGCATATTCATAAATCTTGGTCTACCGCTCTACCATGTACTTGCCTGTTAACCAAGCGGAGCGAAGCGACGTGGGGACGACGTCAACTCAAGACCTCCACCTGGGCAAGAATTAATCTGACTCAATACTTCAGAACGAAACCAGATATTAAACAGGCGTCGATGGCCCTACACGTATATCCTGAGCCTCGCGTAGAAACGCACGGGTTTCAGGGATCTGTTGCGCAGGCCCCCAGAAACCCTTTTTCTTTCTTTCTTTCTTTTTTTTCCTCCTCTTTTCTTTTCTCTTCTCTCTTCCTTTTCTTTTTTTCCTTTCCTTCTTTTCCTACCCGGCCCCGCTCACTCCCCTTTTTTTTCGGCCGAAGGCCTTATTCTCTCCTCCCACGCCATCTCTCTTTCTCTCCACTCCATCCGGCCGAATGGCCTCCTCCCCCTCTTCCACTCCGCCCGGGGCGGCGCGGCGGTGCGCGGGCGGCTCGGCTCGCCGGCCTCGGCCTCACCGCCGCCGGCCTCCCTCCTGCTCGTCGCCCCTCCACTCTTCTCGAATCTGGCCGGCCAAGCCCAGATCCGCCGCTCCCTACTGCGCGTGCGCGGCGGTGGGACGACGCCGCTCGGTCGGCACGGCCGGCGGCCACCGCCTCGGCTCCGGCCCTGGCCTCCTACGGCCCCGCCCTCCGACGCCTGCGCCACCACCCGTCACCGACCACCGTCGCCCCCACTGGTGCCGTCGGTCACCGAAGCGGCGCCGGCGTCCTGCAGCCCGCTTCCGCTCAGGGCAGTGCACCTCCCTCCCTCCTTTCTACCTGGTTGTGCTTGTGAGACTGTGTTGGAAAAACATGGGGGATGGGCAACCTACTTGTTTTGCGGGTCTGGCAACGACAGCGATTATGGGCGATGTCCTTTGGATGCTACTGACGGCGTCGCCTGAGCTCTCTCCTCCTCCTGGCCCTTCACCTTCCTACCCTCCTCCTTCTTGCTCTCTCTGCCTCTTCCCTTCCTCTCGGCTGGGCAGGAGAAATGGTGTTGCACGGCTTTTGTTGTTGAGGCAGAAAGGTGGAGCAGGAAAAGATGGCTGTGTTGTCTTGTCTACTTAAGAGGCATGGCTATCCCTCTCACTGCGAAATGTCGTTTCTACCCCTCCCTTTTTGCCTTGGCTGGCTATGGCCCTAAGGGCTTTTTGGTCCAACACTAGCCCTATACTATTTTGTGCCCTTCTACTGCGGCAGGTAAACCGGTAACAGGTAAGAGTAGAGTTTCCTGCCGAATGACGACAACCCACAATGTGAGACGGTGCCGACCGGCCCTGGACGGTCAGGGAACCTCTGAGAGAGCTACTTTCATGCGGCTTTCTAGACGGTGCCGACCTTCCTGGGTGGTATGGGAACCTCTTCAAGCGTTGCTTATTTGGTGTTTTAAAAGCCGATGGGTCTGACGGCAAAACCGTCTCTCTCTTTCCTCAATTCTCCCTTTTGAAATTTAGTGGCATTACATGGCGGCACAACGTACTCGGCCTCTGCGGTGGACTGTGCAACACCGGACTGCTTCCTAGAAGACCACGAAACAAGAGAAGTGCCAATGAATTAGCAGGTGTCAGAAGTGCTCTTCCTATCTGTCTTACATCCAGCAAAGTCTGCATCCGAATAGGCTCTCAAGGAAAGACAGGACGAGGAAGAGTACCAGATACCATAGTCAATGGTAGCTAGAAGGTACCAAAGGATGTACTTCACCGCCTGGCGGTGAGATACACGAAGAGAAGCCTGAAAACGAGCACACAGACACACGGAGAAATGTATGTCCGGCCTCGAGGCAGTGAGGTACAAGAGGGAGCCAATCATGCTGCGATACTCCTTCTGATCAATTGGCTCGCCGTCCTCATCTGGGTCAAGAGAAGCTGTGGACGCCATGGGAGTTGACACGGGCTTACCATAACTCATGTCAAAGCGTCTCAGGAGGTCACGAGTGTACTTGCCCTGATGCAAGAAGGTACCCTCCCGAGTCTGCTTGATTTGGAAGCCAAGGAAAAAGGTCAACTCGCCCATCATACTCATCTCAAACTCGGTGCTCATGACATCCGAGAATTGTGAAACAAGAGTATGAGAAGAGTCGCCAAAGATGATGTCATCCACATAAATCTGGACGAGTAGTAGATCAGTGCCACGCCTACGAATGAACAAGGTCTTATCTACCTTACCCATCTCAAAACCATGACTCAACAGATAGGACATAAGCCTCTCATACCAAGCTCTAGGGGCCTGCTTAAGTCCATACAAGGCTTTGGAAAGCTTGTAGACATGGTTAGGGTATTTGGGGTTCTCGAAATCTGGAGGCTGTCTGACATAGACCTCTTTCTCAATGAACCCATTGAGGAAGGCACTCTTGACGTCCATCTGGTAAAGCTTGAAACCCTTAGAAGCTGCGAAAGCAAGCAGGATTCTAATGGCCTCAAGTCTAGCTACTGGGGCAAAGGTCTCCTCAAAATCTAGACCCTCAACCTGGGAGAAGTCCTGAGCTACCACTCTAGCCTTGTTCCGAATGACAACCCCATCCTCACTCTGCTTGTTCTTGAACACCCACTTAGTCCCAATAATATTGTGACCTTGAGGGGGCTCAACAAGCGACCAGACCTTGTTTCTCTCGAAATTCTCTAACTCCTCATGCATGGCATTGACCCAAGACACATCAGATAGAGCATGACTAACATCTTTTGGCTCGAATGCGGCAACAAAAGCAGAATAGAGACAGAAATGTGACATGCCAGACTTTGAGTGTGTGACTCGCTCAAAGAGGTCTCCAATCATCTGCTCGGAAGGATGATCTTTCTGGATATGTCGGGGAGGTCCTGGATGAGAAGAGAAAGTGGCCTCTACCTCGTGAGCTGACAAGGTAGGAACAGAGCCACTAGCTCCAGAGGAAGCAGAAGGCATGGGCTGATCGCCTAGAGGTGCAGTGGAGGAAGGCACCTCAAGGGGAGGATGAGGAATTGGATCGGGTAGACAACCCTCATCTCCATCATCCTCATCATCCACAAAAATGGGCTCGGACTACTCTAATGAACCTGAGATATCGGGCCTAGTCCCCGGACTGGCCTCGTCGAAGGTCACCTCACAGGTCTCTACCAACTTGCTAGACTCGCAGTTCCAGACTCTATACGCCCGCGAGGAAGCCGAGTAACCTAGAAAGATACCATCACAAGAACATGACTCGAACTTATCTTGGTTCCCAGACTTCAGAATGAAACACTTGCAACCAAATACACGAAAGTGCGAGACACTGGGCTTTCGCCCATATATCAACTCATAAGAAGTGCGATGCAAGTGTGCCCGAAGAAAGACTCTGTTCGAAATATGGCACGCGGTCACTATAGCCTCAGCCCAAAACTTCCTAGGTATAGAATACTCATCAAGCATCGTCCTGGCCATCTTGACCAAGGTACGGTACTTCCTCTCCACGACGCCATTTTGCTGTGGGACGTGCGGAGAAGAGAACTGGTGCTCTACACCTGTCTCATCGCAAAACCTCTCAAAGTAGGAATTCTTAAACTCCGTGCCATTATCACTGCGGATCACTCGTAAGGCACCCGGGAGCTCAACAGAAAGCCTACTGAAAAGATCTCAAAAATGTGTAAACGTCTCATCCTTCGAGGCTAAGAAAAACACCCAAGAGAACCTCGAGAAGTCATCGACCACGAAAAGAACATACCACTTCCCTCCTGCTGACTGCACTCGAGCTGGTCCAACTGTGTCCATGTGGAGCAGCTGTCCCGGTGCATCGGTCATGGTCACTGTGACTGGAGGATGAGAAGCGGCAACCATCTTGCCGTGCCGGCAAGGAGCGCAAACAATATCTTTGACCATCTTGAGTTTCGGCGGACCACGAATGAGATCATGGCCGCTAACTCGAGTCAAATGGTCAAATCCAACATAACCAAGTCTCCTATGCCAGAAGGTAAGGTCACGGGACTCAGATGCAACTAAACACCGGAGAGGATCACCAGAAGACTCAGAAAAATCAGCACGAAAGATCCTCCCATAACGAGAAATCCCGCAAACCAGACTACCCGAAGAATAAAGAATTTTGCTAGTGTTTTTCTTAAAGCTCATCTCAAAACTGTCATCGGTAAGCTGAGAAACAGAAAGCAAATTATACTGCAGCTTACTAACCAAGGCAACATCTTTCAAAATAAAGGACTCATTAACGCGCACTGTACCTTTGGCGATTACACGTCCAGATGAAGCATCTCCGAAGGTGATAGTCTCATCACCTGGAGCACGGGCTAGGGAAGAGAACCAACGAGAGTCTCCGATCATGTGTCGTGAACACCTGGAATCTACGAGCCACACCTCTTCCTTCCGTGCCCGGCGAACCTGAGTCAAACAGAGAGTAAAGGCTCAGTACTGAGATAAATCAAGAGTGATTTTGGCACCCAATATTGAGTAACACGTCGAGCAGCAGAAGTAGTTAAACACGACTGACCTCTAACTACCCTACGCTCTTTGTCGCTCAAAGAAGCAGAAGGTCTGTGAGCAGACCTGAAGTTGTTGCTGGGTCCGACTGCTATGGGAGAGCGAGTCGGAGCACCGGCAACATGCTGATCACGCCGCGGGTAGCCATCTCGACGGGGAAAATGAGATCCACCCTCAGAACGGTGGAAGTCATAAACAGAGGCATATCGAGGACGAAAACCAGAAAACTCAGAAAATCCAAGTCCTTGATGCTGCCCAAACCCATCAACAGAAGCAAGCCTAGACCTCGTGTTGGTATTAGATGCACTCAAGGTCTGGGGCTGACCCTGAATACACCTAAGAGCCTCAACACGTTCTCTACGCGTGATCTTGGCGCGCCTGAAGCATCGCTCGATCAAGTGTCCATCCTTCTGACAGAAGGTGCAATGATACTTCACCTTCTGAGAGGTAGAAGTAGCATGATGAGGCTTCACCTTCTGAGAAGCCGAAGCGGCAGGAGGAATCACCTTGCTGTCAGAAATCCCTTGGACAAAGCCTGCTGACTTGAATTGAACTTTCTCAGTACTGGGCTCAATCTCGATCACTCCTGCTGCTAATGGTCTAAGAATAGCAGGTGGATGCTTCCTCATGTCCTCATAAAAATTATATCCTAGAACCTGATTAAATTTGCAAATCTTAGATTGGTCTAGAATAAGATTTAGCTTCTTCTTGTCTCCTACAAATCTCTTGAGAGTGTTCATAAGGTACTGACACTCTCGAAAGAGAGAGAGAGGTGCAAGAAGAGCCGGGGGAAGAAGAGATAGAAGCAGAAGAGTGAATGGCTTGTGCACGCACATCCGACTCAGAAGGGACAGTCCTACTGCTAGCCTTTTGGTTCACGTTGCTAAGCGTCTCCACCTTACCCTTGGGTTTCTCCCCCACACCAGCACACACATCACAGCAAGATTGTGGCTTCTCTAGTAAATCCTTAGTTAGCTTCACACATTTTTCTTCCAATGTAATCAAGTCAGATTTTAGTTTATCATAATTTTTGCATGGTGAGTTAACAGGGTCCTTAGAACCATACTGAGCCATTTTCTTATTATAGTCAATCATTTCTTGAAACTGTTTTGAGACAGATTCAAGTTCAGCAGTTAATTTAGGACAGTTCAAACATGAAACAATAGGCTCAAGTAATGAAGCTTGCAATTCAGTAATTTTGTGATCTGCTCTTTTTAGGTTCATCCTCAAATTATTGCAATTTTCACAAGTCTCGGGCAGATCAAGAAGCATGGTACAAAGACCTCTAAAAGCATTGTCCTTATCCTCACATGAGGTGCAGGATGTAGTCTCAACAACAGGGGATGAAAGAGTAACTACCCTGCTCATCTCTAGTTCAGCAAGTAGACTAACATTCTCCACCTTAACCATATCTAACTCAGAGGACACACTATCATGCAAGGTCCTTAGCTTTTCCATGTCATCAAGCAAAGAAGTGCATACATCACAATCGTCACGGGAGGGAGCAGATCTAAGTGAAGTAAGCTCCCGTGACAAGCTTTCTACTTCCTTCTCCAACTCGCTAACCCTAGCTCTAGATCTAGCATGGAATTTTCCTAGCTTAAGAAAAGCATCATTAAGCTGGTCGTAGGAAGGGTATACCTCATCGGAGTCGGAACAGAGCTCGCTGTCGCTGATCTCGCCCTCAAGGGCCATGAAGCACATGCCGGAGAAGTCGTCGCCGCCCTTGGGGTCTTGTCCGTCTGTCCCATCGTCGTCGCTCCACCCCTCCACCTCGCTGAGGTTGAGGTCGTCGAAGGCGGTGAGGACGTGGTAGAAGAGCCTCTTGGCTTTGCCAAGGTCACGGAACTTCTTCTTGCCTTGGGCATGAGCTGAGGGCTTCTTGCTGCGGTTCTTGTCGATGTAGTCATTCTTGCTCACACCGCCGTAGTCGCCCTTGCTCTTCCCCAGCTTGGGGGCAATTTGCCCGAATGTGGTTGGGGCCACCACACTCGAAGCAAATGATCGGGCCACTCCTCTTTCGATCTCTCACCCTCTTGTATGCGTGGGAAAACTTTCGGGCTAGAAGAGCTAACTGATCCTCTGGTAGCTGCTCTAACTGATCATCAGTTACATCACAGAGAGCAGCTAGAGAGAATCCACAAATCGACTCAGAGGAAGATCCAGAAATCAGACTAGGATCGGTGACTAAGGCCATCGACTGCGACTTCGACCTACGAGAGACTGTCAATCTCGTGAGTCTTGAGGCGTGAGTACAATGCGTCAAGAGTTAGGGTCGAGAGGTCGGTCGTGTCTTTAATCGTGGTCACCTTCATCTCCCAAATGCGCAAATCGAGAGCAGACAGTATCTGTCGAGCATTGTCCGAGTCGGGGTATGTGGGACCGACCGCTCGGAGGTTTCTCAGAATCTTGTGAAAATGTGCAAAGCACTCATCGAGGGACTCACCAGTGAGCATTTCAAACTTGTTGTAATCTCGCTTGAACTGGTCCTGTCGAACCGTCTTGATCTGGGTGGTGCCCCCATGGTATGCATCGAGGGTCTCCCAGATGTCGAAGGCCGACGTCAGATGAGAGATGCGAACGAACTCGCTTCTGCTCAGACCCTGAATTATGATGTTCCTCGCCTTAGCGTTCGCCTCAACAGTAAGCATATTTCCAGCGTTGATGTTCTCATGGCAGGAACAACATATCGCACCTTGACCTTGCGCCAGATGGTGTAGCCCTGAGCCTGGATGTAGGTCTCCATCCGGCTCTTCCAGAAGGGATAGTCGATCCCATCGAAGATCGGGGGCTTGGTCGGGTACTTATCTGTCGCCATGGCTCTAAAGACCGGTTAAGATCTATGAGCAAGAGCTAACCGGCTCTGATACCAATTGTTGGATCGCAATCGGCGACAGAGGGGGGTGAATGTCGACTTTAAAAAACAACCCCTCAAAAGTACCACTTAGGAGCTCTTCTTCGAAAGCTATGTGAAGCAATGAAGAAGTCAAGCTTTCTGTAACCTCAAGCCAAAAGAGAAGGAAAACAAGCCAGAAGAATTGCAGCAATGCATGCAGCAGAAAATCCCAAAAAAATAGCAGCTCCCAGAACAGAAAACCGGTCTGACTGCCTTATCTGGACCGGTCTGACCGCCCGGGGTAGGTCGGTCTGGCCGCCAGGAGCGGTCTTACCGCCGGCTGTCAGCCGGTCCGACCGCCTTTTTGGAACCAGTCTGACCGGGCCCTTTTTCGGCAAAACACAGGGAGCAGAAAACAGATCAACCTAAACCCGAAAATATGTAGATCTTCAAAAAACAGGCAAAAAGATGAAAATTGTTTTTCCTTTTCAGACCAATTGATCAAAGCCTTAGACTAAATAGCATGGAGACTAGAGAGATCAAAGAAATCCATAACAAGAGAAAGAATCAAGGATTCTTACTGGAATCTGAAAATAGAGTTGGGAATAAGAAAAATTCCAGATTACTCATTACTCTCAAATCCTTTGCACATGAGCTTTTGTAATCTACTTAGCAATCATCTCAGGACTTGTGAGCTCGAATCTCAAGCCAACTCCCAAAGGGAAATCACAAGAGTTCATCTTCCCCTGACTCAAAACCCTAATTTTCAGCAAACAGAGGAATTTGATGAAAATGGAATCTTTGATTTTCCTGTTATGCTCTTGGGAGTTTGTTTGATCAAATGATCTTGAGGCATCATTCCATCATAGAGCAATCCATTTTACACCTTCTGGGCAAGAGACAACTTCAAATCACAAAAACACAGAAATCAACAGAGCAAAGACACGAAGAAGAAAACAGGAGAACAGGAGCAACTCAAATCAAATCGATACATCTCCATGAATGATTGAGTACAGAGGAAGGATTACAAGAGTATCAACTAATCTCCATTCCTACAGCCCCATACATGATTAGAGAAAACAAGAACTCACCCCATCACAAACTCACGCAGGAGAGACAAGAGCTAAACAACCTACTGCTCCATCTCACCAACCCTCACCAACTAAAGAAAAGAGATGCAAAGCAAAACAACCTCCAAAAGCCCTTTTCCCTCACACAAGGATGCCAACAACCAGGAGACATGCACCTATTTATATCCTTGCTTAATGGGTTCACCACATGCTTTGCCCATTAAGCTTTACTCTTTACCCACTAACTCTAGTGCTTTGTCCACAATCCTCCTTTCTTGCCGCTCAAGCCTCGCAACCACCTCGAGTCCGTGTCGTCTTCGGCACACCTCGACCGCTTTGACCTCGACACCGCCTGCGTCTAGTCCGGTCATCCCGTCTCTCGCCACGACTCCGCCTCGACGTCCTGCAGCCATCACAGACAAGAAATACATTACATAGCACCGCTCAACACAAGTAATCACAATTAGCATCAATTAATCATATTCAAGCATAAAATGGCCCAAAAGCTCAAACGGGAAGAAGAATACGCCTCAAGTCCGATTAACCAAACCCGACTGAGCCAAATGCCGACATGGCACGAAATGCACAATCCAAACTCAATCTTTTCAGAACTCTCGTCAATTACTCATCACAAATATGGGGTCATAACCACATGGTTTCTCAATCTCCCCCTTGATGAGTATATTGACAAACACAGAAAAAGCGTAAAGTTGAGTTTGAGAATGAAAGAGAGTCAAACATGGTTCAAAAGAAATCAAAGAAGCTTATGACCATGTCAACAAAAGGAACACTAGAGCAACAACAAAAAGAGCAAATTGTTCTCCAAAGCTCCAGAAAGTTCCCAAATGGCTTTTTCTCCGCTATTCTCCCCCTTTTGGCAATAAAATCATCAAGGCACAAGGAAGAGAACCAATCATGAGAATGGATGGAATGGCTGAATTTTATTCAATCTAAGCACTTAGAGTCATGAAGATTATTCAAAATGACCGTGGAGTATTACATCAAGCCATAACCAATAAGAATGCTAACAAGATCATGACAAAACATGTATACTCAAGCTAAGCCAAAACATGTATACTTTGCTTTGTAAAGGCATTGTTATGATTACTCAGTCGCACGCCTACGGAAGCGTGTAGTGCTCGACATCATGAGTTAATCATATCATGTGAGTAAAGTTGTACAACCTCTACAGGGTGTATAAACTATCTTGGATAGCAGTGCCTATGGTCATGAGTAAGCTAAGTAAAGTTTTTCATAGATTAGACTTTATTTTTCAAAATGGTTTATGAAAAAGCTTAAGGATGGATGGAATCCATAAGAGATTAAAAAGCGTATGGATGGATGGAATCCATAAGACATTAAAAAGCGTATGGATGGATGGAATCCATATGAGATCTTTTGGAAAAGATGGTCCGGGTGGGATGCCCGTGGTTAGGTTAGTGTGGGAGATGGACCTACAGTAACAGTATTAATTTCATTTACAATTATTGTCTTTACTTACTATATTAAATTCAATAATTTCTAATCTGTTTACTATATTTCCTTAAATGTTGTTTTACGCTCAAATAACCCTATATGCCTTCCTTTGCTGCCTTTGTCATTATATTGCATTCTCCTTTGCGACTTGAAGAGTATAAGTTTGTACTCACTTTGCTATCTCATCTCAGAGGAGGACATTTTTTACAACGATGAGGACTTGGATGAGTAGGCAACGTTTTTCTATCGTTTGCCTGTGGGTAGGCTTTGGGCTTTTTCTGCTTCGGTGTTTTTTCTTTTACTACTATTATTTAATTTTGGTCTATGGGCCGTGGATGTAAACTTTAGCCATCAGGCCCATATTTAGTAAATAAATGTCATTATGGTTGATATTTATCTTTGTTGTCCACTGTGTGCACTAGCTGATCCTGGACTAGTGTGATTTACACAGAGGATCCGAGAGTTGATGCTCCGGGGTCCGACATATTTCCTTCGAGGGATGTGTGCTCTAAAGGGTGGAGTAAAGCCCTAAAGTGAGGTTAATACACCCTTCCATAAGCTCAAAGTGACTATTCTTATACCTAATCGGATACTTCAACATATTAAAAGAGATTGGCCCCTATAAATAATAGTAAAACATCTTTTCCTCAAAGACATTGCTAAATAAGGACAATTACAGAGGCCAACCTTGTTGCTCCTCCAAGTAAAAATTGAATAAGACTAGAAAATTTTTAATAAAGAACCCTTGCCTTTCCCCCTGCAAGATGGAAGGCTGTCAGCAGGACGAGTGAGAGTTAGGGTTGAGACCTGGTCCTTTTCCTCAGGCCCAACCAGAAGAGACGCCAATAGTCATTCCTCAGAGAACAACCCCAGATCAGACACCCCAATTACTGTGCCAGTGTAAGATCAAGGGGGCTGACTAGCGGGGGTGAATAGGCGGTTTTAAAAATTCTTCTTTCAATTAATATCAATTTAAAGACCTATTATACGTGTTTAAATCAAGTATACAATACGAAAGCTTAAATCTACTTAGTTTAGCATAAATAGCGCCTAGAACAAATAAGTACACCTAAGTGCACCATAAATAGCGCCTAGATCAAATAAGTACACCTAATTGCACCAACACGTTAAGGCTATATCAAGGTTTGCAATTCTAAGATGACAAGCAATCAATTTAATTCTATGTATGTAAATTGTTTGAATATAAATTGGGCACAAAGAAACAAACCACAATTAACATGGTCTCTTTTTACCATGGTGTTCGGAGACTTGCCGGTCTCCCCTAGTCCACGTTGATGTTAGCCCAAATGAATTGGACCGGCTCGACAAATTAAGCCAAAACACCTCAATCTACTAGTTGTAGCTCTTTCCCGCTTCGGGTAGGTGAGCTCCAACTTTCATAACTTTGCCGTGTCTTCTCACAACATTCTTTGAGAAGATACCGTGCACGACGCCTCCAACGCCATCTAGGAATCGGCAAACTCTAAGAGTAATAAGGAAAACTACCATAGTTATAAAAGCGGTACTTTCGTTTTTTGGAACTACCGCAGTTATAAGGGCGGTACTTCCATTTTCAGTTTTTTTAGCACAAATGACACTCGGAAAACCAGTCGTATCTTTTGACTCCGATGTCAGAATTTAGCAATCTTGGACTCTATAGAAAGGTTATTTAGAGGGCTATACAACCGATCTATTTGCATGATCTCAAACATATTAGATCAATGCACAAATCATAAGACATCCAAAGAGTCACTACCATGGTCTAATATCAAAGGAAATAGCAACAAACAGGGGCGGAGGCACATGGGCCGGAGGGGGTTCCCAGGAACCCGGTTCCGAAACAAAATTTAGTTATTACTAGTAAATATTCACCCTTTGTGCACCCCCTTGGTGCAATATGGTGTACCCCTAGCTCAAAAAACACCCTCACTCGCCCTGTCCAGCCCATTCATTTTGAAGTGGTGCACCCCCTCCATTTTGCTCTAGCTCCGCCACTGGCAACAAACAATCTTAGACCATGCCAAGTGATAATGCATGATCTCCAACTTTTGCAAAACATATTTGCAAACTTAGAACATGCTACAAGGAGTAGGTACATGGACTCCAAACTTTTGCAAAATATATTTGCAAAGTATAGTCACATGTTACAAGGATTACATGCATAAGTCTCAACTATTTGCAAAACACATTCACAAATAATGGCGTCATGCCATGAATAGCAAGAGCAAGCGAGATTGAGCTACCGACACATGATGAGATTCAAGCTACTAGACAAGACCCCTCTTAATAGTACGGCAAACCTATACTTGCAATCTGGTCTTCCAACCAAATACCAAGACCGGTAAAAGACTAAAAGTACAACCTTAGTCCTAGCTAATTATACCTTTGTCTTGAGCATCCTCTTGAAGTTTGATGACGTACATCTTCACCTCAAGTTCGTTTCATTGTCTTCTCTTGACTTGATCATCAACTCATGATCACCTTCTTCTTGGGATCTTGATCAACTTATGATCCTCTCCTCTTCGGAACTTCCGGGATCCGGTAGTACCGCTCAGGAGTTGCGGTCATACCGCGTTGTGGTAGTTCCACCGTTCAAACTCTGGTACTACCATTTTTCAGAGAAATAGAAGAGCTTCAAATGAACTCTCTGGAAAAACGTACTGCCAACTAAAGGTCGGTACTTCCGAGTTGCGGTGCTACCGCACATGCCTCTCGGTCATACCACACTACGCTAGTACTGCCAATTACACACCGGTGCTCACATATTCAAGTTAGACTTTTTGTGGAGTTCAACCTATATATTAGATCTTAGGAATGCAACAACATATAAGAATATAACATCGAATGCATACCTCCATGATTTTCACCTTTTCATCCAAATGAGACTAAGCAATAACATATTCAACAAAAGAGTTAGTCACACATTTAGACTTGTCATTAATGAGTTAGGATCATATTTAGATTTTTCATTAATCGAGTTAGTCTCATATTTATATTTGTTAATAATCACCAAAACCAATCTAATTGGAGCTTGAACTTACAGCCAGGCACTAATCGTCCAACCCAGCCAGTGTCGTTGACCCACTGGGAGTCATGGAAGAAGTCCTCAGATTCTTAGAAAACCCCAAAAAAGAATCCCAAGATAACCAAAACTGCTTTTTGGAAGCACTTCTAACTAGAGTGACATCATCTCACCCACAACCTCCCCATGGAGTTAGCTTGGGGACTTCCTACATACTCGTCCACCTACTTTTGCTAAAGCAACTGATCCCTTAGATGCTAGTGACTGGTTGATAGAGATAAGTAAGAATCTAGACACAATAGGTTGCTCTGATGAAGAAAAACCTCACTATGCTGCCCATTAGTTGACTAGACTTGCAGCCACGTGGTTGCTCAATTATAATCGTAATCATGTGAGTGAGCAACCTATTACCTGAGAGGAATTCCAGAAGAGGTTTAGAGAGACCCATGTGCCCACAGGGAGGGTGGAGTTGAAGAAAAGAGAGTTTAGAACCTTGACCCAAGGAAGCAAGAAAATGATAGATTATCTCAGCCAGTTCAATGAACTCTCTCGTTATGCAACAACAGATGTAGACACTAATGTGAAGAAAATAGACAGGTTCATGGCAGGCATGCATCCCTACCTTAAGATGCTTTTGTCCATCCACAAAATCACTGAATTCTAGGACCTAGTCAACCGGGCCATTATACTAGAGAGTGAGCATTCCAACCACACAGAAGAAAGGAGGAAGAGAGCAAAAGTAGACCGCCACCACACTCCTACTTTTAAGCCTCGTCCACCAATGCAACCATCCAATCAACTAAGATATGGGCCTCCAAAACCTAGAGCATACAACCACACTTTCCAGAGGCCAACTACTCCATAGAGGCTAATACGATCAGCCATCAGGTGTGCAAAGTGCAGATTGGGCCACTTAACCAAAGACTGCCTGAAAGTTATAGATGCTTGCTTTAACTGTGGGAAGCTAAGCCACCGTAAGATTGATTGCCCTTACCCTCAGTGACATATGGGACAAGCAATACAACCCACCAATGTGCCACACTGGCCAGCTCCAACTTCATACCAGAACATCTGCCTAAACCCAACCAGAAATAATCAGATCATCTTAGCAGGAGCTGGAAAGGGAGGACCAGCCAGGCTCACTTATGTGACTGCTGAACAAGTTGGAGAAGCCACTGATGTCATCATTGGTAAATTTCTATTACCACCATCTATGGGTACTGTGTTATTTGATCCAGGGCGACTCATTCATTCATTTCCTGTAGATTTGTAGTAGAAAACAACTTCACCTCGGAACCCCTAGATAAGTCGATGATTGTTAGCATGCTTGTTGACATGATAGAGGTTTCATCCATAAAGAGGGGACAAGTTATTATTATCCACAACACAAAATTTCTGGCCAACCTCTACGTGATAGATTTAAGTGGTCTAGAGGTAATTCTGGGTATAGACTAATTATCCGCCCACAGGGTAAATATAGATTGTGAATCAAAGAGTGCCTCTATTCGAAAGCCAGACAGAACCAAACTAACCTACCTAGGAGCTAGAACTCGACCAAACTATCCTTCCCTAGCCTAGCCAGTATCCAACGGAAGAAAGTGAAGGATATACCGATAGTATGAGAGTTTCCAGATGTCTTTCCTAAGGAGTTACCAGGAATGCCCCTGATAGAGAAGTAGTGCTTGCCATCAATCTTCTTCCTGGTACTGCACCCATTTCTAAAAGACCATACAGGATGAATGCACGTGAGTTAGTGGAACTAAAGAAGCAATTACATGACCTTGAAGCCAAAGGATTCATCAGAGATAGTATGTCACCATGGGGAGCCCTGGTGCCTTTTGCAGAAAAGAAATATGTAGGACTGAGATTATGCACGGACTACCAGGAGCTTAACAATGTCACTATCAAGAATAAATACTCGTTGCCCAGAATAGACAACCTATTTGATCAACATAAGGGAGCAAGGGTATTCTCAAGATTTAAGATCAGGTAACCATCAGATCAAATTCAACCACATAGATATTTAAAAGACAACCTTGTCTCTAGATATGGGCATAATGAGTACATCGTAGTTCCATTCAGGTTAACCAACTCCCCTGCTATCTTCATGAACCTTATGAACAAACTCTTCATGAAATACCTTGACAAATTCATTGTTGTCTTTATCGATGACATCCTGATCTATTCAGAAAGTGAGGAGGAACATCTTCAACACCTCACTATTGGCTTAGAAATCCTCAAAGAAAATTAGTTGTTCGCCAAATTCAATAAATGTGAATTTTGGCTTGATTAGGTCTCATTACGGGAGGGAATTGAAGTAGACCCCACAAAAATTGAAGCAGTTACCACCTGGGAACGCCCCACCAATGTCATTGGAATCCGTAGTTTCCTTGTATTTACGGGATATTACCGTAGATTCATCAAGGGTTTCTTGCAAATTGCCATTCTACTCACCAAACTCTTGAGGAAAAATGTGCTATGTGTGGACTAACACATGTGAGCAAAGCTTCCAAGCCTTGAAATAAAGGTTAACCACAACTCCTATCTTAGCCTTGCCCAAAGATAGAATAGAATACGCAGTGTACTGTGATGCTTCCAAATATGGGTTAGGAGGCGTACTGATGCAGAAGGAGAATGTTATAACCTATGCTTCTAGGCAGTTGAGACCACATGAGATGAATTACCCCCACTCATGACCTGGAGTTAGGAGCAGTAGTGTTTGCCCTCAAAATTTGGAGACACTACTTGTATGGATCTAAGTGTGCCCTATTTAGTGATCAAAGAAGCCTCAAATACATTTTCACCTAGAAGGAACTGAATATGGAGCAAAGTAGATGGCTTGAATTCATCAAAGACTATGACCTAACCATTGACTACCATCCTGGAAAGGCCAATGTAGTCGCCGATGCCCTCAGTCGACAGTCCAAATGCCACTACCTCACCATTGAAGACCACACCTCTGAGTTAATACAAGATTTGGCCAAAATGAGAATAGAAGTCAAAACTACCTCTTCCATAGCCATCATAGCTGTTATGACATTCCACCCCACCCTACTGAACCAGATATGAGAAAAACAACCACTAGATCCTTTTATCAAAGAAGAAATTAGGAGAATCAAGTCAGGCCAGCCATCAGAGTTCAGGATGAATGACCAAGAAGTATTATGGCAACAAAATTGAGTCCATATGCCAAATGAAGACCAAATCAAAGAAATCATCCTACGTGAAGCCCATGACACCCACTATACTATCCACCCCGGTGGTACAAAAATGTATAGGGATTTAAAGGAGAACTTTTGGTGGACCAATATGAAGAGGGAAATAGCACAGTATGTAGGCCAATGTGATACATGCCAAAAGGTTAAGGCAGAGCATCAGCACCCAGCTGGATTATTAGCACCCCTAGAAATCCTAGAGTGGAAATAGGAAGATATTTGTATGGATTTCATTACCGGCCTACCTCTAACCCTCAAGAAGAAAGATGTTATTTGGGTCATAGTAGATCGCCTCACGAAATCAGCTCACTTCCTTGCCACTAACTAGAAATATTCAATAGACAAGTTAGCAGAGCTGTATGTAGAATGACTCATTTCCCTACATGGTGTACCCAAAACCATCACCTCAGATAGAGGGTCAGCATTCACCTTCGGATTTTGGAGGAGTCTACACAATGCCTTAGGCACCAAACTCAACTTCAGTACGGCATACCACCCTCAAACAGATGGTCAAACCGAGAGAGTTAACCAAATTCTAGAGGACATGCTGAGAGCCTATGTAATGAATTTCAGAGACACCTGGGACAAATACCTACCCCTTGCCGAATTCACCTATAGTAATAGGTTCTAGTCTAGTATCCAGATGGCCCCATAAGAAGCTCTCTATGGAAGAAAGTGCTGATCCTCTATATGCTGGTATGAAACTGGAGAGAGACCTCTATTAGGCCCTGAACTTGTGAGGGAGAATTATGAGAAAATACAAATCATTAGAGAACATCTCAAGGTGGCTCAGAGTAGATAGAAGAGCTGCGTAGATCAGCACAGGCGTGAGCTGAAATTCAAAGTCAAGGACTAGTATATCTGAAGTTATCGCCATTGTGTGGGATTTGCCAATTCGGATTGAAAGGAAAGCTGAGTCCGTGGTACGTGGGACCTTTTTGGATTTTGGAGCATAAAGGCGCCCTAGCGTACCAACTGGACTACTTAGCCAACTATCCAAAACCCAGAACGTCTTCCATATTTCCCAACTCCAAAAATGTCTAAGAGAACCATCATAGCATCTAACCAACCTAGACATTCCTCTCCAAGCCGACCTGACGTATGAAGAGCATCTAGCAAAGACTCTAGAAATAGAAGATTGACAACTACGAAAGTGAAAGATACGTTTTTGCAAAGTATTGTGGAAGAATCACACAGTGCGTGAGGCGACGTGGGAGAAAGAAGAGGAGCTACGTGAAGCTACCCCAACCTATTCAAGTGAGCACCCGATTTTGAGGATGAAATCACCCTAAGAGGGAAGGCTGAAAGAACCTTAACTTCAATTAACTCACAGCAGTGCAATTAATAGCAATTAAAAATGAATTAAGAATTATTGCAACACATTAATTACAAGAATGAATTATGACTCTCAATTTCAGAATCTCAAAGAATTGAATTATAACTAATTATTATAGCACTTTTTCCAAAAATTTTGCATAAATAAAAACTAATTTATAAAGTTACAATTGCATTAAATTAAAAGCTAAGTCTAGTGTTGCCTTGCATTTGTAGTGCCATGTGCTTGCGTTTAGCTAGCGTTAAAATCTCAAGCCGGCCTCCCCTCATTTTTCTTTTCCAATCGGAGAGCAATCAAATAACAATCCAAGAGATAATAAAAAGAGAATAAATTAGATTTGCCGTCAGTACCCTCAGACTACTAGAGCCAATTAGAGTGGCATTCATCGAGGTTCCCAAACCATCCTAGGTCAGTTGGCGTCTCTCACCATTAGTGGGCCTCATCATCCAGCATTCAAAATCCAAAGCCCACATTTTTTCAAACTTACCTCAGCCCCCAAAGAATCCCAATACAGTGCGCCGCCCACATTTAGGACCTTCGGTCCAAAGCCACAGGAAGCCAAGACTTAGAGGAGGATAAGCTTGGTACTGGCCAGTTGTGCACAGCCAGATTCCAGCCGAAAAACGAGAAGTGGAGGCCGAAAACCCCCCACGTATATAAGCATCAAATCCAGCCAGCAGCTCATTGCCATAGCAAACCAAGTGAGAAGTGAGGAGTCTCGGAGAAGGGGAGACAGAATGTAGAGGAAGACGAAGGAGAGCGAGGACTGTGGGACAAGGAGGCCGACACGGTGGACCACCACAAGATGAAGACCTCGACCACGCCTTTGTCCACATATACAACTGCATGAGGACCACAAAGCAACCCTACATTCGGCACCTTCCATTGTCGGCCCGACACAAGTAGGCCCACATTCCCTCTCGTTTTCTTCCCTTGTTTTTTAGTTTTTCCTGTTAAGGCACACAAACACTCAACACTACTCCTCCTTGGCTTGTCCAGTTGAGCCAGGTAGCTAAGAAGGAGGGAGAACCTGCCCAGTGAACTGGTGACTACCATAGCAATCGGCGGCCACCCCTAGCACCGCGAGCCCCCTCGGGCATGGAGAACTGCTCCCAGGTGCGAGAACCCCAAACCTGAGTCCCATCATCATAGCCACTAGGATTCCCCAGAACATGGTATGGTAAAAACATGTGCAAATGTAATGAAAACATTAACTAAAATCACAGCAAGAAAATCTAGATGGGGGCTGAAGAGGGAGGTAGAACCAGAGAGTAGACGAAGCCGAGCCCCTCAACCATTACCATCGGCCAAGCCAAGCCCGCAGTAACATACCCCGGCCGATGGGATCCTCTTTAAGGGTGAAAAGGAGGCCGAGGGAGCCGAGTAGTCGTAGTAGTCATAGGAGGCTGAGTAGCCAAGTGGTCGGAGTAGTAGTCGGAGCAGCCATAGCCTAAGTAGCCAAACCATTGGAAACTGAGGAGCCGTAGATCCGGTGAGCAGGCACCAGATCCGACGAGTATCCCCTAGATCCGGCAAGGAGTCGGTAGAAGCCACTAGATCCGGCAGGAGCAGCCAGAGGAGGAGAGATCCGTTCGGATCTAATCTGGAAAGGGGGAGTGCACCGGGTAGTTAGGTGAGTGAATGTCGCAGGCCTAAAGGAAGGAAGAGAGGAGGTAGCAACACCGGCACTGAGAAGGGAGAGCAGAGGAAGAGGAGAGCAGCGACCAAGAACCGAGCGACGGTTGAATGGGAAAGGAGGATCATCCCATTAGCTGAGAGGGACCGAGCGTTAAAGGCGAGGAGAGGGAGGAGTGCGAAGCATCGGCCGAGGGAGGAGTGTGAAGCGTTGGCTGGGTAAAGGAGAAGGTAGAGTGATTTTGTCAGCCACTTGGCCGTGAGCTGAGCGTGGCCGTGGGCTGAGAGTTGGGCCGAGAGGCATGGGCCTTTGGGGTAGTTTTAACAGTAAAATAGCTGGCTATTGTTTAGACCTTAGCCCATTAAATAGGTTAGAAATCCACCGGCGTGGGAAAGGGAAAATTTTCAATCCATTAATACTTAAAGGAAGTGTGGAAAACCTAGTTCTGATGGTTTAGAGTAGCTATGGGTATAGTGGCACAAGCGTATACAATGCTTAATAAAATCATGAATTTATGTCAGTCCCTTGGATTGGAGACTACGGTGATCACTGGAAATCTTTCTTCATTCAAGTGAAAGTAGAATATTTATAAATTAAAAGATGTCACTTAATTTAAGGAGGCTAATTTTAGAAAGCAAATGATTACAAATGGAAGTAAGGACAAAGAGAGGCATACAATGAATCTTGCTAACATTATGCTTGCTGAGTACGTTAGTACTCACCCTTGCTATTATTTCCTTTGTTAGGCCCTGCTTCAATCAGAGAATACTCCGAGCTAGATGAAGGGGTAGCAGGCACAGTCGAGGTCACCGGGAAGGAGGATGATGGTTGCGAGGAGCCAGGGGAGGTGGACCCTCTATACGGTAGTTGGGATGAGTAGATAACCGGCGGAGCCAAGTAGGAGAGCCATGGGGTATTAGTTATACATTTTGTCCCCTATGTATTTGTAATTAAGACTATAGCCCTTGTAGTAAGTGCTGTAATAATAGTACAGTTTCTACATTATTTTTTGTTGTGCGACTTTGATAAAGGCTTATTATTCATCGGAACATTGTTATACTAATTAGGTAAATAATAATCTGTAGCTTAAGTGTGATTATTCTTGGGATAATTACATGCGGCACCACACTTAATTTATGATCTTGGTAGTTAACTATGGTCCATCTTCTCGTAAAAAAATGTTTGGTCATCTTTGTCAGAATCAGAATAATCAATAACATAGACAGCCAGTCATTCGATCGCCGCCTAGTTAGTGGCTAGCTAACTAACAAGGTGTGTTAAAATGGTACTAGACTAGAAGGTGGCATGTGCACTTGTGCGGTTAGCAGGGGTGGATACACGTTTACAAATGTGGGATCACAGGTCCCGCGTCGATTTTAATTTTTATTACTTATAGTCCAAGCTTACACAGTATGTGCCTTCACATGTCAAAAACTAGTGCCCCACATGCCAAGAACTATATCTATCTAAAAGTAAGAATGCTTAAACATGTTGACAAACAGAGGAAGAAAAGAAAAGAAAAACACACAGGACGTTGACAAAGCAAGACACTCCAAAAATTGCGTGTAATAGTAGGTTCTCGGATTCATCCTAGATCATTCACTAATGGTAGGTTTCTTGATTTTGATATGTTGTTTGACAAATAGTTATTTACCATTGAACTTTGTCATGAAGTTAGTTGATGTTACAAAATTTAGAATGCGTTACTATCTACTACATTGTTGATGGATGTAGAGGTGCAAATAGAGTGGATAAAATCTGTCCGACCGGTTGACCGAAGGCTCGCGGAAGGAATACGAAAGGGGTAAATGGGTATCCAACACTATCCATGTCTGACTCTGTGGAAAAAATATGGAATAGGATACGGGATGAGTGATATCCGTCCGTATATATCTGTATGTCAAGTGATATGAGGATGACTTCACTTATGAAGAAGATATCATATAGGCGGATTGCTACATCTAAACATGTAGAGCATACTGAGTCTCTCTGTGCTCACTCTGATTGCACCCCACTGTCCAATGTCCTATGTAGGGGTGCAAAAGAAACAAATAATTTTTGTCCGACCGACCGTTCGAACGCTTATGGAACGAATATGGAATAGAGAAATGGGTATTTGACATTATCTGTGTTCGACTCTGAGAAAAAAATATAGAATAGGATGCAGGACGAGCGATATCTTTCTGTATCCACTCTGATTACACCCCTAGATGGATGCATTGATAAGTACATACATAGAACATGAGGCCCTCGCGTCATTTCTGTTCTAAATCTGTCATTGACGGCTAAATTTGTTTTAAAGTTTATAGTATCAAATAATATAACTTGGATGCTTAAGAATATATTTATGTATCATGTAGGCTATTTATATTTTAAAACATCATAAGCATTGTAAATGATAATAGAAGTTTGAAGGAAAACACAATTTGAGAAATGTAATTGAAGCATGAGCTTTGAAGGAAGAAAATCATTGAGCATAATAAATTACAGGTGGTTATTAGAAATATAACCGCTCTCCATTATACATAGATCATGTAGCTACATGCACCTATTCCTCCTCCATTAGTTACTCTTTTTCAAAATATATAAATGCACATGTACCTCTATTTAATTTCAAACAATACATTGATTATTTATGCAGTAAATTATCTTATTAGTTTACATGGTATTAGATTATCTTACACACAAATACACCATTGCACCATAGGTGACTTATCTTGAACTTATCTTCCCTCATATGCCAGTTGCTTTACCGAACCGTATGTCTTCTATCTCTTCTCACTACCATAACTTTTCTGCTTCAACCTCCAATAGCAAGCCCAATTCTTGATCGATCGCTCTCAACTGCTACTCCTTCTAATGCAATACTCTACAACATCATTATCTTGTACTTCTCTTGAATCATTGCTTACTAATGACAGTTGTGACATCAACGCTCATACACATGCAAACATCTCAATCCCTGTCAGGACACCTGTCACGCTCTCCGGTGGCCCTGAGCCTATTTCCTATGGTTGCTCCATATCTACTCTGAGCTCTTTGGTTATTTGCTTCTATACAATCGTGCTTCTATTCGTAGTGACATATGCATGAAGTTATAGGTGTTCAATGCCCTATTCTCTCATGTTGATCGCTCCTCTTCTTCGACATTGGCCAACTTAATGATGTGGCTTCCTCCCTAACTACGACAACCTCCCACTTCACTGATGCTGGTATATCTATTTTAGTCGTTGTCTAATGATATGGGGAATCTTCTTGCCATCGTTGGTGACATCGTGTCTCTCACTGGTGATGACACGCTCCTAGCTACACGATGGCTGTGACGTCGTGTCTCTCACCGGTGATGACACGCTCCTAACTACCCGATGGCTCCATATCATCCATAGCTCGTATTCAATGCAAAGCTTCATCTCCTCTTTAGTAGGGCTTCCTTATCATTGAACTTCTATGGTTACTAACTTCTTCAACAATGCTGACACTCACCACTCATCGTCACGGCTCTTGGCTCCTTCAACTCTAGCCTTTCTCTTCAACGACTATGGTGAGCAGCACGATATTATTTCCATCTTCACCGTCACCACCTCGGCTCTTTGCTTTCCCATGGGGCAATATCTTCTTGTAAGATGGATCAACACTATTGCACTCTTTCGTGTTCTCCATAGATACCATACATGCCATCCTCCTTATAACTTTTATTTTCATCCAAAATTTTAGTTATTTTCATTAAAGTTTGTATACAAATAAAATTTCTAATTTTATTTAATTTATTTCAAATTTTAGTTATTCACTTTGGAATTCATATAGAAATGACATTACGAAATTTTTTATTTCAAATTTTCAATTATTGTTTGTTGGAATTTGTGCACTACTATGTTTTTTAAATTTTATTCCAAATTACAGCTATTTAGGGATTATACTTTGAAATTCGTATCTAAAATCAAATTTCTAATTTTATTTATTTTTCTATTCTGAATTTTAGTTATTTTTTGGAGTTCATATACAAATCCAACTGCTAATTTTTCATTTAATTTTTATTGTGAATTATATTTTTTGGGATTTTACTTAGGAATTCGTATGAAAATCAAATTACTGATTTTGTTTTATTTTTGGTTCCCAATTTATATTATTTCTGTATTATACGTGATATGGATTCTTTCTTTTAATCTAAATCCTTGTAGTTTATACTCACCATGATCAACGGTGTGGATCTTTATCTTTTTCCTCGAATTAATGTCAGAATTTCAAGCCCTTGGGAGGAATTTTACTTAGGAATTTTTATAGAAATCAAATTAATAATTTTATTTTTTATTCTAAATTTGTGTTATTTTTGGATTGTACTTGACATAGACTATTTTTTTAAATCTAGACTGTTATAATGTAAACTCACCACAATCTACTTTGCGGATCTTTCTCTTTTTCCTCTAATTAATGTGGGAAGATCTAACCATTGAGAATGAACGTGGTGGACTTATTGTGCCTTTGCTTCAATAAGGCAAACTAGTAGGGTGGCTTGTGTATTTATGCAGCTAGATTTGTGTGTATTGTTCACATATCTTTACTATTATAAAAATGTAAGTTGGTGGTCGTCGGTCCGTTCTCCCTTCTCTCTTCTCAGTCGTCCGATCAAAGATCAGCCGTCCAAATCTGCATGTAGGTAGTTTCTCCGCTCCTCGTAGAAAAGGTCAGGCCGACGCGTGGGCCGCGCTCCTCCTTTTCTCTTCCCCCACATCCTCCGCCTCCCGTAACCACTCCACCTCCTGCAACCACCGCCTCCTTCTCTCCCTCGAACCCTCGTGCCGCACCTCCTCCTCCTCAGCACCGCCACCAATTCCTTCCCTGTACGACAGCATATGGTTGCAGTTCCACAACTTCCCCAGCAGCGTCGCATCCCCTCATCGTCGCCTCCCAAACGCATTTGCCCACCGCCTCCTCTCCCCATTTGCCCACCGCCGCCTCCCCACCACCACCTCTTGCAATTGTCGCCTTCTTCTCCCCGATCCCTCGTGCAATGCCTCCTCCTCGTCCTCGATGCCATGGTCGAATGGGGCCATGGTCGAAGGGGGAAGTGGTCAACGTCGAAGGGTTGTGGTCGAAAGGACAATGGTTGTAAGGGGGCAGTGGTCAAAATCTGGGCTGTGGTTGAAGTCAGGGCCGAGCAGGCTTGTGCCGATAGTCGGGCGACAGGGCACAAGCACACCAGAGGCCTGCCAATGACCACCAACGATGGTTGACCGCTCCTGACCTATGATCATGTGCGATGGTCGATGGCTTCTAACTTATGACCGCGAGGTATAATTGACGGTTTCTATTTTACGACCATGAGCACTAGTCGATGTGTTTCGATTTACAACCACGAGGTGCGGTTGATATCTTCCGACTTACGACTACGAGCACTGCTTGATGTGTTCCGACTTACAACCACGAGGTATCCTCGATAGCTTTTGACTTACGACCACGAATGATAGTCGTTGGCTTCCATGTACGACCATGAGCCATTGTCAAAGACTCCTAATTTAGGACCACGATCGATCGTCGACCGCTGCCAACTTACGACCACCAGCGATGGTCAACCACTCCTGATCTACGATCACGCGCGATGGTCGACGGCTTCCGAATTACGATGACGAGGTGTGCTCGAGGGCTCCCGACCTACAACCACAAGGTGTGGTCGATGTCTTTCGACTTATGACCACGAGGTGTGATCGACGGCTTCCGACTTACTTAACGGATTTAAAAACTTTTAGAACATGTTTGTATCCATATTCTAAAAATTTTATCACCTGTGAGTTTTAAAACATGTAGTATGATAAATTTTAAAAATCGATAGCAACGCACGAGCATTCAACTAGTTAAATTTTGATCTTTTCCCATGTCAGTTTGATTTTTTCTCCAAATTATATGTCTATTTCACTGGACATTATATTAGCCTTGAGATGCTTATGTGCCATTATATTAGCCTTGAGATGCTTATGTGCCATTATATTAGCCTTGAGATGCTTTTGTGGCCATCACCAAGCAGGCCCCCCTTTCATTGGCCACTGTTCATCATCTTCATCGCGACTTCCTGGTTTCCGATTTCGCCATGACTACGCCACCGTGTCCATCTTGGCCTCCTTCGCCCATGCTATAAAAAGGTGTCGAGACCCTGGAAACAAGCACAACAAGCCACCCTCCATCATCTGCCCTAGCCGCCGCCCTTGACTTCGCTTCTTTCACCGGATTGGAGCCTCAGTTTCCGCCACCGCCATGGGAGCCGAGAGCGAGCTTCACTGATCCGTCGTTCCGCCATGTCTTCGTCGGAGCTAGCCGTGTCACTACGAGTTCCCAAGTAAGAGCAGCCTCGCCGTATGAGGAATCGGGCTAAGGAGCCTCATCAGAGTAGATCAATTGTGTTTTTATATTCGCTGTCGCAAGCTTTCCTCACCGGAATTTGTCACTGCCGGTGAGCTTCTACCCCCGCCATCCCAACCATCGTGATCGCCATCTCCTGTTCTACCCCATGCGCGCTTCCATTTAGATAGTGCATTCCCTCTTCGCCATCGCCGCTGTGGCCGAGCCATCGTCGCCGTCTCCCGTGAGCCACCGCTCGCCACCGTCACCCCTGGTGCTCTTGACCGCCGCAACGAGTTTGTGACGTCCCCCTCGATCTGTTTTGACCATTCACGCGTGCCACTGTGCCCTCTAGCGCTGGTATGCCTTGGTCTTAGTGCCTTGTCACCGTCGGTGAGCTACATGGCAGCCAACTCAACATCCACGTCAGCGTCATCTCACCCTTTTTGCTTGTGTGGCATCCATGTGTCGCTTGCGTGTCAAGACACATCATGCCAGTCCATAGCCATGTGAATGCCAAGTCCCTGCCAAGTTGTCGCCATCTCGACATCTTTTGTGGGATTCCGTGACTCCTTATCGGCCACGGTCAAGACCTCCTTGGAATTTCCAGCTTGAAGCTTCTGACCTTTTGCGTTGTTCTTAGATTTTGTGATCTTCTTCTTCCTTTTGCTACCTTCGCCGACCACTTAGGTGCTTTAATCGGCTTAGTCGATGGTTTTGCTCTACTCGACTACTTTAGCAGTAGTCGCATAACGATCAACTATCTCGAAGAGCTCAATGACAGTAGTTGGAGAATTCAAAGTGATATCTTCTGTGAACCTTCTATTGCGGACTCCCTACTTAAATGATCTAACAACAGAAGTGTCAAAAACCTCAGGTATGGAAGTACGAATCTGACTAAAACGTCTAATGATTTGATGTAAGGTCTCATTACTGTTTTGTCACATCCTATGCAGATCATCCTCCTTCGTAGGGTGATTATAGGTGCCCTGGAAATTGGCTAGTAGAAGGTCACAATGATGCTGCCACGAATGGATCAACTCTAGTGGTTGATTTAGCAACCACGATCAGGCAGATCCCTCGAGCACAGTAGGAAGGTAATTTGCTATGACATGCTCTCTTCTCCTGCTGCTCAAACAGCGGTAGTATAAATCTGAAGGAATTCAATGGGATTTTGAGACCCATCGAACTTCTGTATGTTTACCAGTCGAAACAGTGGTGGCCAGCATACTTCTCGGAGATCAGGTGTAAGTGCCTGACATCCGGTAACAAGATTGTGAGGCCTCCTTTGTGGGAAAGGATGATTGGCGTCTCTAGGCAATCGTACTCGGCGATGCCCGATAGTCGATGGACCAGACCTATAATAGGTCTTATCTATATGAGGGTAACACTGCTCACATTCCATCTGTTGTTGCAGATTTCTTACTCGAAGTGGTGATCAATCACCTCCTCTATAAGCTCGCCAATCTGTGGACGCTCGAAGAACTCTTCTCTAACTTGAGTTGTGGTTAGGAGAATGATGTGACCTGTCATCATGTCAATTTCCTTGGGGTGAGTTATGCGAATGACTAGACATAGTCGTACCAGTTCAACTCCCAGAATTGTGTCGACAAAGTTGATTGAGTCTGGCCATCATGCTTCGGAGTTTTCGCGTGATCCCTTCAGCAAATGGTCATAGCCTGGTGCTCGGCCAAGCTCTTGAGTTGGATTTTTGAGTAAGTCATTTATGCACTGAAGCTCCTCAGCCTCCTCGGACTGATACAGGATGTGCCTAGGTAAAGCCCTCTGGGCTATCAACCTTGTCCAAATGGTCTCAGGGTCTTCTATGTTTAACATAGCTTGAGTCCACTATAATGGAATGTGATTATTTTGAGGTTTCTCCCACGCTCATCAGAGTACTCACCTGGTTCATCACTGGAGGTTTTCTCGCTGTCACCACGAGGGGTCGTAGTGTGTGAGCAATGGGGAGCATCATCAGCCGACCTCCTGAATATAATATCCACTTCCATTGGATGCGCCCTAGCTTGAAGAGCCATCAAATGACAGTACATCGTGACCTTGAGTAAGATTCTCCAAGAAGAGGAATTGTAGGTTATAACTGTCTCCCATTGGAGTTGAACTCTGTGAAAGTATGGACGAATTCACAGGGAACCCGCCCACATTACCTGCAGGGACAATCACCAGATGTTGATGGAGTTCCGGAATGCCGGATTCTAGGACTTGTTGAACCAGGTTGAACGGCTGCTGAGGAACTCGAACATTAAGAGGCAAACCCCTCATCATGTTGCAGGTCTTGCTTACAGTCAGATCGACCCTTGCCCTTTGAGGAACTCATTCCTCCGTTGAGTGTAATGCTATGGGGGATAAGGATCCCTCCTCAGCCTTATCCGTGGTACGATCTCTGGGATCTCGTGATGGATCTCTAGAGACAACCTCACCGTCAGATGAAAGCATGGTTTGTTCGTAGTCAAAACAGGTATCCATGTCGAGATCTGCGTAGTCGACTAGGTCGAACTAATTCTCCTTGTTCCATTCTCCTGCAACGAGGATATCAGAAAGAAGAGAACTTGCCGACAAGGGATTATCGGAGTTTCGATGAAGGCGTTCCCCACAGACGGTGCCAACTATTGGTGTTTTAATACCAATCTTATGTATGATTATTTGGATTCGAGGAAACTCTCAGAGACCTAGCTATGATCACATAGAGAAAAGACATAGGAATTTTTATTTAGGTTTGGGCCTTCTCCTGGAAGAATAATAACCGTACTCGTGTGTAGATAGTGCTCGATCAACTGATTACAATTGAGAAAGAAAGTAATGCGGAATATCTTGCGCTACTTTGGTTGCCTCTGTCCCCCCTCTCTCTGAGACGTCTACCCTTATATAGCGTACGAGGAGGTGGCGGTTGTTCCATGCCAAGAGACGCCTTAACGATTCAAATGAGTAACCTTCGTGGGAGTCATTGTCAGTGACGTGAGGCCTCTTCGTCGTCAGTAGTTATCGCCAAGGACAGAGAGAGAAGTTATACGTAGTTCCAGAGAATAAGCACGCACATTAACTACCTTGTCAGACAAACCCATGATGTAGCAGGTTGTTGTAGATAAGCCAGTCGAAGTTAGGCTTAGTCGTAGAAGAGTTTACGACCACAAGGTGGTTGTAGAACAACTTATGATTATATCATACAATGGTGGCTTTTACTGAATATTGGTAAACCTTGTCTCCTCTTCCTCCACCTGCCTCAGTGCTCACCGCATTGTAGCTATAATAACTGATTAGCTTAGCATCATTCCTCCGGGAACCGTCTGGCCATGCTTCCTCATACTTTTCCACTTGGCTCTGCCACCCGCCCATCTTGTTGCCACCACGGGCGAAGCAGATGCCCTGCTGGCCTGCTTGTCCTCAAGTCCATTCTTGACCGCTCCAATCGCGTCCCGTGCCTCACGAACACCACGCCCAGCTTCTGTTCCTCTTGGCCCGATGTGCGCCAGTGTGGCCGCGTCACCAAGCTTGTCCCTAAGAATATCAGTCTCGCTGAATCCCTCACTGCCGTCCTCTTCACGCCGCTCGTCAAGCTACGCATCCTCACTGGACTCAGGCTAGACGCGCTCCCGCTGGTGCTCCCCAACCTCAAGTTGCTCTACCTCTTTGACAACGGCTCCTTGGCGCATTCTTTCCAGCCTCACCTTGCTGCACCACGCCACTATCATCATCGTCTGGCAACCGCCTCCCTGGCGAGATCCCCCACTCCCTCTCCATCGTGCTGCCACTCAGCTCACCGCTTCTCAATGAAGAACTGATCACTAGTGCGATACAGTCACTGGTGTAACCTATGTTTTCGGCAAGCACCACTCGCGGTCCCTCAGTGGTGCATCCTCCTTCCTTACCAATTCTGGGCTCTGATATATGTATTCTACTTTTTTAGATGCGTAGAGTCTCCTGCTAACCATGCAAGATACATATCTATTATTTTATTAAAAAACTTGTTAAAATTGAGTTGTATTCCAAATTTCCAATGCATAATTGTCTAGATCTAACTAATTTGTACCATTACAATCTGAGCTGACAAGAACTGGTGGTGTAGATATTTTTATTAACCGATTAACATGGAGCATTGTTTTAATAATATAATCTATAGATAAATATCATAATAATTTTGTCCACCAACAGAGGCTACCTATGACAGTAGTATTATGTTTTATCGCAAAGAAAGACATGATTTATAGTTCCTTCTCCTCTGTGGATCTTAATTAGATCAATTTGCAGTCTCTTTCTCTCCGCTTCAAGTTGCCGCCATCGCGTCACTCGGAGCCGCCGCGCACTCTGCCGGTCGCCACAGCCCCGTAGGCTTGCACCACACCTTTGCTCGTTGTCGCGATGCTATAAATCGCCGCTCCCCAGTTCCCATGGCCAGCACCGCCTGGCCAAGCTACCTTCATGTAGCTCTGCCTGCATTGTTTGTCGGTACCGTCGCATGGCTGATCTGCAGCCTAGAGCTGGGAGTTAGGCCGGCCGTACCGTGTCAGCACTCGGTCCAGTCATTTCTCCGTGTCAGGTTGTGCCGGCCCATCTCGCCTTCGGTCAGACATAAGCATGGCCCAAAGCCCACCGTATCGGTGTTCGTGCCGTGCCAGCCTAAGCCTAATTCGAAGTAACTATACACGACGAAGGTAGTGATGATGATGGTGGCGGCGGCCGCTATTTTTCTTTCTCTCGTACCCGCCTCATTAAAATCTAATTGAAACTGAATTAGTTGCATAAAAACATGGGCACGCAATGACGTAAACATTACGGGAAAAAGTAGAATTTTCTTTATATTTTAAAAATACAATATTACTGCTTTGTTAAAAACCTTACGCCCTAGAGTGGGTTCCCCGAGTAAGGAAAAGAATACAGTAACAACATCTGTACATACTAGCTATAACAACATGCATACATAGTATCTACTCATCAATGTCTAGGTCGTTCATGCGTTCGAGGTCAACGTATGCCTATACGATTTCAGAATCCTGCAGTTGATGCTGTTGTCGCTCTTTGGCTAATTCCTAATCTTTGGCGTATGTAATTGCCTCCACTATCCTGGACGTAAGGGATGATTTTATTTCTTCGATTATTCTCCCTACCGTGCTAAATGTTGCTTCTAAAGAGATGGCGGACACCGGCACCACGAGAACATCCTGTGTGAAATGTGACAGCACAGGAAATATCCGCTTGTTGTTTTTTCACCACTCGAGAAAGTCTATCTTGCCTCCACCAGTAAGATCAGGATCAATATTTGCAAAATCATGCTCCAAGTAGTGGTTCAACTCTGAGACATAATTTCACTTGGAGACCACCTGAGACTGAGAGGACGAAGAAGTAGACTTGCCTTTTAACTTCTTCCATAAGTGTGATGTCAAGCCTGTCTTTCTTGTTGCGTCTACTATGAGGCATCTGATTTTCTGCTGCTGCCAAACTTATCATGATACATATGGAAAACATGGAAAAGCTTCTCTTTGACCGAAAGCTTCCAAATAATCAAGGCCAAGGCATTCACCTATTCCCTCCATACCAACCTGTAAACCTACCAACTTTTTTGTAGAATCGAAAATGATAGCAAAGCAATACATGTGTGAAATAGAACCAAAATATTTAATAATTTTTCCTCCATTACTACGACGACATGGCCTAAAAGGGGATCCTCTCTAGATTTGGCAATTTTGTCTGCAATTAAGCAAATAAATTTTATAACTAAGCAAGTGGTAGGATAATAAACACCAGATAGAATATTTGTTGCTTTATAAAAATGTCTTAAAAATTCTCGAAAATGACTAGCAATCTGTCAATCTGGATAAGTAACTACTAATTCATTATTTTGAGAGTTAGCATTGACAAAAATGGATATAAAATATTTGTACCCTTGTAACTTCTTTAACATGATATATGTCGAGTTCCACCTCACCTTCATGTTAAGACCAAATTTTGTTGGTTCTTTCCTATTGGCTGCGTAGTACTTCGTGAACCTGGCTACCACTTATGGAGAACTTATAAGGTAATGAATGGCATCGCGGATACTGTTCAAATATGCACCAATTGCTTGCATACGGTCTTGAACAAGAAGATTCAAGATATGGCATACACATCTCTGGTGGAGGACATAACCACCAATATATATTTGCATCTTGGAGTGAGGATGTTCATAGCCGTTGTGTTTACCGATGCGTTATCAAGAGTTATAGAAGCAATTTCATTATTTATCTTAAAATCATCAAGTACGTGTAGTATACACTCGGCAAAGGCCTCTCTCGTGTGTGATTCATTTATTATTTTGAATCCTATGACTCTCTTGTTTAGCTTAGAATTATTGTCTAAATAATGGGCTATAATACTAAGATAGACACTTCTCTGGTGTGATGATATCCAAATATCTGAGATTATGGCAAAAGAAAACTGAACTTGTTAGAATAGTTTTTCCAGTTCTACTAGAAAGCGGGTTGTATACCCAAATACTTACAGAGTCATCGCCCTTGAAGTTTAGCCGTGTTGTACTCCTCCGCCTCGGCCCTGTGCCACCATCTTGCGTAAGCATACTTTGTAGTACCAATTCAAATGCCCTGTTCCTACAGCTATATGAGCAGTTAATTTAGCATTGCAATAATTACAAGTTGCGATCTCTACAATTTCGCCGTCTCGGATTTCCTGACTCTAGGTCATGTGCTTTCAGCAATTTGCCCTTCGTCCAACCCACCAATGTTGGCATCCATGGATGGGGAGAGAATTCTGGAGTCCCCGTTGGTTCTGGACTGCCCTGGTTCTCCTCGTAGCCCTCTATACCGTCCATATGACGGTCATCCATGCCGTAGTCTCCCATGCTTGGTGAGAGCCGTCGAGCATCAATGGGAATCGAAGCTGGAGAACTAGGGGAGCGATGAGGAGCTTACACTAAGGCGCCTACTGCCCTTTTTGTGCTATAACTCCTCTGCATACCGCTCGGGAGCTCCTTGGTGCACCAACTCCTTGGTAGCATATTGGATGGATATTGATTGGTGAATAAATAAGGACTCGGGGAGTGTAGAGGGATGTTGATGAAATGGAGAGTATAGAAGGATGTTGAAGAAATAAAGAGTGTAGAGAGATGTTGAAGAAATAGAAAGTGATTACCTTGTGAAGAAATGAGATGTCTGAACGTTGCAGGAAGAAATGAGAAGTCTAAGCTTGTGAATTTATATGCATCAGGAAGGAGCCGTTGCTCTCGAGTCCCAATGTTGTAGCTTCCAAATGTTGATTCTCTCGAACATTTCTTTTAAAGTCTGAAGTCTGAATGTTGTGTCGGCTATTGTTTCTCTCAATCACTCTCAGCTCAAGGAATCAGACATACTACCAGAGCGCAGAGCCAGAGAGAGTGAGACCGACAGCGGCGCAACGCCTATAGCCTACCACTCTAGTCCCACACCTTCCCTACCCTGGGTCTGCTACTCATGAGGCCCATACCCCCGATGCCCCTCCTCTCCCTACCCTTTGCCCACCCCGGCTCCCCCGGCCACCTCCCTCTCCTCCCTCCCCCAATGCCACCCTCCTCCCCCGGTGCCACCCTCCTCTCCCGGTGGCCTGGCCTCCCTCCCCTCCCCCCACCCCGATGCGACAGCGCCCCCTCCTCTCCCTGTCTCCCTCCCCCTCCCCCCACCCCGGCGCGGCGGCACCCCCTCCTCCCCCAGCCTCCCTGCCCTCCCCCACCCCAGCACGGCGACGGCCACTCGCCTCCCCTGGTCGCCTGCCTTGACCCCCTAGCTGCCTCCCTCTCCTTCTCCAGTCTTCTTCCCCCGACCCCCCCCCCCCAACCGCCTCCCTGTCCTCCCCCAGCCGCCCTCCTCCCTCGACCTCCCTCGATGACCCCTCCTCCCTTTCCTCCCTGACCCCCTTCCATCTTCTCCACGACCGGTGTTGGCAAGGCTGAGGCGGGAGTGCGGGAGGCTGAGGCTGACAGGAGCGCTATCGCCTACACCGACGAGTGGAGGCTCTTGGGAGTTGGGAGGTAGCTACTGGGAACCTGGGATGGAGGTGGCAGTGTGGAGTCTTCCGCTGCGGAGCAGGCAAAGGTGCCGACGCCGATGCCAGCAGAGGTAGCATCACAACCTCACCCGCTCCATCGACTCCTGATGCTGCCCTTGGTTCTGGCTGCCCTGCTCCTCTTCTTGCAGCCATTGTCCACTTATTCGGAGCTCCTATGACCATCGTCCACTCGTCCGGGCTCCGGCGACCAGTATACGTCCTTCCCCTCTACTCCCTCTCTCTGCTCTATGATGGCTTGATGAGTTGTGGTTATGAGGAATCTGGGGATGACCGTGAGAGCAGTGGATATAGGATGTCGATGGGATAGGAGGCGAGGTGGAGGTTGAGGCGACCCGGCTGCTGGCATTGGCGTGCCCGCCGTGCTCCCCATGCCATGCCAGCCCAAGCATGGCATGATTCACCGTGCTGTGCTACCCAATGAGCCAGGTTTTCAGGCCCGACATGGCCCATCGTTGGTGCTATGTTGGCACGGCCCGCCACGTGTCAGGCCAGGTTGTGCTTGGGCCATGCTGGGCGAGCCGTGCTTTGGGCTGGCCTAGAAAAACACGGCCCAACTCTCAGCACTACTGCAGCCCCACATCACCTTCGCACTGACCAGGCCCATCGAGGCCCACGCTGCTCCAGCAGCCGCCACCAGTGAAAAATGTTATGCCAAAATTTCATTGGTAATTGGTGAAAACCGAGGGTTATCGGTGAGGGCCAGTCGAAATCTGTATTGGCCAAAAATTCAGGCTCATTTGAATAGAAAATTCAGCCCAATAGCCCACTTGGCCCATGTTGTCATCCCTGTGGTGTAAACAAGCTAACCAGAAACCTAACTCCGTTTGCATCATCATGGTGGCGGTTGCTACTGTTCTTCCACTCCTCTAGTTCTCCCTTTGTGCGACTTGTTCGTGTACCTCTACAGTCTAAAATAGCAAGGGGTAATGGATGGCATTAGAGGCAGGGCTGAGGGAACTGGTGGTGTGGCAATGGAAGTGTGACGGTCGTGTGTGCTAGAGGCAAGAGAGGAAGTTGCACTTATGGGGGTGGTGCCCGGTGGAGTGGCATAGATGGGGATGCTACAATAGTCGCCTCTGCCACAGCAGGTAAAGCAGTTGAACATTGGAATTTCTATGTGCAAATACTTGATAATCTAGAGAAGTCCTTAGCTTGATGGTCCTAAACTTTCCTATGTCCTGTGCAAACACATGCGCAATGAATAATTCATTTCCCTGTATCAAGGATAACATGCTATTGTAATTCTTAGTTCCCATTCAAAATTTGGTGAACTATGTTGCAAGAATGTTGCAAATATTGGAGGTTGTAATCTCTCCTTGTCACTCAATGTTGTGATCTTTTCACATTCATTGAGCTCTCTGGTAACTCGATTCCTTGCCACTTGTTAGTGATAGAATAGATAGTATTATTGCAAATGCGATAGATTGTTCACTGTTTTATGCATATGTTAGAACTTATAATCTCTTTCTTTTTCATCACCATTTTTTAGAAGATTTTCCTTGTCATTTTGTAATGAACTATCCAATTCTAGAAGGCCTTTTAGCAATAACTGAGAGCGACCTTTTGTGCATGACACTTTGAAAGGCTGTCATTGTCTAAACTTATTCCTTGAGTAATCAAAAGATGTACATGAGCAATCTAGATGATAATTTTCAATGGGGAAAGAAGTGGTGTAATTCTTGCTAGCCATTGGGCGATCTGCCATCTGCCAAGCTCATCACTGCTGGATCGACTCAATAGCCATGTCATGTCATCGTTGTCATTGATGCCTGAGTAACTACACATCGCTCTTACATGTGTTAAAGGGAGTGGTACTGGGAGTGGTATTGGCAGTGGCAGTGGCGCTGCTAGTTGTGTTGGTAGTCTATGATGCAGATGTGTCATGTAGTAGAAGACCTATGCAGCCTCGTGTGGACACAATGTTGAACAAGAATGCTAAAGAGGACATTTGTAGAGCTTGGGCAAAGTGGTTTCACGCCAATGACATTCCTAGAAAGAAAGCCAATTGTCTGTACTTTATAGGTGCAATGAAGTTAACTCAGTAGCTCGGTGAAGGAGCTCGCATCCCTAAAGGATCTGAAATAGATGGATCATACCTGAAAGGCAACTATGAAGAATCCCTAAAGTATGTGGAGGAATTCAAAAAATACTAGGGAATATATGGTGTTACTATCATGTGTGATTCTTGGATAGGACCTACCTTGATGAGCATCGTCAACTTTATGGTTTATTGTAATGGGCGTATGTTCTTCCACAAATCTATCAATGCAACTGGTCATATTCAGAATGCTGAATTTTAGTATGATGCAACCAAAGAGGTGATTGTAGAAGAGATTGGCCATGAGTCGGTTGTCTAAATTATCACAAATAATGGTTCGAATTACAAAAAAGCATGCTTGCAGATCACCAAGGAGTACCCTCACATTGTGTGGCAGCCATGTGCTGCTCACATTGTGAACCTTATGATTAAGGAGATTGGTCATTTCCATGATGTTCAAAATGTGGTGGACAGCGCCAAGAGGATTTGTAGATTTTCTACAATCATGGCAGGTTGCATGACAAGATGAAAAAGAAGGTTGGTGGAGAGTTGATCCGACCCAATGCTATGAGGTTTGGGACTGTATTTATCTTCTTGCAGAGTTTTTGGGATAAGAAAGACAAGTTCCAACAATGGGTGATTTTGGAGGAGTGGAAGAACAATGATTGGGTTAACCATCCGGACTACGACTACGCGGATGAGTGACTAAAAAGTAGTAGTTGGTGGTTGATATGAAGTGGGTGCTAGATGTAGTGAAGCCATTTTATGGTGTGCTGTGATATGCCAATCAACAAAAAAGGAACAATAGTTGGATCTATGTCAAGGATGATGGCTGCAATGCATGAATTGGAAGCTCATTTTGGCGACAACCTGAAAGATTTCAAGTGGTTCATGAGTGTGATGAAGAGGAGGGTCAACTATCTTTACAAGAATACTCTCATGATTGCAGGTAATGACTATTGTACTAGACTTGTAGACACCATTGTTTATAATGTTGTCATAAATTGTACTTGTCTTTTCCATTTCTTCATGATGCAGCTTGTCTTCTCGATCCTGAGAGCAATTACAAATATGGATTAAGTGATAGCTCAACATATATGAGCTCACATTGACAATAGAGAGGATTACAAATTCCCCTAAAAATGTAGCTGAGGCACTTGCTGAATTTGAAATGTTTCGCGCTCACAGAGGGATGTTTGATAGTGCTATGGTGCGGATTGCAGCAACACGCATGACTCCAAGTAAGCAAGTAGCCAAGCACTAATCCACATTACTTGTACTATGCTTGAATAATTATGGATGCTATTTGTTGTAGCTACTAGTGGAGGACTTATAGAGGAGATTGCAAAGTTTTGCAAAAATATGCAACGCACATTGTGTCGCAATGCGTGGCCTCAAGCGGGTGCGAGCGTAATTGGAGCATCTTTGCATTGATTCATACTAAAGTGTGAAACTGTCTCAATTATGCCAATCTCCACAAATTAGTCTATGTCCACTATAATTTGAAGTTGCGCATCCAATAAATGGAGGAGGACCAGCAGGAGACAGAGTTAGATGCTTGTGGAATAGTGATGGAGACCACATTTTTTGATAGCCAAAACCCAATCATGGAATGGCTCAATAAATCCATTATTGAATATGGGACTAATGTAGATGAAGGAGATGATGCCCCAACACCTTCTAGGGTCATGATTGATCAAGTGCGACCTGACAAATCAAGTTTTGCAGTTCTCGACAAGCCCATCAAATTATGGACTTCAAAGAGGAAACATCTTAATGGTGGATGGAAGGAAAAGAAGAAGGAAAGAAGAAGGTGGTGGATGAAGAGGAGATTGTGGGAAGTGATGACCACAAGGATACTCCTCCCAATAGCCTTGATTATGCTGAGCTCAGGACAGCAGTTCCTCCGAAGGGGAGGATGCTCTTGATGACACCAAGAATGATAGGTTAGATAGTATAGCAAGGGACGAGTAGAGAGGAGAGCAATATGTCAAAGAAACCAAGTCTCAAGGTACTTGTGTTAATTTTTTGTGTGTGTTTTAGACTGAGTGCAATGGAACACTAATGTCCTCGTGTTTCACAATTGCAGCTGTTAATCTACAGTTGCCACTTCGATTCAGTGAAGAGGATCACTTCACACATGCTATGCAAGATGCAGACCATGGTTCTCGTCGATTGAGGATTGGTAAGAAGAAAGATATATCTAGCCTTTACTAGCCATCTGGTATGTGATGAAGCCTACCACAAATTCAAATTCACAATTCCGGTCCGTATGTAAATTTGTACTGTGTCTACAAAATGGAAACTTCATTTGATGCTGATGTAAGAATCTAATGAGTCAACTCACCCTTATAATGTTCCAGAATCTTCACATGGCCAAAGGAAGGGGTGAAAGGTAGTTGACAGGGTTGCTAGTGTCTTCTCAATGTGTTCAAAGTTTGTATGGATAATCTGCCATTTTGCTTCACGCATATCTTTGCAAAGAATGACAGGGTTGCTAGTGTCCTCCCAATCTGATGCTTATGTGTGTTTTGTGTGCTCAAATTTGTTGTGTGCTGAACTGCTGATAGCATGTTGGGAATATGTTAGGTGGCAGTAGATTATGATTATGAGTTTTATGGGGAAAAATGCTCTGCGGTTAGTTTGTTGCTACTAAATCTGAACTTCTAGCTATCTGTCAATTATTTGAAGGGTGTTGTAAGAAGCATTTTTATCACTTTAGCAATGGAGTTATGAACTATTTATCACTTGTGCTCTGTTGATTTTTGTTGTGTTGTGGCCTGAAATGGGATTTGGAGTGGTAGGAAAACATTAGATTGTCACTTGTCAACTAAGGGAAGTACCACTAGACAAGTTTTATGCTAATTTCTGAGTACTAAAACTAATACTTTCACCTTGTTTTTGTGAAAAAATAAAACAGACCAAGGTAGCAAAGCCAGTACTGGGTAGATATTATTGGAAGCCAGAGAAGTCAAGTCCCTTGCCACTTCACCTTTTTGGTGTAGCATAGTCTGCTGGAAGAAATAAACAACAAGGGCTAACTAAAAAGCATGCAGCTCTGCAATAGATAGGATGCATTGATTGTTTGGTTGATTTGGCTGATCAAATTCAGATCATTAGAGTAGCATTCTCCAATTGTGGTTGTAACTAGCTGTTGTTTCTATTGTGAAGCTGCGTCCTGAAATTTCACCAAAATTTCCAAAATTTTGGCCATTTTTTGGTTTATTTTGGCCAATACAAATTTTGTAATTCAAATTTTAATTAAAACTTTTCGGTCAAAATTTTTCGATAAAATTGGTTATCAGCAGTTATTGGCATTATTACTACCCTCTAATAAAATTTTGCCACCGATACAAATTTCCTTGGCCACCACCACGGGACGCCTCCTCCACCATAACTACTGCACACGCATTCGCTGAGGCTTGAGCGCCGCTCAAGCTGAGCCAATCCCATCACGCACGCACGTAATTGTACACATTGCTAGCCATTGGGCGCTCTGCCATCTGCCGAGCTCGTCTCTACTGGATCGGCTCACCATCTATGTCATGTCATCGTTATCGTTGATGCCTGAGTAACTACACATCGCTCTTACACGGCTCGTCCCTGTCGTATGTGTCAGTGGCTGTGATTCACTCCGTCCGAGCATCACCTTCATGCTAGGGTTAACAATTTCACCGAAATTTCACCAAAATTTTGGTACTTTCATCCATTTCGTTGCCTACCAAAAGAACTGTGATTCGGTCAAAAATTCATGAACATTTGAACTGCAGTTCGGTCTCCATAGCGCAACCAGCCCACAACACGTCAAACGACCTAACAATGCCCCAACTAAAACTTTTCCACCAAACGACAACAACCCTAATCCCCATTCCGCATTTCCTCCCCCATTCCCCAACCCCAACGATGAGTGGCGACGATGGGTGGCAGCCAAGGCGTGTGTGAGAGAGCTGCGGCGCTAGGCAGCAGCCAAGGCGGGGAAAAGCCGCAGCTAAGGTGGGCTCTTTCGCTGTGGAAAGACAAACCCACATGCAGCAACTCTGTCACAGCGGCGAGCTCATCACCATGGTCTGGTTCCTCATGGTGTCATCTTCTTCCACCTCGACAAGGGCTGCATCCAGCGTGTGGATGTCAGTGTCACATACATGTTGCTCCTCGGTGGGCTGGCGCTTGACGTGGCCACGCTCGCCATGACGTTCTTCTTCGCCGACTGGACACTAATTTTCCTTGAGGACTCCTGCTGGTTCAATTGGCTCACCCAGGCGGTCAGGTCCCTACGGCTGTGGACGTGGCCCCGGTTGGAGAGAACCTCACAACTGAATCTCATTAGCTACTGCCTGGGTAAGCCGGACCATTACAAAGGCCGCCAGCGCTTGGCCATCCGGGCGCTGACCAAGGTCGCCAATGCGCTGCGTGTGAGGGAGATCTTTGACAACTTCTTCTTCATCCGGCGCGAGCCCCTCATCTGCAGGCAGGGAGAGGAGCCCTTTCTCCTTAGGTTTGTCTTTCGCGCTGTTGGTGGGGCAGAAGGAGCGATCATGGTTAAACAAGCATTCGGCCAAAATCTCATTTGAAATTTGTCCAAATTTTGGTTAGATTTTGTCGAAAGTCAAATGGCATTTGAATATTTCATCTGAATTTTTAGTTAAAACTCTGAAATTTCGTCCATTTTACTCCTTTCGTTGCCTTCTGAATTTTCCCCAAACCGAAATAGTTTTCCCTGCTACATGCCAGGTCGATCTGTTGTCCACCATCATCGCCTGCTCAAGAGAGCAGATGCCGCTAAACTGCCGCGATCTATGTGGAGCTCTGGTTGTCGCCAACGCTCATGGCCGACCTCCTCCTCCCTGCTTCATCTCTAACTTGTTCAATCTTACATGCATAATAAATATGAGATTGTTTTGACATGTTGTATTCTTTCAACTTGTGAATTAAAATCTGGTCACACACCAAAGCTCGTACGTACTGCCAATAGCTCTCGACGCAGCCTACTAGACGGCGAGTGGTGTCCCTGGTTTTACGTACTCATGTTCCTATCAAATCTCGAAATGTTATAGGTGGTATTGTCCGACCTTAATGTAGCAGTTGTATTCGTAATATAATATTTTCCTAGCTTAATATAATAAGTTGTATTTGTTACAGAGTACCATTGTAATCTAGGCACATCAAAATCAACGGTATAAATCTTTTTTTTACTCTGATTTTCGTGATGGCTTTTTTCTTTTCTTTAATAAGACAATAAATAGATAGATTAGCAACCGGAACGGGCAAACTGCGAACGGCGCGGAAGCGTGGCTCATCAGCCGGCCCTTATCTATGATCTACGCATTAGTGAATGATGAACAACTAACTAGTTGTCAATAATTAATCGATCTCTGGCAATCCCATTGGTGTGATACTGTCATGGTTCTCGTTTGATGCCTACTTGATTGGTCTCTGCCCTCCCAATGTACTACATGCACATTCTGGCCGGCCAGGATGATCGAGAGATCGGATGCTTGAGAGCAAGCACTCAGAGATACTAAACACTAGTACTAGACATCAACCGACGCCATGTGCGAGCTGCTACGAGAAGACTGTAATGCATGGTCCTAGCTAGCCTAGCACTCATGCATAACACAACAACGAATTGACATCCGGCCGGTATGGCCACCAACAACGATCAAGCTGATGCATATTGAAGCCGTGCATAGATTCATATGCTATGTGGGGCCTGCGCGGCGCCGGGGTACCGCGATAACCGACCGATCAACCTCCGGGGAGTCGCCGGCACATGGCGGCACATGACCTAGCCACCCATCACCACTTCCAATATCATCACCACTCATCTCTCCTGCTGTCCCAAAGAAGATTTGGGCGATCTTCCTGCTGTCCAAGGAATATTTGGGCGATCTTCAAGCCAATATTCTGTGACCTCACTATTGTGGCAATTCACATGACCAAACAAACAGATGCACTAACTAGTAACTTGCTACAAGGCTCCGACTCTGCTGCAAATTAAACAAATGATTTGATATAATGAGCAGTCAACTCCTACTTAACCAAGATTCCTCAGCTTGCTTTGCTTGGCCCAATTTTTTTTCCTCTTTTTCTTAAAAAAACTGTTCTAGTCCAACAGGCTATGTGGGTTCTTCTAGATGCATGGACAGCGTGGTACAAGAAGTTAATATGTGGTTTGCAGCTTTCTCACTCATGTGCCCTTGTTCCAATTTGCAATGCATTGGAGTGGCCCACAAGCTAGCCCTTGGTTTGTTATGGGTCGGCCTCTCATGCTTGACCTCTCTAGCCTGACATTATTAATTGGCATATGTCATATATGACATGATGCTACTCCATGAGAGCTTTATATGGCCTGCCCCTGTAATCATGCAGTTACACTGCATTAGATGCATGTGGCCCTACAGAAATCATAGTATTCAATGCATGCATGCCCAACAGCCCACGCAACCTCCCCCACCGGAGATACCCACGCAACCTCCCCCACCGGAGATACCTACCAACGGCCAATACCTACCAGTCTATGCTTAAATTGTTCTTTAGTCTTTACTGCCCATGCATGCAGATGCACTGCTGGGCGCAGGCCCAATGTATCTGTCCTACGTCTATACCATGCATGCTTTATGACATCCGTCATCCGTGGATTATGCAAGGCCATACGACCATAGGGTGGCCACCCTACGAGACTAACGAGTATTTCATATTATTTATATCTTATTTTTATTGATTGAATTTGATTTTTAATAATTTACAATTGACATGTTGTTGTTCTTATTTTTAATGATTGAGTTTGATTTTTAATAATTTACAATTGACATGTTGTTGTTTGAGTCCGGAGGTCTGATCGGTCACTGCCTAGCACTAAGACCGATGAATAGTAGTACCGATCCTTTGTTGACAGTAGTTATTTTCAGAGAAGATCTTTTGAAGGTTTTGATCTTTGACCTGTTGCAGTAATGCTAGCTTTGGGACTGCGATATGATCGGAGTGGAACGGTCTGACCGGCCATGGCACAATAGTCTGAATGGTGTGGTGATCGGTTTGGTGGCCACGATTAGACCGGCTCCTATTACCGAGTTAGGTTGAATTGAGTTGTTTTGGGTTGTTAGATATAGCAGTGTTCATGCAGGTTTCCATGCAAGTATGAGTTATGGGTTTGTCTATGCATGTGTTTTGCTAATTAAGAGTCAAGTACATGTCATTGTGCTCGGATTGATTTGTTGTTCTTTGGTGTGTATGTGCTTTGATGATTGGTTGTGGCCAGCGCTAAGACTGAGGCTTGGTGACCATGGAGTATTGTGTAAGTTCGGGTGAAGTATCATCTTAAGCTGAGAAGTATGGGAAAAAGACAAGGGTTATGAAGAGGCAATGCTTGCATGTGGTGTGATAATTAGACTTATGCGTTTCAAGTGGTGATGTTCCTCTGAGCAAGCGTACGATCTTGGCGGTAAGACGTTGGGCATCACAGACTGTGGTGTAATGAGGTGTGCCATAGACTCATGTGTTTCAAGTAGTGATGGCCTCAACGTAGTTATATGATATTGGTAATGAGACACTAGACATCACATCTTTGTGAAGGCTGGTGAGTGGCAATTGAGAAAATTATCCAATATCAGGTGGTTTGACGGTTTGCAAAACTGCGACGTTGGCCTAAGAAGTTTAGGTCATGTCTTTGTGGGTTGAGGTTGTTAACGAGCTTATGGAGTCATGTGTAAATCACGCTTTGAAAAGCGTACAAGTGTGTGAAATGTAAAGCTTGTTTATGTGTGGCTTACCAGGTTTCTCCAGTTATAAGTGGTGTGATCCATTAATGAATGACTAGTTTGATATGAGATGAAAGCCTCCACTATATAGGCTTTGTGTGTTAAAAAGAGAGATAAGATTTAGCGCACTTGAGCCTAGGATAAAGGTTTTCTTGTGTTGAATCTTTTGTGTGCGTGTGTGCTCTAAGCTTAGTGCTCTGCTATCTCGAGGGAGTGGCTGTAAAATATTCCTCTTCAAGTGAAATGAATATCTAAAGTTTAACTAAGTGAGTTGTGTTATGAATCATTCATTATGCTTTTGATTTGGTTGGCTTTCTTATTTGTATTTCATTTTTCTTGATCTTTCCTTATGTCAAACACGTGTAAGAGATGAAGATATCTCTTGAAGATTAGATCTCATTCATCTAAACACCTTTTAAGGGAAGTTTTTGAGCTTGCCCAGTTTCCTCAAGAGAGAGGTGATTTTGGAATTTTGCTCTTGTGAGGGTTTTGCTTAAATTCGTACTATGATCTAGCTTCCTATGACATGTGAAGCATCCAATATCACCTAGATCAGCTAGAACTTATGAGCAAGAGCAGATCAATGTTATCCTCTTTTGCCCAGTTTTAATGCAACTTTCTTTATTTTGGATAAAGGTTCGAATTTTGGTATTGATCTTCTTGATCCATGACTGGAATATGTTCTTGCCATCCTAGGGAGTGTTTGTACCAAGTTTACTGTATTTAGATCAGTGGTTTGAGAGTTAGATCTTTTATTGGATCGTGTGCAGTGCTGATTGCACATTCAGCAGTGGCTATACCATGAGGAGCCAAGTCGTTCAATTGGAGTGCGATTGTACCGACACGATCTGACCGTTGTCCCAGACAGTCCAACTGTCGGACAGTTAGACCGGTGCCGTTAGCGGTCTAACTATCGAGCGGTTAGACCGGCGTGTTGTCAATGGTCAAACTGATTTGAGACAGTTTGTCTCAGTGAATTTTGGCTTTTTGGTTTTGTGAGTTTATCTTTCACTATGTGTTATTGTCAATCCTTACGAAAAGTTTTTAAAAGAGTCATTGGCCTCATCTAGCTCGCCGGTACCCATCCTACGGTTTCCGACGTTGTATGCATGCATCAGCTCTGCATCAATGGTCGATTACACGGCTACGTACTCTATGTATGCAAGCATGATTAACTGCGAAGATCAGTACCTCAATTACCATTTCCGTTGCATTATCACATCGATTCTGAGATGTCCAAATCAACGGCGACATTTGAGGATCGATTCAGACACGTTCTTTCTAGTTTTTTTTACTTTTGATTTTAATTTCTTTAAAAGCCAAAATAAATAAGACGGCTTATTCAAATAGCTTCTCAAATTACTTTTCTAAATAGTTTTTTGAGTTTAAAATTATATATATTATTTATATTATCGTCTTTACTGTCTATCATGGTTTTAAAAATTATAGATAAAAAAACATAAGTTATAAACTACACTCAGAAAATAAAAGCCTTGGACAGGAAACTTGATTGATTTGACCACCGACAAAGGGTATGGGCACACACGTCTCCTTGTGTAATTAGCCTACCATATGACCATCAGTCGACCTCAGTGCTTGCAAGCCTGCATGCAAGTTGCTGTACGTACTAGCTATCGACTGGAGTAATGGCAGTGGCAGCTGCCCTCACACATCAAATAAATGATCGATGTAGCACTAGTACTACTGCCCAAACATGTTGCAAACCCGCAGGGACCCATTAATTACAAGGACCTGCCGGTATAAAGCAAGTCTTATACTAAAACAAGCAAGGACTCCACATGTGATTTATGCAGCTACGGCAGGAAACCGTCATGATTAAGGGGGTAACTGATTAGTGTCACCCTCTGTTCCAAAATTCTACTACTATACCGCCATTCATAAATAGATGCTAGAAACTCTTGTCTTTAGATACCGCTCGTTTCAACTTTAGTTTCTGGACTTCTGGTTTATTTCTCACTATTCATAAATTTCATCTTTTTCTAATTTTTTTTGCTTTTCTTTTAGCTTTTTTGCCGGTTCTTTTTTCCGTGTTCGTTTGTGTTGTCCGAGATTAGCTAACATATTTTTTTCTATTTTAAATTTTTTTAAATTTAATTACGCCAATAAGCCACCTTCAGCTACAGTGAAATTTCAACCAGCTACAGTACATTTTCAACCATAAGCCACAGCTTTTCAGCCCAACCAAGCAGGACCTTAATTTGCTTACTTATATACTCGCTCTAGACACCAGGGGCGGGCCCAGCAGGTAGTTCATATAGGCCCAGAACTACCCTGCAATACTGTAATTTGGCCCAAAAAAATCTCGTGCCCTAAGTCACTAACCGTCCACCGCGGTCCGCCTGTCCCCGTCTCCCCGACCCCGATTCTCCGCCTCCGCCTGTCCGCCAGCCGCGGGCCGCCAGGCGCCCATCCGCCTCCGCCTCCGCCAGGCTCCCTCCACCTCCGCCTCCGCCCGGCTCCCTCCGGCCTCCGCCTCCGCCCGGCTCCCTCCGCCGGTCCGCGTCCGGCCTCCGCCTCCGCCAAACTGTGGGGGGGCTGCTGCGGTAGGTGGGGGGAAGTGGGGAATTTTGGTGATTTGGTGGGATGTTGGTGGTGCGGCCGCCGGCCGGTTCCTGGTGAATTGTGGGTTTCTTTTACAATTTACATCGGTGCTAGCTCGCGTTTGTTTGCTCGAAAATTGTTCTTATGTGATGTATGATTGAATGATATAACATGCTTGACCTGATCTTCTCCTGTGTGTGTTAGTTTTTGTTCCCAATTTTACCTGCTAGATTTACTGCGTGTAAATTAGTTACCACCGATAACCGATTCACTTCATGATCTGTTACTTGTTAGTTAAAAGTTTATAGCGAAGTTTCGCGCTGATAAGAATGTTAAATTCGAGTTGATCCCCCATCACGATAAATTGCGAAGTTTACTGAGTTTGAGATTTTGAGTAGAGACAAATGTTTGAAATTGGCGATTGCGATATTGTTACTTTGGCACATATTTGTGATGTACCAAGTGAATTTGTAACACCCCAGCCAAACAATGACCTGGAATGCTACTAAACTAACAACATATTAAGGAAGAACCTATATTCACCTTACAAAATTTCGGCAGAATCTCCTTTGTTTAATGAGTAAATCAAAGGTTTCAACATGCATAGACAAATGATCTGAATAATAGTAAACAATAAATATCCAATTCTAAACAACTGAATTATGTTTGCCATCACAATCGTAACCACAATACTTAAATAAAGAACGTAAGCAATGTAAAAGTTCTAAACATTTATTACATTCTAAACATGGTGATCTTTAATCAGTTACCACTTAAGCTATTCAACAAATAATGTTTAAGGTTCTTTATTTCTTCCAAGGTGAATGGACCGTGCAAGTACAACAAAGCTAATCCATCTTTATCCCCATGCATGCCGGTCTCATGAAGGTACCTAAAAAACATCCAACAACAAGGGTGAGTCCAAAGACTCAGCAAGTATAATAAATGGTAACAACAGCATAAAAGTATGAAACCCATCAATTGCACTTCACAAATCCATTCACCAAATACATTACATACACATGATATGCAACATGCTCAATATGCTCAAGGTGCTCTTTGTCTTTATCTTTGTCTTTTTGCATTTTACCGGTAATGCAAAGTGCGCATCCGTCGATGCACACCCATGCCTATGCCATCTGGCACAGGGACCATTGCCCATACTCTGCAAGTATGGGGACCTAAGCACATGCTCTTCAAGCATGGGGACCTTTAGCCCGTCATAAACATGACGGGGATCTCAAGAATTGCTTAGGTCGTCACAGGACCAAGACTTCAATAAGCCAACATGACGCATATGTATGAAATCTCAAATTAATACAACATGCATCCGCATCAACATTGCATATGAATAACATATTCATACTACAAAAGCTCATATTCATAGACTTCATAACTTTCAAACATCCGTGATTAACACATAACTCATAGCATTAGCAACCATGAACATTACCAATCATATCACCATAACAATCATGAACAACTCAAATTTTCATAGAATTTATCAAACTATACCATTCGATAATATCTATTATATCCATAAATATACTTGCCTTAACCACGAGAAAACGGGGAATGAGCAGAAGGTGCGGCTCCTGGAATCCGTCCTCCTCCTGAACAATAATTATAATAATTGCTAAGGCAACAGTAACGAGTCTTTATATTAAACAAAAACACCCCCAAACTAATCCAACATGTTTAACTTGACTCAAAACCCCAAATCTTTTCGGACACCCTGTCCCCCTCTACAGACAGTCAACTTCAAAAATTCTTATCTAATGATACAGAAGTCCGAACAGGGCGTTCTCAGATTTTCTGGAAAGATAATTAAATTATCTAACTAAATATAGTTGGTGAGTCTCCCTGATTCGGCCAACTTCTACCCGCACCATCTAACTTTCTAGAACATCAATTCCGTAACGAGTTCTCTGGACAGCGCACTAAAATTGTCATAACTTTCACCCCGAGAGTCGGAATCAGGATTTCTTGATCTTTCTGGAAAGCTAAGGAAAATATCTGAAACTTTCATAATATGGAGATCCTCTGATTCTCCTGATTTCTAATCGCCCAAACCCATCTACCGAAACCTGACAGGAATTTCCCCGATCTACAGGACAGTCCGACTAAAAAAATCATAACTTTTTCTACAGAGGTCCGAATGATGCGTTCTAGCACTTCATGGAAAGCTAAAGATGTCCTCTACAAATATCTAGGAGAAGACCCGACCTGAATCCCCACGGATCTATATCAAAAAGACCGTCTAACAGAGGCTGTTCTGAGCAGATCCGAAAACCGACATTGATAACGCAATTAGAATTTACATCTACTAGGGGAAGAACATGGATTACCCTTGACGAACACTGAAGAATACCACGAACACCCCACGAATCTCTCCTCTCCTTCTTTTCCTCTTTGCCCCTTCTTCTTCCCTTCCTCCGAGTCCAATCGCCTAGCTGCGAATTATTCCTTTCCCCCGATCATTCGGCATCAATTGGAGGTCTTGATCACCGGCAATGGAGGAGAGGGGAGGAGGAGGCGCTGCTGGACGGCGCAAGGCAGAGGGGAGGGGCGCACAAGGGGAGGAGAGGGGGAGGCGCAAGGGGGGAGAGGGGGAGGGGCGGCTAGGGTTGGAGGGGGGAAGGTGGCGCCCCCCTTTGCTGGCCGAAATCCCCACCTGGGCCAAGGCCCAGGCCCAGGTTGCCAGGGAAAATCAGAAAAACCCCCTCTAAACTTGATATTTTATTCTTCCCTTTAAGGTCCTTTACTCCGATTAAACGATTAACGGTAGAAACTCTTCCGGGATATTACAGAATTGTTAGAAGGATAGAATAATCATGAGAACAATGTTTGGTATAGTATGCTAAGATTTCCAACACCCCCCACCCCAGTCCTTAGTTTACATAATTTTGCTCCTTCAATTGCAGGCAATCAACACCAACTCACTCTCTTTCTCCGGTGCAACTAAGGGTAATGCATTTCTCCGCCTGCAGCCAGTGCCGATGAGATTTGCTGTTTGCTGCTCCGTGAGTTCCATCCTTTCTCTTCATGCATGATATATCTGAAGTGTTGCTTTACTATGCTGATTGCTAAAGCTAGTGAATTATTGTTCTTCTAGGTTTCAACTAAACTAGTAATTTGTGTTAGCAGCTTTGTTAGTTTTGAATGAATGCAAAATTAAAGGTGGAGCCCACAACCCCATCGTTGAGCCCATTAAAAAATTATGCGCTAATTAGAATTACCTGTTTCCCTTGTTGTTCTCGTTTTAAAAGTCTTGTATTTCAGCAATCAACAATGACTGGGTGAGCAAAACTCCTCTTTGTTTAAGAGAAGGTTGATCATACTTGATTTCTGCTCTTGGTGTTGTAGCACTACTTATCAACATAGCATTGTATACTACTTATCAACATAGCATTGTATTCATCTTAGCAAGATAAGCAGATGCCACTGGTAGCCAAAACATGGCATAGCAAGTGATTTAATTTCCCGGTCCGCCACTGGCTAAATGGTTAATAGGATCATTACTTCCTGCATGCATGTTATATCCTCTGCCTCATGTTGTTGTGGGTTTGAAAAGATTAATGCTTTCGCTGCGGTCTGCATTAATTTGGGCTATAGTTAATAGGATCATTAATTTCGAACTTATTTGTTGAATTTAAGGTATTATAAGATCTTTTAGATATATTATGTTTTTTACCGAATCGTTTACCGAATTTTTGTATTAGATTATACCACATTGGATAATAATTATTTAGTTAGGCATACCCAGGATTCAAATCCTGGGTCCACCACTGCTAGAAACAAATAAGTATGGTCTTAGACATTGACACAGGGTTTAAAATATAACTTTGAAAACCATTTTCTGTTGTCATATACATGGCAAATGTACTAAAAACTACAATATTGCGAAAATATTTTGACCAATCTAGTCATATCATTTAGTTAGATGAAATAGATCAGTAGATTAATCACAAAAATATTTTTATAATATCATAATTTTATAGTTTAAACAACATGATTGGAAATAGTTTGGGTCTGGAGATTTTCTCGATGCTTGAAACCATATGTATTTGTATACGTAACGAGTGTATTACTAAGAAGAAAAGCCATTTTTGGCACTGTTTCGTACCGTATTTATAAAAATAGTAGTATAGCGACAGTATTGACAAAAATGTCGTTTTTGCCGCACGACGGTCGGGCGGCAGCGGCCGCGAGGCGATGCGTGGCACCTGCCACCCGGCCATTGGGTGGAAGTTAATTAGGCCAGCTGATTAGCTTGCCTAATTACCTTCCTAATTTTTTCTGTTTAGTGATTGTTTGAATTTTCAAATATACAAATGAGCCCAAAAAATTACAAAAATCTACGTACAGCCTCCTGACACAACGTTCCTCGTAGTATAATGTTTGGGGAATTTTATCCGCGGTGAATGTTGCTCAAAAATTCATACAATTTTAATAATTTTATGAGTTTTTACATATAGCAAACGAGCTCTAAAAATTACTAAATTTTATGTGAAGTGTCCCGATATAGTAATAGTTATTATGTAATTTTTTTAAGAATTTTATGCAGTCTGAATTAGCCACGTTTGTTCGAATTAACTTAACCATGAATTTAACAAAAAAATTCCCATGGTGCAAAATAGTGCCAAAAGTGGCTTTGATTCTATTACTAATCATAGTCCTCTGACTCGGAAAGAGTTGAGGTACCAAAAAGTGGACTTTTTCGAGTAATTGGTGTTTGATTGGGGATACACATAGAAGGGTACCTACGGTGCATCTAAAATCTGCCATGCCTAGAGGCTAGAATACGTCGTCTGTTTGGTTGGAGGTCTAAGTTAGCCATGCATAGCTAGTGTGAGATATCTGGTGTGATGAGTATTTGATTTTAATGTATGAGTTTTGTTGAAGTTTAAATTTGGTTTTGAAAATTTTCAGTTTTTAGAGTTACTGTTAGAATTTAATCAGTCTGACCAGCCTGACAACAGTGATCTAACCGTTGACTATGGAGCGGTCAAAATGGCCATGTGGCCTTTCGCAAAATATACACAAAATACTTGTGTAGGTGTGATTAGGGATGTTGTTACACTAGGTGTCACTTAAATTAGAGTTTTGTGCTGAAACTAGATAGATTTTAATTGAAATTCCAAAGATGGTGTTTTCTGGTACTCTTAAGCGGTCTAATCCATCTGTGGTCTGCGGTTAGACCACCGGTGGTCTGACCGACATTGGACCAGTGGTCAGATTGGTCCCTTGTTACCAGGGTGAGGTTGAGAGGTGATCGGGCGGTCAGACCGGCCCTGTAGGATCAAAGCGTGATGTGAGTTGAGTTTAGTTGGTTTGAGTGTGTGCACGGTATGGGTGTCATTGGTTGATTGTGTTGTGTTGCATAATGAATGATTTGACTAATGTGAGTCAAGTGTAAGAAAATTATGCTCAAAATTGGATTGCTTTGTTTTTAGATGTGGCTCGGAGAATTGTATCGGTAAATGGCAATGGACCAGGACTAGGCGGGGAGCTGAGGTCCATACGGCCGGGCAAGTCCGGATGAGGCTATGTGGCTCAAGCAGGAAGCACAGAAAAGACGAGGGTCGCAATGAGGTGAGTTGGAGCATATGGTACGCCAAATGATGAGGCCGATGCACATAGAGACTGTTTAGAGGAGTCCAAATGCGTGAAGATGTGATGGCTAGTCATTGAGCGCTACGAGCTACATGTCAAACCATGTGAAGGTGCTCTGTCCTTTAAGAATAGAGTGGCTTTAAATATTCATCTTTAAGTGAAATAAAGATTCAAATTTCATCCAAATGAGTTTTGCCATAGATTTCTCCTTGTGCTTTTGATTTGCTTAGTTTTCTTATTTGGATTTCCTCCCTTCTTGATCTTTCTGGTTCCCAAAGATGTGTAGATGATAGAATAACCTCCTAGAGACTAGATCTCACCCATATAAACAAACCCATAGCAAATTCTTAAAGCTTGCCTCGATTTGCCCTGTTTTGATGTGATCTACCTTATTTTGGGCAAAGGTCACATCATTGCTGAGTAGCTTATCGATCCGTTATGGAATAAGTTCATAGGACCTTGAGAAAGCTACGTTTCAAGTTTGAAGTCATTTGGTTGAGTAGATTAGAAGTTAGGCCTTTTTGTGTTCTTGGTGGCAAGCTATTTTCTGTTATGAAATGATGAGGATTACACCGCTGTGATCCGAGCGGTTAGACTACCCAGGCCCGATTTGATCGGTGTGATGCCTGCAGTCAGACTGGCCAGTTGATACTTTGGCATATGTGTTGCTTCTTTTGTTCTCTTGACTTGTTGATTTCTATTCTATCCCTATTTTCGCTGCACATATGATCTTTATTAGTTTTTTTATAGCTAATTGAGTAAAAAAGTAAAAGAAGATTGGTTTTACTAAAATTGAAAAGAGACAAAGAATCATTCACCATCTGATCTCCGCAACGGTCCTACAACTAGCTAACCCACACAAATTTAGATCGGTTCATGAAAGTCAAATTAAGATCGGTTCATGGAAAAGTCTTTTGACTATGCAATTACGTAGGCAACTTTGATGGGCAGTAGTTAGCTGCATGCCAATTGGCAAAGTTGCATTGCCATTTCATTTCATTTCATTTGTACCTGACTAATTGTTGTGGGATGTTGCAGTTTGGACCCAAGCAGTGGCATGCATGCAATAGCCAACCTTTGTACCACCGAGAGCAGCCGTTCTGTCACGACCACGATGCAAACACCAAACACAAGGGGGTACGTGCTGGAGTAACAATGAACAGGCCGGATTTATAGAGCATACATTTCTGCTCAAATTGTCAGTAGAGAAGAGCTTTCTAGTATACGAGTGATCAAACTCTAGGTCCTGTCTAGAACATAAAATTTTCATTATTCAAGATATATTTATTTAACAGGGTCTAACCTTACCTGTGAAGTCGTCTAGCTATCTATTTGAGAGAGCTTATACTTCAAAGTATAGTTTAAACAAAAGTTGAAAATGTCACACTACTGGGACATAAGTAGTGCGAGGGCCAAACAACATAGGAAGGATATGTCCTGACCTAAACATGTCGATTGGGTGGACAGAAAGCAGCAATATGAGTTAACTAGCTTAGCTAGGCATGGCACGGCCCTTACCTTGCCATTCAGGTCACAAGGCGCACGTGTTTGAGCTGATGCTCTCCCTCTCCTCCGTCGATCACCATTTCCTCCATGCACGGCCACAACCCAGCTTCACCCTAGTGTCATGGCCATTGCTGCATCCAGTCTTCCTCACCACACCGGCCCCAAGCCAAGCCATCCTTACTAGAAGACTTCCCATTCTCAAGCCATGCTCACGCACCCGCCGCTTGCACCGAAGAATGACGGAGCTCACCGTCAACAAGTTTCTCCCTTTGCATGGTCACCCTTGCCTTGTCTCTTCTGACCAGTGCGATCCCCGCCATCCGCCCGAGCCTCCCAAAATGGGTTCATGACATCTGGGAACATCTTTTGTGCACACCACCACTGTCATTCCATGGCTACATCACTGTCGCCATCATCTTCTCTCTCTTTGTTTACCTCTGCTCAGTCGAGAAGAGGAACAGTGCCGGTCAGCACTATACTCACTAGATCTGACCTAGCCATCTCGCACACCTGACCTTGAGTCACTTGCACCCGACCGAGCTGGAGTCTAGTACTGTGCACATGTGGTTGAGTCAAATCACCTCACGCCGATCCGAACCAGTTTCAGACTGAGTTCAACCCGAATAAGACCAGTTTCAGACTGAGTCCAATCCGATTCTTACCTATTCAACTTGATTCAGATTAGTTTAAAATCGATTCATGACTGATTCACCTAGCTATAGAGTGTTTCTCGCTTTATTTGGGCTAATTCTACATAGTAGACTAAATCTAAACCCTACTAGGCCCTCCAAACATCACTGTTCATTCTCCATTTCCAACTCCAAGCTTTCGAAAACCGACTTTTCATCAATTTTCCTTTCTGTTCACATTTCGACATCACTTTTCTTTTTTGTTTTGATAGTGTTTTATTTGTAGCTTTGCAATATGCTTATTTGGTTTTATTTGTGTGTATGCTAGGTTTTGGAGAAGAAGCCCTGAGATGACCGGAACAGGAAACAAGGAATCTAAAATTTATGAAGGAGTGAAAGTCAACTACGAGTCACAAGGCAAGCCACGTTCCTTGATCATGTGGAATTCTTATTAGTCGAGTTATATTATATCGGTTAATTTCCACATTATTTTTTTGTTGATGCTTTGTGTTATTAGTTATTTTTGAATGGTCATGTTTAAATAGTTAATTCCTTAATTACATTATTTACTTGCCATCCTTGATAATAATCTGATCTGGTTTTCTCTGATAAACTTAGAGCTCGTATATCATACCTTAGATTAACATAGTAGTGAACATGAATAACAATGATGATCTGATTACATTGTGGTCCACCGTCACGAGTTGATGTATTGGAATTTATGACAATTGTGGTATGATGTATAAAAGTGTTCGATTACTCACTTGGAGTGATGTTATGAATAATGTTAGCTACGGATGGATATGGGTGTGTGATTTGGAGGTGACTGTGTGCATATGCTACCTGGTGATTGTGTGCATAAGTCTTTGTTGGAATGGTGGTTCCGCTCATAGCATATAAGAAGTTAAATTGTGCCACGAGAAAAAGATATGTTTGCTACCCATCCACAGGATTGATTATTTGAACTTGATTCAGTTACTATATTAGTTTCATTGGTATTGTCATGGGTAAGTTCAGTGTTGGCGTAGACCACAAACTGGCTTATGCCATAGTATGACCACTAGGAGTAGTGGAGGAGTCACCCATACATAGGCCTGTAAGGGACCCACTATTGACAAGGAACTTCTCCATACTGGGTAGTACTAGTGTTGTGAATCAGTAATGAATCCTAGTATTCTGGCTTCGTACAAGTCGTGGATATCATGTGGGTAAAGTTGGACATTCTCTACAGAGATTAAACCAAATCATTTGAATGTGTTGTGCTTCTGGTTAATGGAGTTGTGTCAAAAGGGATGATACCTAAATCAAGGCACAAGATATTATTAGTTAAAATTTTGGTAACTTGAAAGTGAGAACTTGTTAATGGACAAACCCTCTAGCTCCTTAACAGAACCCTCTTTATGAACTCGTTTTAATTTAAGTCAGATATTTACAAATAAAATTATATGGGTACTAGTGATGATAGGTCTACAGCAATCCCTCCTTGACAAACATTTCCCTTGGTCTCCTCAAATGTGTTATATAATTTCATCACTATGGCTTGTTGGGTACGAATATACTCACTCTTGCATATTTTGGTTTAGACAATGATTATTATGAAGAGGATATGCCAGCAGATAATGAATACTACGATGGTGAAGATCATACCTTTTAGGTTGACCTTACACTCAAGCACCACCTATGGTGTGGCCGCTTTTTGTCATCTTTTGTCTATAATATAAGTATGTTTGCTTTGGAAGCCTTAAAACTCTACAATTGATTGTTATGTCATACTTTATATAAGAACTCTATTATGGTATTGTAATCGTATGTAGGCTCTTTATCAATATGTGAGCAACTAAAATCTTCGATAGTTGCATGAGTACGGAGATTCCTAATAAATTCGGAGTCCCCACATACTTGGTATCAGAGCCTAGCTTAACTGTAGGTTGACCTAGAAGGTTAATAGTCAAGTTTTGTCAAAAAAATTTATTTTCCAAATGCGAAAAGTCTTTGAAAATCATAAGTACTATTGCTTCTTACCTCATCTATTGTTATATTCCCATTTTTTCTTACCCTTCATCTTAGTATTATTAGCCAAGATAGGTTTTGATTTCAACTAATTTCATTAACTAATCTCTCTGAGTTCAAATTTTCTAGTTCATGTCCCTTTCTCATATAGATAATAGATTTTTTTCCGAATTATACATTGTGTATTGTCTAAATAACCAGGTTGTAAGTGAATCCTTTAGGATTTTCTCACTACACCTTGACTACGCCTATGTTTTTGGCTTAAGTGTTTCTATTTTCCTAAATATACCTATGCATCATGTCTTACAAATTGCATTTCTTTCTACTCTTTTCCCTCATTTTCTCATGCTATTCCATGCTAACCCCTCTAATTCACTATCATCTTACCTTACTCTTTGCAAACTATTGTAGGTTTGGTGGTCATAATCAGCTGCTAAGATGTTAGGCAATAATAGTAATGGCAGTAGTGAGCCTAGTTTGGCTCAAGTTTTGGCAGTTATGGAATAAAATCATCATGAGGTAGCACAGACTATGGAAAGGAATAGGACAGAGATAGCTTAAGCACACACAAGATTGTTGGAACACATAGCAGCTAGACTGAACATCATTGAGTCTATGCCACCTGGAGAAACACTAGTTGGATTGAAGATATTAGATTTTCAAAAGACTCAATCGCCAACATTTTCATGGGCCTCATAACCCCTTGAAGCTGATCACTGGTTAAGAGTCATTGAGAGGAAGCTGGACACAATTCAATGCAATGACCATGAAAAAGTCTTATATGCTTCTGACCAATTACAGATAGTAGTAGCAACTTGGTGGATAAACTTTAGAGCATACACCAGAACAAGAATGAGATCACTTGGAAGGAGTTTTGTGATGATTTCTGTGATGTTCATATTCCATCTGGGTTGATGAAGGCTAAGCAATGTTAGTTCTGAGCTCTTCACCAAGGAAACATGATGGTGATAGATTACTTACATCAATTCAACCACTTAGCAAGATATGCACCCAAACACTGAAGAAGATAAGATGGACATGTTTTATAAAGGACTACAACAGTCACTACAACTTCATGTTGCTGGTCTTGAATATCATGATATGCAAACCTTAGTGAACAAGGCATTGCTAAAGCAAAAAAGGGGAAATTTTTAAGAAACCAAAAAGAGAAGAATGAGAGTTCAAGGTGGATCATCGTTAAGAGCCCCACAAAGAAGGGTGGTACCCAAGCTATCTGTACCAACTTACAAAAATCAATACCTAGCCCCATGTCCAGTGCAAATGAAGTGCTATAATTGCAATGGGGATCACTATCAGAAGGATTGTCCACAGAAGGCCTTGACCTATTACCACTATGGTTGGATTGGACATATTCATTTGGAATATCCATAGAATCATATTCCCAAAGAAGCAGCAAAGGCTCAGGCCACAAACAAATTCATTGCACCATGAACAAGCCAGAATGTTACACCTAACCTCAGAGGAATGCCAGTTCATGGAGGATTCCAGAGTCATGGAGGTCAAACTGGAGGAAGATTCAACCAAGGAGCACTTAGAAGCCATACCAATCATGTGACCATTAAAGATGCTGAAGAAGCAACCAATGTGATTGTTGGTAAGTTCTTGATCAATTCCAAGCTAGCTTTAGTTTTGTTTGACCCTGAAGCTATACATTCATTTACTTCAAAGAGTTTTTCTTTGAAAAGTCAGTTGCCTTTGGTTTCTTCACAAACACCCTATGTGATTTATTCATGAGAGGCGAAATTGTTAGCTCCATTTAAGGTAGGGTAAAGTATGAGATCAAAGAAGTGAAATTTTCAGCAGATCTATTTCTCTTAAACATTTGAGTTGGATATTATTCTTGGTATGGATTGGTTGTCAAAACACAGAGGAAAAGAGGACTGTGAAGAGAGGATTATTTCAGTGGTGAATCAAAATAGCTAAAGAGTGCAGCTCAAAAGCGATCCTAAGATCATTCAGACTAAGAAAAAGAGTTTGGTTGTTGTAGTGTTAGATAAAGTGATGTCAGTGCCAGTGGCATGTGAATATCCAAAGGTGTTTCCAGATGATCTACCAGGAATGCTACCAGACCGATAAGTTGTGTTCAACATTGCGTTGAAGCCTGGAACCAAGCCTATTTCAAAAGGACTGTACAAAATGTTTGCTACTAAATATGACGAGTTGAGAAAACAAAAGGATGAGTTGTTCACTCCTTTACATGGAGTAACATGCAATAACATCCTCTTTTAGAGCAACTGGACTGAGTTTTCACATCTTCTAATTGGATAAGTTCCTATCCCAACACTTTGGTTCATCCGTTAGCAAAGTATATCTCTGATCACATTCCCTATGTAGCTACCATTCAAACAAAAATCCCAAGGACAACATTGTTTCTTTTTTAGAATTTCTTGGTAGAACATCCTAGCTTCAAAGATGTAGTTCAATTTTGCATGGAACTACACTTGTAACAAACTAGATGCGGCAACCAGGATTAGTGCTAAACTGAAGTTTGTCGTATGTAGAATTCTCGTACAACAATAGTTATCAAGTCAGTCTGCATATGTCACCTTTTGAAGCTCGTCAAGATGAAAGTGCATGATTGCACCAGAAGAAATTCCCATTCTATTCTTGAGGAATCCCAAAGAGTTGTTGCTTTCTCATAATGTTCAAAGATGATTCAACCAACAGGGAGTGTCAACTGAGTAACAATATTTTGCCTAAAACGTTGAGAAGCCATTGGACAAAACAATTTGGTGTTTTCATCCCCAAATTAAGCCCATCGTGTAGTGCATCTTTTCTTCCAATAGAGTTGCTTGTGATGAAGCAGCTTCAAATTATGTTTTTTGTGATCTTTCTAAAGTTAATCTCTTGTATACATAAATTCCAATGCTCCTAATTGAGTTAAAAAAACAAATGACCTGATTGCAGCGGGAGATGAGAGTAGTCATATGAGAAAGTCATTTACTCCATTGTTTTAAGCATCTACAAAGAATCTTCAGTTTAGCACTAATCCTAGATGCCGCATCTAGTTTGTCATTAACGTCGGGGAGCATGCAACCCTTACTCGAGGGTGCACGTGGCTCCTGTGGTTTGCCACTGATGGTGTGGTAGCCACCAGTCGGGGTGAGGTGGCTTCCTTCTCGGCCACCTTATTTGGGCGGTTGTGCTAAGGTGTGGTGCATGCCGTGTGTTGTGCTTTGCTGTGGCACTGAAAGGGATGGTAAGGGATGTGGGAGGGAAAATATGGGCCTACTTGTTGTCGGGCTGGAAATGGCGAGGATGCTGCAGATGGTCATGGTTCGATCCTCACGTGGATAAAGATGTGGACAGTGTTCCCCTTGTTATTGCCAAAGACGTTGTCTTGTGGTCACGGTCAGCCCACTAGGTCCCCAGTGGCCCACGCACTCCTTCGACTTCCTCTACTCCCTTGCTTCTCTCCTCCGGCTCTCCTTTCCTTGCCTCTCCCTATGTGTGGTTCGGTGGTGATGATCTTGGCTATTCTTGGGAAGCTTCTTGTGGTTTGGCCGATCTCCTTATGTGTGGTTCGATGGTGATGATCTTGGCTATGCTTGGGAAGCTTCTTGTGGTTTGGCCGATCTCCCTATGTGTGGTTCGGTGGTGATGATCTTGGCTATGCTTGGGAAGCTTCTTGTGGTTTGGCCGAGCGGGGTGTTGGTAGGAGTGTTGCTGGCCTTCTTCAGTTGGCTTTGGGGGCTTTTCTCGGCTATGAGGAGAAATGCAGGGGCACTTGAGAGGGGAAGGAAATTGGGCTTAAGAAGGAGATGCATTCGTTGCCTTCCTCTCTCCCCTCACCTTATCTCCGGTTGTGTCTTGGGTTACTGTGGGGCTTATGGACCATTGGTTCAAAATGTGGGCTATGCACTGTGCTGGATTCTCTGCTGCTAAGGTTGGATTTTCTGGTTGCCGGATGATGAAGCCCACTTATTGTGAGAGGCGCCGACCAGCTCGGGACGGTCTAGGAATCTCGATGAACGCCACTCTGATCGATCTCTCTTGGATTATTTTTTACCCACTCTTTGATTGCAAAAGAAAAATTGTGGGCTAGAGGTTTTGCTCGGCTTTGGGGGTTCTACTCATCAAGCGATACATGGGAAGAACAATGCAAGGTAAGGATGCAATGCAATTTATTTTAATTATGTTTCAATGCAATTTTTGGCCATGCACTAATTTAAGTTTTTGTACTTGCATAGAATTCTTGTAATTAATCAAGCATTGTAATAATGTCTTTACTTTATGTAGGAAAGCCCAAGGCCAATTATTGTAATTAGCTCTTGCAATTCCATTGAGTTGTAATTATCTGCATAATTCTTGATTTCCTATTAATTTAAATTAATTAAACTGCTTAGCATTAATTAAGATTTTGGGTTCTTTCATATACTTGTAGGCTTGCCGATAAGTTAGTGAACGGTACCCGCATCTAGAGCAAGTCACCAGCTTCAAAGCATCACCTTATCCTGGACAAGATTCTTTGCAATGAGTTGTCATATTTGGTGACATGGGAAAGGTGCATATGTTCTTTCATTTCTATCTTAGTTATATTTAATATTTTCATGTTACAATTAGCCATTTTGCAATTTAGTGATTCTTCTTTCTGACATTTTTCTTCAGGCAGAGGCAGATCGTTCCAATGAGTTCAATAACATCTAGCTAGGCTCATTGAACACTACTTACTAGATCATTAGACTTAGACAACATTGACATGGTGGTTCACATCGGGGACATTTGCTACGTGAATGGCTACTTGTCACAGTGGGATCAGTTCACCGCACAGATCGAACTAATTGCTTCAACTGTACCATACATGATTGGCAGGTCAGTTTAGTGTTCATTTCAGATTTTCCTTATGTTTTGCCCATGTATTATTGTCTAATAGCTACAAAATGGGTATTTCTGCAGTAGTAATCATTGAGAGAGATTGGCCTGAAACTGGCTCTTCCTTTGGAAACCTCGACTCCGGTGGAGAATGCGGTGTTCCTGCTCAAACTGTGTTCTATACTCTACTGAGAACCGTGCAAAATTTTGGTGATTGTAGTGGCTTAATAAGGCCATAGTAGTCCTTCAGATGTCGTCTCTAAATTTTATTGACAGAACAGCTATCATTCTTTAGGTATGTGATGGGACTATGTCATGTTCATGTATGATCTGTGAGGGGGAAAATGAGAGATCAACTTGGTATGCATTTGTGCTATACTTTTGGTTATGCCTTCTATAGGTATATTTGATGTAAGTTTTTACCATTAGAATACAGTCTAGGGCTTGATGGAATTCTAGATCCGCCACCGGTAACGTTTGTCTTTCGGTGATCCAAATGAGTGCCTTCCACGATCAACTTTGAACACAGCCGTTTAGAAGCTGGTCAGGACGCTCCATTGCTTCAGCGACTTCCGACGGTCGTGGTCTCCTAGATGGCCGCTGGCCTTTTATTTCATGAATTAATGGTAGTGTCCTTTGCAAGGATGTTAGAGTTGTGATCCTCCATATGATTTTTGTTATCAGGATTAGGATCATAGGATTTTTGTTAACAGGATTAGGATCATAGGATTAGATCGGACCTCGAAAGTTGCAATTACGAAGATTATAGGATCTGAACTGTTCATTTGGGCGTTATACTCGATTTTGATCGAGTTCAGGAAACCAGTGGGAGTCGGTTTCCGGTCGAAACCAGTGGAAATCCCATCCAGTTTTAACATCTTACTGCCAATTTTGGTCCAAGTTACGAGGACACGAAATCCTGTCCAGTTTTTACACCGATTTACTGCCGTTTTGGTCCAAGTTACAACAACTTGTGACCGATTCAACGTGACTCGTTTTCTTGGCAAATCGATATGGGCCAAGAACCATCCCAGCTTTGTTTTTTTTTTTTGAATTGAAACTAGCTCATGTGAGAGAGTCTGTACAAGCATTTCTTACGGATGTTCAGTGACAGGTGGGCTTGCCTCATGCATGCATGCATGCATAAGACGGCTATCGGCCATCCGATGTCCATTCGATGGCACACATAAACTTACCTTCTATTTCACGAAAAACCATCCTTCACTCTAGTTTCATTTTCAAAACACCCCCACACAAACCCCTCCTAACCTGCCCCCCAAGGAAATCCTCCCCATCGCCCTTGATCTGCCGCCGCCCCTCCTCCCCCTAATCTGTCGCCACCAGCCGTCTGCCCCCTCCCTTCGGAGCCACCGCTCGCCTGCACCCCTCCTCTTCCTTGGGCTGCCGCCTGCCTACGCCTCTCCTTCCCTGAGCCACCGGCAGCCCTTGCCCCTCCACCCCTTGAACCACTAGCTGCTCCCGTGGTCGACCGGCCGTGGTTGTCCCAATCCCCTAGCTCCCCCACAACGGCCCATAGTCGTCGCGTGCATACGTGCATGAGACACCCCGTGTGTACAGGATACATTCTCGTCTTAAAAGCCGAGGTACGAAACCTGAGCCAAAACAAAAAAGGAAGGGCCAATCCTAAAGAAGAGGTACTTTGGACTAAAACCCTTCCACCTATGCAAGTAACAGGTAAACTCATCATCAGTGCTCAGTCTTCAAAAAGAAAAACAGTGCTCATCGCCACGCACCAGCTGTAGCTTTATGCAACGTTCACCTGGGGGGAGCTAAATGCAGCTTGAATTGATCATCAAACTGCAGCGGCCTTTGGTGATCAGGACCTGCAGCTTCTGCTCTGAGAAATTAAGAACAAACCGTAATCTAATTTCTTACAAAATGGTATCACATAATACTGGCTCCGGACATTAGCATAACTGCGTAACTACGCTCTTATCACTTTTCAAAACTATTGAGCTGAGATAATCAAACACATATATCTTTGGCGATCAACATGGCTGCCCAACAGTGCTCATGGCTTATTTGTTACTATTCATAAGTTTCGTCTTTTTCTGAATTTTTGCCTTTTTGTTGAGCTTTTTTGCCGGTTCTTTTTTTCCCGTATTTGTTTGTATTATACGTAAGAGCAATGGTTCAATACACTTTGTCCATTATGAACCGTCCAATAAAACTCATCTAACGGTTATGATAGATTTGACACCTCCGGTGTTTGTAAGTGGTGCACTGGGGTGGTGTTAGCGAATGGGGGTAAAAGAGTAATTTCGCGTGAGAACGCTCTTACAACAGGGCGCGAAATGGGGGCAAAAAAGTAATTTCGCGTGAGAACCGCTGGGCAAAAGAGTCATTTCGCGTGGGAACTGCTCTTACAACGTGCGCCTCGCTGTCCCGCACTCGCACCGTTTCACGAAGCAGAGAGAGAAAGTTTCGGGAAGTATGAGGCCTGGCGATCCATCTCCTCAAGGACTTCGCCGGCGGAGGAGACGCGTCCGTCCCCTCCTCCCCCTGGGCGCCGGTGACGGTCCTCGACGACTTCGCCGGCGGAGGAGACACGTCCGTCCCCTCCTCCCCCTGGGCGCCGGTGACGGCGAGTGGAGGATGGGATATTCCCCCCGTACCCCCGCGTCATGAAGACCACCTCGCCGCCGCCAGCATCACGACCATCACGCCGCCGCCACGCGTGAGAACTGTTCTTACAACGCGCCTCGCTGTCCCGCACGCGCACCGTTTCACGAAAGCAGAGAGAGTTTCGGGGAGTCGGAGGCTAGGCGATCTCCTCAACGACTTCGCCGGCGGAGGAGACGCGTCCGTCCCCTCCTCCCCCTGGGCGCCGGTGACGGCGAGTGGAGGATGGGATCTTCCCCCCGTACCCCGGCGTCATGAAGACCACCTCGCCGCCGCCATGAACAGCCTCCACCGTAAGTCCCATCCTCCTCAGACCCGCTGCCCTCCTGATCTCCTCACGCTTCCTCTCTACTTGATTCGTCTGTGCTGTGGTCGGGATCCAGTATTCTAGTTCACGAGCTCAGATCTGGTTGGTTACGGCCTATGGGAGTACTTCTCATATATCCAGTATTTTTGGTGCTCGCGAGTTGTTCTTGGTGAACCTCGGTGGTCTTGTGCGGTGCTACTTTACCCTCGGCTCCTATTTCTGGCTGTGGCCGAAAATTGGGGTTGTGGCATTGTATCTCCGTGAGCCTTCTCCCTGCTTGTCACAGTGGGTTGATAGGTTTTCTGGGACAGTGATTTGATCGTGCATTGCCATTTCGGTTTCTTCACGGTGGTTTTGAATACCATCGCCTTGTGAGTACTCAGGCTCTTCTTCTGTGCTTTACCTGATATCTCTGTGATATTATACAACTGAGAGTGCAAAGGAAGGGACCAATTGCTCTGTGATGAAACAAAGAATTTAATGAGACTATATATGAATGTGATGGCAATTTGATCTTGGTCTTGAATTGAGTCTCACTGTTGTTCTCTTATTGCTGTCCTGGAGATAGTTCTTGCTGCTGTCTTTAGCTGAGTAATTAATTTAGATTACTTTGCAGTGGGCGAACTCTGTTATAATCAATAGCATGCATATATATATTTGAATTTCAGATTGATTGTACTGTGGTCCTTCCAGTTCAGCTTATTTGAAACATTTTATTGTTTAGTTTTGGGCTTAGTGAGCTTATTCTAGGGCTCGAGATCAAATTTGCAACTGTCATATATTGTCGAGATTAAAATAAAATCTGTAATGACAGAGAAGGTCAAGATTCATTCTTGTGCATCTAGGTTTCTGAGAGCAAGTAACAACAATATAGACATGCTGATTGTAGTCATTTATGCTTGGCTAATTTTGATGGCAGCATGTCACTTTAATGATTCATATCACAAACCTGAATATATGTTGATTCTTTACTCTTGCATGATATACTGTTTAAATGGCTTAATGAATCCACATTATTATTTCTTGAAGAAGTCATTTTTCCATTGTCAACCGTTCAATAAAGCTCATCTAACGGTTATGATGACTTTGACACCTCCGGTGTTTGTGAGTGGTGCACACGGATGGTGTTAGTGAAATGGGGCAAAAGAGTAATTTCGCGTGAGAACTGCTCTTACAAAGGGGCAAAAGAGTAATTTCGCGTGGAACTGCTCTTACAACGTGCGCCACTGCGACTCGCTGTCCCGCAAGAGTATATCATTATTATTTCTTGAAGAAGTCATATTTCCATTCAATTTATCATGATTGGGTCCTATTCTTTTATGCTTGAAGTAAAAGTAAATACTTGTTTCTTCACGGTGGTTTTGAATACCATCGCCTTGTGAGTACTCAGGCTCTTCAGGACAGTTTTGAATACTGTCAATCAGTGAGTATATTCAGTTCTTTCTCATTTACAGCAGTATATCTTGATCTGCAATCTTAATCAAGTTATCGAGGACTGCTGTGAATGCATGTGGGCGCACTTAAATGCTCTGTGATGATAATATCGAATGCTGAAATTGATCCCATTAATTGAATTGATATTTGAGCTCATTTAGACTGTTACTCACTGCCTGATCTGTAGTTGAGTTTCTAGCAACTGTGGAGATTTGTTTACATGCACCTGAGAATATCTGTGATACTCTAATTGTTTCTGTCCAGGTCGGTCCAGATTAGATTATTTGTTCATTCTGCTTATTATTACTTGCAGTATGTTAATCTGATTATAACCTGGACGTTACATGTTCTCTCACTGTTTGTGAACATTTAAACTGGCAGTATTCATTTAGTTGCTCTATGTTTAGCTCAGTTCATGGCAGTGAAAACTTTTATGCGAGCTCAAATGTTAGATCAATCTATCAGATCATTTATGAAGAATTTCGATATTAGCATGAGATGGCCAAGTTTATTCAACTTGTGCAACTCTGTTCTGAGAGCAATAATAAAACAATTAATTTGTTTCATGCTGGAATTAGTTGTTTTACTGTTCTTAGGACTGTTTATTATGTTATTTTCAGCAGCATGTAAGTTATATTCTTTGAATATATATGTAGAGTTGAATGGCATGTTAGAATTTCATGTTTATATGCAATTAATGTCATTCTTCTTATGCTGGAAATATACTCTGTGTGCTTGTATTGGCTGGAATTAAATGTGCAAATATGCTTATACCGCAATATTTACAACAATCCAGAAAATCTTATATTAGGGAAATTGGCCCTTATTTTGCCAATTTCCTCGTATCTTTTTTCTAGTTTGTTTAGTGTGCATATATGAGAAGTAAATCAAACAACAGTGGTGTACATATGCTCTAGTTTGATGGAAAATAACAAGAATATGTAATAGGATAAAGTTCATCCAACAACAAAGGTGAACTAAAAGTTAAGTAGAAAGGAGGCCATGGCACTAGTACACATGTGCTCTAGGTATGGAAACTAACAAGGAAATATAGTAGGTAGAACTTCATGCAATGACACAGCTGAACGGCTATGGCACTGAAACACTCATCATTTGGATTTATGCGAATTCATTAACTCTTGTATCTCCTTCTTGACTTCATCTGCTTCATTTAACTTGGAATGTATTAATTCCGAGGCTAATTTGTTTCTAAAGATGTGTATATTATCCTGTGGAACAATGGTAAAATATGATTTCAAATATGATTACGACTAAATACCAATGCACTTTCATGTGATTCAATGGGAGAAATATCTATAGAATTTGAAATATGTTTAATATAATTACAAAAAAATGCTAAATGAGTTAAAGAAGCATCGCAAGTAATTGAAATATGTATACCATGTCATGTTGTAGATATATTTCCCCACGTTTCAAAGCTGAGCCAATTTTCCTACTGTTAGAACGAAGACCAAATTCACCTGCGCTATTCAAGAGCTGACAGTCAATTGTGCTCTCAAAATATGGTTTGCAGCCATCCCTAGTCCTTGTAGAAGGATACCGATGTTTTATCAATCGTATGTAGCCATCCATTATCTGCTATTTTGTAGTTGAAGTTGAGGATTTGGCATTGTAGAAAATAAATATTGTTGCACGAATAATTAGACTAATACTTACGTCATCACACAACCATCTCTTCATTTGAGGAGCTGAGTCTGGAAGGGTCAAACAGAGCATTGCTTCACGCTGGATGTGTGTTGAATTCAATGTTGCCATTATTTTCTCTTTGCAGGAATTTGTAATATAGTCTATAGTAGTTTTCTCTAATAAAGATAGCATCCCTCCTGCGAGAGTTAGTGAAAATTAAGGTATGTGTAGAAAACATACTTCATTGCTACTTATAGGGTAAGCTATTGGTTTACCTGCAGCACATTTGCTTGTTACATTTCGTTTTTTGGGATTTGTCTTTCTGTTATTTGGGAGACCATAATATACATAGTGGTTTGATGTCCCGTAAGTAGATGTTGGCATCCTCCCATTAGGACCCCGTATTCTTCTGGCAATAGGTGGACTAGGGTAATTGATGTCCTCCATTAGTTCTTGTATGTCATCTTCAGTTTCTTCATGATTCTCTATGTTGTCTTGTATCTTAGTGTCAACATCCGAGTTTGCGTTGATTTTACCATCCTACAAAAAATGCTAGTGACTGGATAAGTATTGGCATGTAATGAAGTTCATGGAATATCATGTAAGAGTTAATAACTGAACCTCTTCTTCTAATTTGCTGTTTTCTGATTTTGCATTAGTATTCATGCCATCTTTCATTCCCTGCAAGCAAAAAGGTGTTATGTGCTCTAGAAATGTACAGTTACTGTTTGTTGAATATAAGATATTACATTAGGTTAAATGATGTACTTTAATCTCTTGCAGTAGCTGCATGTTGCTCCTCTCTAATTGCTCTACGCGTTTCGCAAGCTTTTCAACAATGTCACAAAGCTGAAGAAAAAACAGGTATGATATGATATGTCATATTCCCAAGTTGTGGTGAATAAGAGAATAAAAAAGGTATGATATGTACTTTACTTCTGTTAAGAAAATGAGATACCTTCATAATATGGCCACCATAATTTTTACAACTCTCGTTGCCCTGGTGCACATGTACTTCACCCTCATGATCATCTGATTGATCCAAATTGTAAAATTGAGGTGTCGATATTCTATCCTCGTCATCTGGAGGTGGGAGCTCTTCAACAATCTATTGCAAACAAAGAGTTCTGTTTTCAATTGTATGATTTTGTAGTTAATAACTAAAGGTAACCTTGAACTTACTGTTGATCTTCCATAACCCGTTTTGCCCTCAATGGCATCCCTTTGTCTGCATATTCCTAGGTTCCAATTCAATATTAAAGGGTATTTCCGCTTAGTGTACATATGTGCACCCTGATCCACCTGACAATGCTCCCAATACCAAACCTATAAATTGTCACAACAAACAATGAAGATTCAGATATTGTTCATACATGACACTATTGACTTGAAAAATGAAATTCTGATTTACCTGGAGCAATATTAGATTACCCTGCAAATGTTTTTTGACCATTTTTGTATGCAGTCAAGCTATCGTGCAAGAACCATAAGGTCAAGCTGGCCCAGTTTATTTTACTTATGTCTTCAACCTTGTTTAGGAGGCCTACGTAGGCGGCACTTACATACCTATTGGTTGTGGGGCATAAAACATGCCCAATTAAAAGTAAAATGAATCTGCGTATGAAATGATCATCTGCAAATTTTCTACCCAAAATGGCTTCTTCCAAACTTTCCAGTGAAATGCTAGCTTTGCCATCCCCTGCATAGAGCTTAAACATATCATATTCTACGTTGTTTGGGATGCATGTTATTTCCTCTCCTTTGTCCGGTAGGTCCATGATACATTTGACATCCCACATAGTGATGGAGAGTTTCTTCCCATTGATATAGACGGTTTTTTCTGTAGGATCATACTGATCTGCTATCCACATGCAAAGCTTGCGGTGGATATTCATATGCTGCATGCGTAAGAGCCCAGCAAATCCAAGATTCTCGATGAACACCTTTTGTGCAATGCTGATTCTTTGTGCTATGTCAACGAATTTCCTCGCTGAGCATACTATATTCAAATCTCTACTCCGCATGCTTGGCGTCTGTCATAAATTGAAAAAGACATAGATCAGTACGTTTAGACATATATTCTCATTTTTTGGACTGTTTTACAAACCATTTCATTGTTTCCCCTGCAATTGTTAAGTATTGGAATTGAACTGTTAATTTTGAATAAAAACTTCAAAGGTGCACTAATTTATATGTCTCTGCCCCACAGGAAATGTTTTATATCAAATGTGCACTAATAGAACAGCTGAGATCAGTAAGGATATGTTCTGATATTATACGAAATGTTTACAAATATTCATCTCCAGATTTTTGTTGTGAATGTATTATGTTCAATGCTATCTAAACATTTTTCTTTCAGCTACCGAAGCCTTGTTTATACCATCTGCTTGTTGCTTCCTTCTAGTACCAATGATGAGTAAAAGGAAGTACTGCTTGGTGCTTGCATTACAAACTGGATTTTCGCTATAGTCATATCTACTTCCAGTTTCCCTTTATTTTCAACTTCGTCTGTTGAGTTGGAAAATATTGATAACTTGTTTACATACACATGTAAACAGTCTTGAAACAAAGAAACATTACAGCAAAATTACTAGTAATCATGATAATGCATGATTGTGGGCTCAGAACTCTTGCTCTGTGATGAACAAATCGAAGACTAAATTTGGTCTTGATAACAAAATTAGGTTTGAGCTCTAGAGGATTGGTTTCTATTGATTGTACTGTAGCTAGTAGTATTTCCGTTGTGCAGATTTGTTAATATGCAATTGAAATTGTCAAGTATGCAGTTGTCTATTATCAGTTCTGTTCAGATTAGATTATTTCTGTGCAGTGGCCTATTTTGTTCAGTTCTGACTCAGGTCAGATTCTGCTCTGCTATGATAAGTTTCTGAGTCCTGCTTATCCATCAGAACTCTGTGAGAATACTGTCTGCTATTCCATTGCATGTGAACATTTGCAACTGAAATACAAGTTGGCTTTCCTTTGTGTATGCACGGTTCTGACAGTAGAGACATATCTAGAGCTCAAATTTTGATTTTTGGTATCAGATTGATAATGCAGAGTTTCGATATTAGCATGAGAAGGCCAAGATATACGATCTTGCGCAACTCTGTTCTGAGAGCAATGTTACAGCAATTAATTTGGCTGGAATCAAAACTGAAAATACACTCATATCTCTTTATTTACTGCAATAGATCAGTACGTTTAGACATTCTTATTTTTGTACTGTTTGGCTAAAGAGAGGACAAGAATGGTATCTAAACATTTACTAGTCTTGTTTTCTACAGTGATTTACTAGTCTTACCTAGATCCGTAGTGGATGGTTTTGTAATATTTTCACTTATCCTTTTCTTTTTGATGGCTGCAGGAAACAGCAGAAGTCTTGTTTATACCATCTGCTTGTTGCTTCTAGTACCAACGATGAGTAAAAGGAAGTACTGTTTGGTGCTTGCATTACAAACTGGATTTTCGCTATAGTCATATCTACTTCCAGTTTCCCTTTTTTCAACTTCCTCTGTTGAGTTGGAAAATACTGATAACTTGTTTACATACACATATAAACAGTGAAGAAAACACTACAGCATAAATACTAGTAATCATGATAATGTATGGGTACTTGAAATGAAGAAAACACTACAGCAAAATTACTAGTAATCATGGTAATGTTTTGGTACCTTCATTGTGTTGGGCTGTTGAAATACTGTGTCGAATGTGTTGTGATCACCCTCGCCGACTGGAAAAGATTGCAAAGAATGTGCTTTTCTGATTTATATAGCCGGCAGGGTCTTAACAACTTTCGATTGTGTTGGCTGGGCTGTTGAAATGCTGAGTTGTTTGACACGATTCTGGCTAACAACCTACTATCAGGTGAGTTGTTGACACGATTCTAGCTAACAACCTAATATCAGGTGACGACTAACATTTAAAAGCACGACTAACGTTTAAAAGCTACCGATTCAAAAATGTCTACTTCTCTATATCCACTAATGATTGCGCACTGGACTGGATGGCAAACGTCAACACTAATGTTTGGATGGAAGCAACTCAACTAATTATCCCAATTGGTTTTCGGCCAGAGAGCTACTTGGATGGCTTAGTATAAGTTCCAAGCGGTTATGGCACTAGATATTTTGGTTTGGTTCCAGATCACAGCCAGCTATTTTCTCTTGCGCGTGGGATTGAACGGAACTTCGGCTAGCAAGTATCAAGTAAACTGATTCGGCTAGCAGGCAGATATGTGGACTTCAGATGAATTTTCTGGTAAACTGATTTGGCTAGCATGCAGTTTCTTGTATTCGGGATTTGTAGTAATAGTTTATCATAAACTAGAATATTCTCACATGGTCCTTCACTATTTTTCTTTATTTTCCTTTAATTAAATACTTCATACAAACTAACAACTGCTATAGTCTTATTTCAACCAAAAGTCAACTAAAATTCAAAAGCTACTGCTCATTCAAACGTGAAATTTTCAAACGTGAAATTCAAACCTAATATCAGATGACAACTAACATTCAAACGTGAAATCTTCAGCTCATTCGGAGAACTACTGCTCGCCCGCATAGGTTGATATAGCCAAATGACGCACACACTGACTTCAATGATTTCTCATGCGTAGTACAGAATGAACTCTGGCGGCAGTACGTACTGCCTTCTACGATTTCTCATGTGCAGTACGAAATGAGCTTAGGCAGTGAATTCCTATGGTACGTTAGCGATACAGGTGGGAGTCCAACGTGAAATTTTGAGCTCATTTAAAGAACGACTGCTCGCTTGTATAGGTTGATACAGCCAAACAGTGTACGCACTACCTTCTGCGAGTTCTCATGCGCAGTACAGAATGAACTATGGCGGCGAATTGCAATGGCGTGTCAACGATGTAGGTGGGAGTCTAACGTGGAATTTCGAACTCATTCAGAGAACGATTGCTCGCCCGCATAGGTTGATATAGATAAATGGCTTACATACTGCCTTGTACGATTTCGCATGTGCAGTACGAATTGAACTTTGGCGGCGAATTCCAATGGCATGTCAACAGTACAGTTGGGAGTCCAACGCGAAATGAACTTTGGCAGCGATTTCTAATGGCATATCAATGGATTGTTGTAAATATTGCGGTATAAGCATATTTGCACATTTAATTCCAGCCAACATAATATAAACAATATATTTCCAGCATAAGAAAAATGACATTAATTGCATATAAACATGGAATTCTAATATGTCATTCAACTCCATATATATATTCAAAGAATATAACTTACATGCTGCTGAAAATAACATGTAAAACAGAGATAGAAGTAATAAAACAACTAATTCCAGCATATAACAAATTAATTGTTTCATTATTGCTCTCAGAACAGAGTTGCACAAAATCAAAGATTTTGGCCTTCTCATGCACATGTCCATACTCTTCATATATATAATCTTGTTATCAAAATCAGAATTTGAGCTCTAACATTCACTGACTGAACCGTCCAAAAATTGAATAACTATCAGATCTAAATGATCACATGAAGATGTAAACAGGACTGTATACTAGCAGATTTCTAATCAATAACAGTAAGAATAAACTGCTATCAAAGATTAATGAATTCAATCTAATCCAAATGACAGATTTCACAATTAATCACTCATAAACAGAACATAGCAGTGGCTGCAGTATACTCTTAGTAATTCATCAGCATGTGAACAAGTCTACAACTTTTAACTGATAGACAATAGCTACGGCTCAAACAAGAATATACCAGAAAGAGCTCAAATCTGATTCCTCTAACAAGACTATAATCAGTAATGGACTATAATCATCACAGAGCAAATCGATGTGCCCACAATCATCCACAGCAGTTCTCCAACACTTGAGCAATATAATAGACTAAGTTCAACTGCTGTAAATGAGAAAGTCAAAAATACTCACAACACAGACAATATTCATGAACAAAAATCAAAAGCAATAGTATTCTATCCGTTCTTTTTACTTAACGTGTAGCACCTCTTGAACTAACACAAACAGGATCATGAACTCTTTCTAAATTTGAACCTTGCGCAATTGTAGGACTGTATTGCATTGCCTCTTTGAAGCTATTACTATCATCATTATCATCTATAATTTGCTGTAAATAATTTAACACCTCCACCAGAATGAACTGTGGCGGCGAATTGCAATGGCACATTAACGATGTAGGTGGGAGTCCAGCGTAATGACGTACGTACTGTATTTCACAATTTATTATTCACAGTACAGAATAAACTTCGATGGCGAATTGTAATTGCATATCAGCGGTATAAGTCGAAGTCTAACTTGAAAATTTGAGTTTATTTAAAGAACGACTGCTCGCTTGTACAATCCAACGAAAAGGTTACATCATACTCCCTGCGATATCCTAACTTCCCCCTCATGTCCCCTTTTTTTGGCTTCTTATAACTTCCCCCTCTTGTCCATTTCGCTTCATCTCATAACTTCCCCCTTCTCTCCCATTTCGCGACTTCTCATAACTTCCGCCTGCTACAATTGATTCGATATTTTGAGTGAAAATTCAGCGAAAGGAGCGGAGCGGGAGGGAGGGAGGGAGATGGCGATCGAGTACGGGATGTCGGCGTACGAGGCGGCGCGGGAGAGGACCGTGGAGGAGAACAAGCGCAAGATGGAGGCGCTCAACCTGCGCCACATCTCCGCCGCCATCAGCGAGGCCCCCAAGACCCCCTCCCCCATGGTCATACCACTGCCTTCTTGTCTTTGCTCTGCTACAGCCGTCTATTGAACCGGCTGCTACAGTCTTGTCTTCCCCAAGTACATATGTATCTTGTAAATTATTGAGCATGAAATTTTAGTTCTAGAGCAAGGTTGTCCACATTTTGCCATGAGATAGCGAGCAACCAATTTGCCTTTTCTCAGTTTTTGCTACGTAGCACTATATATCAATCCATGTAGTGTAAACTGTAAACACGGTCGCTGCACATTGAAGAAGCTATTTACTTAACATTTTTATTTGTTCAACTGTCCCATATTTTTGCCAATTTATTAGGAACTAGTAAGAATTAGAACAAGTGCCTGGTACTCCGATACAATAATTTTTCTTGCAAAATGCTTATGTTGAGGAGCAGCCTATAATCTTTGTTTAAAATTAGCTCAAATAACTAAATGATATTAGGCATTGTGCCTACTGTTTAGCATACATGTTATCACAATTGAAATCCATATTTTCTTTTCTGACAAGTAACGTTCCTTGACACTTGTCAGGTAGCACCAGATAAGGAGAGAATGAAAAGGTTCGTAAATATGTGCTACCAATAACATAGGAACTCGAAACCTGTACTTCTCCCATTACGTAACAAAACTGCATCCTATTTATCCATTTTCCCCCTGTAGGTCTCCTAGAAAACTATCTGAGAGAATCTACTTGGCAAGCCATGGATCAATTTCCATGGAAGCTAGGTTGGAGGCAGCAAGAAAAGCAGAGGAGTTAGAATCACAACCTGAATACCCATCCTTTGTGCAACCAATGTTACATTCACATGTGGTGCGAGGATTCTGGTTGGTGAGTACAATACTATTATATGCCCTTCCCAGCAAATTATTAACTCATCTCGTGTGTACTAATTTTGTCGGATTACATGATCAAAAGGGCCTCCCTAGGCGTTTCTGTGAAACCTCCCTGCAAGAGCATGATTCCATTGTCACTTTGATGGACGAGAAAGACGAAGAATTCGAGACCAATTACCTTGCTTACAAGAATGGATTGAGTGGTGGCTGGGCTGGTTTTGCTTTGTGTCATGGATTGCTGGATGGAGATGCGACAGTAATTCAATTGATCAAGCCTACAACCTTCATGGTTATACAATGTATTGAACACTATAACTGAATAATCTGGAGTTGTGAAGTCAACATGGCTTATATCTGAATAATGTGAATAACCTGTCGTAATTGAATTACTTCTCAGGTGCATATAATCCGAGCAACTGTTGATGATGGCAATGAGGTAACTGAGTGACTACACCGTGCAACATCATTACTGTACTAATTAAAGTTTTTAATGGAACATGGTACACTTTTAGATAGATTAGGAAGTGATTCGTTCACCTAACACTTAACCCTAAACTAAAGCCATCTGATGCAACATGTACAGAAAAACAACTAAGAAAAGGACACAAACGGCTCAAAAGAATGATAAATATCACACCAATCTTCAGCTCACATACAACGTCATACATCAATGTCATCCTACACTTTCTGAAGCCTTCACTCTTCTCCCTTCATCATCAAACTGTGCCTTCTGTATACATAAGTGAGCATTAGATTTGAAAGTTAGCATCGCGATATTCCTCCTTGCCAGCCTCAGTCAAGTTTGTTCCCCAGTCCTATAAATTGTCTTGGAATGGAGCTACCAGATTTTATTTTCTTCCCAGGTGGCAAATGGCCATTTAGGTCAAATGCCAACACCGTTGCCAGAAACAACTTCAGAACTTTCTCTGTCAGCTTACTAGCACTAAGGGCTTTCTGCCAACAAAATGTCATCGGAAATTACCAACACAAAAATAAGAGTGCACAAGTGATGATTGTTTCAGTTGAATCCTTCACATAAACGTGCACCGCCAAAGACATTTAAAATAGAACATCATAAGAAGACATCACTCATTGATATTGGCACCAGGTCCTTAGCTCACCAGTAGTTCTGCGGAGCGCCAGTGGTCCTTGCTCGAATTCCAGCATATGTTGTCCCGTTAACTTATCTCCCAAGTACTCCCGTTAACCGACGAATGTGCATTTAAATAGCAATATTTAATGAACTAAATGTATGTCAAAAATTGAGCAAAAGACAACATTAACAACTAAATGTCTGTCAAAAATTGAGCAAAAAACAACATTAACAAGTAAAAGTTGCTGCGTAGGATCAACAAGATCATATATCACTTCAGCTGCCACGTGCATCCCGTCTTGTCTCTCAATTGTCCCTGCGTGTGATAACAACACAAGATTACTACTACCTTTCACTACCACATTGTTCATATAACAAACACAAACATAGTATAAACCGGGTAAACATGTACTTGCCTTTGAATAAGTGGGCATGTGCGTCGTGTGTGATTTGGTTCCCCACAATAACCACAATGAATTGATGTCTTCTCAGTGAAATTCTTGTATCTCTTGCGCGGAGCACCTCTTGGATTAACACAAACAGGATCATGAACTCTTTCTACCGAGGACTGGATACAATTTGAACCTTGCGCAATTGTAGGACTGTATTGCCTTGCCTCTTTGAAGCTATTACTATCATCATTATCATCTATAATGTGCTGTAAATAATTTAACACCTCCACCAACATTTCTTCATTCCTTGAAGCTATTAAGAAGGCCTCCTTTCCCTTATTGCAGAGCTCACGATAACGATCCATTTGGTCAGACCAAACGTGCATTCCGCCTCTTCTATCTGAAGGAAATGCAACCTTAGCACCCATTGTCCACCTCCTCAATACACAACACTGAGGAATGCCTTTTACTCCTATATGTTTCAAAACAACAAAAATATGTTCACATGGGATGGATTCACATTCCATTTTGCGACAGGAGCAGGTAATGCTACTCACACAATTTCCTTCAAAACTGCAGTCCACATAAACTCCATTGTGTACGCTCTCTTTTAGCACAACAAAAAACTTTACATACTCACCTAAATATATGATATCTCCAATGGACCATCTCTTTGTGTTCTCAATCTGTACCTTCACTAACTTAAAAATATTAGGCGTGTACAGAACTGATGCACTTTTTTCAAGTTGCTCAGCTTCTAATTTAGTGAATGGAATAGATTGTGAAGCCCTAGAATCTAGTTCAGCCTCATTCCGGCGCATTCGTGACAGACAATGCTCATAGTGGTCCACCAGATCATAAAGTGTCATTTTGCGATCTAGGTGCCTATGAAGCCTTGAGTTGAGACTCTCACTTCGCTAATTACTTTTCATACCCAAATAATACTTTCCTTGCAAATATGTCGCTGCCCACATCTTTCTCAACTCATACATCTTGCACATCCACTTGTTCTCATCAGAAATTTTGTGCCTTTGCTTAAAAAGATTCCAATTTTTCTCAAAGTTATCAACACTCATTGGAGCATATAGAAAAGTTCTAAACTCAGAAAGCATTGGTTGGCGGAGGTGGCGAATCATATTTTGCTCGATATACCAAGTGCATAAACGGTGTTCGGACCGGGGCATCACTGTTCTTATTGCTTGCCGCATTGCAGAATCGCCATCCGTTATCAATGATCGTGGTTCTTTCTGGTACATAGCTTTTAAAAATGCGTGAAGCAACCACTCATAAGAACTAGTTGATTCATCTGATACAACACCACACCCGAAAACAACTGTGCTCCGATGATGATTAACACCAATGAATGGAACAAATGGCAGATTATACCGATTCACACGATATGTACTATCAAACACTACAACGTCACCAAAAACATCATAATCAATGCGCGATTGCGCATCTGACCAGAATAAATTTCTTAAGTGACCCAAGTCATCTGTGTTATACTGATAAAAGAACTCAGAATCCTTTTCCTGTCGTGCTCTCATATGACTGATCACAGTTTCCGCATCATACCCTATAATGGTTCTTTTCTTGTATCTTTTGAAGAAGTTGTACAAATCAGCTGGTATAAACCCAACCTTTTCATAGCCACCATGTTGTTTCTCCATGACTTCCATTATTTGATATTTACGGATGCCACCAACCTGATATTCAATAGCATCTGCTTTCTGTGCATCACTGAGCCCTCGATGTGATCGTAGAAATGCAACTTCACCAGGCCTCGCTAGCGAGTGCTTGTGTTCATCCTTGAAATTTTTCACAAACCACCGATCGGTTTCCTCATTAAGCTCTATCTCAAACTCTGCTTCACATCCACAACGAGTAAGTGGTCTTGGCTCTTTCTGTCTATTAGGTAAGTCAAAGAATTGTATTCTTCGATAACCTTCTCTAGAGCAGTAATACCGCCTACGGACTATCCTTCCAGTGGTTGGATCACGTTTCACAATATCTTTTCTAACACTAAAGCCTTTCCCCTCCGCATAACTATTATAGAATCTAAAACCTTCCTCCTCGCTACCAAACTCCTTTAGTACAATCAAATTATACTCTTCCAAATCCTCAATGGTGACCTTGGTGGGTTTTTTACCTTCCATAATATAATCCTGCAATTTACACATCTCTACATTAGGCACAAAAGAACATAAAATAATGACAATTTTACCTTCCAAGACGCATTTCATTTTTTCTAAGTGTGGAAAGGCAAGTTTGGTGAAAACAGCGTGCAACTTGGCGCACATCTTTGTCCAGCGTTTCTTAGTTTAGGTTTTTAATGTATTAGTCGGGTACCTATACATTGTAACGGAAACTAAAATTTTAGAATATTCATGTTTTGTATGGTGATTTTGTCACTACTCATCATCAAAATTTACAATCAACATCTTATTAATGCTTCCACAAGATCCTCATTTCTCCCAAGACCGCTGTGCAAATACTGCTCAAATTTTTTAAACAACACAAGGATAATACTGCTCTTCGTGACCGCACACAAAAATGCAGCTCAGAGATAATTTACTCGAATAATCTAGGTCCTTGTTTATCCGCAACAGCCATATTCTTGGTATTTAACAAATTAAGATCAATCCTAACAATTACACTATATGCTCAGTACATGGTATATTTGGCTGTTAAAAAAACCAATATATGTTGTCTGATCAGTTCATGATATGTACAGTCTACAGAAGCAAGAACTCATATAAGAATCAATGTAATGTAGATATCACGTGCGGTAATCTTCAACACAAAAAAATTGTATACTACAATATCAAGCACAAATGGTTTCAGTTCAGCTGCCAAACTAATCTTCAGAAGTTCTGCCAGATTAATCATTCATATAGCAAGACTGAGTGCGAGTAACATTTTAAGGTGCTGAACTCAAATTAAGTGCCTTTTATGTTCTTACTGTATGAAACATGAGGATCGAGATTTAGTATAACTGGCATAATAACAAATCACAAGTGGATATATATTAGAACAAAAATATATATTTCGCGCAATAGAATTAACAACTCTAATATTATACACGATTCGATGGATGCGGATTGCTGCAGATTTAAGCTAGGTGCAGCAAGTATTAGAGTTAATGAGCTCTACAACATCTCCACGACTCCGCCCGAATTCCATCAAAATTTCACAGAAGACAGTGGAAACGAACACCTTGCCGTCCAAAACAAAATTCCACCCCAAAAATGTGGCCCCGAAGATCCAAAAACCCTACAGCTCGGCCCGCACTAACCGCAAGAGGATCTGACTCACCGGAAGGGCGGACCGGGGCGGCCGCGCGCGGCGAGGGGGGCAGCTTCTTCCCGCAGGGGTAGGAGACCCGACGGTCGAGACAGGCCGTACGCCTCCGTCCTGTTCGGCGCAATTCTATTCGGCGGAAATCTCAACGAGCCGCTCCGGTTTTCACGATCTGTTTTTTTTTTCTGCAACCGCTGTGGAGTCGTGCGCCTCGTGCCTGACTGAGCTGACTCATTCTCTAGATAAAGAAGAAGCTAAATGACGGTAATACCCCTAATTAATGGATGGTTGGATTTGCTGGAGGTGTTAGCACCACCCACACCACTACATGGACCAAACCAATTCTCTATACGTAATGGGCTAACATATTTTTTATATTTTTAAATTTTTTTAAAATTTAATTATGCTAAATAAGCCTCTGTTAGCTACAGTGCTTTTTTCAGCCAGCTACAGTGTTTTCAGCCATAAGCCATGAGCTTTTCAGCCGAACCGATCACCCCCTAAAAGTTTTCTTCAAATAAATACATGTTCAAACCTGAGCATCCAGCTTAATACAGTGCAGAAATAGATCACTTGGAACATTTGGACCATGTCCTTGCAGCTATGGAGCCAAAGTACAACTCAGATACGAATTAAGAATGGCTATAAGCCTATACCACAGTGAATACCTCGCTACATGGCAAAAATAACGAATGAAAAGCTTTGCAAGCCAGAACGGATATAACTCAACGATATTGAAAACAGAAGTCCTATTGGCATATTTGCTCAACAGCAGCAACAATCTGTGCAGGCTGCACAACGGTCGCATCCTCCAAAGTTGCAGCATACGGCGTCGGCACATCCTGTGATGACAAGCACATGATGGGGGCATCTAGGTAGTCCCAAAAGTTGTCAATGATGGCCGATCTCAGACTGGCACCGATCCCACCCGTGCGCATGCACTCCTCCACAATAAGCACACGGTGGGTCTTCTTAATGGAGTTACCAATTGTGTGCAGATCAAATGGCTTCAACGACCTGATGTCAATCACCTCAGGATCGTACCCTTTGTTCACTAGCGTCTTTGCAGCCTGCATCACATGGTACCTCATACGTGAGTATGTGAGGATAGTCACATGCTCCCCAGGCCGTACCATCTCAGCCTCCTCCAGGCATAGCACATATTCCTCATCAGGAATTTTCTCCTTCAGGTTGTATAGAAGGACATGCTCAAACAGCACCACAGGGTTCTCGCTCCTTATGGCAGCTTTCATTAGACCCTTAGCATTGTAAGGAGTAGAGCAAGCAACCATTTGGAGGCCAGGGATTGACTGGAAGTATGACTCCAGACGCTGTGAATGCTCTGCACCAAGCTGACGACCAACACCACCAGGACCTCGGATCACAAGTGGGATTTTGAACTGGCCACCAGATGTGTAATGAAGCATGCCACAGTTGTTTGAGATCTGGTTGTAAGCAAGGAGAAGGAAGCCCATGTTCATGCCTTCAACAACAGGCCTCAGCCCCTTCATTGCTGCTCCAACTCCCATGCCGGTGAATGAGTTCTCAGCAATAGGGGTATCAAGGACTCGAAGGTCTCCAAACATCTCAGCCAAACCCTTGGTCACCTTGTAAGAACCTCCATAGTGACCAACATCTTCACCAAAGACACACACTGTTGGATCCAAATTCATCTCTTCTATCAAGGCCTCGCGAAGAGCCTCGAACATCAATACCTCGTGACTAAACAGAAGTTGACACAATTAGGAACTTGCTGTCCGGCATATAAGGAATCATAATTCATAATAGACCAAATGCTGTAAAATATTTTTCATTTGGATAAGATAAAAAAAGAATAGTCAGAGTGGCATAGTTCCAGTCCAAAGAATAGATGCATTTGAAAGACCAAAACTCAATAGAAAGCTTCCTATAGAAGGGAGGGTAGAAAGGTCTCAGGCAGGGCAACAGTCAGCTTGGATCGACCCAACCCATACATACCTTCCTAGGAGTGGTAACTCAGGTTGGTCCAAGAGGTCATCCTACACCCCACAGTTGGAAGCTTCCTACTAAATTTTTATCCCTCTAGTAATCTAACACCTCAAGTAGCACAGCACTTGTCATCATTGTAATGAGCCAGAACAAAGTACTGGATTCTAGTTACCAGCAGTAACCAGCAAGTTACAGGTACAGGTAACAATCCTACAGGTTGTCACCATTATAAGGTAAACCAGCTAGAAAAATAAGTTATCTTTTATCAATTTGATCACAGCTTGTGACAGCTCAAGGCATACTTTTAATAACTTAACATTGTTTATATAATAGCATGGTTAGTGTCCAATCCAAGATCCAAACTAACAGACCAGTGTGTGTCACCATATGAGAAGCATATGTCACTGATATAAATTTCAACTTTGAGATAAATTACGACTTTCTAACAGTCTAGAAGGTAGAAAAGGCTAATTTCCTTACCACCAAACAACCAAGGTTATTAAGGCGATAAGGTGAGGCCCCTCACACCTTTTAAGCGGCGAGATGGAGGTGCCGCTGAGACGGACGATGCGGGATCATGCTGAGACAGGAGCGACCAGCGGCAAGATGGAGGCGTTGCCGCCTAGGGTTCCAGGTGTGTTCACCCTTCTCTCTTTGCTTCAGCCGCCGCCCGCTCGAGTCTATTCTGGTTAATCGTTTAGTCGCTCAGCCGCTCGGGTCCTGATGTAGTCGCGAGTGTTGGCTCCTCCGACCGCCTTGGAGATGCACGGCATGGCGGGGCGACGCCTTGCCCCTCTCCGACCGCCTTATCGCTTAGGTGAAAGTACATTCAATGGAGAATTTGTGTAAGTAGGGAGGTAGTAAAGGACAGGACGGGTTCTCTTTGGATTGAGGGCATGACGGAACAGGAGTCACATAGTTTTGTAGAGTACGAAATGTTGTGGACCATTATCAAATAGCAAACCAGTTCACAATTGCCAAATAGCTGAGTACTAATGGGAGTATATTTGGAGAGTAGGCATGTCCCACCCGTGTTCCAATCAAGGCAGCAGACTGGAGCAACTCCCCTGCCAATGATGCTTGCACAGTCACTTCCAATTCATATCTGAGACAACAGATATGCTAAGTTGCGAACATCCACCAGCTGCGAAAGTGACGGATAGTAGAAAGCTGACACACAAGCCAGTTGAAAGTTGTTATATGCTTATTGTAATTTCTATTTTTGTTTTTGCTTTATTTCACTTGAATACTCTTTTTGTTACTTGAAAGTTGTAAGTTCTAAATAACTCTTTGTAAACTGTTTCAGTGTGTTAATATAAGTTTATTGAATAACTTTATACATGCAAATAACAACTTTCAACTGGAGTACGTATCAACACTCAACTGTCTACCACTTCAGCAACCGACGGACATTTGCAAATTAGCATTTCCCCCAAGACAACTATGTCATGGTTATGGCATCTTGCATGCAAAACTATACAAGCCCTAACCAAATCCAAAATCCAAACTGGAGTGTAGCCAAACACACACTGGACTGACCACAAATCCTAATAAATCTAACCTAAATTGAATTGTTGGTTGCTCTGAAAAGAAGAATCAATAAAATAGTTGGTTTTGCATCGATTTTTTTAAGTCACTAAAAGATTTTTTTCAACATTGATTCATCGTAAGTGTAGCAGAGATGAGGATGCTGCGATGGATCTGTGGTCACATAAGGCGGGATTGATCCGCAACGATGATATACGTGATAGGTGTTGTATTTTCAAGGGCATTTCGATAATTTCTCAATTGAGAAAAGAATTGGAAAAGGAAAAAAAGAGAATGGGGCCCACCTGTCGGTGGGCTGGCTCAATGAGATAAGAGGAGACCTAGTCTCCACCCGAGTGGCAGCTCACTCGGCAGATCCGGTCCTTGGGGCGACGGCAACTTCGGCAGAGAGGGGTGGCGGTGCTAGAGGCGCTTGTGGCCCGGGAGCCTCGGCTCCGACCGTTGGTGACCACCGCACCGATCTCCTCTTCCCCCTCCTCCTCTTGGCTATAAAAGGAGGTCACCTCCTCCATGAGATTCATTGGAAAAACAATGAGCTCTATCTCTTCATTCCCCTCTTTTCTTCTCAAGTTGGCTTTGGATTTTGGTCCTTGGGGCCTCTTTTTCGCGGGTAACCACTAGTCTCGGTGGTGATTTGTGGTCCCTAGTGCTCGGCAGCGAGGCGCACTAGGCCGGTGCTTCTCAGCATCCTTCTGCGGCTTCTCCTTCCCTCGACTTTATTGGTTCCGATATGTCCTGAATGGCAAATGGGCATTGTATCTCCGTCTACCATGCTCCTCTCTCTCGGCAGCACAAAGGGCCGCTAGGTTTTCTGGGCCAGCACTTTCAGGTGTGCCTTGCCTGGTTCTTGTCGGTGGTTTTTGCTTCCACCGGCTTGGTTCACTTTTGGACGGCTTTGAGAGCCATCTGCACCGTGAGTATTTCGGTCCTTTTGATTGCAACCATTGTGAGCTATGCTAGTTCATTAATCTCTGATATATGCTCTAGTACTGGGATACATTGTTTGCTAGTGGGCTCGGTTTAAAGCTCGATGATGACGCTGGTCTAATACTGAAATTGGATGATCAAAATTGAGCCCTAAATTATTATGATTGATGTCATTTCTTTGTCAATCTTGCAGTCTATCACTTTCGAAATAGTTGGTTAATTAGTTTTGTCATCTTTTGTATTTCATGATATATGTTTCAATTGTTAGCTAATTCGGTTTGCTGTCAAACTTGTTGAATCTGTGATTGTTTTACTGGGAGTATATTAAGTTGAAGTACTTGCTTTGCCTTCCTGCTGGCCGAAAGTATAAACTGATGTTTTCTAAGTTTGGCAGATAAGTAACTTGTTATTTAAGAGCTCAAGGTTTGAATCTCATTTGACATATCCAATTAGTGAAGAGTATAGACCATAAAAGCGGGAAGGCCAAGATTACATCTTGAGCAACCCTATATCTGAGAGCAATAATCAATAATTAAAACTTGAGTTTTATGCTAGTTTTAATTTTTTTCCTGGTTCATGAGAATGCTCTTTATGCTCATTTCGGTAGTGATCATGCTTCATGCTTTAAGTTTATGCTCTTATATAAGTGACATGGTAGAAATACATGTTTATATGTAATTTCTGTCATTTATATACTGCTGAAAATATGCTTTAATTATGCTTAGTTATGCTAGAATTAAATCTAAATATATGCTTATAGGATGGGGGTAGCACCAATTGTAGAGAAGCTTATCCAACATTGTTTGAGAGGTTTGAACATCTCCAACGGAGACCTTCTGAGGCGCACCGATACATGGAATTTTAAGATGTACCGAAAACATAAGAAAACACAGAGGCTGACCAAGATTGATGTGGAAGGAAACATTTAAAAGAGTCTTGAGGAATATATCCAAAGAGTTGGCTTTGGATAGGAACACATAGAAGTTAGCAATCTAAGTACTGAAACCATGACAAATGAAAAAAGTTTAGAGACAATGTTTTAGCCTCTCAGTTCATATTGCAGGAGGTAGGTTCTAGGGTGCTTTCTAGGTTTTATTATAAGACTCTCGTTTCTTTGATCTCGAGGAGGTTTCATTTCTAGTCTACCTCAGCTTGTTTGGGCCAAAATGCTTTGTTGTTGATTCATCGCAAGTACTCAGAACACAGTTACATATCACCATAGCGTGAAGGAATGCTAAGTTCTTACCCATCGGACTTGGCGGCCGTGCTCGACGGTGCATCCGCCTTCGCCTGCACACGAAAACACACACAACAACAAGAGAACAGTTCAGTGCACAAGCAGATGCCAACACGCAACCAGCTAAGGTAACAGTTTTCAGAACAGAACAGAGCACGCAACTGCAACGACGGCACGTGCTACTAGCCTGCCGCCGGCCCTCGCCGCGCCCGATCTGGCCGCAGCCGCCACGCGCACGCTCCTCGCCGCTACAGCAGAGAACACGAGGCGAACAAAATCAGCGGAAATCCAGCAAGAAAACAACTCTCGCGCCTAGGAAGCCTACCTGAGGAGGATCTGTGGCCGGTGGATCCCACCCGTGGGGTGGCGGCCGGGGCCGCGGCGTGCAGCGACGATGCGGCCGCCATTGTAGCTGGAGTTTGAGATCTGGTAATGAAGAGGTAGCGGTGGTGGTGAAAGTATTGTATATTTATGGAGAAGAGAGGTTGGATTTTGGTGGAATGTAGGCGGCGGTGGTGGAGGAATGGAGGCGGCGGAGAGAACGAGGTGAGAGTCGAGATGGAGAGACCGAGAGGGGGGAGGCGTGAGAGATGATGGGCTGTGGACGAGGTCTATGGACCGGGACGAGGTCTATGGACCGAGGGGTGGATGGATTGGATTTGATCTCAGCCATGCAATCCAATATTTACATAGTGTGGCTTGAAATTAAACTTGTTTATAAATTTTGCATCACATATGTGAAGCCATATACAGATTTTGTGTAGAAAATTTTCGTCAAAAGGGTAGGTATGTTGCTTCTAAATAATTCAACATATTTTTCAACTTAACAATTTTCCAAAGACTAACGATATAAGAGTATGCGAGATACAAACCTATATCAGAACAAAATAATCCGAACTCCATCCTGGCCTTCTGATCTCCATTGGAATGAACTAAATTTGCCATATTTGTACCTTTGGACACAGATGTATGTGGTTCTTTTTCAAAAACAACGTTAGCTTTGTATGATTGGTTGATGAATGGTAATACTTCATCACACCATCGATTAGCTAAAGATTATAAATAAGTATACTTTCAATTCAAAGGCTCCTTTGTAAGATAACTTTGCGTCTCTAGTCACAAATTCTTAGGGCCTCTCCGAAACATTATAGCTTCATGAAAAAAATTCGTAGTGAATTGTATAGATATGTCATGAATCCTGCAAAATTCCAATGCTTCAAATGGGACTTTAACACTTTTGGCATTTCACGATCTATATAATGTAGGATATAACTATCGCTCATTTGTTTTTGGTGCAATATATTACCGACCTAAGCATCCAAACAATAAAGATAAAACTGATCAGAAATTAAAATTTGAATGGTACGATTTCCACAACAAAATGAATCGACCAAGAGAGTACATCCACAAGAAAACAAAAGTGAGAAACAACAGTGGTTGATTGAAGTATTCGAAAGAAAAACGACTCTTCTCTTGTCAGGGGAAGAAGAGAGAGAAACTACTGTGAAAAAAACAAGCGAGGAGAAAGCAGTGTATAGACCGGGTGCAGGTTAGTGCGAGGGTGACCTGAGGGGCCTAGGGTCAGCCTCGGTTCCATCGATGCTCATCTTCAGGCTGCGTCTCGTCCCCCTATGCCAGCCAAGTGGTACAACACTTTCAATAAAGTCTGCTAATTTTATTTTGGTTTGCCTTCTTATGTCATTCTCAATGGAAGTTTCATGGCGTTGTCTTCAAAACTGCCACATCATGTAAAATAAAATAAAACATGGATAAAACATGCATCCTCAATGTATAGTTTCATTCTATTGTTTCATAGACATTTAATTTCATGACTCATATAGAGTTGGTAATCGTGCCAAGAGAGTTTCATCTAGATGAAACTCACTTCTTCTCTCTCTTCTTAAAAATGTTGCCATATCATCAAAAATGCCCATGTGACCTGACTCATATGCATTTTTTTTTCAAATTTAACTATTGACTCATATGCATTTTTTTCAAATTTAACTATTGAATATCCGTTTTTGCAAATATAGCCTTGTTTCCGAACTCGGCAGGCGACACGTATCTCCTGCCACGCCACTAGAGCTCGGCAGGAGATTGCAACAATGACACGCGGGTCGACTACGGTAGACAACGACAAGGCGCAGGAGTCGACGGGGGCCATAGGGCTGTCGAGCTCTCTTGACTCGGCAACTCCTACCGAGCTGCCCTGACTGAACAGGTGCTGGTCTCTCGAACACTACTTGCTCGGTTTAGCCCTTTTTTATAATAACTAGTTGACTGCTCGCGCCTTATTACGAATAAAAAATCATCTATTTTAGTTAAAAAAATTAGGGAGGTGCAAGGGAAGTTGAGATGGCCAAATGAACCATGACTACTAACTCCCTTTTTTAAGTAGTGCAAATATATTATTGCAAAAAATAGTAGAACTGGACTATGTCTAGCTTGATATAACACTTCGCAATGAAGGTGTAAATTATGTGGCGCGTAAGGTTTGTTTACGTGCATATGTTAGCCTTACAGTACAAATGACAATATGTATGGACCATCAATTTCCCTAGTACACTATAAGATACTTGCGGGTCTAGCCTAATAGAAACGATATTGATTGAAATTGTTGTAGTTGGGCTCAGGGGGAACGACCCTAGGGCGATAATGTGAAACCATAGGGTAGGGCTATAAACGAGCTGAGCTCGAGTGAGCCTGGCCGAGCTCGAGTTGGGGTCTGAGCCTAGACTTGGGCTCGAGCTCGGCTCGGTCTAAGCTCGAGTAGTCTCAAGCTCGGCTCATTGAAGCTTGATAACAATTAAAATAATTTATTACTAATTTTCAATAATAAGAAAAGTCTGAGCTCAGCTCGAGTAAGTTCGATAACAGTCAAAATAATTCAAACATACACTAATTTTCAACAATAAGAGAAGCTCGAGGTCAAGTTCGACTTAGGTAAGCTCGATAAGAGTTAATGTTGGACCGAAATGGCGACAGAGGGGGGGTGAATGTCGCTTCTTTAAAATCTTCCCTCACGAGTACCCACTTACGAGCGCTTTTCTCCAATAGCTACAGAGCTATGAAGAGGACAGCAGATACTCACTAAAACTCAACAGAGACTAAACAGGCAGAAGACTTGCTGGTCGAAAAATCAATAGCTAAAGCAAAAGACTACACAGAGTTTGATCTGCAAAGAACTGCTGCCAAGAACTACACCCGAGAACACAATAGCACAAAAAGACAAAAAGGCCAATCGTCTTTAGTGCAAGAAGGAAACATGAAGAAGCAAGCTTGCTGCCGAATACAATCTAACACAATAGCACAAAAAGACAAAAAGGCCAATCGTCTTTAGTGCAAGGAGGAAACAGGAAGAGGCAAGCTTGCTGAAAACACACTCTGCAGAGGAACAGAACAAAATTGACGAGAGATTTAAAATTCACAGGAGTAATAGAATCTTCCAAATGCTCTAGAAAATGGGTTCGCCATCATGCCAAGAAACTTTTTCATCACTGAGCCAACAAGAGATAAGCAACCCAAAGAACTAAATCACCAAGAACTCATCTCAAGGGAGCAAAAACAGAGAAGGGGGCAAAAACATAAGTCCATCACAAATGAAGCAGAGAAAGATAATATCCAACCAAAATCATCCTTGTATTGAGAGAGAGAAAGAACGGTGACACGATTACAAAATGAAACAACTCACAACCTCTCTACTTCCCCATACATGCTTGGAATGATCAAGAACTCTACCTCCTCTCAAGAACAGAGCTCTCACACATAGAAGACATCGAAGGGGATAGCTCTCTGCCTCTCCTACCCACTCTCAACTACTAAAGAGCCAAAGGTAAAACCACCTCTAAAGCCTCTTTTGACTCACAAAACCCTAATTCACTCTCAAGTCCATGTGGAGTCATGCAGCCCTCTCCACCTATTTATAGCCCATGGCTAACAGGTCTCCACCCCGTTACGCCCGCTAAATCCAACGGAGCCCGCTCCCGCTTATGCAGCCTTGCGAATTTCCCGATTCGCCCCTCCTGCACCTTCCGGGAAGCTTCCGCGCTCCTTGTCTCGCACGCCTCGCAACCACCTCGAGTCCACGTCGTCTTCGACATCTCCCGACTGTTCTGACCTCAGCGCCACCTGCGCCTAGTCCAGTCCTCCGTGTCTCACCACGACTCCGCCTCGACGTCCTGCAGTCACACAGACAAGAAACACGTCACATAGCACCGCTCAATACATGAAAGAGTAAATAGCATAAGCACATCATACTTACTCACGACGAAGTCCAAACCTGTCAAAATATCAGAATACGCATCCTAACCCGTTTGACCAGGAATGACCAAAACCGACCGAGTCCATCGCACCATGCAACGACTCGACTCCGAACCACTCAAGCCAAACTCGACTCACCTAAACCACTGTCAATTACTCATCACACACATGGGATCACCACTACATGGTCTCTCAGTTAATATGTATCATTATTTAAGCTCGAATTGAGGCTCGTGAACCATTCAAGCTCAGATCGGTGAAACTTGTGAGCTCGAGATCAAGCTTGAGTTCGGCTCGTTTAAAGTTCGAGCCGAGCTTGAATCGAGCCTAGAACGAGCCAAGCTCGAGTAGCTCACGAGTGGTGGTCATTACCGAGGTAGATCACCTCCTCATTGTTCCTCTCCTTAATCCTTTGCCTATGGAGCTCATTGTTGTTGGTCCTCTCAGTTTGGTGCTCCTCCCACAACTCTTGTAGGCGGGTTTGGAGAGTATGGATGTAAATCTAGGCAAATATTGGACATGATGGATCCACCAACAAGATGAACTTGCAATCCATAGTTTGCAAGCAAGACAAGGTGACTGCAAGCGATCTATGCGTGCAAGTATAGGTAGGTAATGAAACACTTACCATGAATAGAGGGCAATGGAAGAATCGACATCCTAGGTACGTATTGTCATCACAAACCTGCACCATTGTATCAAGGCTGTGCTTACATTGCGGCCAAGGCTCAGGGATGTGTGGGCAGTCATGAAGGGGATTTCTAGAGGTATACGACTCTCTAGTTTTGAGCAGTAGATTGAGGCTTGGGGTCGGGGTTTATGGAACCGTAGATGCGTGTGTCTTCGAGGTAAGGGTCATGGTCTTGAAACCCAGTCTGTGCCCATCGTCCCCTCCCATATGCCTTGAGCTTCCAGGCCTATCCGCCATGCATCGGTTGCTGGAGTGCGATTCCCTACAATACAGAAAGGATGCGTTAGTGTTCGTGTGAAATTTACATTAAAAGAATGTGTCAATATCTTTACAAAATTTACATTAAAAGTTACAGAAAAGAACGTAGAAACATTATGACTGAACTTAATTTAAAATGCATGAAAATTTGCATTGTAGAACATTACTTTGTTGAGAGTTACATTGCATGATATACCGGCCTTATAAAGCATTAACGAGTACACAGGTGTAGGTGCTAAAAATCGCCACGTCTATAGGGCGGCCGATGAAGTGGGCCTATGTCGGACCCAAAACAACACCTCTAGATCCTCTGTGTAAATCGTACTGGTTCAGAATCCACTAGCTCCAGAGGAAGCAGTAGGCATAGGCTGATCACCTTGGGGAGGATGAGGAGCTGGATCAGGTAAACAATCATCGTCTCTATCGTCCTCATCATCCACAAAGATGGTCTCGGACTGCTCTAAAGAACCTGAGATATCTGGCCTAGTCCCCGGACTGGCCTCGTCAAAGGTCACCTCGCAGATCTCTACCAACTTGCTAGACTCGCAGTTCCACACCCTATAAGCCCGCGAAAAAATCGAGTAGCCTAGAAAAATACCGTCACAGGAACGTGACTCGAACTTGTCTAGGTTCCCAGACTTCAGAATAAAGCACTTGCAACCAAACACACGAAAATGAGAGACGCTGGACTTTCGCCCGTATCTCAGCTCATAAGAAGTGCGGTGCAAGTGTGCCAGAAGAAAAACTCGATTTGAGACATGGCACGCGGTGGCTATAGCCTCAGCCCAAAACTTCCGCGGTGTAGAGTATTCATCAAGCATCGTCCTGGCCATCTCGACCAAGGTACGGTTCTTTCTCTCCACAACGCCATTTTGCTGTGGGACGTGCGGAGAGGAGAACTGATGCTCTACACCTGTCTCACCACAGAAACTCTTGAAGTAGGAATTCTTGAACTCCGTGCCATTGTCACTGCGGATCGCTCGTAAGGCACCCGGGAGCTCAACAGAAAGCCTACTGAAAAGACCTCAGAAATGTGAAAACGTCTCATCCATCGAGGCTAAGAAAAACACCCAAGAATACCTCGAGAAGTCATCGACCACGACAAGAACATACCACTTCCCTCCTGCTGACTGCACTCGAGCTGGTCCCACTGTATCCATGTGGAGCAGCTGTCCCGGTGCATCGGTCATAGTAACTATGACCGGAGGGTGAGAAGCGGCAACCATCTTGCCGTGTCGGCATGGAGCACAAACTAGATCTTTGACCATCTTGAGTTTCGGCAAACCACGAATGAGATCGTGGCTGCTAACTCGAGTCAAATGGTCAAATCCAATATGATCAAGTCTCCTATGCAAGAAAGAAAGGTCGCGGGACTCAGAAGCAACTAAACACCTGAGAGGATCACCAGAAGACTCAGAGAAATCAGCGCGAAAGATCCTCCCAAAACGAGAAATCCCGCAAACCAGACTACCCGAAGAATCAAGAATTTTACAATTGTTTTTCTTAAAGCTCACCTCAAAGTCGTCATCGGTAAGCTGAGAGACTGAAAGCAAATTATACTGCAGCTTACTAACCAAGGCAACATCTTTCAAAATAAAAGAATCATTAATGCGCACTGTACCTTTGGCGATGACACGCCCAGATGAAGCGTCTCCGAAGGTGATCGTCTCATCACTTGGAGCACGGGCAAGGGAAGAAAACCAACGGGAATCTCCGGTCATGTGTCGTGAACACCCGGAGTCTACGAGCCAAACCTTTCCCTTCCCTGCCCGGCGAACCTGAGTCAAACAGAGAGTAGAGTCTCGGTACTGGGGTAAATCAAGAGTGATTTTGGCACCCAATACTGAACGACACGTCGAGTAGCAGAAGTAGCCACACACGACTGACCTCTAGCTACCCTACGCTCTCTGTCACTCAAATCAGAAGGTCTGTGAGCAGACCTGAAGCTGTTGCGGGGTCCGACTGCTACGGGAGAGCGAGTCGGAACACCGGCAACAAGCTAATCACGCCGCGGGTAGCTATCTCGATGGAGGAAACGAGATCTACCCTCAGGACGGCGGAAGTCACGACTAGGAGCATATCGAGGACGAAAACCAGAAAACTCGAAAAAACCAAGTCCTCGATGCTGCCCAAACCCATCAGAAGCATCTGAAGCAAACCTAAACCTCGTGTTGGTCTTAGATGCACTCAAAGTCTGGGGCTGACCCTGAATACGCCTAAGAGACTCAACACGGTCTCTACGCGCGATCTTGACGCGCCTGAAGCATCTCTCGATCGAGTGCCCATCCTTCTGACAGAAGGTGCAGTGATACTTCACCTTCTGAGAGGTGGAAGTAGCACGAAGTGGCTTCGCCTTCTGAGAGGCCGAAGCAGTAGATGTGGAATCACCTTGCTGTTAGAAATCCCTTGGACAAAGCCCGCAGACTTGAATTTAACCTCATCAGACCTGGGCTCGACCTCGATCACACCTCCTACTATAGGTCTGAGAATAGCAGGAGGATGCTTCCTCATATCCTCACAGAAATCATATCCTAGACCCTGATTGAACTTGCAGATCTTGGATTGGTCTAGAATAAGATTAAGCTTCTTCTTGCCGCCTACAAATCTCTCGAGAGTGTTCATAAGATACTGACACTCCCGAAAGAGAGAGGTGCAAGAAGAGCAGGGAGAAGAAGAGACAGCAGAAGGTAAGGGAGCAGAGGAAGAACCAACAGCAGAGGGAAGAATGGCTTGTGCACGCACAGCCACTACTAGATTTCGGGTCTTTGGCCACTACTAGATTTCGGGTCTTTGCAATGACACAAAATTAGTTGCTATAGGTACCTGTTATTGCAACCTATGTCCAAAATCATGGCAATATACGCACATATTGCTACTTAAATATGGTGTTGCGATAGTCACCTTAATTCGTTGCAATAAGGTGATCTTTCGGCACTATTTAGAAAACGGTTGCAAGAAGTATAACTTTATCGCCATGATATTCCTGTGTTGCAATAATATTGATTTGCGTTGCATTAGTTATGGGGTATTGCCACGATATAGAATTTCGTTGCAAATGGCTGACAATTTTGCCACGGTCTTGTTGGGTAGTTATAGTTTTGGATTGCGTTGCAAAAGGATACTCTATACTGTGCATGAAACAAGTTTTTATGCCACACAATAAATTTGTTGCAAATTTGAAAATTTTCCATGGCAATAGATCATTGTGGCCCAGGCATATTGTACGTGGCCGCCCAACACCGTACGTCCATACCTAGTGTAACATCCTGAAAATTTGAATTTAAAAATTTAAAGCTCTTGAATTATTTTTGCAACATAATTTATTTGAATTTGGTGTTTATGGCATTTCTCTGAAAAATTTGGTTGAAGGTTCCAAAAGATAAAAAAAATCAAAAAGAAACAAACCTGTTTAAATAATAGAAAGATAAAACCTAAAATAAGAATATGAAAAGATGATCCATAAAGGTAAGGGAGAATATTTGGTTGAACCATGAAATCTCATCTTTAAAAATAATGGAATAAATAGTAAAGGGGTAAACAAAATAAACATTTTAACAAATATAAACATATGTATATATATATATATGCATACAACTATGCATAATATGAAAGTGGTATCTATAATATTAAAGTAAAAATAAATAAATAAATAAATACAAAAATTTAGGGGAGCAAGCAGGAGAGAAAATAAAATTAGAATTATATATATATATATGTATATATATATAAATGAAAAGGCATAAAATAAAAAGGGAAAAGAAATAAATAAAAAGAAGAAAAAAGGGGCAGAGCCAGGCCGGCCAACACCTAGCCCAGCCCGCCTAACCCTAATCCCTCCCGCGGCGCCCGCGCGGCCCAACCCCACGCACACGCGCGCACGCTGCACTCCCTTCTCTGCCAAGTGGCCTGCCTCGCGCTCCCTTTCTCTCTCTGGCCAGTGGGCCAACCCCCCCCCCCCCCCGCGCCCCCGCGCTGTCTTCTTCCCCTTCTCATTTCCCCGCACGCCCGAGCTCCGCTCTTCTCTCGACCGCGCGACTCCGGTCAAAAGCCGCATGACCCGGCTAAAGCCGAGTGACACGGGCGACGTGAGGGAGCCTCCCCGAATCTCGTAGCTACATCTCCGCCGCCCGCTGTCGCCGCTGACACCGCCGCCTGCCAAGCGCCGCCCGATAGCACCGTTGTCCCCGACGTGCGCGCACGACCCCGCCGTGGCCAGCCTTACCTCGTCACCTATAAAACCCGGGGCAACCCCCAATCGCTTCGCCACTTCCCGCACTCCATCTTGACCAAAATAATTGAGCTCAAACGCCCTTAATCGCCGGTGAGCCCCTTTCTCCTCCATCTCTGGTCACCGGCAATCCCCGCAAAATTGCACCCATCCTCGCCGGGAAAACTCGATTCCTCGCACTCACACCACCTTCGGGATCGGGTGAAGCCAACTGTGTGAACTAGAGAACTCAGGATTACTATTTTCAGCTGTAACTAGGGGTGGCAATTGTGCCCGTTTACCCGTGTACCCGTGGGTAAATACCCTAATGGAGTCGGGTATGGGATGGATTTTTTACCCACGGGTAGAAAAATGGGGGGAAATCTTTGCCCATCGGGTAAACGGGTATGGGTATGAGTTAGCTCTACCCGTACCTATCTCGCCCGTTTACCCGTGAAATAAACTGACAAGTGGGCCCTCCTAAAACCAGGAAACCCTAACTCCCGTTAGACTTGGTGTTGTCTCGGCCTCTCGGCTCCATCCACCAAAACCAGCCGCCGCCATCCGTCTCCGTCTCTCCGAGAGACTCAACTTCCTCCAAATCTTCGCTCGTCATTCTCGCCATTTTCTTGCCGCTCGCCCGCTCCTCATTCCGCCGCCATCCGTCCCGACTCCTGACTTCCTCCAATCGCCACTCCTCGCCAACGAGATCCGCAACGTCGACGCCAAGGTTTATTGATATTTCCTGCAAATCTCCCTCTCCCTCCCGCCGGCCGCCTCCTCCCCCCACCTCTTGCCCGGCTCGCTCCCGATCCGATGTCGCCTGCCGCCGCGATACCCCGTCTCGCCGACGCTTCCTCGCCGTCGCCCTCGCCCTCGCGCTGAAGCTCCGCTTCGCCGCGGCGAGGCCCGACAAAGAGACACAGGAGAAGTTCTACGGGAACCTGGTGACCAACGGCACCCACAACGCCTCCGGGAATGGCAGCATCGCCGAGATGTTCGGCCGCGTGCTCGACAAGGAGTTCTCCGACATCGACAGCCCTGAGAGTACGAATCTTGACCCTAGTCCTGCTGGTCTAGATCTGCACTGGTTTAGGACAAATTGATTTTGCTATTTTTAATCATTCGACAGAGGTGGTAGGAGAGATTTGAATCGGATAGAGGTGTTAGGAGATATTCGAATCGGATGGCAACGGTTTGTCTACGAATTTCTCAGAAGTCATGAAAATTTGGGGTTTAACATTGGCTATACTGTTGCATTCTATCCTCATGGTCTGATGGTTTGAATGATTATTGGTAGCATAATTACACACTGCACTTTTTTGAATGATGAATTGTTTTGTTCTTCCTTTTGCAGCACCGGACAAGAATAGTTTGAACAACAGCATCTCAGAGCATTAAGCTAGAGCCCACCATGATGTATCCTGGTACATTTTATATGATGTGTTCGAATTGAAGCGCCCCCCTTCTCTCTTATCTATGGGAAGAATTGAGTTAATAGGAACCTCCTGAAACGACAATCCAAGCAGTTTTGTCTACTCGTGTATCAATCCACTGTACTGATTCGTTAGAAGGAATTGGCTGCTTACATCTTTCTGTTGCCCGGAGAAATCATATAGTTATTATATTAGTTTCAAAGTACATCTAACACGATTAACATGATACTATGTTACTTTTATTCCTTGGCCATCCAGGTTTTCAACCATTGGTACTTCTACACCTTTTCTGCACCTTTTAAATCTTGATCCAAGGCATGAAAAAGTGACAGGAAGGAAAAAAATCAGTCACCTTATCATGAATAGATAGCCCCTTTGTGAAATGAATTGGTATTCTGACCAATGAATTTTTCCAGATGTTTGTGTGTCACCATGACAGTAGTAATGGTCACAAAAGGGTATTTGTTCAATCTTTTGTGTGATGCATTGGTGATGTTTGATTGTAAATTTGTGATATACTCAGTTCGCGGGTAAACGGGTATGCCCGCGGGTGACGGGTATGGGCGAGGTTTTTTACTCGTGGTCCTTCACGGGTATACCCATGGGCGTAAAACGGGGTCGCGGGTACGGGTATGGGTGAGCACTACTCGTACCCGCCGCGCCCGATTGCCATCCCTAGCTGTAACTCGTATCTCTAAACTTGCACTATGATGTACTTAAGTACGTGCTGCTGGACAATACTCACATTAAGGTCCCTCTTTATTGTTCATGTTCTATCAGGATGAAACAATTTGATTAGAGCAAACAGAGTCGTGGCGTCAAGTCAGGAAATTCAACATGGCAAAGAAGCACGGACAAATGGAATGGAAGTGATAGTACTTTTGTTATTAGTTACAAACTTTGTAGTTTAAGTATGAAGATTGATATGTAATTCCTGCATGAGTGGTGGCACTTTTAAATTATTATGTGTTGAATTAATATATGTGTTTTTGATCCAACCGTGTTCCTAATTTGATTATTAATTTGCAACAACAAATTATAATAAACTATCATATGCTCAATATGCTACCGCAAATTTTACCGTTGCGATAAACCTGTATGCAAAATTGGTATTTCGTTGTGATAGGCTGTTGCAACGCCGCTACTATGTTGCGATTTCACTATATGCCATGAACAATGTTCGTTGCTATAGGATCTATTTGCCACAAAACATATTTCATTGCACTAACTTTATGGCAATGAAACGCCTTCCGTGACAATAAAACATATTGCAACGAACCGCCTCCCGTGACAATTAAACCTGCTGCAACGAAACGCCTCCCGTAGCAATATATCCTGTTGCAACAAAATGCTCTCCGTGGCAATAGGGTCTATTGCCACGAACCATTGGCGTGGCAATAGAACCTATTACCACGCAATATTTTCGTGGTAAATGATACTATTGCCACGACCAAACTTTGTGGCAAAAGAAGCTATTGCCACGGAGTCAGCCGTGGCAATAGCCTATATTGCCACGACATCATTCGTTGCAACAACAAACAATTGCCACAACACATTGCATGGCAATAACCATTGGTATTGCAACGAAACCACAATCCGTTGCACAACCTTTTAAGCACGCAAGTACTTGCCACGCTTGCCAACGGAAGTGAAGTGTTGCAATAGTTACATATTGCATCTATTTTGGCCCTATTGCAACGATTTCGCTCCGTTGTCCTAGACCTGAAAACTAGTAGTGAGCCGACTCTGAAGGGACAGTCCTACTGCTAGCCAGTTGGTTCACGTCGCTAAGCGTCTCAACCTTACCCTGGGGCTTCTCCCCCTTCTCCATAATCACATTACAAGCACAATGTGGCTTCTCTGGAAGGTCCTTAGTTAGCTTCACACATTTCTCATCCAATGCAATCAAGTCAGATTTTAGTTTGTTACAATTAATGCATGGTGAGCTAACAGGGTCCTTAGAAGCAAACTGAGCCAGCTTCCTATCATGATCGATCATATCTTGAAATTGTTTGGAGACAGCTTCAAGTTCAGCAGTTAACTTAGGACAGTTCAAGCATGAATCAATCGGCTCAAGTAAAGAAGCCTGTAGTTCAGCAATTTTATGATCTGCCCGTTTTAAGTTCATCTTTAAGTTATTGCAATTTTCACAAGACTCGGGCAGATCAAGGAGCATGGCATAAGGTCCTCTAGCAGCAATGTCCTTAACCTCACATGAGGTGGGAGAAGTAGTCTCATCAGTAGTAAGTAGGGTAACAGCCATCCTACTCAACTCTAACTCAGCAAGCAGACTAACATTCTCCACCTTAACAATATCAAGCTCGGAGGACACACTATCATGCGAGGTCCTTAGTTTCTCCATGTCACCCAACAGAGCACAACATGTATCACAATCATCACTAGAGGGAGCAGATGTAAGAGCAATAATCTCTAGTGACAATCTATCTACTTCCTTCTCTAACTCAGTACACCTAGCCCTAGCTCTAGCATGAAATCCACCTAGCTTAAGAAAAGCATGATTGAGCTGGTCGTAGGTGGGGCATACCTCGTCCGAGTCGGAGTACAGCTTGCTGTCGCTCAGTTCGCCCTCAAGGGCCATGAAGCACATGCCGGAGAAGTCATCGCCGCTCTTGGGATCTTGGTCACTTGTCCCGTCGTCATCGCTCCATCCCTCCACCTCGCTGAGGTCGAGGTCGTCGAACACGGTGAGGACGTGGTGGAACAGCTTCTTGGCCTTCCCGAAGTCGCGGAACTTCTTCTTGCCTTGTGGGTGCGCTGGAGTCTTCTTGTTGCGGTTCTTGTCGGTGTAGTCGTTCTTGCCCGAACCGCCGTAGTCGTTCTTGCCCTTCTCTAGCTTGGGGCAGTTTGCCCGAATGTGGTTGGGGCCACCACACTCGAAGCAAATCACGGGTCCTCCCCTCTTTCTGTCCCTCCTCCTCTTGTAAGCTTGGGAAAACTTCCGAGTTAGGAGGGCCAGTTGCTCATCCTCGAGCTGCTCTAACTGATCATCAGTTACGTCACATAGAGCAGCAAGGGAGAAATCGCAAAGAGAATCAGAAGAAGGACCAGAAGAAAAAACGGGATCGGTGACCAAGGCCATCGACTGTGACTTCGACCTACGAGAGACAACGTCAATCTCGTGAGTCTTGAGGCGCGAGTACAGCGCGTCAAGAGTCAAGGTCGAGAGGTCCGTCGTGTCTTTGATGGTGGTCACTTTCATCTCCCAAACACGCAGATCAAGTGCCGCGAGCATCTGACGAGCGTTGTCCGACTCGGGGTATGTGAGACCGACCGCTCGGAGGTTGCCCAAGATCTTATGGAAACGCGCGAAGCACTCATCGAGGGACTCACCAGCAAGCATCTCGAATTTGTTGTATTCTCGCTTGAACTGGTCCTGTCGAACTGTCTTGATCTGGGTGGTGCCCTCATGGTATGCGTCGAGGGTCACCCAGATATCGTAGGCAGACGACAGGTGGGAGATGCGATCGAACTCGCTACGACTCAGGCCCTGGATAATGATGTTCCTTGCCTTAGCGTTTGCCTCAACATCATGCATATTCCCAGCATTGATGTTCTCATCGGCAGGAACAACAAACCGGACCTTGACCTTGCGCCAGGCCTGTAGTGCATTTTTTTTCAAATTTAACTATTGAATATCCATTTTTGCAAATATAGCCTTGTTTTCGAACTCGGCAGGCGACACGTATCTCCTACCACGCCACTAGAGCTCGGCAGGAGATTGCAACAATGACACGCGGGTCGACTACGGTAGACAACGACAAGGCGCAGGAGTCGACGGGGGCCATAGGGCTGCCGAGCTCTCTTGACTAGGCAACTCCTACCGAGCTGCCCTGACTGAACAGGTGCTGGTCTCTCGAACACTACTTGCTCGGTTTAGCCTTTTTTATAATAACTAGTTGAATGCTCGCGCCTTATTACGAATAAAAAATCATCTATTTTAGTTAAAAAAAATTAGGGAGGTGCAAGGGAAGTTGAGATGGCCAAATGAACCATGACTACTAACTCCCTTTTTTAAGTAGTGCAAATATATTATTGCAAAAAATAGTAGAACTGGACTATGTCTAGCTTGATATAACACTTCGCAATGAAGGTGTAAATTATGTGGCGCGTAAGGTTTGTTTACGTGCATATGTTAGCCTTACAGTACAAATGACAATATGTATGGACCATCAATTTCCCTAGTACACTATAAGATACTTGCGGGTCTAGCCTAATAGAAATGATATTGATTGAAATTGTTGTAGTTGGGCTCAGGGGGAACGACCCTAGGGCGATAATGTGAAACCATAGGGTAGGGCTATAAACGAGCTGAGCTCGAGCGAGCCTGGCCGAGCTCGAGTTGGGGTCTGAGCCTAGACTTGGGCTCGAGCTCGGCTCGGTCTAAGCTCGAGTAGTCTCAAGCTCGGCTCATTGAAGCTTGATAACAATTAAAATAATTTATTACTAATTTTTAATAATAAGAAAAGTCTGAGCTCAGCTCGAGTAAGCTCGATAACAGTCAAAATAATTCAAACATACACTAATTTTCAACAATAAGAGAAGCTCGAGGTCAAGTTCGACTTAGGTAAGCTCGATAAGAGTTAATGTTGGACCGAAATGGCGACAGAGGGGGGGTGAATGTCGCTTCTTTAAAATCTTCCCTCACGAGTACCCACTTACGAGCGCTTTTCTCCAATAGCTACAGAGCTATGAAGAGGACAGCAGATGCTCACTAAAACTCAACAGAGACTAAACAGGCAGAAGACTTGCTGGCCGAAAAATCAATAGCTAAAGCAAAAGACTACACAGAGTTTGATCCGCAAAGAACTGCTGCCAAGAACTACACCCGAGAACACAATAGCACAAAAAGACAAAAAAGCCAATCGTCTTTAGTGCAAGAAGGAAACTTGAAGAAGCAAGCTTGCTGCCGAATACAATCTAACACAATAGCACAAAAAGACAAAAAGGCTAATCGTCTTTAGTGCAAGGAGGAAACAGGAAGAGGCAAGCTTGCTGAAAACACACTCTGCAGAGGAACAGAACAAAATTGACGAGAGACTTAAAATTCATAGGAGTAATAGAATCTTCCAAATGCTCTAGAAAATGGGTTGGTCATCATGCCAAGAAACTTTTTCATCACTGAGCCAACAAGAGATAAGCAACCCAAAGAACTAAATCACCAAGAACTCATCTCACGGGAGCAAAAACAGAGAAGGGGGCAAAAACACAAGTCCATCACAAATGAAGCAGAGAAAGATAATATCCAACCAAAATCATCCTTGTATTGAGAGAGAGAAAGAACGGTGACACGATTACAAAATGAAACAACTCACAACCTCTCTACTTCCCCATACATGCTTGGAATGATCAAGAACTCTACCTCCTCTCAAGAACAGAGCTCTCACACATAGAAGACATCGAAGGGGACAGCTCTCTGCCTCTCCTACCCACTCTCAACTACTAAAGAGCCAAAGGTAAAACCACCTCTAAAGCCTCTTTTGACTCACAAAACCCTAATTCACTCTCAAGTCCATGTGGAGTCATGCAGCCCTCTCCACCTATTTATAGCCCATGGCTAACGGGTCTCCACCCCGTTACGCCCGCTAAATCCAACGGAGCCTGCTCCCGCTTATGCAGCCTTGCGAATTTCCCGATTCGCCCCTCCTGCACCTTCTGGGAAGCTTCCGCGCTCCTTGTCTCGCACGCCTCGCAACCACCTCGAGTCCACGTCGTCTTCGACACCTCCCGACAGTTCTGACCTCAGCGCCACCTGCGCCTAGTCCAGTCCTCCGTGTCTCACCACGACTCCGCCTCGACGTCCTGCAGTCACACAGACAAGAAACACGTCACATAGCACCGCTCGATACATGAAAGAGTAAATAGCATAAGCACATCATACTTACTCATGACGAAGTCCAAACCTATCAAAATATCAGAATATGCATCCTAACCCGTTTGACCAGGAATGACCAAAACCGACCGAGTCCATCGCACCATGCAACGACTCGACTCCGAACCACTCAAGCCAAACTCGACTCACCTAAACCACTGTCAATTACTCATCACACACATGGGATCACCACTACATGGTCTCTCAGTTAATATGTATCATTATTTAAGCTCGAATTGAGGCTCGTGAACCATTCAAGCTCAACTCGGTGAAACTTGTGAGCTCGAGATCAAGCTTGAGTTCGGCTCGTTTAACGTTCGAGCTGAGCTTGAATCGAGCCTAGAACGAGCCAAGCTCGAGTAGCTCACGAGTGGTGGTCATTACCGAGGTAGATCACCTCCTCGTTGTTCCTTTCCTTAATCCTTTGCGTATGGAGCTCATTGTTGTTGGTCCTCTCAGTTTGGTGCTCCTCCCACAACTCTTGTAGGCGGGTTTGGAGAGTATGGATGTAAATCTAGGCAAATATTGGACATGATGGATCCACCAACAAGATGAACTTGCAATCCATAGTTTGCAAGCAAGACAAGGTGACTGCAAGCGATCTATGCGTGCAAGTATAGGTAGGTAATGAAACACTTACCATGAATAGAGGGCAATGGAAGAATCGACATCCTAGGTACGTATTGTCATCACAAACCTGCACCATTGTATCAAGGCTGTGCTTACATTGCGGCCAAGGCTCAGGGATGTGTGGGCAGTCATGAAGGGGATTTCTAGAGGTATACGACTCTCTAGTTTTGAGCAGTAGATTGAGGCTTGGGGGTCGGGGTCTATGGGACCGTAGATGCGTGTGTCTTCGAGGTAAGGGTCATGGTCTTGAAACCCAGTCTGTGCCCATCGTCCCCTCCCATATGCCTTGAGCTTCCAGGCCTATCCGCCATGCATCGGTTGCTGGAGTGCGATTCCCTACAATACCGAAAGGATGCGTTAGTGTTCGTGTGAAATTTACATTAAAAGAATGTGTCAATATCTTTACAAAATTTACATTAAAAGTTACAGAAAAGAACGTAGAAACATTATGACTGAACTTAATTTAAAATGCATGAAAATTTGCATTGTAGAACATTACTTTGTTGAGAGTTACATTGCATGATATACCAGCCTTATAAAGCATTAACGAGTACACAGGTGTAGGTGCTAAAAATCGCCACGTCTATAGGGCGGCCGATGAAGTGGGCCTATGTCGGACCCAAAACAACACCTCTAGATCCTCTGTGTAAATCGTACTGGTTCAGGATTAGCTAGTGCATACAATAAACAACAAAAATAAATATCAACAATAACGGTATTTATTAAATATGGGCTTGATGGCCAAAGTTTACATCCACGGCCTATAGGCTAAATCTAAATAGTAGAAGCGGAAGAAGCTATCCAGTCTGCCCATAGGCAAATAACTGTAGGACATGACCTACTCATTTTGGTCCTCACCGAAGTCGAAGTAGTCCTTCTCTGAGCAATAGAATTAAGAAAGGGTGAGCACAAAAATGTACTTCTCAAGTTATATGGGAAATGCAATATTCATGCAAGAATAACAAGTGAAGACATAATAAGGTTATTTGAGCGTAAAGCCAAATTTGAATAAATACAGTAAGTAGATATAAATTGTTGAATTTAAATAAGTAAAAATAATAACTTAATCAAATAATATTGTTAGTACAGGTCTATCCCCACACTAACCTATCCACAGGTATCTCACCCGAATCATCTTTCCTAAAAGATCTCAACATCTTTCATTTTAACCAGTTTTTGAAAAATAAAGTCTAATCTATGAAAAACTTTACTCGACATGCCTATGATCGTGGACACGGCTATCTAGGATAGTTTATACACTCTACAGAAGTGGTACAACTTTACCCGCAAGAGATAATCAACTTATAATGCCGGCCATGACACGCTTCCTTCATCGTATAACTAAGTGATTATCACAATGCTTTTACAATGCAAAGCCATCAACCTAATCACGCCCCCGCTAAGATTTCACCCCAATAAAGAATCCACTAAATCGGGGCCCTCTTGTACCGTGTGAGACTTCTCATAGCCTACGCTACACCCACATTCAACCTATAGTGAGATCAAGTTGGGACCTACAAATTAATCAGCCAGATTTGTCCCATCCAAACTTATGGTAGTACGATGTGGCTTTGTAGCAGTAGCTCACAAACCGATCCTTAATTGACTTAGGAAGACTTTTCCACATACCCCTTGTGCCATCGAACACCCACCACCTAACCATTTGACTAAGTCTAAACCATATTTTATATTTTATTTTAAACATTTGAAACACCTTCTTAACTCACCAAAGTCAAGAATACATTTTAAATGATCATCATTTTATGTGAAAAAGTTAATGATCACCATTCTAGAATTATCTTTAAGCATGTCTAAGCATTTCTATAAAGTTTTCAGCTAATACTATTATACTAACCAGAGTTTTATTCTAGGGTGACAAGGTATTTAGACGATCAATGTTAAATGGGGTCATAACAAGTAGGCAAGAGCAGAGACAAGGGTGGCGAGCAAGGGCCTGTCCCTCCCCAAATTTCCTTTTATTAGCTATTAAGTATTTTAGTAATTATCTTGTAAAGCATTCATTTAGCCCCCCTCATGAGTAAGCAAAGTTTGCTTTTGATTAAAGTATTGACATCTATGATCTTCTTGGTAGGCATAGAGCCAAATTTAAATAATAGAAATGTAATTTTCTTTTATATTTTTATGTTCTATTTTATATGATTACCACTTTCTTGGCAAAAAATTGCCATCTGTTTGGCCCCCCTATGTTTGAATCCTGGCTCTGCCCCTGCAAGTAGGTATTAACTATATCTTTAAAATTGGAATTGAAATACATTGAATAAACATATGCATGCAGAATAATTTGAAGTAACATAATTTTATTTGCAAAATAGGATCAACATAGTCAAGGTGTGTAACTTGCCTTGCTTCATGAATTGGTGAGAATCATCGATGAAATAGTACTCCTCGAGAACATCGTAGTCTACACATGAAAAATAGCAAAGATAAACTAAATCCAAAATAAAATCCAAATAAACTCTAAAAATTATAAAAATAGGTACTGGGAGGTAGATTATGAATTTAGATGAATTTAGGAATTTGAATCACTTGATTCGGAGTTTGGACAGCGGAGAGCAGGCTCTCAGAAAATTGCCAGATGAGAAAATGCTAAAAAGAGAAACGAGGGAATATTTTGACTCTCATCCACAAAATTGCAATGATTAGGAGGAAGTGCACACCATTGTATACCTCAGATATGTTGATCGTTATAATCCCATACCTAGGACCATCGGTGCTGTGAAGCAGGGACCATTTTTCCAGTCTGGGGGCATGTAAGTTGATTCATTGGGTGAACTCGCTCCCCGCGACTCGCTCACATGCCTCGAGGTCTCATCGTCAAGCTCTCATCATATTGCGTTGAACATGTGCATCTAGTTGTGCATGCAAAGCTTCTTCAACTTCTTCACCAACTCCTTATTACAGAAATGGGTGTGACATTTTGTAGCCAGATGCCTTGTGCACCAACGGGTCCTCACGTCATTCCATTGGAAGAGTGTTTGAGTCCCTTGCTGCATGGTGTTCAGTGCCAACCGCAGCCCATCATTGTTGTATGTGATAAGGTAGATGTTGGGCCAGTCTTGGACTACTGCTTGCTTCACATTGATCAAAAACCACAGCTAGCTATCAGCGTTCTTATTCTCTACAATTGCAAAGGCCATTGAGAGTAGCTGGTCATTTGCGTCAGCGGCCACCGTCGTCAAAACTATACCCTTATACCTATCAAAGAGGAATATGTCATCCATCGTGAGCACTGGGCGTAGTACTTGAAACCCTTGATCACTTACCAAAACGCCCAGAACACTCGGTCAAGGATGAAACAATTGGGCCCCTTCGAAGGGTGCACCATCTCCATCTTGTTTATATATGTCTTGCGATTGACTTCGGCAATCTAACACAGTAATCTTGGCATGAAGTCATAGATCTCCTCATACGTACTGTACATTTTATATATGACCTTCCTCCTCACCCACCACACCTTGCTATAGCTCACTGGGAAACCAACCAGCGTCACAGCATCGGCCATCGATAGCTTCGGTGAAAACTGCGACGTCCACAACTACAAGGTGACTGATTAAGCTAACGATGATTGACGAGGTCACATACAGGTGCCTATGCACTGGCTTTACAAGCTCACAAGTGTGATCCTTCACCACTGTTATACGAAAGTTTGTTTCACCGCCTCTGAATCTCTATGCATGGACCTTCCTAGGACAAGAACCATCCACACACTTCACCACATACTTGTCAAGATTTGACCCGTGCACCTAATACGTGTGGCTTATGTGGACAAGATGTCTTGCAATGGCTTGCTACGTGGCAGCCTTGTTGGGGGAAGAGTTGCCCTTTCACCAAAGTCTCTTCGTCGAAACACCATTTCAACCCATCTTCCGACGGCAGAACTAGGGAGGCCAACACAACATCATCCAATCTTGAGATGTAGTCAACATTTGTGCACACAAATACCATTAGATGCACCGCCCCCACCAGCGCCTACATTAGCCTCGTAACCACTACTAGCTGTGTCGACATCCTCATTAGAATGGATTCCATCCAATAAGCTATCGAAATATTCATGGCAGTCAATACGTGCCGTCCACCATCTCATTGTTATGAGCCAACCTTGATAGCCATCCATCATCCCGACCGGCATCATCGTTTGCTTCACCACCACCATGGACAGCACCAGTAGGTTCCACTCACTACCACCATCCCCACCAACATTATGCTCCACACCACCACCAACCAATTGCGGCACTTCCACACCACCACTCCCGTCGGCCTCGCCTCTACTCAATGCTTCCATCTTCTCCACAAACTGCATATACACCATTAGCCTCCCATATATTGCCGCACTAGGATTGCTTGCAATCTTCATGTACTACCCCAAGTGACATTGCACTGTGGCTATCACTATCTTGATGACAAGCTTCTTCCTGCCAACCTCCCTGTCCAATGCACTCCATACGCACCTCTTGAACTCAGGGAAACCCATCTCCTTCAGCCCCGAAGCCTAGATTGTGGCCCATTTGCAATTTTGAAGGTCCACCCGTATGGCCTATCCCGTACGACACCCTTCCCATAGAACATGAACAAATGTTCCATATCTGACGTCAAGTACCTACCACCAATGTAGACGAAATACACTTATTGTAGACGATGCTAAATACAACTAAATATAATATAAAACAATCGTGCACATGTACATAGATGAGCTACCAATTATGCCTACGACCATGTGCTAATAATATAGGTATACACATATATGCATGTATGTAGTGCACAATTCTACAATCTTAAAATCATTTAAGTCTACTTTACAACCCTCAACTATAGCATCGGTCCGATCTTCAACCTCCAACTTCAAAACTATTTACTTTTCACCTTTGAACTATTAAAACCATTCATAACACAACCTTCACATAAAACTGCTCTGATTTGATCCGACGTGGTGGTGGTTTAGCTTCAATGGTCCACTTTATAACCCTCAACTATGGCCTCAGTCTGATTTTCAACCTTCAGTTTTGAAACCGTTCACTTTTCACCTCGTAATTATTAAAACCGATGCAAAACACAACCTTCACACAAAACCGCTCTGGTTTGTTTCTGACTTGGTGGTTGTTTTAGCTTCAATGGCATCCTAATGGACAACGCACACTAACGTGACATTCTAATACATAATGTAAGCTGATGTAGCCTCATCTCTCAACAATACTTTCATCAGATTAGGAAAAAATGAAGTAGAAAAGGGATGGCCCACTAGTTAGCCTCTTTCTCCTATTTTCTCTTCTCAAAACCGTCCGCATCACATCGTGTTCCACAACCTCCTCACTCACATCCCCAAATTAATTTGATTTTCATGCTGAGACATGCTCATAATTGATGTTTTTCTTCTCTAGCGCTGTCAAGCTTTCTCACTATGGTTCATCGTGACTGGTAAGAATTCATCCGATTCCTTCATATATGAGCATCATCTATTCCTCGCCTATCTTTTGATGTGTTCATTTTTGACTCTCTTCCACTGTAGTGTTGTCGCCTCTATGATCTAACTGCCTCCATCACCCACCACCGTTATCTACCCAACACAACATGCCTCTACCACCCAACACAGCGCGCCTCTACCTAAACCACCATCAACATAAGGTTCCTTATACTACGAGCATTCTATTTTGCCCTCACCCATGCCTCTCTATCACCCCATCACTAGTGCCAAAAACCACTTATAAAACCAACCTAGGGTTGAAAATAAACTATTTTAATAGTTCAAAGGTGAAAAGTAAACCATTTTGAAGTTGGAGTTTGAAAGTTGGACCAAGGTCAAAGTTGAGGTCATAAAGTGGACTTATTCCCTTATGAAACCAACCAAGGGTTTAAAAATAAATAGTTTTAATAGTTTAAAGGTGAAAAGTAAATGATTTTGAAGTTGAAGGTTTAAAATTGCACTGAGGCTATAGTTGAGGTTGTAAGGTGGACTTATTCCTCTACATTATTTACGATGGTACCAGAGCAACACATATATAAGGCAGCAACAATAGTACAAATAATAGTGCATATTTCTTCAGCTATTTATTAAGAATTGTCATTATCGCCACTAATACATCATTACCATGGCTAATTACAAAATATCATCCGCATGAACTAAATACATACGTCAGCTAAACATGGTTACCAAGTGCATTTTATACAACGAAAACCACCGTTATACTAATGAAACATTAATGACATATTAAGCACATTGCTCATAGGCGAATGAAACATACCTCTTCTTGAAGGTATTCAAGGGATCTAGACTAATTCTAACTATGAAATCTCCTAAATCGCAACAACACTACCTCAAAAAACTAATTTAAACTCTCTTCTACTCTCTCTCTCTCTCTCTCTTTCTTCTACCCCTTCTCTCTTACACTCAGCAGGGAAGAAACTCAACTACACGGCTTTAGATGAGAGGGTAGAGAGGGACACGAGACATTTTATGCACACGGGGAGGCGTTAGCGATCGATAGGGCCAAGTGGGTGCATGCGGATGCGAGGGCGAGCTCCAAGCTCTGTTGAAGGCCACGGGAATCACTGCCGAGTGCATCACATTAGGTTGCATCGCGTTCAGCTAGTCGGATGCCAGGATAACTCCACAAGAACTACCGAGCCAGAGTACCTCAGCGAGAGTTATCGAGTCAGGGCAGCTTGGTAGACCTATGGGCCCTGTTGACTCCGATGCCTTATCATCGCCTACCACAGTCATCGTCTCCTACCACGCCTTTTGAGCTAGGGGATTACGGTAGATTTGTAAAAACAGGCATCCAAGGGCCAAATTTGAAAAAAGTGCTACAGTGCTAAATGTGTGAACATTTCAGATAATAGTTCAATGGATTATTGTGCGATTGCACTCAAATGCATATTGTTGGTAGATTTTAGAAGATGAAAAATTCTTGATCCAATTTTGTGTAGACTTGTACTCAAAATTATCCAAATACTAGTTACATCACTACAAGGAAATGTGACTGTTGTAATGAAATTAATTGTTGAATTAAGACTAAAATTATTGCAATATGCATATTTTGCAATAAAATTAAAATCATTGCCAGGCGTTGCAATAAACCCTGTGGTAATAGCTCATTGTAACAAAAAATAAATCATGATTATAAATTATCATATCATAATGATTGTACTGTTGTGATAGCATTCTATCACCACGAACAGAAAACATTGCAACATATATATATTACCATGATTTATCGTGGTAATAACTTAATGCAACGAGCTGAATTTTGTGGCAATAACTTAATGCAACACGCTGGATTTCATGACAATAGCTAACGTGCTAGATTTCGTGGCAATAGCTTAATGCAACATGCTAAATTTCGTGGCAATATCTTAATGCAATGAACTAGATTTTGCTAGAGATTAAATTTACATTACTATATGTATATGAACCTATTTCACATTAATTCCCAACATCATTTTATATGCTCAATAGTAGATGAATGACTAAAACAAGAATGCTTGACATTTTTCTCTTTTTGTTTATATGTACATTGCAATATACACTCAATATATACAAAAGATTAAATCCAGTGTATGTCCTGAAATACAGTCAATTGGAGCATTCTATTGACTACCGATCAACAAGATACAAAACACTTCCATGGTGATGACCAAACTCAAATTAGATGGGGTAACCGTGCCAACCTGCAAAACAGTTAAGAAAGTTTTAATTAAACTTAGATTCATGCATGTGTTAAGAGTAGTGACTTTCAATTCATATATTGAAAGGGAGTCAGATTTATTGGTTTTTACCTCATCTACATTACCTACCGGCAACAGATGACCCGGTTACTTAGCTCAGGTTTGCAATAATTTCTTTTGCCATGTTTTGTGACTTGTGAGGCCTGTGTTTAAAGCCTAGTTAGTTTTTGCATTTTTGAAATCTAAATAACTCTAAAAGCCCATTGTATGATCATATAACATTTTCATTTTTTTTTAACTTGGAACAACATTAATTCAGATGCAGCATGCTACGCATAAGAAAAGATGACAATAGGCCAAACATTGAACCTATAATCACAGGGAAAGGGAATTTCGAGAAAACAAAAAAGGCTCTATTTAAATCATAGGAATTTTAGAGCAATTTCTCCATTATCTCTCATTAAATGTTTGATTTTCAACAGGGTTTTGTTGGAGTTCCTATGTTCTAAATAGGGCATATATATAGTACCAAATGGTAGAATGGAAATCCATGTTGAAGAATTGTTACAACCATCAAGGGGTTATCATCTGGCTAGTTAAATTTAGTGGTGGCTCAATAAGCATTGCCTGAAGTTGAGGCAAGCACTACTCTGTGCCCTTAGAACATCTAGAGCCTAAAATGGAAGCTTTGGTTCTTGCCAAGAAAACTGCTAAAAAACATAGCTATTGGTTGTTTGCTCCATCTACCATTAAATGCTGGATCATTGGAGTGATCGGCATATGACAGCCGTTCAAAATGGCATTCCTATATCTCTATACTCATTAATTTAGAACAACCAATCTACAAGCTCACTTATAGAGATTAGAGAAAGATCTAGTCCGTTTGTTCATTGAAGATGTACATAGCATTTCTAAAATCTAACATGACGAAGCAACTAATGTTAAAACTAATTTTGTATTAAATCAATAGGTTGAAGAGCAATGGATGCACAAAGACATAATCTTTCATTGAAGCAACTGAAACTAACCCCAAGAGATGTTGTGTGCAGAGCACATTTAGTCATTTACTTCAGGAACACATATAACATTCAGAAAGCTCCATATCGAGATCCTCTAATAGTACGTTTGTGTTCACAATAGCAGAAATAGCTGGTTTAATTATGGACAATTGTATCTATAGGTTCGCTGTCCCAAAACCCAAATCTACAATGATCTCATTATCCTTCTGAATCTAATGAATATCCTCTATCACCTTGCTATCTTGAAACTAAAAATCAGGTCTTATGACACTAGAGCAATACTCACATGCATACCCTAATCAACAAAATTGTCAATAATTATGCATGCAGATTAGAAAGACTAACCAGTCCATTGGCTGAAATCTTGGTTTTGTGCCTACTCGAATTTCTATCAGATTGATCAAACTTCCACAAAAAAGCCACCCTCACCTTGAATCCATAAATCAAAAGAGATTAAGAAACTAACAAGATTATCAACAAAATTTCACCTCAAAAGGAAAGAGATCACGAAACTAACAAGATTACCAAGATGATTAGAGCAGATCTTGGATTATTGGGTGTTCCTGCATACATAATTCAGTTCAGAACCCCCACGAATCAGATCAAAGTGGTGATTAGAGCGGATTCTTGGCCTGGCCTCACCGGCGCCGAAGTTGGAGAAGAGAGGAGGAGAGCAAAGGGAGTAGGGAAGAAAGAAAGAAGAGAACAATGCCAGGCTCAGTCCTTGCAGGCGGTGGTGCTAGGCATACACATCATCGGGGATTTTGGCATTTTGCAATTTACCCCTTCAATCTTTTTAGAAAATATGAATAGGTCCCTACTACATTGGATTTTTATGAGCTAGCCCCCAGATCTCCAATTTCGTTGCAGGAGATCCTACACATCCATCATGACACATACTTCTGTAGGGAGTGGTGCGGGTTGCACGACACCCCAGAGGGAAGGTGTGGCCATGGTAGGGAGCACGGTCATGCTGTCCGGCAAGCCTGAGTGAGACGAACATGGCGGGTCGGGGAACTCATCTTACTGTCTAGCACTATGGTGGATCGATGAAGAAGTAAGGTCTCAGGAACTTACGCTGTAGTAATGGAGAAAGGACGTCAATGATCTGGTTGTTTAATTTCTCAGGGCTAATAAGATGTTGGCAATATATCAAAATTATCGCTACAAATAAATAATTCATGGCAATAACATTAACTATTGCAACGAAACGTATTTTGTTGCATTTTTCCATTGCAATAGAATATGCATATCGCAACGGTACAAAATTGTTGTAATAGTAATTAGTTAATACAATGATTTATTTTTTGTTGCAATACAATCGATTTATTACAACGAAAATAAAAATTATCACAACAACTTAGAATTGTGGCAATATAACAAATTTATCGTAACAAACAAATAATTCGTGGCAATAAATTTAAACATTGCAACAAAATGTATTTTGTTGTAATTTTTTCATTGCAATAGTTAGTATTTCTTTTAGTACACTCGTGCATTGCGACAGATAAAAAGAATCCTACTATTCCAATATGTCGAGCCACTGTGAACTATTGTCGATGCGGATGCCACCTGCAAGATGAGAAAAAGGAATCCTTTAACACATGAAGCACAAAAATGCATATGAATAAAGTAAACCACCATATAGTAGATAAGTAAACAAATGAGAAATATGCATACCTCCTACAAAGGATGGCTGAAGCTTTAAACCTTTGTACAACAAAGAAATAAATTGTACAACAAAGAAATAAAGTCCTACTACCACCCAAATTATGCAGACAACAAGATCACCAAGGTGCATCTGAGGTCCAGCATTTTTATCTTGTGGGTGTATGATATAAGGGTCAGAAGGAATCCTCAATTGGTATGTATTTGGATTCCTCTTGACCTTGGCATTGATGAAACATAGATTAGAGGATACTGGAAGTGACTATTTTGATGACTTGGTAGACCAGAGCTTATTTGAAAAAATTGTGGAGTCATAGGAATATGCCTATTATCTCATGCATGATTTAATTCATGATCATGCACAACGTGTCTCAATACATGAATGCCTCTAGATGGCTCAGGTTCTCTTAACAGTCTCCCCATATGTTAGTCATGTCAGCATCTGGACTGAGTTAGCATACAAGAAGAAACAAAATAGCAAAATAGAACATAATGAAACCTTTGAAAATGGGTTAACTACCATTCAAAATAGTGATATCTTAAGAAGCTTGGACAGTTTAATGCTAGTTGGTGCATATGATAAGACTTTTTCATTAATGTTTACAAAGATTCTCGGGCAACTATAGTATGTCCGAGTGCTTCAGTTATCAGCAATGTTCTTTAGTGCTGAAATTTTGCAATCCAGTATTGTAAACCTCATCCATCTTTGCTATCTAGAACTAAGATCCACCACTACACTCTCAAATGTTTTCCTGGCACTCTGTAGAATCTACCACCTTTAGGAACTGGACGTAAGATATTGTTGTGGTCTTAATGATTTGCCAAGAGGCATGAGTAATCTTGTGAATCTACACAATCTTCTTGTTCCAGAGTCAGGGCATTGCACTTGCATTCAAAGATAGCAAGAGTTGGCGAACTTAAATTTCTACAAGAATTGAAAGAATTCTATGTTCAAGCATAGAGTGGCTTTGGGATTTCACAGCTAGAGAACTTGAATGAGATTAGAGGATCACTTATAATCTTTAATCTTGAGTAAAGAACTGAACCATCTTTGTAGCCATTGAAAAATAATAACCAGTTACATATTGTCCAAGACAATCATAAAAGAAATCAAGAATCAATTTACTTGGTAGTAATTTGTCAAAAAATCATAGTAATTGCATGCAGGTTCATAATTCTAGATGTGTAAAGATCAAATTTTACCTACTAAAAAATAGCTGATAGGCAAAATGATTTACTCATTTGAATTTTTTCTTCTAAAGATATCAATAATGATTTACCTAAAGAAAATGATTGCTAGAATTAGGGCATGTTTTATTATCAAGTCTGCCACTTTTGCCATCCCATATTCTAGGGCATCAATTATCTGCATATTCAACAACATGATGAAATGACAAAGTGGTTCATTTGACCTAGCTCATACAACAGCTATTAGAAGAAGATAATACAATATGAACACATGAGCTGGTGGTCTCATATATTGATAACTATATGTGCACATGTTGTTTTTTCAACTTTCTTCGAACAGAGTAGATGGCATAACCCTTTATGATATTCATAAGGGAAAAAATGGTCAATAAGCATTGAATTATGTTAAAGACCTAAAAGTGCATGCCTGCTAACTCTAATTGTTCAACTGATTTAAGGGGCGGTACTTGGCTAGGTATAGCATGGTGAATTTGAAATGGTCTAGAAACAAGGTCATTACATATTTCATATGTCTCTCCTGAAAGAAATGGTTGCATTATAAGAAGTAAACGAGGAGAAAGCATACAAGATAATGGTGAAATGATCTCCATACCCAAATCAAGTGCAACTAATTCAACTTTCAGATCAACTTGACTCATTCTACAATGGATCTGAAGCAGCTCCTCAACAACATCCTTGATGCATGATGGCACAAATACAGTAAGAGGTTTCAAGTTGTAGAGGCCACGAGCTGCTACATTCATTGGAAGACCACTCTGAACAAGTACCACAGCAAAATTGATGTGTTATTAATCTTTTTAAAGTGCAAGTGGGTGGATGTTGATGTGGACGCATTATAAATTGTCACTCTATTGTTTGTTGAGCAAGAGAAAATATATGGTGGTATCACATTGCAGTTGCAAATAAATAGTAACACTAGTACTGAAGCATATGCGCCACTAAAAATCAAACAATGGAACATCTCACCTTGCTGTGTAGAGGGAAATAAAAGGGCAAAATTAAGAAGCTCTTGCTATCCCTCCAAAATGCAAGTGATAGAATAAAATGATATTATTCAAACATTGTAAGCGGCCTAACTTAGGCTAACTTACCACAACTATTGCCTATCCCAATAAAAAAGTTCAGACCAAGGAATCCACATTATGTAGTGCCAAGGGGGAGTAGTAGTAGGAGAGGAAGTCGGGGAAGAAGGTGAGTCCGATGAGGTGGAAGTGGTGGTCGCCGGGTTTTGTGAAGAGGAAGCAGGCGTAGGAGGGGAACATGTCGTTGAAGAGGTGGAAGTTTCTGAACCACAGGACTAGAATGGCTACTTTTTTATTGAAGTTTTGTAACCCCATTTTTGGATAGCAATAGAAAATTTATCATGTAACAATAATTATCGAAAGTGTAACAAGATTCAAATTAGATGAGCTCCAATCTAATTATAAAGAAACCAATTACTCCCTAATCCTTAGGTAGCATGCGTTTGGCCATGAACCTGCAAAAGAATAGAAGAAGATCCAAATTCGTGCATATATTATTACGCCATGAACCTGCACACATGTGACCAAATAGGTCATCAGTTGCAACATCCTGAAAATCCCAAGGAATATAAAAAATGAGGGTAATTTAAAACTTTTGCAAGCCTTTGTTCTCCTATGGCTTTTATTGGAGTTTCTTCAGAAAAATTTTGATTTTCAAAAATCAAAAGTGCATAAAATATAAATTAGATCAAATCCGAATCAAATAAGTACACTTAAACTCAACGAGAAATCTTCTCAAAACTTTCTAGAAAAATGAAGAGAAGATAAAACTCTAAAAATCTACATAATCGTCTATACCGTTCGAAAAGATTTCCCCAAATCTTTCGAGCGCATTTGGCGAGTGACTAAAATGCCCAAACCACTCAGCTCACCTCACCTCTTTCCCTCACCCTGTCGTGTAGGGCCAATCGTAGAGATCATTGTCCACCTCGTGTGCATGTGCTAGCTCTGCCATGGTTATGGCCGAGCTGCCCCTGATTTTAGACGCTGCGCCCGTGGTTCCCCTCTGCTGCCGCCCACTCCTGCCTAACCCGTTGCTCTGACGTGATAGTTCTCTTCCCTGTTGTTGTCTTCTTTACCTCACACTCCACAGCGATAGCCTGAGACTGTGCCTATAAAAAGTACCCCTGACCGTGCCATAGCTCCTTAGCTCACCACTCGGTTCTTGTGTGAGTATTCTTGAGCACACCGCTCTGAACCACCAAGAAACCAAAGTCATACGCGACTCCAGCAAGCACGCCACCGTAAAAGGAACTGTGGTAGTCGAACGCGAGAACGGAACTGTAGTAGCCGAAGTTGAGAAAAGAACTGAAGCAGTCGAAGTCAAAATCTTCAACTGCTGGCGAAGTCTGATCTTCGATCGCTCGTGTAGTCAAAATCTTCACCTACTTGCATTGTCGTGATCTTCGATCACTTGAGTACTTGAGATCTTCGACTGCTTTTTGTGGTCGTGATCTTCGACCGCTTGCCTAGTCATGATTTTTGACCACTGGCGTGGCAGTGATCTTCGACCGCTGTGTTATCAAAATCTTTGACCACAACCATTGTTGAAATGTTTGACTGTTGTGTTGTCGAAATCTTTGTCCGTAGCCATTGTTGAAATCTTCTATCGTTGACGTTGTTAAAATCTTCGAGTACAGCCGTTGTCGAAATATTTGACCGTAGCTTAGTCGAAATATTCGATCGCTTGCATAGTCAAAACCTCCGATTCTTGTAGTCATAAGCTTCGACCTCTGACTGTAATTGTAACCTCGATTGCTAATGATAGTTGTAAGTTACGGCACCGATCAATAGTCGATAGCCGATAGCCGATGATCGATAGTCGTAAGCTGTGGCCGGTAGTCGTAAGTCATGGTCGGTAGTCCTAAGATACTTTACCCGATCATAATCATAAGTTACAGTACCCGGTCATAATCATAAGTTACAGTACCCGATCATAGTCGTAATTTATAGTACCCAGTTGGTAGTAAGAAATCTATAGAACCTGCTCGGTGCTCGAAAAACCTTCGTGGTCGAAGACCGGTAGCACTAGATCTGTGTGAGCGGTATGACCAAGTTGCAGTAGGATGAAGACCTTTGTAGTCGAAGCACCGTGGTTAGTGAAACGGTACTCAAAACATCCGAAGAACGTTCATAGTCGTAAATAACTCTGTACTCATCAAGAAGGAATAATTGAAACCAAGCCAAAACTCAAACACTTGTAACTTTTCCATACGAACTCCAAAACTCAAACACTTGTACAACCTCTGCAGAGTGTAAAACTATTCGAATAGCCGTGTCCCCGGTTATGGACAATGCTCGGTGATTTCACACGAAGGGTAGAGTTTTCATAAAAATCTAGATGGGTTAAGTTGGGAAGTGAATGGTTGGTTCACTGGTGGTTCATTACGTGAATGGTTAGTTCACATATGGTTCATTAGAGTGAATAGTCAGTTCACTTGTGGTTTTCTCAATTCCTTTGATTATTTATTTATTAATTATTTTCTGATCTCGCTTTTTTAATCTATTTATTGTATTTACTTTAAATTGTTGTTTTCTACAAAATTAACCTTTCAGCCATCCTTTGGTAAGCCTTGTATATTATGTTGCATCTTTGTTACAAATGACTTGCTGAGTACTCTATGTACTCACGGCTTTATCCCACATTTGCTCAGTTGAGGAAGAAGGGCCAGATCAACAGGAGATACTTGAAGGAGGATTCTTCGACGACTTCGCGGATTAGGACTTCGCTCTCCAGTCGATTGCCTGTGGGCATGTCGAATGGCTACTATGCTTATTTCTGTTTTTTCGCTGTAAGTTTTTTAAGCCTTTCAGGCTATTAATTGTAAGCTTGGCTATAAGGTCGCAACTCTGATAATTATTAATAATATTTGAATCTTTTCTTAGTAAATTGTGATATAGTCGATATTTCATCTTTGTTTATACTGTGTGCACTAGAGTGATCCTGGACTGGTGTGGAATACACAGGAGAGTCCGGATTTGTATATTCGGGTCTCTACAAGTGCCCTGCTCAAAAAGAAATTATCTGAAAGCACCAGAACAGTACTCTCCAGCAAAATCACAGTGAAAAGTATGGATAGAAGGCTCAAACTGAGTATGAACTGTCGTGGCAAAGCTACGATAGATCACAAGAAAGTGACCACAATTAGATATAGGGAAAAGCCAAGTGAAACGGGAATAATCATCAATGAAAATTACATATAATTTATGCCCGCCTTTTGAGATAATAGGCACAAGTCCCCATACACCTGAATGAACTAAATCAAAAGGACAAGAAGACATGGACTCACTAGAATGATAGGGAAGTTGTAGCTACTTGCCCAGCTTACAACCCTGACAAAATATTAACGTGTCAACAGTAACACGTTCAAGAACACCCTGACAAACTAATGAAGAAAGACGGGACCCACACAGGTATCCTAAACGATGATGCCACTACACAAAAGCTCCATAGGTGGTGGCAATAGTAGCGGTAGATGCAGGCATAGCAGGAGCAACTGAAGTGCACGGAAGGTGGAGGCGGTCGAGAATGTAGAGACCCTAACGATCCCTACGGCGCCGGCCAGTACCAAGTGTCGTCCCTGTCTGTTGATCCTGGATGAAATAGGTGTGAGAGTCAAAAACAACCATACAACCAAGATCAGTGAGCTGTCCCACCGAAAGAAGTTGCATGGTAAGCTAGGGAATATGAGAAACAGCTGGAACAGAAAACTCAGTGGACAAAAGATAGGAAAATCAGGAGGTCCTACTAAAGTGGAAGATGTGGAGTCCGGTATCATGTGAAAAGAGGCACTAGAATCTAGAACCCAAGAGGTACCTAGAGGAGACGTCTGAACTAAACTGACAGAACCCACTGAGTTGTGAGAGAGCTGCTGAAGTAGAGACTGGCAGAGCTGCTAAACAGAGTCACCTTTCTGAGCAGAAACTGATGAGCTAGTCTGTACTCCTGTGAAGAAAGGGCCTCCCTGCCCCCCCTTTGGTCACCCACCCCCACGTGCCTTGTTCTATTTTTTCTGCACTGCACAACTCTGGTAGTCGTGCCCAAAGTTCTTGCAGTAGTTGCAATGAACTCCAGTTGGTGCCAAAACAGGAGCGGAGACAGACACTGGGGAGAGGCCGTAGTAGAAGCAAATATCATTGTCATAGTCAAAGAATGGGCAACAAGCACAGTCGAAACAGACTATGATGCTAACCCGAGATGAATCTCTTCAGCTCGAAGCGTCAAAAGGGCCTCTGTAATAGTCGGCTGTGGAGAGCGGCTTAGTAGCTAAGTTCTAACAGGCTCAAACTCTAGGCGAAGGTGGCAGACGAAGTCATAAAGGTGAAGACGATCATGATCGACCTTCTGCACTTTGTGACACTCCTGACAAAGTGGAGAAACCAGCTCATCTAGCTAGCGCCAGAGACTTCCCAAGGCTCGAAAGAAGTCATCAACAAAAGAATCTTTCTGGCGAAGCGTCACCAACTCACGCTGAAGTGATCACTGCTCTGCTGGTATCGCTCACGCAAGTACTCGTAGTTCTATCGAGTAAACCGTAGACCAACAATGTTTGGCTGGATGGAGTCGTTAACTTCATATGTGTAGATTAGCTTTTGCCATGATAAGTTCATTAAAATTGCTCAACTTGAATTAAACCTTGTCATGCTAGCTCTCAAGATTAGTCTTTCTCTAGTTATCCTTTTATGATTCATGCCATGTCAAATAGGCTGAGTTGAGTCTTGAATCTTTGTTGAACTTTAGATCGAGCTATGCTAGTTCTTGATGATGCATAAGTCAGTACAACCTTTTATGAATGCAAAAAGATCTCTTTTGTGCGAAAAAACTGATCTCACCAATTCTTTCTCATAAGACGGCTTGCCATTGCACTAAGGCATGAACTCAGGGGGAGTTTTGGATGACCTAGATCATCTTCTTAAGCTTCTTGCTTGGAGTGGTCGCATAAGGCTTGAGATCTAGCACATGATTAAAATTTTGGTTGGAAACGACCATAAGCTTCAAAAGAAAATATGTCATTTGTGCTCAATTTGCTTAAGCTACAAAAAGAACCAAGTACTTGAACCAATTTTCATTCTTGAGCGTATAGCACTCTAATTTGACTAAATTCTTGGTTCCCTTAGTTTATTGATATGGTTTGCATCATCTTTGGATACCTCTTACTAGACTATGATCATGATTAACTTGACATGTTCACAAATTGCATTACATTTCATATTGTCACACTACTAGTTTTCAGGCCTAGGACAACGGAGCGAAATCGTTGCAATAGGGCCAAAATAGATGCAATATGTACCTATTGCAACACATCACTTCCGTTGGCAAGCGTGGCAAGTACTTGCGTGCTTAAAAGATTGTGCAACGGATTGTGGTTTCGTTGCAATACTTATGGTTATTGCCATGCAATGTGTTGTGGCAATTGTTTGTTGTTGCAACGAATGATGTCGTGGCGATATAGGCTATTGCCACGGCTGACTCCGTGGCAATAGCTTCTTTTGCCACGAAGTTTGGTCGTGGCAATAGTATCATTTGCCACGAAAATATTGCGTGGTAATAGGTTTTATTGCCACGCCAATGGTTCGTGGCAATAGACCCTATTGCCACAGAGAGCATTTCATTGCAACAGGATATATTGCTACGGGAGGTGTTTCGTTGCAACAGGTTTAATTGCCACGGAAGGTGTTTCGTTGCAATATGTTTTATTGCCACGGAAGGCATTTCATTGCCATAAAGTTATTGCGACAAAATATATTTTGTGGCAAATAGATCCTATAACAACGAACATTGTTCATGTCATATAGTGGAATCGTAATATAGTAGCGGCGTTGCAACAGCCTATCACAACGAAATACCAATTTTACATACAGGTTTATCGCAACGATAAAATTTGCGGTAGCATATTGAGCATATGATAGTTTATTATAATTTGTTGTTGCAAATTAATAATCAAATTAGGAACACGGCTGGATCAAAAACACATATTAATTCAACACATAATAATTTAAAAGTGCCACCACTCATGCAGGAATTACATATCAATCTCTATACTTAAACTACAAAGTTTGTAACTAATAACAAAAGTACTATCACTTCCATTCCATTTGTCTGTGCTTCTTTGCAATGTTGAATTTCCTAACTTGACGACTAGGGATGGCAATCGGGTGCGGCAGGTACAGGTAGTACTCGCCCATACCCGTACCCGCGACCCTGATTTACGTCCGCGGGCATACCCGCGAAGGACCACGGATAAAAAACCTCGCCCATACCCGTCGCCCGCGAGCATACCCGTTTACCCGCGAAATACATCAGACAAAACTATACAGACAAAAAAAGGATTTATACTTCTAGAATTTATTTCCTATTATTGGTGTGTTTGCCCCCTCAATGCCTTTACGTGCAGCCATCATGTCTGACCTAAACAAACAAAACTTCCGACTCTGAAGATGACCCGCTGTACATCCATGATCAATCTATCACGAAACCTCCACCCGTGACCAAATTAAGGCTGTGATCAAGCTAATAGGTTCCCCAGCGATAGCAAGCAACTCTGTTTCGTCATCTCATCCTGCATTTTTCCTCAAGGAAACACTTCAGTTAGTACCTCATCTCAGCAAGTACTAGCATGTATTCAGATAAATAACAATCCAATATGGAGTGAAAGACGGCATGAGCGGTGGAACCAACCTGATTTGCAGGTTGGAGGCCTTAATGAAGTAACCATTCTGACCAATCATTGCGCCTTCGGACATTATTTCCCTGTTAGCATACAGACCAGTAAAACATGCAAATATAAGGCATGTGAGAGCTCATCATCTTAATAGGCAGAAACAGTGGGCACACAAAATGTAAAGCCAGTGTTGTATGTGTAGAAGAACCTGCACTTCCAATATCTCAGAGCCCCGAATAGCATCTAGTATATAGTTGGTATCTACCAAGTCTGTAAATCTCCTCATCTACGAAAGAACACAACAAAGTTCTGGTGAGTAGAACTGTTAGAAAAACACAACTGGATCATTATACATAGCAATATACATTGATCTAAACCACTGGTGTCAAAAGCAAAATGAGATCACCACAATAAGACTTCAATATAGTTGCAAATCAGTCAACTTCATGAGTATGTAATTATTACCAAAAATTATACAGGAAATGTGAAATGCCATTTTTTTTATACCAGCATCAAATATGATCAATTATCCAGTCCCAAGTCCAATTAATGTATACGGATAAAAATGCAATTGTTGGAATTTTACTGGCAGTCTATCCATATGTCCTACAAAAAAATATCAGGTTGAAGGATGTTCTCACTTAAGATGTTCTTTAATTTCTATTCTTGATATTATTCAGCTTGGGCAGTCCAATGGTTGGAGCTTGTTTACAGTTCTAATAACTAACTTGAGTTAGCAATAGGTTCCAGGAAGAAAACACATTTGTAAGCAATTCAGCAGAAAAGATATTTTTACAGGATAAATTGGTGAATGATAATTAGAATAGCATACGTTACAATGTATGGGATCTTAAGTTTTGGAGGTATATTGTCACCAAAGAGGGCAGCTTCTTGAGCCATCTTTAGCAAGATTCTTCGGACAATCTCCCCCATATACATACCAGAAATCAACTTCTCATAAATCTGGAAGGACAATATACTTATTCAGAGTCATTAACCACAAAAGGGAGAAAGAATACTGTAGCATATCGAGGGCAAAACCGCAATACCTGTTCTCCAGGGTTCAAACTTTCTGCATCCAAAGCCTGATCAAATTCAGTCAGTGGAAGATGAGAAGGACTTAAAGTTCCCCCATTCCATGTTTATTACCTGTTACAAAGAAAAAAACTAATTAAAATCCTCATAAACCGGGGCCGCCGCAGGAGGACGGGGGGCGGGGGGCGACCGCGAGGAGGATGGGGGACGGTGGGGCGGCTGAGCGGCACCGGCGGGGAGGAGGATGTGGGAGGCGGCCGACCGAGAGGAGGATGGGCGGTGGTGGACGGCCGCGAGGAGGACGGGCCGGATCTGGATCTGGAGGTGGGGCGGCCGGGCGGTGTGGCGGCAGTCGGCGGGGCGGAGGACGTGGGACGGTGGAGGCAGTCGGCCGGGAGGAGTGGGAGGGGGTCCCGTGGGAGCGGGCGCCGGGCCGAGTGGGGGAGGCCGGGAGGGCGAGCCGGGGAGGCGGAGGGAGGCGGAGGGAGACGGGGAGGCCGGGGGAGGTGGGGGACGACGCGGCGGCGGGGGAGGTGGGGGATGGGGCGGCGGGGTGGCGTGGGAGGGGGTCCCGTGGGAGCGGGCGCCGGGCGGAGTGGGGGAGGCCGGGAGGACGAGCCGGGGAGGCGGAGGGAGGCGGAGGGAGACGGGGAGGCGGGGAGGCCGGGGGAGGTGGGGGACGAGGCGGCGGCGGGGGAGGTGGGGGATGAGGCGGCGGGGCGGAGACACTATCTGGCGGCGGCTCTCTCTTTCTCCCCCTCCAGATTAGATTAGGGAGGGGATTAATTTGGGCGGAGGGTAGCGGGGCGGGAAAAACGTGGGTCCAGGCGGGGGTCCGGCGCTTCATCTTTTTTTCGCGATTTTTAGCAGGAAGATGATACGCTTGTGATTTTATTTAGAAGAATATTGGCGGGATCTCTATTTTGGCAGAAATTTAACTTCGTTTATAAATTTGCGAGCTGTCCAGTTTGTCAAATTTTAGAAATTTTGTTTGAGTGTCATCACATCATGTTCGTGGACCATTAATGATTTGATGTACTTTGTATAAATTTGAGTGAAACTTAAAACCATGTTGATTAGGTACAAATGAATAACATACACGCAATAGTTTAAATTAAAGTATGAGATTTGGTTCAGTCCATACGGAGGTGGTGGAGGTGCTAACACCTCCACCATATCTGGCCGTTCAATTGGTAGGGGCAGAATTGTATTTTTAGTTTTTCACGTTTAACTGAACGATTAACTGTACAATACATGCTACAATACTTTGGAGCTGGTATTCAGAAACTTCCAAAATTATATATTCAGAAAAACTTCCTACAGGCTACAATTATAGTACTGCATATGAGAAATCGTAGAAGGCAGTACGTACACCGTTTGGTTGTATCAACCTATACAAACGAGCAGTCGTTCTCCGAATGAGCTGAAAATTTCACGTTACACTCCCATCTGTACCGTTGACGTGCCACTAGAATTCGCCGCCAAAGTTCATTTCATACTGCACATGAGAAATCGTAGAAAGCAGTACGTACACCGTTTGGTTGTATTAACCTATACAAGCGAGCAGTCATTCTCCGAATGAGCTGAAAATTTCACGTTAGACTCCCATCTGTACCGCTGATGTGCCATTAGAATTCGCCGTCAAAGTTCATTTCGTACTGCGCATAAGAAATCGTAGAAGGCAGTACGTACACCGTTTGGCTATATTAACCTATGTGGGCGAGCAATCTTTCTCTGAATGAGTTCAAAATTTCACGCTGGACTCTCACCTGCACCGCTGACACGCCATTGCAATTCGCCGCCATAGTTCATTCTGTACTACGCATGAGAAATCATGGAAGATAGTGCGTATACCGTTTGGCTGTATCAACCTATACAAGCGAGCAATCGTTCTTTAAATGAAAAATCAAAGCTGATAATGTCCGTCTGCTGCACTGTTATCCTTGCTGTTTCTTTTTCTTTGAGGAATCCAGTTTGACAGTAACTAAAAACGGAATAGAAAGGTACCTTCTCGTGGAGTTTTAAGTTTTTATTCAAAATTAACAATTCAATTCCGGCATCCACTCGCCGTCACCGGCGCCCAGGGGGAGGAGGGGACGGACGCGTCTCCTCCGCCGGCGAGGTGTTCATCGCCGCTACCATCATCGACGGTGAAGTCGTTGAGGAGATCGCCTCGCCTCACCTCTGACTCCCCGAGGTGGCGGCGGAGGCGGAGTCCCATCGGAGACGGAGACGGCGCCGGGTAGGAGACGAACAGTGCACGGGCCCTCCGATGGATGACGCGTGGCATGGGGAGGATCGGGTGGCTGCGGCCGGAGGCGGGGCGAGCGGTGACATGCGTCATATTTGCATATATTTACCCATTATTTTACCCTCATATTCTTTGCATTTTGGGACCATTTATCATCATTTACACGCTTTCCATATTTAATTGCTCGAAATGGACCTTTTTACATTTTTATTATTTTCTGCAGGCTGGCGCGATCGAGGCGCATAAACAACAAATTTGTCATTTTGGGCTACTCCGTACAGATGTACACGTAGTTACGGATGCGTAGGATCAAACCGCGATGAAATCAGAGTTTCCAAGGGCCAGAACATAAGAAATCAAATGGGGAAAGGAGTTAATTGCAATTTCTGAAGACCTGGTGGACTAAATCGCAAAACAGCCAATTCCCAATCGGTCACAAAACCCTAGCCGCCGCCGCATTTTTCCCCTGAGCCCGGTTTGTTCTTCTTCTCCCCTAGCCACCCTCTTGCTCTTCTCCTTCCCTAGTTCCGGCACCGGCTTTCTTCTGTCCTTAGCCCTCTATTGCTTCTCCACCCTTCCCCTTCTTCACCACTCCCTCGTTTTCTCCATCCGCGCCATACCCGCTTTCCTCCACCACTTCTCCACCCGTGCGCCATCAAGATTGTTCGCCGTCACCGACCAAGCACACTCCCTTCGTTGCGATCAAATCCCTCTTTCCCCATCGGGTTTTGTCTCGTGCGGCTGCCCAGCTACAGCTAGCGTTCCCGCCGGCGCCGCGCCTCCCCCGCCGGCCGCGCCGCGCCTCACGCCGTGCGGCACTCCCCCGCTGGCCGCGCCGCGCCTCACCACGGCGGCCCTCCCCCGCCGGCCGCGCCGCGCCTCTCCACGCCGTGCGTCCCTCTCCCGCCGGACGACCTGCTGTCCTCCTCCCCCGCAAGCCAGCAGTCGGCACTCCACCGCGTGGCGACGCCGCCGTCTCTTCCGTCGGCTCCTCCACCCTCCCGCAGCTAGCCTCCTCCAGCAAGCAGGGATGGAACCAGACCCGCCACCTCCTGTTGGGTAAGATTTCAGTCCATCTCTTGCTGAATCATTGCATTGCGTATAAAAAGGATTGATCCAGATTACATTTATTATTGTATCCGATTAGGATTGATCCAGATTACATTTATTATTGTATCCGATTAGGATTGATCCAGAAAATATATTTGAAGTATGCATAAGAGTTGCGCAGTATGTCGCGAGGCTTGACGACGGAACACAACACAACTTCGGTAGCATGGATGTGGACTTGAAAATTAATCTGACAGGGTTTACACTAGAGAAATTTGTGGAATTAATGCATGAGAGAGTCTTATGGGGGTCTGGACAGGAGCTTCATGTATTTTGCAATGATAAGTGTACCGGGGAGAACGATAGAATTCATCATAGCTTGGATTTGTTTAGAGCGTTTCATGACCGTTGGACAGCCAAACGTGTGTTTTTCTTATGTGAAATTGTAGACAATGCTCCTACACAATCTAATGTCACATTTGATGTTGTTAGTCAATGTACCGGTCATGTGGAGTCCAATAGTATTGGTGTTGCTAGAGGAGGTATTAGAGGGTCATGTGCATCACAACCAGTGGTAGACTGGAGCACTATTGAAATTGTTCCGGAGACTGAAGATGGGGGTAATTATCCTATGAGTGAGGAAGACATGTATACACTACTAGAGTTGAGGGATGAGGATAAGGGTGAAGCCCATTGTGACGTACCTAGTGATGTAGATATTACTGCAGGACCTAGTTGTGATGCTGATGACAGTAATGATGTTGCCATTATAGTCCATGACAATATTCCTGAGGAGCAACACATTACATATGATAGAGATAACCCGAAAATGGAGAGATGGTAAACTGTCTCATGTTATTATTTCATTGTTTTATTAACTGAAGTACAGCTCCTGATGCCGTGGCTCCTGACTAACTGAAGTATAACTGAAGTATAGATGACTAACTGAAAATTGTTGTGCAAGAATACAAAATGCTTTGAATAAGCATACTACTGTGCGAGTCATCACATACTAGGAGTTGCTATATTATCATAGTGGGATACAGCGCTATGTGCTATTCCAGCTTTGCTTTGCTAATGGAGCTATGTCCTATTTTAAAATGTTTGTAAGAAATCTGAACAGTAGAGCCCTTGTCAATTACCTAACATGCAGTGGCTTGAGGTTTAATCTAGGAGTTATGAACAATCTGCAAGACCAGCATGTAGAGTCAAAATGGGATGGGTTTGGATTGCAGTTATTGGAATACCTCCTGTTTCCAGTAGCTTGTTTGGAATAGTTGTAACATATATTGCTCCAGAACTGCTTGCCTTTGTGTGGATTAAAAGAACTAAATTTACTGCAAACATGTCATTTCTTTTCATTCAACTGTTTTCATTCATTTGTTTTCATTCAACTGTATATTCTGGAACTGTATCTAACCCATATTCTATGAATGTTCCAGGAGTCATGGCATTGTTTGAAGGCATTTCCTTTTTGTCCAATGGATGATTCTCTTCGAGTCGTCCGTCTGTCAAGCTGTTTCGGTTTCATCCTTGCGTTAGTGGTACGTGTAGGTTGGTCATGGGAGTCGTCTGTCTGTTTGTCAAACATGAACTTTGTGGATGATTTGTCTATTTGGCCGGATAATGTTGTCTGCATGGAGTGTGTCTATTTGGCCGGATAATTGTGATGCAATGGCCTACTACATGCTGATGCCATTTGTGATCCAGTTCAATTATGCATTTCAAATTCTAAACATCTACAGTAATTATGCATTTCCATTCATGATGCCATTTCCATTCATGGCAGCATACTGTTGCCATTTCATCTCTGTGAAAAGTGCCTCAGAACGTGCAGCATTCTGTTGCCAAATCATCTCTGCGAAAATCGTTGTGCTGTAGAGAAAATCATCTCGTTCACAGGATGTAGCAAAAGAACGTATGGTGCCTCTACAATCTGATTTCTTCTCTCATCTCACGATAGGGTAGTGAGCTGGGACGTCCCGTGCCCATGCCATCTGATTGTCTCATCTAAAGCGGAACCAGAGCGTCTGAAATCTGGATGAGAAGTTTCTTTCATATGACCGAGGGGTATTTTGGTCATTTCGCAATATAAATTGGCATTAAAAAAGAGGAAATGCTTTAGAAATGCAAAGTGGGGCAAATGATCAAATAAAAAATCAACTATGTGGCAAATGATCAATTTATATGAAACATGGGGCAAATGAGCTGATTGCAAAGTAACATGGGGGCAAATCATCAAATTTCTCTGCACTAATTTTTCTGTGGTTACGAATTGTTCTTACTGTGACTTGTTATTGCACTGTGGATTATGCACTGCGTTGATGAATTGTGGAATATAATCTGAGAACTGTGATTGTGCATGTATTCACTGAGATGATATTGTGCCCTGTTCTGTTACTGTGATATATGTGGATGTGGAATTGTAGATGAGAATCTGTTATCTTTTAATATGTTGGTTTGTGTTGTTCAAATTTAATAGTACTTGTGTTATGTTCCTAGTTTATGTGATCATCTGTTAACTCACTGTTTGTTAAATGCCTTTAGTAGTAGTAGTATTCAGCCGTGTGTATGTGATCTGTAGTCTGTGCTGTTTGTCGTCGAGTTGTCCTGCACGAATTAGCTACTCATCGGCCATTCCCTTCCTCTTGCTGTCTCGACCCCCTAGTGCTTCTTGACTCCCTCTTTGCTTCTTTCAGCGGTCGTTCGATAGTTAAGTCGTGCGTTCGTTTGTCGTAGTCATATGTTTGTCGTGTGCCGTCGTCGTCTAGTTAGCGGTCGACCGTCTTCTCCCTCGTTCTCTCTTGACTCCCTCCTTGCTTCTAGATTCCCCCAGTGCTTCTCGACTACCTCTTTCTTGCCTTACGGTCGGTAGTTAGTTAGGTCGTCGGACGGTAGTCGTGTCGTCGTTCTTGTAGTCGTTGTAGTTCGTGCGTGTTTGTGTAGTTTTTCGTCGTGTTGTTCGTTCGGTCGTACGACGTCCATTCGTACGGTCGTTCGTTCCATCGTCTTTCGTTTGTTTAGTTCGTTCGTAGTTTCATTTGTGCGAGTTAGAGTTCGTTTAGTAGTTTCATTTGGGGTTTTTATTTTTCCAGAAATTCAAGTAATACTTTTTGAGCTCTAGAAAGTAGCAAATAAATCCAGAAAAATCCCAGAAAATTCCATAAAATTCCTTGGGACTCAGGGAACTCAAATAAAATATTTTTGGCAAATGTTAATGTTTAACTTAATCATATTAAACCCTTTTTAATTCATAAAAATTCCAATTAAGCTTTAATTAATCTCAGAAAAAATACAAATGGTGAATTTTATTTCAAAGCTTCAAAAAGGCTATGAAATTTAGGATGTTACAAACTCCAAGTATAATCATTAAATACCCAATTAAATTAGAGTTCACCTGATAATATTTAACACGGCTCAATAATTCTTTCCAGTTAAATAATATATTTAACTGAGAAGTGCAAGACATGAGTAAATCTGCGTCAGCGAGATTGATTTCCCAGGGGTTACTCACGTGTCCTTTCCCATAACGCAAATACTGTAAAAGAATAAGTGCACAAATATTTGAACAAAACACATGCCTAGCCTAGTGGTAAGAAAAAGGTTTATGACCGTGAAGGTCCTAGGTTCAAGACCTAGGACATGCTCTTTTTTTTTCTATTTTCGCTTAAATAAATTGTGCAACACAATTACTTTTTGCCACCCAACAAGTTTTTCTTCCAACAAATTTAAATCGTGGCAAACCTTTATTGATGCAACGCTTTACAATTTCGTTGCAACATATACAAACCTTTTACAACACTAGTTAAAGATTATGACAACGCAATCAATTCGTGGCAATAAAACATTTATTGATGCAACGCTTTACAATTTCGTTGCAATACATATCAACCTTTTGCAACGTAATTTAAAGATTATGGCAACGTAATAAATGCGTTGCAATATTGTCAACTCATCGCAACCACTTAGAATTTCGTTGCAATAACATCAACATATTGCAACGAAATTCAAGATTATCACAACGCAGGAAATTGCGTGGCAATATTGTCAGCTAATCGCAACGATTTTGAAAGTGGTGGCAATAACACCTACCTCTTGCCACGAAAGTCAAAATTTTTGCAACGCAATAAATTAGTGGCAATATTGACCACATATCGCAACATTTTTTCCAAACTGTGGCAATAAGGCCTACCTATTGCAACAAATTTTGTGCCGTTGCAATGTGTTTCGTGGCATTAGGGGGATTTTCTAGTAGTGTCACTATATTGGTTTAGCTGGCATATATATATCTTGTCATGATCTAGGTAGCATTCTATTGAGTTATGGCTTGGTGTAATATTTAATGGTCAAATTGGATAATTTTCATGGCTCTAAATGCTTAGAATAAACAAACTTCAGCCATCTCATCCAACATCATGACCTTATTCTCTTCTTTTGCGTCCTTGATGTGTTTATTGCCAAAAGGGGGAGAATAGCGGGAAAAAAACCATTTGGGATTTTCTAGAGCTTTGGAGAACAATTTCTCTTTCTTGAGTTGCTCTAGTATTCCAGTTGTCGACATGGTCATTAGCTTCTTGAGTTGCTCTAGTATTGCTAATCTATCTGCAAAGTTTCGTGGCCAAAGGATCAAAGAGCAAATGGGAATTTAAGTCTTTGTCTCTGCTCTCTGTAACTTTCAGATTTTGGCTCAAATCTGATTTTCTTGACTTCCTGATGAATTCTTTTAATGCCTGATGCCTCTCTGCTATTTAATTCTTGTTCTTGATCTTTTGGGCTAAGTAGTGCAGCTGGATTTCATCTTTTTCCTCAGTTTGTGGGTGGTCTGCAATTTTACTGCTTGTTGTTTTTCAGACTGCAGAATTCCTGTTTTCGGTTGCTTCTTTGTCTACTTTTTGGCCTTTGTTTTATTTAGCAGCAGCAGCAAGTCTCCCTTCAGTCTCCCATTCAGTTGTGTCCTTTTTACTTGCCTTTTATTGCTGTTTTCTGCTTGCTAAAATCTGCAATGTCTAGTTCTTGCTATTTTCGTTTTTATGCACTTTCAGGCTGCAAGTGATCCTCTCTTTTTCAGCAGCAGTCCTCACTGTTTTTCAGCAAGGTATTTGGTCCATAATCATCATCTATTTGGTCTGGAAAGGGTAGCATTTGCTTGGCATTCTCTGCGCTTTTCGGTACAGCTATATTCACTGTACTTTGCAAGTTTCCAATGTGTCACTTTTCAGTCCTTTCCAGTGTGTTCAGCCTCAACAGTGAAGGATCTTCAGTTTGAGTTAGCTTCTGTTTTCTTGCTCTCGGCTGGCAGCAAAAGCAGCTTTTTCCTTGCTGTGGCAGCCGTTTGTCTTTGCCATGGCAGCGATTCTTGCTGGTTTCTCTGCCGTGACAGCGCTCTCTACTGTTTCTTGCCATGACAAGGTTTTAGAGCTGATTTCTTTGCCATGGCGATGAATTTCTTCAGTTTCCTTGCCGTGTCAAGTTCTTATCTTTGCGACTACCTTTGAGCATTTCGTGTGAATATTTGGGGTTTGATTTTTTAACGCTCCATTCACCCCCCCCCCTCTTTCGCCTATTCCGATCCAACACAGTCAACTTAGTCGACTCGCTCGGGTGTCGCCGAGGCGACGAGCAGGTGGACGGTGGAGCGGGTGGCTGGCGAAGCGACGACCGGTGGAGCGGCGGCTGTCGGCAAAGCGGCGGTCGACAACGATCGAGTTGGTACTACTGGATCAGGTGGAGACAACGGTGGCGGCGGTGATGATGGATCGGCCGGATCTAGCGAGCGGTGCCAGATCGGGCGAGGTATCGCTGGATCTCGGTGGAGACGACGACGGCAGCTTGGGCGATCGGGTGGAGACGACGGCGGCGACGATGGATCGACCGAATCTAGCGAGCGGTGCCAGATTGAGCAAGGTAGCGCTAGATCTCGATGGAGACGACGGTGGCCCGGGCGACAACGACGGCTCGGGCAGCGGCTGGCCAGGTGGCGGCGGTAGCTCAGGCAGAGGTGGCCCGGGCGACAGTGGCGGCTCAAGCGATGGCGGTGGCCCAGGCGGTAGCGATGGCCTAGGCGACGACGGCCGAAGCAGCGGCATGGCAACTTGGACGACGTCGGAGGCAGCATAAGAACAAGGTCAGAGCCCTAACTCTGATACCATATTATAAATATTGTGTGTATATTCATAAGATCCAAAGATATATATATATATATATATATATATATATATATATATATATATATATATATATATATATATATATATATATATATACACAGTACAAGAGGATATACAGAGGAATATGTCATATACAGATAAAAAAATCAAGACATATAAGGAAACGAATAGCAATCCTATTCTATCCTTAGCATATATAACATATTTACCGTGAGATTGTCCAACCCAAACTACAGTAGCAAGATGTAAGAATTAATAATTGCAAACTGCTCACTCAAATCACAGCAACGATTAATCCATCCTCAAAGCTACAAGAAAACACACAGCTAATTCATACATCCATCCATCCGGTTAATCGTACCTTACATTCTCACATAACCACCAAAATTACATTACATCACATCACAAACTCGAGTACCACAAACAACAGGAGAAGGTGATACACGCCGCCCAATATTCCGACGACCTCGTAGCTCCGACAGCCACCACTGGCTCTGGCCCTCACCGCCACACCGCCTGGTTGGTACGCCATGCCGGGGTTCCACCCGGCAGGTATGGCATTGCTGGCGACAAGCATCGCGCCGGAGCTGAACGTCAGGCGGAAGGAGAACGGCCCCTCGAGGGCGGAGCCGGAGTTGAGCCTCCACACCGCGCCCCACGACTGCTGCATCGGAATCCACGACGCCGCTGCCCCAGCACCGATCTGCATGACATCGACGGCCGAGAGGTCACTGTCGCTGTCCTCGTACTCGACGAGCACGGCGAGGTAGTTCGGGTTTGAGCCAGTGTCCACGACAAAGGTTAAGCCTACTCCAGTCCAGTCACACTGCACACTGTACATCACAAAAGCTAACACAAAGAATTAAGGGACGGCTGGTTACAGGCCGGTTATAGAAACCGTGCATGACTGCGTGTACCGGAGAAAAACTAACCAACTTGAATATCCAAAGCGTGTGAAGTGCATGTGCAAGCACGCTTGGCTGTTGCAAGCAGCTATGTTAGTGTGGTTATGTCTTATGCCCAGGCATGCATGCGTACCGGGTGTACTGGATTTGGAGGAGGCCGGCGCCACGGAGCTGGTCGGCCTGGCCGGGCTTCGCCATGGCACCAAATGCCGTCCCGCTCATGTCGAAGTGGGCTGCCTCGTTCTGGCACTGGCCGCCGACTAGCTCGTTCAGGCACGGGCCGCCAGGGCCCTGGTCGGTGATGACCACGGTCACCGGAATACCAGAGCAAGCTTCATTGCCACCGCACACCACCTGATGAATCATTATTTCCAAATGTCAAATGGCAGACAATTGCATGCATGCATGCGCATGGAGTCAGCTTCTAAGAGCTATACGCACCCGGTAGCAAGAGCCACAGCCCTTGCCAGAGTCGTAGATGAATGGGCTACCGGCGGCAATCATGGATGAGAACGGCAGCTGGTCGACAGCACCCTGGTACCCACATGCACCACCTACAACACATGTAGTTGAGATATGTATGCATCATACAGTAACCTTTCAAGCCACACGCCAGTTTGGGCAGAGCTGCTATATGCATAGATTTTTGATATATCTAGTACCTTCACTTCCCGCACCATTAGCATCGCCGTACCACGTAGCGATGCCGTTGGACCAGCTGGAGAGCTCGCGGCGTAACTCAGTGGATGCGCAAGGGTGGAGTAGTAAGGCGAGAACTGTAATGGCAATGAAGGACAAGTGCTGAAGCTTGGAAGCCATACGCTGCACTCTGTCACAATTAGCTATGGCTGATAAGGCCTAAGATATTGCGGGTTTGCAAGGAGAGAGAGAAGACAAGTAGTGCTAGCTGTGTGATATGTATATTCAATGGACAATTTGTGTAAGTAGGGAGGTCGTGAAAGCAGTGGCGGATCCAGGAAAAAATTTTGGAGGGGCTGAAGTACCTTCAGCTCGACCTCAGCCCCTTCTACATTATACATCCATGGCTAAAAATTTAGGGGGGGCTCCAAGGGTCCGGTAGCGGTAGGGGGGGCTCGAGCCCCCCCCCCTCCGCCCCACCGCTGGATCCGCCGCTGCGTGAAAGGACAGGACATCAGCAGGGGTTCTCTTTGGCTTAAGGGCACATTGGAACAGAGACAGAATTTTGCAGCACCATCCTCTCTCCCTCCCTCCCTCCCTCCCTCCCTCCCCCTCCCTCTCTCTCTCTCATCTATGCACATTCAAACAAATTTGGCATGAGGGGACGGTTTTGTATTCGTTAAATCAAAATGCACCCACTCCTGAATTGTACTCAGAATCTCAGCTCTCTGTTTCAAATTCGAAGCACCACAACAAAGATACTATATTATATTGGCCAATATTTTATTATGACGGTAATATAAATATGATGTTCAAAGCACCACGATTAATCATACCTAACAACCTCTAAGATATTAATATGATTATAATTAAGAAGGGAAATTTCCTACACCCCCAGATGTCTTAACCTACAACGCCCCCATGGAATGCTAAATGCCATGAGGAAACGGGTAAAACCCACAAGTAATCGTTATTTAAGCACATATGGCTACCCAAAAGTTGACTTGGCTACATGTACTATCACCTTACATCTATTATATAGCATTAAGACCTTAGTGCATCTAGGATAATCGTTATGTCTAAGCGGTCATGGGGTGTAAAACATAATGCTGGTAGAGGTATAATAATAACAAATCTTAGGTGACTACTGATGCAAAAGCAAATGTTATGTGTGGGTTACAACTGTTTTTAGTAAGACATTGGAATATAAACCGATGGTAAGGTGGTGATATAGACTTGAAGGGAAATGCAAGGGTCTGAATCACTAAAAGGTTCTTCTAGGCGGGTCGTAGATTATGGCGAACATGTAAATAAGGTGCTAGAAATTTTCCCAATTATGAATGCAACAAAATCAGAGTGAGATCATTAGTTTATACCTTTTGACTTGTCAGCAGTATGTAAACAAAAAAATACAGTAATCCAAAGTAAGAAATGACACACACATCCTGACAGCCTTAATCATATTTAAATGAAGTTTTCCAGAACAAATGGTTTAAACCAATAGGGCAAATCGCATATACAGCTATTATCCCCTTATTTCAAAAAGGCATACTGACAATGTGATAATCAAATATGTTAACCCCTGATCAATTTAACAATTGTTAACCCCTATGATGCAAATTTGGCAGGATAACCACATCTCACAAGCACAACAGATGTCTAACAAAATGGGCATGATTGGGAGATTGATTAACCAAGCCAAAATAATACTATATTGATACCTTAAAGAGATCAGAAGGCAAACGGAATCTAGAGCATACCAAATTGCTTGCTCTTAAGAAATGGTCATTTAAGCAGGTCTAGAATAACCCAAGGCTAATACTTGAAGCTTAACTGTGTATCTGACCCATTCAGACCAAATTCAGTGTGCTACCTTCTTTTTCAGGGCATCATTTTGCATCCTCCCCCTTCAACTTTTCCTTGTGCAACATTTTCCCAAAAACACAAGTATATATCTACAACACCCTGCATGCTTGACAATCGGTGGAACCACACGTGCCAAGTTTTGCATATGAAAGTCATACATAGAAGCTCTTCTTCCCCCAAATAAATGAACAGAAAGAAACAACATTCCATATCTATCCCCACCCCTCTTAGGATTCTCCACACAGTCCTTACCTATCTATGGCCCAGCTACCTACACAATGTTCTGGCTACATTCTTATGAATCATGAAGCATCACTGAAAAACACGGTTACATATCAGCATATCACCATAGGTGAGAAGGCGTGGTACATTCTTACCCGTCAGACTCGGAGGTCGCCGTGCTCGTCGAATCCACCTTCCCCTGCACACGGGAAAAAAAAACACAAATACAACATCAGAAAAATGTTCAGTACACTCGTTCGTACCAACACATTACACACATCGCAATCACAGGCAGCAAACGATTCAAGGAGGAACGGAGCACGTAACTGCAACAGCGGCACGCGCCACCAGCCCGCCGCCGGCGCCAGACCCGGCCGCCCTCGCCACTCGCACACCCCTCGCCGCTGCAGAGGACAGAACGCCTGCAAAATCAGCCGAAATCCACCACCGAGAGGTTAAGCCCCGAGCGCAGTGAGCACACCTGAGGAGGATCCGAGGCAGGCGGAACCCACGCGCGGCGTGGCGGCCGTCATTGGTGCTGGGGTTTGGGGGGTCTCTGAGAGTGGAGAGGCGGTGCTTTTACTGCTGTATTTACAAGGATATGGCGGGTTTTGGTGAAATGTAGGTGGCGGCGGTGGAGGAACGGAGGCGGCGGCGAAGAGGAGAGGAGGAGGAGGAGGGAAGGATGGAGGGGCAGTGGAGTGTCCGAGAGGGGGGAGAGGTGGGAGAGCAGGGTTTACGGGTGCGTGCGTGTTTGGTAACGTTGCAAGCCGGGACGGGATGCTGCCCGTGCCTTGCTTGTTTGGCTGGAGTGAAGGCCTCCACTCCTGGCTCCGACCAAAATTCGTCGCCGCAGCAGATGCAAAGCTTCGCTAATCCTTCCGCCCCGCTCTGAAAGCAGAAATTCCGCACGAATTTTACGAGAATTTTTGTTTTTTTGCGAGGAATTTTACTAAAATTTCTCGTAAGAAACAATTTAATTTCTATAAGAATTAGAAGAAAAAAAAAAGAGTAAAGTCCATTACCGGTCCTCAAACTTTTTATGATGTGTCATCCCGGTCCATAAACTTTTAAAGTATGTCATCCCGGTCCTTAAACTTTTAAAGTGTGGCAATATCCTATGTAGTTGTAACAGTGAACTTTTTATGCTGTGTCATCCCGGTCCATAGACTTTCAAAAGAAATTGCCACACTTTGAAAGTTTAAGGACCGGGATGGCATACTTTAAAAGTTTATGGACCGGGATGACACAGCATAAAAAGTTTAAGGACCGGTAATGGACTTTACTCAAAAAAAACTACTACATTCTAAACGGGTCCTTATTCCTTAAGCTAAGATTTCCCATTTTCGAAGCATACATTTCATTTTTACGTTTGTACTATGCATAGGACTCTAAATAAACAACGTATCTCAAGCAACAGTCATCAAAATCACCCCGTAGGTTCCAAGGCGACAGGGTGATAAACATTCCTAATGTTCACCCTCCCATATCAAAGATGGCAAGAGCTCGTTTAATTCCCCATTTGGTGAGTGTTGGGGAGTGCCCCCACCGTTAGGATGTAAAAAAAGCTCAAGACTCGTGAATTTCTTGAGCTTAGCTTGGTCTAGACTTGATTCGAGCTCAGCTCGAACTTACAACGAACCAAGCTCGAGCCTCGTCGTGAGCTCGCGAACCTGTTCGAACTGAACTCGAATAGTTCGAGCCCATTTTTACAGCCCTACCAACCTGGCGACCACCCCAACCCCACCCATTCGACACCCCAGCCCTCAGGCCCCCTACTCCCATTCCCCACCCCACTCGACGGCCACTCCTAGCCTCCTCCCCAAATTTCCCTACCACTCCACCAGATCCGGGTCGGCTAGCCCCTACACCTGCTCCCTATGCCGCTCGGCCATCTAACCTCTGAGCTCCATGACGGCTCCTCCGGCTCCCCTACCCTGGGCTCCCTGCACCACCGCTAGATCCGGGCCATCCGACCAGCCCCTGCGCCTGCTCCCTACGCCGCTCGGCCATCCGGCGCCTCTTCTGGCCCCTGCGCCTCCTTTGGCCCTGACCCCCAGCACCTCCTCCGGCCCCGACTTCGGCCCCCTACGCATCCTCCAACCCCTTCAAATCCAGCTCCATCTAGCTCCCGTGCCATCCTCCATGGAGTCTCCGTTGTTTGACTGCCGGCTTCATGGCCTCCAATGAGTTTTCTCCTCTCCTTTGTTCCCCTTTATTTGATTTGATTTGTTGCTTATTTGGTGATTGCCCTGTTCGTCCATGTGAGAATGAATTTTTCTTGATGAAAACATGAAGTCATGTCTTATTGAGTCTAGACGAGCTTTGTCAGTCGAGCTCGAGCTTCGCTCGAGCGGAGCTGGAGCTGAGCTCAAAGTTCGACCACCAACTTAGGCTCTCTCGAGCTCAGCTCGAGCTTCTATCGAGCTCGAGCCTAGTAGGCTGAGCTCGCTATTAAGCGTACCAAAAGGCTTCTTAAGTGTGTAAAATGTATGGCAAGCCCAACATGCCTATAGTAGGGGTAAAACATGTTTGCCCTTACTATTATAAATCTCGGTAGGGGCATGCGTGTAAACCAACCCAACATAGCTATAAATACATTCCTTAGGGTGCTATAGGGGGACATATCCACTTTTCAAGAAAAAAGACTAGGCTGTAGTACTGGCTGAGCAAATTTTTTTCTATCTCTCCTCACTATGAGTTTTAGACTTTGTGCAACCCCTCTATGGCCTGCCCGTAGCTCTTATCTCCATTATTTGGTTTGTAACCACAACAATTGGCAATGTTTGTAGGGATCGAAGTGTAGAAGCTACAAGTCGACGCAAGGATGTTAGGGCAAGATGGCGCCAAGGAAGGCAACGACATTGACTTCCAAACAGAAAAGAAGTACTACGGCCAAGTCTGCCGTGGTGAGAGCACAAGAGCCAATGGTCTAAGGCCCCTTGCACCTGTGGCAATGGCATGCCAGAGCAGACACATCTAGGGTTGTTGTAGGTAAAAAAGCAAGTAACAGAGATGACTCTTCAACGGCCGCATGAATGATGGACCAGAAGACGTCACAGGCGGAGGACACGACTGCAGCACCCCTCAACAACGCCAGGGACATACAGCACAAGCGATGGCCTTTGCCAACCCTGGCACCATCGCTGTTACCACACAGAAAGCAGAGGGCGTCCTAGTCCCTATGTCAGTGCAAGTAGAGGTACCTTGGAGGCGATCTGTGGGACATTGCAGCAGGAATTAGTGGACCTGCAAAGGGCCATACATGATAGGCAGGAGAGTCAAAGGTAGCAGACTCTGACCGTGATAGTAGTGGAGATGGCCATAGAGAGGACGAAGAGCCGCGAGGCCAATGTGGGAGCCCGCAGCGCCCCTCAGTGAGTGGACTCCGAGTCCCCCCTCTGTGAGGCCTTGCAGCGGAGTACCTAGCTGAAAGACTACAAATTGCCAACTGTCTATCCATAAAAGGGTGACATGGACCCCCGTGAATTCTTTTGTGTCTACGAAATGGCCATCAAAGCAGTGAGGGGAGATGACTCGACGAAGGTGAAGGGGTTGCCGCTCACCCTTCAGGGAGTCGCGTTGTCCTGGTTCTTTACCATTGCGGCCCTCCGTGAAAAGCATGGTCAGGGAGCATGCCCAAGATACGAGGACATTAGTGATGGCACATGTACAACAATCCATGGAGGTGCAACTCGTCCTGCCCATGTCGAGCATGCTGTGAATCCATACCCTTGACGCTGGCCCCTGCTGTGTGATCAACATCATCATAGGTGAATCATCCCTCGAATTCTCCTATGAGAGGTAGAAGAGGGCCTACTCACGCCGAATTCATCACATCATCACATACCCCACACACATAGTCTCAGAGTGGGCCCAAGCAGATATAACCTTTAAGGCAGAGGATGCTTGGGAGTGGACTTTCCCCACCAAGACCCTGTGGTAATCTTGACTAGCATCGTCGAGTGCGACATGAGGCGAGTCCTGGTGGATGGAGGCAGCTCCATAGACCTCCTGTTCATCAATGCCTTTGACCAGAAGGACATCCCTCGAAGCAGGCTGGAGCTGCTAGGGGATACCCCTACAAGGTTTCGGTGGGAAGCTGGTCAGTACGTTGGGGCAGATAGCACTCAAGGTGGCCTTAGGGCAAAGAGAACAAAGCAGGTTGGAAGTCATCAACTTTGATGTTGTAGACCTCCAATATCCTTACAATGCTATCTTGGGAAAGGCTACTCTCAACAGCTTCGGCGTAGTCTCACATCACAACTACTTGTGCATGAAGCACCCGGGTCCCAGGGGTTCATCACCATGTTCGACAACCAGGACCTCACACGACAGATCGAAGTGGGCAAGCGAAGCCTCCACTACAAAGTGCACACCGTAAGCAAAGGACTCACACCTTCCTCGGTGATACCCCCTCCCTCCGTCGCAGGGTAGACACCAAAGCTACGACTAGTCAATGGGGTAAAGAGGGTGCCACTCAACCCAGGGGACCCATCAAAACAAATATCAGTAGGAGGCGACCTTACCCTAGATGTCGAGTAAAGCCTACTGGAGGTGCTTCACAAGAACACAGATGTCTTTGCATAGTTACCCGTTGATATCTCTGGGCTGGACCACTCCACCATCGGAAACAAACTGGCGGTACATCCCGATGTGAAACCGATCAAGTAGTGAATTAGGAGAATGTCTCTTGACATGCAAGAGGCTGTTAAGGTGGAGGTGGCCAAACTAATTGCCACTAGCATCATCAAGAAAGTGGTCTACCACGAGTGGCTCGCCAACCCAGTGCTGGTGAAGAAGACGAACTGCACCTAGCACATGTGTGTCAAATTCACCAACCTCAATAAGGCATGTTTGAAGGATAAATACCCTTTCACCACGTATTGATCAAATGGTGGATGCCACAGTGAGGTTCAAGCTAATGAACTTTCTCAACACATACTCTGGATTCACCAAATATGTATGGCTAAGGAAGACAAAAGTCAAGATAAGCTTCATGTTCCCGGCAGGACATACTACTTAGTCAAGATGCCCTTCAGACTAAATAACATTGGGGCCATCTTCACCAGGCCCATCGCCCTCGCCCTTGTATCTCAACTGAGCCAGAATGTCAAAGCCTATGTTGATGATGTGGTCATCAAAAGTAAGCTAGCAGCATCCCATGGTGTGGACCTTTAGGAAACCTTCAACAACTTCTGATGAGCTAAAATAAAGCTCAACCCAGAAAAATGTGTCTTTGGAGATTGAGCAGACAAGCTACTCAGCTTCTTGGTGTCCGAGAGAGGAATCAAATCTAGCCCTGATAAAATCAATGATATATTGTCCATGGAGGCTCCCAAGACCGTCAAGGAGGTCCAGAGGCTCATGGGCCACCTAGCCACCCTCAGTCACTTCTTGTCAAGGGTGACAGAGTGGGTGCTACCCTTCTTCAAAACACTCCATGGCTCGGGTGACTTCCAATGGACCAACAAGTGCGCACAGACCTTCAAGGACTTAAAGGAATACCTCACCAAGCTCCCCAGGCTCACGTGTCCAACACCAGAGGCTCCACACTTGTTGTATCTAGCCATGTCACTATGTGCTGTCAACATAGTGCTCATACTGAAAGAAGGCTCCATCCAACAGTTGTTGTATTACGTCTTCGAAGCCCTGTAAGGAACCAAGGTGTAATACACCAAGCTAGAAAAGTTGGCTTATGCCCTCCTCATGTCTTCGCTCAAGTTGCGACACTATTTCCTAGCCCACAATATCATGCCCTCCTCCTTCCCCTTAGGGGAGATGCTACAGAACAAAGAGTCCACGAGTCGCAACAACAAATGGGCGATCGAGCTAGCCCCTTCTCCATCACCTATGTCATGTGTACCATGATAAAGTCATATGTACTAGTAGAATTTATCACAGAATGGACCCCGATAGGCCAATAAGGATACCAACCATCATCATAGCCAATATGGGCCCTACACGAACATGACGTATGGTGCAGTGGGCATAGGGGTGGGGGGCCATCGTAACAACACCAAAAGGTCCAACCCTAGCATACGCAGCATGGCTTGACTTCCCAGCAACCAATAACACAGCGGAGTATGAGACACTGTTGTTCGGCCTATACAAGGTGAAAGCGCTCAGAGCTGGAAGGGTGCTCGTGCACACCGATTCCCACTTACTCATAGGGCACATCAATAAATCCTATCAGGTCAAGGACCCTGCTTAACCAAACACCTCACCACAGTTAGGGCGAGGGAGTGGCACTTTCTAGGGGTGATCGTCAAGTCAATACCACGAGTTGACAATGTGAAGAGTCCGCCTTGGTGAAGGCTGCTAGCCAGGGGCACAAGCCACCCTTTGGCATCTTCTTTAAAGCCTAGCCTTTGTTGTGGTGCTGCAGGAATAGCCGAAGCCCTCCCACATGCTACACGTCGACCAGGAGGAAGACTAAGGTAGCTGATCATCGCCTTCCTCTAGGGAAGCAAGGAGCTAGATGACCCGCATGAACTTTAGAGATTAACGCACCGAGCGAGAACCTTCGAACTGGTGGAAGGCATGCTCTACAAGCATGGGGTGTGCTCTGCTTTTACGATGCCTATCACACCGAGGAGCTGGTCAAGCACTACCAAGGATGCCAATGGACAAGGAGATTCTCCCATGCACTACCCAACTTCCTCCTGCTAATCCCACTGATGTGGCAGTTGGCGTGCTAAGGGATTGAAATCATTGGTCTTCTACCTCGTGCCCCTGGGGATCTCTAGTTCGTAATCATTACCTACGACTACTTCTCCAAGTGGGTCGAGGCAGTACCTCTCACTAAGATCACCTCAGCAATGGCACAAAAATTTCTTTGGCAAAACATCATGTGCCATTTCAGAGTGCCCAAAGAAATTATAGTTGACAATGGTTTGCAGTTCGATGCAGTGGTGTTCTAGGCATTCTGTGAATGCATGGGCATCAAGGTGTGCTATGCCTCTGTGAGCTACCAATAGTCCAACGGGGCAATCAAACACACAAATAGCACCATCTCTGATGGCATCAAAAAGCACTTGGTTGGCCTTCTCAAAGGAAAATGGTCAAAGGAGTTGACAAAAGTACTCTGGTCCACTTGGGAGCAAGGATTGGATTTGCAGCGAAATTTTCCAACCTATTCCCCAAATCTCGAGAACGAGATTTTTTAAGGGGGATAGGTTGAAACGAATCTGAAATTTCAAAAAGAATTTCAATTTTCATTTCAGTTTGATTTCTTATGAACCTTGGCCCAATCTAGCTCAAATCCTAGCCCTCCATGTCCTAAATCCTCAACCGCATCTCACCCTTCAACCCAATTTGCATTCTCACTGTGCACCATCTAAAAAATCGCCGCCGCTTGATGTTTTGTCGTCGCTGACTCTCCCCGTCCGTTCTCATGCCTTCTCGTGCTGTCTCGCCACTGCCACCTCTACGCCACCTGTCAGAGGTCGTACGCCCTCTCATAAGTGCCCCTGACCCGTGTCAGGGCTGCTGGCCACGGCCGCCACCGCCGCACTACCCTCTCACGCCTTCCGCCCTCTCTGCTCTCTCTCGACCGACCTAACACCAACGCTGCCTTTTGACCGCCGCATTGTGTCACCCGAGACAGCCAGTGCACCACCCTTGAGCCAACCACACCATGCCTCCCCGAGTCTTCCCGACACTGCCACGCGCCATCACCACCGCAGCCCAAACACTGTGCCGAACCACCTCTGCTGTCCTATTTAAGTGCCCGAGCCCCTCCATTCGAAGGCATCGATCTCCAATGTCAGCCAAGCACCCCTGAAGCTCTAGCCATCCTCCCCATTGCTGGTAATCGTCGGAATCCCCAGAGGCAAGCCCTAGCTTGATTTTGTCTCTCCGAGCCTTCTCTTTCCAATTAACCTCGCCTGTAGCCTCCTCGAGCCCCAGAAACCCCTCTGAACCACCGCCTTAGCTCCATGAGCACCCCTCTTCTCTGGCACCGAGAACCACCGCTCAGTCGAAACACCTCACCGTGGCCAGCCCAACTCCGACCTCCCCAACCCAAACCACTGCTTCCATGAGCTTACCCTAACCCCACAGATGCTCAAAGGCCACTGCCATTGCCAGTTTAACCCTCGGTTCACCCTACACTGTTCAAACTTCCTGCAGAAGAGAAAGCTCGCCACCGACGAACACTGACTCTGCTGACCCTGCCAACCCCCAAAATGGAACCCTTATGACCCTAGCAACCCGAATGTAGCCTCCAAAGCCATCGCAGACCACCCAAACCCTGTCAACCGCCGTCGCCTTTTTCCCCTGTTTCTGGCGCACACGCGCGGTCAGCTGAGGAAGATGAACAGTAATGACCGGTTACTGTTCACCCGACCTGGTAAACTTGAACCCGTTGAACAATAGTGGATCCAGGCGACCAAACCCGCAATGAACAGTGCCCAACTCGTTACTGTTCATCGAAACTCGAAAATACAAATGTATACCCATTTTGACCGTTTCGAGCCCGCTGACCCATTTCTCAGCTTCGTTTCGCCTTTTGGACCCCTATAAACCCAAAACCCTATTTATTTGGATTTTTTGTATTTTCTTTCTTTATTTTCTTTCTTTATTTCTAGCTCAATCCTTCGAGTGTGGAACTGAGTCATTTTATTTGGCTTTGCGTTAGCTTCCGACGTTGAAGTTCAACCGGATCAAGAAGGAGAAGATCAAGCCCAAGCTCAAGAAACCAAGGAATTCAAAATTGTCGAAGTTGTAGATCCACAAGGCAAGTCACAGGTCTTTGATCATATTGAACCAACATTCCTTTAATTATTTATTTATCAGTATTTTCATTATGTTATTTACGCATTATCATTTCTTATACAATAAATGTTTAGAATGACATGATATTAGCTAATGTCCTACCACCCAAAAAGCCCTGTTCATTTGACGGCCATATTCATCTTGACAAAACTTAGTAATATTAAATGTATTAATAATGTAATCATGGTAGTTTAGGAACTCAATAAATTTCCCACTACTAAGAGATTCGGCCTTTTGCCGATATAATTTTAAAAGTGGTTCACTACAAGAAATTTGAGCATCGGTGATGATACGTATTTGTCACAAAATCATGGATTTTTGTCATAAAAGCATAATAGTGACGATTTTCTTGCGTCACTCGGATCGTCACAGATTCTGCGTCATAGAATGTTCTTAGTGACGATCATTAGGAAATCGTCATAAAATAGTACACATTTATGACGAATAACAGATCGTCATACAATAATGTTTATGACGATTTACTTAGTGTCATAAAATATTTTCTATGACGATACCATTATGTGGTCCAGGACGTGTAATTTATGACGAAATTATTCATCATGAATATATTTGCAACGTCACAAAATTTAATCCAGACATACATGAATGACAAAAAAAATCATGAACAGTAGCATAATTCTCCAGATAATCACCATAGAATTGTTCCATCAAAGCATATAGAATTAATTGACATTTATCCAATACATGCCATTACAATCATTGGTTCAACACAATTGCTTCCTGTGCAATATCACTACAACAATCAAACAATAAAATTGCATTCCTCAACTGCATAGCATCAACAATCTACATACACACACATTAATACTAATCTCATCAACAATCTGCATTGCTGCTTTATATAACATCCCTCCTCTCATCCATTTGTATGAAATCTGTTAGCAAAGCACACATAGAATGTGGGAACATTAGCCACCAAGTAAGCAATCCCAATTAGGTACTAACTAGTTCATAAACCAAATGTAACTAATAAGAATTAATGCTAGTTTCTAATCAGAAGACAAACAAATGAGATTACGCACACTAACTTGGCAGTAACCGCATAATACACAAATAAAGATTTGTCTCAGCATACCTATCTTTTCAAACTAGGTGAGGCAGGTTACTTGAATGCACTCTTTTCATTTTCAAGATTGAACCAACAGAAAAATGAAGTCGATTAAGTACAGAAATGTTAATATATACATGTATCCACCCTGCAGGGTAAAGTGACTGCTCTGATAATATGGCATGTATCTCCTCCTCACTAAAAGCTTGACACTGCATTTGGGAGAAACACAGCTTCACAATGTGACTTTGAGGATAAATTAAAGCACGATATATTAAACTAAAAAAGATAAACTAAGTAAATACATTTTTTGCAAACCATTAAATTACTGACATACTGAATGAGCAGTAGTTTCTTGCTTTGGTATAATCAACATTGTCACATAGTAAGTTCCGTCTCTCTACAATTAAACATAAAAAGATGCAATTATGTTTAATTTCCAAGTATTCCATTGAATCCAAGCAAATTGGCAATTTGGATGCAATTATGTTTAATTTCCAAGTATTGCATTGCCATATTGTCATACACAGTGGCGGAACTAGGATTTGGTTACGCCCCGGGCTAAACTCTAACAACCTAAAACTAACGCTAATTTATACCCATACCACGGCATAACACACGAACCAATTAATTCTATAGTAAATGAAGGAACAATTGCATCAACAAGGAGTTACATTACCTTGTATGAGATCGAGCATGGCGAGTTCATTCTCAGAGTTATCAAAGACAAAAACAAAGTATAATGTGGCCAAGTGCTTGTAGATCAGTTTCGTTCCCTGCATAGTGCAAACAAGAAATCAAACCTTTCTAACCCTCATACAACTCACTGGAGGTAAATTAAGAAAAAAAACTTAGATCATTCAGTTTCTTTCCTCACGAAAAGTCAATACAGATAGAACAGAAATCGTAACTCTCGTGAGGAAATATCAACTTATATCACCAATAGTTTTTAAAACCCTTCTCCCTTTTCTTTCCTCTACAAAGGATCTTTAAAGCATTTGCAGTTACATACAGATTGACTAAAGAGTCCAAGATGTCAAGTTATGTAAGTAAAGAGAGAAAATAACAGGCATCCGGGCAAGGAAATTCCAAATTTCATTCTTCGTTGCTAGTATTCGCGTACCATTTCTCTCTTTTGCATAAGATCTACTAGATTAGTCTGGGAGAGGGTTCATTACCGGCCCAAACATTGGATCGGCCTCAACGAAATTGCTCACGCTGTCAGGCCTCGCAGATTGCACTGCAAGAAGAGACTCCGCAGCTCAAGGATAGCAATATAGCATCCATACAAAGGGCGAAAAGAATAGGGAAGCATCTACACATACATTGGAAGACGCCACGGACGAGGTCCTGGTGCTTCTCGGGGGCCTGCATCCATCAATTAATCCGTGAAACGGGAACATAAAAAAGAACATAGCTTAGGATCGCTAAGGCGTTCCATCAAGCACATAACGATCCGCGGATGAAGCGGTTCTTGATCTGGGTGGGGAAATTGACCGAGCATTTGGTGGGCGGCTGAAGAGGGCATGAATAACAAGAGAGGAGGAGAGGGTGAGAAACGAGGAAGGTTCGGAACCTGAAATCCGCCACTGGTAGAACTTGAGGAGGCGGGGCTTGCCCTGCGTGCTGATCGCTGAAGAGCGCCGAAGCAGGCTAGATCGCCAAAGGGGGCGGCACTGGGCGAGTGGGCGGGATCTGGCGCAGCGCGGCGTCGGGAGCGCGAGGCAGGCGGCGAGGGCTCGGAGGCCAGGAATCAGGGGCGCGAGGACAACGGTCGGTGGACGCACGGCGCACGAAGGCGAGGGCGCTAGGGCGGCGGAGGTGAGGAATCGGGCGCGGCCTGATTTAGGGTTTCTCAGTTCAGTTCGGGCGGCGGAAGCGAGGAATAGGACGGGGGGTGGTGGGCGGCCGCGAGGAGGAAGAGGCGGATCTGGGGGTGGAGGAGGAGGCCGGCGGCCGGGTGGGGGCGGAGGAGGCCCGCAGCCGGGTGGGGGGGCGGAGGAGGCGGATCTGGGGGCGGACTGGCGGAGGAGGAGGCCGGCGGCCGGGTGGGGGCGGAGGAGGAGGCCGGCGCCGGGTGGAGGCGGAGGCCGACGGCCCGGTGGAGGCGGAGGCGGAGGCCGGGTGAGGCGGATGGAGGAGGAGGAGGCAGGCCGTGCGAGCGGGAGTGCCAGAGGGGGGCGGAAGTCGCAGAGAGTTATCGCGGGGGGGGGGGGGAGGGGCGGAGGAGGAGGCCGGCGCCGGGTGGAGGCGGAGGCCGGCGGCCGGGGGGAGACGGAGGCGGAGGCCGGCGGCGGGGTGAGGCGGATGGAGGAGGAGGAGGAGGCGGGCTGTGCGAGCGGGAGTCCAGAGGGGGGCGAAGTCGCGGAGGGGGACCGGGGGTGATATACTCAGTTTATTATTTCTAGATGGCCCACATGTCAGTTTGTTTCACAATGGCCTCATTCGTCCTAACTTTTTTTTGACAATACTTTTTTCGTCATCCAATAAATCGTCACGAATAATAATTTTTTTGATGACGAATATAAACAATCATCATGGTTTTCTGTATATTCTGTGACAAATATTTGTTTTCGTCACAAAACTAGGCGTCGAAGGTACCGTCCCTCATATTAATGTCGAAATCACTTGAATCGTCACGGAATGATAGCTAATCTATGACATTTTCGTTTCTCATCATAACTATATTCCTCACTGATACTCAAATTTCTTGTAGTGGTTCTAGGATAAAGAGGTATCACAGGAAGCCATGAGTTGGCCAGGGCCCATGATCCTATCCTAGGGTGGAGGCTTGGACCGGAAAGATGGCAGTGCAGTGAGCACTGAAATATGGGTTTGTAGATGGAAGTTGCCTCAGTGAAAATGTAAGGACTAGATCCTTATGCCAAGTAAAGAATATAGTAACCACTCAACTACAAGCGTTGACTTGTCAAACCTGGTTTAGTAGCTACTCAAATCGATTGAATATCTACATAAAGGCATGATATACTGTTCCAGAAAAGGGAACAACCGATGTAGGGATATGGTATAGAAATGGTAAAATCATACTTTCACAACGGTAGGCTCCGCCTTGTCAGGCCGACGTATTCCGTGACAAGGGGTTCCTAGTCGATCGGGTAGAGGCTACATAAAGAAATGAGCAGTGAAACAACCTTATTTTCTCAACTTAGTCATAAGGGTTGAGGAATCTTGTGGGTAAAGTTAGGCAACTCTGCAGAGTCATTTATATATAGTATTCGAATACGTCGTGCTTTTGGTAAATGAAGCTAAGTTTAATGGGTGATTCCAATAGCGAACCGTAAGTAAATTTGGAAATGTTTTAGAAATGTGGAAGTTTGGTGATCAAGTTTTGAAACCCCAAACTCCTTAAGAAGTTTATGATTTATTATCTTGTGTTTAAAAATAAAATGATTACAAATAAAATTGTATCCACAAATACTTTAACAAAGCCCCTATACTCCCATCTTTTGAAAATCCTGGCAATTAGTTATATAGCATTTTCCTATGTGACTTGTTTAGTACGATTGGTTGTACTCATGCTTGCTAAAATCATAAACAGAAAATGCATGTCAAAAAAATGAAGGAATTTATGATGACGACGCTGAGCTCTACAACATAGACGACGTGTGGTATTAGGGTTTATTCTACACTCAAGCATGCCTATGTGGTTTCTTTTTGTATTGTATTATATTTTTAGGTTTACGCCCCGCTGTGTAAAACTTGGTTGCTAAGACTTAATTTTGTATTAAAGTTTGGTTTTTATGCTTAAGCTTGTATTGGCAATAGTGTACACTTATCTACAGTACTTGCAGCTGAATAATTCTGGGTAGTTGCGAGGTTATCTTAACAGATCCAGAAATGGAGGCGTTACAATAACCGCTATGTGCGCTTGCCCAGTTTTGTTGACACCACACAAGATCCTCGACGGATAGATCAATGGTAGCGGCACGGGCCTGTATAAACTTGTTGCCCACCACCCTAACATAAACAAAATCGGCGTGATATAGGGGCCGGGCGAGGTAAGCATTTTGTCGGAGATGAGCTAGGCACTGAGAGGAGAGAGCTCAACCCTCATGATAGAGGAAGGAAGCTGTACTCGATGAGCCCAAGACCGAGATAGAGCGGACTCGCGACAGCCATCGCATCCCACCGGTTCTTTTTCGTGTCCTCAGACCTCAGCCAGTCCAACTCCACTGTGGATTTGGTTGAGCACGCCACTGCCGTGCACAGCAGCCTCCCACAGCCTATCTGACCCCCAACTCGCTGTAGGAGCCAAGCCGGTGTGGCATCAAGGAGGGCGACAATGTCATAGGCAACCAGGCCCAAGGGGTGCCAGTGAATTTATTTAGACCACAACGTCTTCATGTCAAACACTCCCAACATTCATCTTCCAAGAACAGAGATGGCAACTTTTCCTTCCCCATTTGGTGAACATCAATGGCGACCTTGGCCTCCATAGGAGATGGTAATTATTTATCTTTGTGTGAGGATGACTCTTGTGGAAATATTTAAAATTAAGGGTACGAGAGTAAGTATATTTTTTTCAAAATAACAGATGGATACGTTTTCTCTAAAAAGGTACAATTGGAACTACAAGAATATGTTCTAATTCAAACGTAGACATCAATCAAATTTAAACATGTTCTAATTTAGTTTTTGCAGAGAATTTTTTGTAAGAAATGGCCTGTGATGTCCATGTACTCTCTAAATGAAGGCAACCACATGTTTATTTCTGTTAAACAATCCATCTATACAAAGCTACCAGGTTTCCTCCAATGAGGTGCTATCCACATCATCAGTGATGGAGCTAGAAAACTTTCGATGGGTGTACACTTCACACGCAATTCTAAAGTTTTGTACAACTGATGTTTAGCCTCACAATAGCCTGCATAACTGATTTTTGTTGGTTTGACAGAGAAGTTGTATTCCTCTTGAGCTCTTATGGACACTTTCTATACCACCCACATGTTTGCCAGGTAAATCATATATGTTCCAATTTCTAAAACTTCTTTTAACATACGCCGCCCCTCCAGCCAAGCCCTAAGCCTACGGCGCGGCCGGCCGCCTACGAGAAGCTCGAGACGGTGAGACCTAGGGTTTATCACTCCAGACTTAGTCGGAAGTTTTGAAGAACAGAAACACTCTAGTCTCGAAGAATGCTCTGTGTGGTTGCATCGACCAAACACATCCCCCTTGCCTCTGCTTGTGGGCTATTGAACACCGAGCGGGGTGGTGTGCTTTCTATCAGCATGTAGGTTGTGGGCTGTGGCTTTGAGCTGAGATGGGCCAAGTGCACATCCAAGGAGGCATACAATTTGGCCCTAATACATATATGCTATTTGCAGGGTTTTCATTTTGTTTTTTGGTGGGCCGATGCATACCAGGCACCATCCCTGCCTCCGCCTAAGCATGTCATCCGTGATTCTTGAGCCGTCAGATGGCGACCGGATGTCCAGGATCTGAAAGGATTTCAGAAGTGTTGGCCTAGTTCCATAAAAACAGCAGCACATCTCACCCTCCTCTACCCAATGCCTCCTTCACGTAAATTAATTTTCTTTTCTTCTACAGTAATTAGCTTTTAAATAGAGTGTTTTTTAAGAAGGTGTTTACAAGTTGATTGTAATACACACTGTAGAAATTTCATTTATATCGGCCAAAACTGCATACAAGTTTCTGTTACTCTATAATCTTTTACAAAATAGCTCAAAAGTTATAAATTACAGTAAAAAATTATAAACCGAAACTAAAAAAAGAACAGGCCTACGTCTCCGACTCCGACTTCCAGTGAGTCAACTCCAGCAGTAGCCCTCAAAACAGAGTCCCTACTTTTTATTTGAGGGCTCTTCTTACTTTTGAGGGCTCTGTTTTTTGAGTTACACTCCAGCAGAAGCCCTCAAAACAGGACCCTCAAATTCATTCTCAGAGGGGATGATCCTCATCCTACTTTTGAGGGCCGAGGGGCAAAAAAACTCACTCCAGCAGGGCCCCTACTTGAGCCCTCAAAAGTAGGGGCTCCCTCTAGACCCCCCAGGAATGAGGGCTCGAGGGGGAGATTTGAGGGCCCCCTACTTTTGAGGGCTCAAGTAGGGGCCCTGCTCAAGTAGGGGGCCCTGCTGGAGTGAGTTTTTTGCCCCTCAACCCTCAAAAGTAGGATGAGGGTTCAAGTAGAGGTCCTGCTGGAGTTGCTCTTAGTCATCTTATGTTATTTCATTTATAAATGGAAATATTAGTCATCTTATGTTATTTCATTTATAAATGGGGGGGGGGGCTCTTAAGAGACACAGGATAGATCAAGCTTTCCTTAAAAAGTGTTAGCCATGCATGGCCTCCTCCATCACCGGCCCGCTCAGTTTGGAAGAAGATCAGGCGCGCAAGGCAAGGAGGCTAGCCAGGAGATTAGATTTGCGTTTGTATTTTTTGGTATATCTCAACCGCATCAGTTGTGCTTTGTACTATACATACTCTTGCCATAGAATACAACGCAATATGTGATCTATTATTCGCCCTCATGGTATCAGTTTTGGTTTCGCTCATGCGACCGTCCCTCCACCTCTAATCTTCCTTCCGCCCCCATGGCTCCACCATATCCAAACGACACTCACCAGGGCAGCATAACCACCGGCGATTACTGTCGCAAGTAAAAGGCCCTCACCGATAAACTCGCAGCAGTCAGTACGCCCATCAACAATAAGAGCCTCGTCCACAACACCTTGCGTGGTCTCGGCCCTCGCTTCCAGAACAGCGTACCCTACTGTCCATGCGGTGGCTGTTTCCCTCATTCAACAAAGCTCGCTTTGCTCTCATGCTTGAAGAGCTCACCATGATTGCCCAGGAGGGCAGTAGCAAAAACTCCTCCTCAGGTGGACAGTCCTTGCGTGCCAGTCAGGGTTCCCACACCGGCAGCAACCAAGGTGGTGGCCACAACCGCTCTCACAACAGCAGCCACAACGGCAACGGCAGCTCCTTCAACAACGGACGATGACGTGGCATCGGCAATGGCAGCAACGGCGATAATGACTATAAACTTTTATTACAAATCCAGCAGATTATTTTTCAGTTATAATTTACAAAATTGATAAAATGTACAAAATTCACGGGGGACTGAAACCAATCGCCCCATGAGTGGGCGACTGGTTTTAGTCGTCCAATGCCCGGGCGACTAGAGCTCTGTCACCCCCCACCCCGTTGGGCGATTTGCCCCAGTTGCCCCCCGTTGGGCGACTGGAGCCTATTTGTGTAAAAAATATTGCCGTGGGTATATTTTTGTAATTTTGAATAAAAATTGAATATTCGTACAAAAAAATTCTTGGAATATAGTTTTTTATAAACATATAGATTTTTAGCAAAAATAAAAGAAAATACCTTTAAAAAATACCTCAAACAACCCCAAATGAGCATGAAAGAATAAGACATGAGTTCAAGCAATATGTGAGTAGTCTATGACATTTAATTCATTCCTCAACTTGCAAAAACGACTTTCATCATCTAATGTTTGGATGAAAATATCCGCTAATTGGTCTTCGGTCCGGATGTGGCTAATTGTTATGTCTCCCTTACTCACATGATCTCTCAAGAAATAGTGGCTGATAAAACCCCAAATTTCTGCTTTGCTTAAATGTTTATGGCTGATCCAAGCTATGGGCATGTTCTTTTTCAGCTTTTGGTTTTTCTACAGTAACTATTTTTTTAAATGGAGTGTCTTTTCAAGATGAAGTCTACTAGTTAATTGTAGTATATACTATACCAACTTCATTTATATCGGCAAAAACCGCACGTGGATTTCAGTTATTCTGTAATCTCTCATATAAACAGCCAAAAAGCCACAAGCCGCAGTTAAAAGCCATAATCCTCAGTCAAAAAGAATGGACCCTATATATACAATTGTATATTTAAAATACAATCAAGACAAGGAGAGGAGAGAAAGGACATATATTCCCATCCTGAATGCTAGACTAAAGGCTTGGGACTTTTGGAGCCACTTGTCCCTATCTCTAGTTCAAGGAGACCCTCTATATCAATTCATTAGATATTCCACTACCTTTTGTTTGGAGCATAAATCTGAGTATGCACCCAGGTGAGGAGCAGCAGCAAGGAGATCGGTACGGAGGTGGAGCCTTCTCTACCACTAGTTGCTAGTACATGCATGCTACCCGCTGGTCTGACATCTGTGACTAAAAGTGAGCAAGGCACGGCACCTATCGCAAAGCAGATCAAACGGTTAGAAAATTGACTAAAAGTTAAAGAGATTTCGGTCAAACGGTTAGAAAATTGATTAAAAGTTAAAGAGATTTTAAGCGGCTGTGTAATAGTAAAACCCATTTCTGTTTCAGCCTGAGCGAGAGAATTATTAGCTAGCTATGTCGATATAATTTGGGGTCTAAAACTTCAGTGGGTCCGGATTCCGCCGGTACTATTTCTTGCCATCGGAGACAATGAAGCCATTGTATGTACCAGTAGCTTACAAAGCCATTGCCTGGCACTACAGTTTTACCAAATCCGTTACAGAGACACACACAGAAAAAGAGAGAGCTGTGAATCGAACTGATTGATCATGATGACGCAAACGATTACATGGGCCACGAGTTAGCTTAGCACGCAGCACCCGCTAGACCTCGACATAGGCTCTGATCGGTATGGCTGAAAGCTGAAGGCTTATGGCTTAAAACACTGTAGAGGCTGAAAAATTCACTGTAGCGGCTGAAGAAGGAACTGTAGCGGCTGATGGATAGTACTGTAGCTGCTGAAATGGTGCAAGTAATGCTGAGATAAGCGGATACTTAGGAACGCAACATTTTTGCATGGACTAATGACGTTCTTCGAAAAATAACGACATTCATTTCATGGAAATAGCTTACGAAACAATTTGGTACGACACGACATACGAACGAACAACTACATAACACAGACAGGCGACAGTAGTAGTCTAAACCGCGAACGACGATGCTATGAAGTCACGTGTGATAGTCATGAGGTCAGCGTTCGCGGCGTCCGGAAGGTTGGAGGGGTGGTATGTGTGGGCTGCCACGTTCCCGGCAGGCCACACGCCAGACTCGGCGTCAATGATGAAGTTATGCAACGCCGTACAAGCTGTAATGATTTTGCATTGGTCGGGAACCTTGTAGTTCGGAATCTTGTGAAGGATCCGCCATTTGCCCTTGCACATGCCGAACGCACGCTCGACGACATTGCGCAACTGGGAGTGACGATGGTTGAAAGCCTCATGCATCCCGTGCGGTGCGGCACCATTTTGGAAGCTGCCTACATGGTACCGTTCGCTGCGGTACGGAGCTAGGTAACCCAACCGGTTGGCATAACCGGAGTCCACAAGGTAGTACTTGTCTGCAACCAAAAATATTTGTTAGTACAAGAGTGAGAAAGCATGCATTACTCAGATGTAAAACTGTCATACAACCTTGGGGGGGATGTGGGAAGCGGTCACCGTACTTGTCCCTGGTGTCCTTTAGGATCCGAGCGTCATGCGCCGACCCCGGCCATCCGGCGCACACAAACGTGAAGCGACAGTCCAAGTCGCAAATGGCGAGCACATTCTGAGTAGTTCGTCCTTTTCTGTTGTAATACCGTCCCCTCTCCTCGTTTGGAACAATGACTTCGATGTGAGTGCCATCCATAGCTCCTATGCAATTGTAAAAAGGCGAAAATCTTGGTAGTTGTAGCCGGGGGTGCACCGCCTGGTACGTTGGATCTAAAGGTGCGATGTTGTCAGCCGCTAATGACACAAGACATGTAAGGACATCATGGAACCTTGCGCTTATAGTTCCCGCTGCGTGCTCAAATCGGTTCGTAGCTTGCCGTTGTGGTTGCGGGGATCCGCAAGTCCACAAAAACAAGCCTAATGCTTCCGTAGAGCACATTGCCCGACTTGAGCGAAGACCGTAATTGGCAACGAGCAGATCATGCAGCGCCTCAAATAGATGTGGCTCCATCCTGAACATGTCGTGGCATCGCTTCGTGTTCGCTAGTTGTCCCGATACCCACTGCATTCCAGTTACTTTCGGCATGCTTGGTACCTGAACAGCCTCTTCGTCATCATCCGTATCGTCAGCGTAGTACATGGCAGCCGCTGCTAGCATATAGGGGAAAGCCATGCCGTCGCCTGCCATGTCTGCACACACAGCAAAAACATTTGTTACAAATGGAACCATGACTGCACACATAGCAAAAACACTGCCAGGCAGCACCCAGCACGGCCGGCCAGCAGGCAGCCCGGCCAGCAGCCAGCCGGGCCAGCCAGCAGCCAACACGGCCAGCCAGCAGGCAGCACGGCCAGCCAGCAGCCAGCCCGGCCAGCCAGCAGCCAGCCCGGCCAGCCCGGCCAGCCAGCAGCCAGCACGGCCAGCCAGCAGCCAGCCCGGCCAGCCAGCAGCCAGCACGGCCAGCCAGCACCCAGGCAGCCAGCATGCAGCAGCAGTATTGGCACTCACAAAAGAAGTTCACAAATAGTTCAATACATAGGAAGTTCAATACATAAGGAGTTCAATACATGACATAAGGTAGCATTATTGTTCAATACATGCACGTAAATGTTCCGCAACGACAACGCTCAACAGTACGACTAAACACTGAACCGAAAACGCTCGACCATACCACTGAACACTCAACAATACGACTAAACACTGAACCGAAAACGCTCGACCATACCACTGAACACTCAACCGAAACCGTACTCCTCACAGCTTATCGCGAAGTCGTTCCCAAGTACGCCTGATCCAGTCGAGACGAGCCTCATTCGTGGTCATGAAGGAGAAGCTGTGGCGGCACTGGGCATTCATGAAAAGCTGCGAAGCGTAGTAGAGCTCATCGCTTCCTTGCTGCGCACCTGCTTCAACCACCAGTGTCATCAAATGATGGAAGTCTTGCCTTTCGGGGTCTAGTGTAGGGGATGTCACAGTCGTGGCCGAGCCTCCGCTTCCGGACCGCAATCTCAGCTCTCCTTCGTAAAGGTCAACCATGCGCTTAATATTCATGTCACGATCAGTGCGCTTACATGCGCTGCAAGGGGGCAACGGTGCAGGGCATGGCCGCTTGCTCCCGGAGGACCGCCCCGACGCACCAGGGGTCTGCAAAGGGGAAGGCCTGCTGCTGCCAGGGGTCTGCATAGGGGAAGGCATGCTGCTGCCAGGGGTCTGCATAGGGGAAGGCATGCTACTGCCAGGGGTCTGCATAGGGGAAGGCATGCTGCTGCCCTCTCCTCCTTGGCTGTCGTCGAGGTCGTCGATGTCGACGTCGAGGTCATCCACACCCGGCACGAATGCACAGTCACTAGTGATGGTGTTGTTCCCGAACACAATTTCTAGGAGGGCCTCGTGCTTGTCAACAGTGGACCTGAACTTTCTCATCTCGGTCTTTCCCTGCAATGCATGATGTCATCTAACAGGTGTAATGCGAGCAGAACCGCACTTCAAAATTGATACTTACTCTACCCGTAGCTGCCCACCAGTCGTCACTCGCCTCAATGTTGCCTGTCGATGGATCGACCCCAAGGCCCGTGGCATGAAATTTCAAATTTTTCCATTTGTTGTAATCACGAGAAAGTTGCTCCCATTTGTTCTTCATTTGCTTAGGTGTGTACTGCAGCCCAGTTCGTTCGGCAAATTTCCGGAGAAGGTTCTGCTTGCCCTGCGTGTTCAACCGTGAGAACGGGCGGTTGTGTGCCTCCACCTCCTCCGCACATACTTGCAGGAAAACCTTCGTCATGTCATCGGTCCACATCGCAGGTGCCATCTGCGGGCAAGGCAACCATCTCACCCTCAAAATTTTCTAAATTGTAACTCACCCGTAATACAACCCTATAGACCGACAAAACCATTGCACTGCCAGCATTGATCCTCAAAACTACTTACATGGTGGAAGTTAAGCGCGTTTCATTTCTGGAGATGATGTTTATTACGCTAGCAACAATGTTGTGTTTAAGAGGCAAACTCATTCCTGCCTACGCACATACTAAGGGGAACAAAGTGTACAAATTACAAGCAAAGTGATACTGAGACAAGTCTGTATTTGTACAAGGAGTAGAGTTACATCTCGGCAAGGACCATACCTCCAGCCGCCGTTCCTTGGTGCGCCGATGCAGGGGGGAGCTCGACCGGTGCTTCAAGCGTCGCCGCTTGTTCGTGACAGCACGCACGCCGGGCTGCGCGCTTGGGCCCTCCCCTCCTCGGAGGCGGCGACCTTCCACGGGGACCTTCCACGGGGATGGCGACCTTCCACGGCGACCTTGTACGGGGACCTTCCACGGGGATGGCGATGCGGAGCTTGGCCGGCGACGGCGACGTGGACCTCGCACGGGGACGGGCCGTCGCCCTTGCGGATCCGGCGCGGCACTAGGACCTCGCGGATCTGCGTTCCCCGCCGCGGGAGGCCGCACCGGAGGGGCACGACCACGGAGGAGGGAGGGTGGGGGGGGGGGGGGGGGGGGCGACCTGGGCACCGGCGATTCGCTCGCCACGCCGGCCGGCGGGGGGCGGATAGCCGGCACTCGCGGGTGGCGGCGACGGGGCACTCGCATTCCAGGGGGGTTCGATTTGGGGGAGCGTCGGTCGAACCCTAACGCTACCTGCTTCATACTGCTTCCGTCGGTACCGGCTTCGCGTGGAGCATGTCGGCTTCGCCTGGAAGCTACGGCTTCCGCAAAAAACACTGTAGCAGCTTCAAAAAGCCAGCAGCCCGCAGCCCGCAGCCGCAGCCGATTTGATCGCAGCCATAATCATGAGACCATCGTAGCATCTTTTGACCCCAAACCCCACCTCCGCATGGAGAGCCAAGGAAACCACGGCCAACACGCACAAGATGAGGCAAATCCACATGGACGACACCGTCGAGCGGCACCCAAGAGGCTTCCCTGCAAAGGGACGCCACATACGCACATGTTTCGGTACCTGCTTGCAGGGATAGACATGCAAGGAGCTAAACTAGCCGGGACAAATCGCAACTTTGCAAATTACTAGCTAGTTGATTGCTTCTCTGGAAAGACAAATCGTGCTAGCTTATCGGTCAGATCAGACAGTGGATGTTCTGGAAAGACAAATCATGCTAGCTTATCGGTCAGATCAGACAGTGGAGGTTAACTTTGTCCTTTGTCGCATGGCTGAAGGGCTCGTTCTAGAATGAAAAGGAGACACAGATAACTGGTTGAACTGGGCCGGGTATGGCGGCATTACTAATTACCAATCAAGTCTTGATTTATCAGGTTCATTTGAGTTTATCTGTTCATTATATATTACACTCCATTCACTAGAGTACTGCTGCTGCAAATTTAATTGAACCAAAGTGGCAACGTTTTAATTTTTTTACTGCTTTTGCTGAAGAGCTAAGCGATTGCGAAGCCCCGCTCGGTTGGGCTGAAAAACTGTGGCTTATGGCTAAAATTGTACTGTAGCGACTGAAATTTCACTATAGCTGAAGGTGACTTATTTGGTGTAATTAAATCTAAAAAATTTAAAAATAGAAAAAACATGCTATCTCAACACAGATAACGCAAACAAATATGGGAGAAAAAGAACCGACAAAAAAGCTCAAGAAAAAGCCAAAAGTTCAGAAAAAGACAAAATTTATGATTAGTGAAAATTAAGCCAGAAGTCAGAAGCTGAAATGAGCAAAGAAGATGAAGTTAGCTCTTCATTTGATCTAAAGTTTAGCATTTCTTCTTGCTTTAAAAGCATCGACCGAAGTATCCCTCTCTTCCCCCCCCCCCCCCCTCTCCCCTGTCATTTCTGATGCTCCTAGTACTAGCTACCTTCAGATTTAAGATTACTAACTGGTGGCAAACTCCTCGGTGGTCGTCAGACTGTAATAATGAAAATGTAAATAGCTGTGCGGTGGTAGTAATTAACAGCGAGCAGTTCGCCACTTGTGATCAGGAAATTAACGAGGATGTAATAATGCAGATCTATCTTCTAGTGATCTATATGAGATGGATTAGTATTAATCGATGTACAGAGTTGGCCATCTCATCTGCAAAGCTTTGCTAGCTAGCTTTGACGCGAGAATGATCAAATTGCAACTAGCTGTTGCGACGCCCGTGAGAAACGAAGTCACAAGGATAAAATTCGTGGCTTCATTTTCTTTCTAGTGGGCATAGAAGTATCTTCCAGTTTACTGTCTTCCTTTCTAGATATATTGTTTCTTTTCCTGGTGAAAAAAGGATGGCTGTAAATTCTAATGATCCGAGAAAATAAGAACAAGAAATCATTGATGCATTTTGCATATGAAGCAATCATAGGAGGAATGAAAATGGCCCAAACCATGTCACTTGTGGACTAAAACAAGCATAGGCTTAGGCGTACTGGAGGTTGCACATATATAGGATCGTACACGCGGTCATGAATTCATGATTCGCACATTATATATTGTGATATTTCCCAAATTACTGGTGGAAATATCACCACATGACGAGATGTCTGTTCCATCAAAGACTAAACATACGCAACAAGGAAAATATTTTGATGCCATGCATATATACTACTAATAAACTGAATTCGATCATTGAGTTTCTGTTTTTCCTGGATTTGGTCGTGTCTTGAGATGGCTACCAATCATTGTGACATAATCATTCCTAGGCAGGTTGCAGAGTTAAATCTGGTCCTTTCAATTGCTTCAAAATTCAGGGGGGAAAAAGGAATGTTTCTGTTGCTGTGCCAGGTGCTGCACTTGAGTACCATCGGTGTCGGTGTGGCCGATTGATTGAAACCGTACAAGGGTTTAATTGGTGATCGTCGTTGAACGGCCGCAGTTGATCTGAACTAGGAGTAATTAATTGTGATCATGACTAGGTGGCCTGCTTCCATTTAATTAATGCAGGGCCAGATGGACTACGGACTTCGATTCTGATGCGCCATCTAGTAAGTACTAACTAGAGTTGACCAATTAACTCCTAACACAAGCTTGGTGTTATTGATTCCTTTTTTTTTCTGAACTTCGTCAGTGCAAAAATCATTTGATGCAAACTAACATGTACTCTTGTATGTCTCTTGATTCTTCATGAGACATTTCCCATGCCTCTCCTCTAACTCATGTCTATATAACCAGCAATGTCAATGCCTGTTCTAAGGTGACTTGAGCTTTGGCTATCTTAAGTCAATTTTTTTAACCATTGGATCGATATAGTCTCATACACATAGTCACATACATCTCCAAACTAATCTAGAGATCAAGAAAATCGACTTAAGATTCAAAAAAAAAAAGAGAGACAACTTACAAATAATATCAAACCCGTAATTACAACATAGTGGCGCCTACGGCCAACACGCTGCGGCACCGGCGCGGCGCGTGGTGGCCTTTGCTCGCCGTCCAATGCATGCGCCCACCCAACACTCCACGCCCGCGCGCCTGCCCTAGCGCTGCTGCTGCTAGGGCTGTAAAAAAGCTCGAGGCTTGCGAACTACTCGAGCTTGGCTCGCTCTAGACTCGATTCGAGCTTGGCTCGAGCTTCAAACGAGCCGAATCCGAGCTTCATCTTAAGCTCGCGAGCTTTAACGAGCCGAGCTCGAATAGCTCGCGAGCTTAAGATTTTTTTTACCCTCCCCAATTCCCCACACCCCCTCCCGCCTCTCCTCTCAAAATCCCCTACCCCCAGTCCCCCACCCGGCCACCCCCACACCCCTCCCTCCTCTCCCCCAGTCCCACTCCCACCCGCCTCGGTGCCTCCGCCTGCCCGGCTGTCCCCCGCCGCCGCCCCTCCTGCCCCCGCGCCCCTCCTCGCCGCCCCCCACCCCGTCCCCCCCCCCCCCACGGCCTCCGCTTGCCCCCCGCCCCTCCTCGCCGCCCCCGCCCCTCCTCCTCGCTGCCCCCAGGCCCCAGCCGCCACCGCCCCTCGTCGCCCCCGCCGCCGGCTACCCCCCACTCTGTCCCGTCCCCCTCTTCGCCCTCCTCCTCTCCCCTGCCGCTGGCCGCCGCCCCTCCTCGCCCCCGCGCCGGCGACCCCCTCTCCCGCCCCCCGTCCCCTTCCTCTCCACCGTCGCCGTCGCCCCTCCTCCCTCCGTCGGCGCCCCTCCTTGCCCCCCCGCCGGCGCCCCCCGTCCCCTTCCTCTCCCCCGCCGCCGCCCCCCTGGCCCCGTTCCCCTCCTCGCCCCCCGTCCCCCTCCTCGTCCCCCGCCGCCTCTTCTCGCCCCCCACCGCCACCCCTCGTGGCCTCGTCCCCCCCGGCGCCCTCCTCTTCCTCGTCGCCGCCCCTCCTCGACCTGGCCCGCCGCCGCCCCTTGTGGCCTCGTCCCCCCCGGCGCCCCTCCTCTTTCCTGCCGCCGCTGCCCCTCCTCCCCCCGGCACCCCTCCTCTCTCTCGCCGGCGCCGCCCCTCCTCGACCCGGATGGCCGGATCCGGCAACTCGGCGCCTCGGCCACGGCTCTGCAACCGCAGGTACTCCCTCCGAGACTCCCCACCGAACCTACACGAGCCGAGCTCAAGCGTGCTCGATTTTTGTCCGAGCCGAGCTCGAGCCCAGCTTGAAGTTTGATGTCGATCTCAGGCTCGCTCGAGCTCGGCTCGAGTTTTTACCGAGCTCGAGCTTGCCAGGTCAAGCTCGCTCGAGCTCGGCTCGTTTATAGCCCTAGCTGCTGCCTCCCGACAAAACCACACCGTGACATCACCACAACGTAGGAGGAGTACTAGCACTCTCTAGAGTCGAGACGCATACATCAATCATTAAACCCCACACGCGACAAACGCCACCACGCACACACCCAGAGGCGGATCTAGCATAGGTCAAGGGTGTTCAGCCGAACACCCAAAATTTTTTCAGAAAACACCAGGTATATAATAGGTATATTAGATGTATATACTATTAGTTGTATTAAAACTATATTTTATACCTGCAAATAAATTTAGCCCGCACTTCTTGTTTCTCGCGTGCAGCTCATATAATATACTAGATCTATTTTTCTTTCCACCTCAACCCTCTTCATGTCCAAAGAGATAAAGATATAAACAAAATCATAACATTTGTTCTATTTCTCATCTATGGCTGTCTGTGTGAGAGACGGCTTCAGCCTTCGAGTGGAGAGCGAGCGGAAGTGCAGGCTAGAGGCGAGTAACAACCGGCGGACACGGACGTAGTGCCATGATGTGATGACAATCATGCATGAGACGGCACGCAGTGCAAGGTGAGCGTGTGGCAGCGCGGACGAGCAAAGAGGTTTCGCGGGCAACCGGGCAGTGGCACAACGAACACGGAGGTAGGGAGCGGGTGACAGGAAGGGAGCAGCGCGGTAGCCGGGAGGGAGCGTGGCATTGGAAAGTGAGTAGCACCTCTAACTTATTGTCATCGTCCTCTTTTTCAGATCTAGGTGTGCTCCACCCCACTTTACTTATTTTCTTTCTTGGTCTGTTTTACTTCATGCAAGAAACATACAATTTTCTCTTAGATAGACATTTCTTGCTGATGGGGAAATAGCAAAAAAAAAGACAAGATCAACAAGATATACAACTCTCATTTATCTCTATAATTTGTTGTTTAATTCATATAATTATACTCACCTTATGTCGTCTATTTTCTCATAAGAAATCATTAATTTTTGTAATTTATGTATTTTTATTATATCTACATACACGTATCATTGTATCAGTGTTTGGAGGGGGGACGGTGCACTGCGGTATCGACGTATTCGAGCAACTTAGCTTCAAAATCCGAACACCCATTTTAAAAATCCTGGGTCCGCCACTGCACGCACCAATTACGACTGTACTACAACCTGCTCGCCGCAAGCAACTCCTATAGAAGGGCAGATGCAACCCACCGGTCACAAACGCTGCAAGGTTAACCACAAGCCTGGCTAGCTAGCTTGCGACAACCGCAAGACACACGGCTCAAGTCAAGAGAAATTAGAGACTAGCTAGTGACATGCTGCCCGTGGTGAACATGCGGCCGCCGCAGCCTCAGGTCATCACCAAGGTCTCCATCTCGGCGCTGGTGATTTTCCTGCCGATCCTCTACGTGTCGCTGCTGCGCCTCCCGCCGTCCACGCTCGCCAGGGACACCACCTTCTGGTTCCTCATGTCCAACTCCATCATCGTCATCATCGCCGCCGACTCCGGCATGCTCTTCGTCAGGTCCGATTCCACGGCGTCCGGCGACGATGAAGACCCCTCCTACCTCCCCGCTAATCAGCCGGCGGTGACCGTCCAAGAGGACAGCCGTGTTGGGCCGCCAGTGCCATTGATGACCTCTGACGAGCCAACGGTGAAAAATGAACAGCTGCGACAAGAAGAGGTAGCGAGCAAGATGAACATGTATGACCATGCGTTGGCTTTGATCAAAGATGAAGAAGATGAAGATGCAGAGACCAAGTCAAGCACCGATGTCAACCATGCATGGGTTCTGAGAGCAAAAGAAGAAGCAGCAGCAGCAGCGTACGAGACAAGCGCCAACAAGAACCACGCAATGATTGTGGAAGGCGAAGAAGAAGAAGAAGCGAGAGAGCCAAACAAGTTGCTTGTGCAGGAGGAAATTCTAGTAAGCCCCTCCTCCGCTTCCGAGGACGGTGACGACGTCACGGACGAGCTTGCGATCGTCAACTACGACTATGCATTTGCCGAGGCAGCGCCATGGCGCCCACGGCTAGTGGCAGCAAGATCCTCGTATTGGAGGAAGAAGAGGATCAGTGGCCAAATCCACATCCTCGTGTGACACCTGATGATGCACTGGAAGATAAGAGCATGGTTGTCTCCAGGGAAGTGAAGCTCCGGCAGCCGGCGGAGGAGCGCGAGTACTGGCAGCTGAGCGACGAGGAGCTGAACAGGAGGGTGGAGGAGTTCATCACGCGGTTCAACCGAGACATGAGGCTGCAGATCGAGCAGGAAGCAGGAGCCTTGAGTTCTTCCTACTAGCTAGTAGTATATCCATCTAGCTACGGCTACCTACGTACCTGGCAGTAGAATGCAATGCAAATATAGGCTTAATTTATGTTGCAGTTATCATCATGTGAAATTACAGAGGTATATGCATGCCTAGCTAGCTAGATCACGATTCATGTACATATATAGAGCTGCATGCGTGTGTTCTTTGTATAGAGTTACAGTATGAGTGTTGATAAACATCATCCGGATGTTTTCTCCCTAACTATCATCCAGATTTGTGATCATTGGATTAGAGATCTAATGACTATAAATTCTCTCCCACCCCCTCCAAAAAAAAATCTCCCCCTCCTCAAAAAAAAATCTCCCCCTTCCAAAAAGGGGCCGTTGGATCTCTAATCCAACGGTCTTAAAACTGGATAATAGTTAGAAAGAAAACATCTGGGTGATGTCTATACACAGTATTACTGTTACATTACTAGTAGTCTAGTACTACTGTACTAGCAGTAGCAGGTTACCTAGCTTTTCTTAATGGTCTTGCTCTTAGAAGAATAATTACTTTGATGAGAGGAACTAGCCAGTAAGAATTTAGTTTCCGTACACGTACACATGCATATGTTCCAGGCGAGGTATATAGTTCTCTCTATATTGATTTCTGCTTCTATTTTTTACTTAAAAAATTAAAAAATAATATAGGATCTGTTTTTTTGGCTTTTGAAACTAGTTTTTAGCTTTTGCTATAATATCTAACTTTTAAACGGGGTATTTTTTCAAGACAACATCTACAAGTTAATTGTAGTACACGTTAAAAGCTCAATATCTGTACCATCCAAAATCGCAAGCGAGTATTTCTCTATAATCTCCGTCGCAAACAAGTAAAATTCAAAATTTCAGCAAAAAGTCATAAGCTAAAGCCACAAAGAATAGGCCCATGAACACCTAGCTTCTCGAAGCGGTTTCTTTATCTCTTGCTTCCATCTAGCTTCAGGGATAAGACAGGGGTCATGAACGTATCACGTACTCTATCCTCTCGCTTCCGTTTTGATTACGCATTTTTCTATCACTTCTCCATCACTCACGTCCTTCTTCTTAAAATCATTTTTCCAATTATTATTATTATTATTTTATTTTTAACTATAAATTATCAGCCACATCTAACATGAGTTCCGTAAGCTACGATATCATACCTGTATTAAACCCGGAAGGTTTCGCGCGAGGGGAGGGTGGCCACGTCGCCCCCAGCGCTCCCTCGGCCGGCGCGTGGCGGAGAAAATTTGCGTACGGTCGGGGGAGCCATTTTCCCTGTATTTTCCAGAAATTACGTAAAGGTCCTTTTTTCTCGCGAAAAGGTCCCTGGATTTTTCAAAAAGGACCCTGCGCATATTTATTTTTCGTTGATAACGATCTGCAGTTTTCAAAATTACGTACAGGCCCTCGGTTCTTTCAAAACAACCCCTGATTTTTACGGAAAAAACCCTCTGGTCTCCTTTTATTGCGAAAAGTCCCTCGCTTTTTTTTTGAAAAACCCCTATGCTTTCCTTTAGCTACGAATTTTCGCCTCTTTTACTTCGGTACACACGGTGGCTGACGCGGCGTGCCGTCGCGCCTACGAGGCTAGTAGTATTAAAGGATTGTTCCCTACGTGTGATGCAGACAGGACAGACACAACGGGGCTTAAGAGTTTATGACAAGTGTCATTGATGGGTGTACCTAAAATTGTTGGTCTTTCAAGAGCCGGTGATCGCTGATCGATCGCGCGAGGTGAGGCTTCGTTTTCACAAGATCGGATCAGCCGATCGATTGGCGAAAATCACATCGCAAGTACAGGTACCCATTCGTTCTGAAACCGTACGCACGCTGTCACGCGCAACAGACGCACCGATTTTAATCAATTAGTACATGACAGGAGGTGGATCATGATGTTATCCGTAGTACTTCATAGTCCTCGAAGTCTAATTTTGTCAGTAGATGGGCATTGATGAACTTGGGATGAACGCGCCGCGCCCCAATTTTAACACCGTGTCACTCCGGCCGGATACATATATAGTTGTAAATATTACGGTATAAGCATATTTTCATATTTAATTCTAACCGAAATAATTATATAAACAACATATTTTTAGCATAATAAGAATGACATGAATTGCATATAACATGAAATTCTAACTTGCCATTCATATTCACATATATATTCAAAGAATATAACATCATTATTGCTGAAAATAATACACAGAACAGTCCTAACAGCAATAAACCAATTAAATCTAGCATCTGACAAATTGATTGTTTCATTATTGCTCTTAGAACAGAGTTGCGTAAAATCATAGATTTTGGCATTCTCATGCACATGTCATAACTCTTCATAATTAATCTAACAACTAAGACTTGAGCTCTAACTGATTGACTGCCAACAGACCCGAATAAACAGAGAACAGATCTCTGTTCAAAATCTGTTCTGCTAAATGATTACATGCAATGAAATAATAGACAGTGATCTTAGATGTTCAGGTAATTAGCAGCAAACTGAACGATATATAGATTGCAGTAATACACAAGTTATAAAACAGGACTGAAACAAGAAGTATACTGCACCAACAATACAATCCAACCAGGTTTTTAACAAATCACTGCACTACTCATAATTTCTATTGCAGGTAATCAGATCTGACAGATAGAGATATAATTATCTATAGTACGGTCTGCAGAAAACAAACCCTAGAGCTCAAGTCTAATAACTGTTGTCTAGATCAATTCAGTATATGATGAGCATACAGTACTCTAAACTGTCCAGAAGCAAATAAACCGAAGAACTCAAACAAAAGGGCAAGGCACGATGAAGTCGCTGTCCCAAAAAATCTATCAACCCACTGTCGCTAGCAGGTAAATGATTCACGGAGATACAATGCCACACTTCTTCTCTCAGTCGTGAGCCAGAGAAAAAGCCGAGGTTTAGAGATGCCGCACAAGATCACGAGAATGCCCTGGTCGAGGGCATTCACAGCATAGAAGGGAGCCAGCACCGCCTCCTTCCTCGGATAGACCTTCAAGGTCCCGAGTTTCTCAAACCCAGATTAGGGTTCACACGGGAAACCGGAAGCAAGGTCTCAATCGAAGATGGCCCGAAGACCAAATCTCCGCCAACCGAAGAACACAGAGGAGATCCACTCAAGAGAAGCAATAGGGATTGGAAGAGACCTCCCTACCGTGAGCCGAGCAGCCCCTTTTGAAGAAGGGATGAGGGTTGGCTGCGGGGTGGCGTGAGCGACCGGCTCCGAGGAGCCTGGGTCAGCCCCCACCTCCACCGCCGCCCCTCTGCTCGCCATCTCCCCACGCAGCACCGAAGATCCCGGATCTGGGTGAAGGGGATCCAAACGGTCGCACGCGAGACGCTCGAGAACGACACATGACGCGAATCGGGGAGGAGACAAAGTCTCCTCACCCTTATCTCTTTGCAGGGTCACCGACCGGTGGGCCCCGCCTTCAGGTTTCCACGCCTCCTTTTATTCAATTGGAAAATTCCCAAAATGCCCCTCTTAGATACAACATAATAGTCAAACCATGGCACGATGAGACAGACATGACCAAGCTTTGAGGAAGCTGTGAGAAGCGTCAAGACGGAGGGCTTGCTCTCGGTGCCCGTATGTCGTTAATTTATTTCATCCGTGACTTATGTTTTATGATCATGATTTATTAGTGTAATAAATAATAATTATAAAGAGAAATTAAAAGCTAAAAATCGTTAAAAACTAAAAAAATCTGGCATCTCTTTGGGCAAGTAAATGTGCCAAAATACCAGGAACTAAGAAACGTTTTGGGCTACTAGACCCGAGGCCAACCATTGCAGAACAAGGTACTAACACAAATATTCTTTTTTCAGACTTTCAGAGGTAGAAGGAAGACTTACATAACTCATACACATACGTACGCGTCTCTAACACACTAGAAAATTAATTGAAGATCATAAAAATTTCCGAAGTATAAAAACATACTGTCTCAGTTAACATGCACACATATATACCTATAACAATTATGGGAATGCTAGCGTCCAGACATCCGATTTGGATGCTAGCTCCGGATGCTCGGCTGCAACATTTTTTATCATGTTTATAATATTTTTCGCTCATATTGTAACATTTCCTTTTTGTGAAGGGACTCCATTCCTATTCAATGTTTACAAGTGCAAATAGAGAAATCATTACATTATATATGAACTGCAGTATGACAATGGTGAAGAATCTATTTTGTTGTGAGTAGTATGTACCTCCTCATACAACATGTTTTGTGTAGCATTAGACTCCACCCTAACATTGTCACTTATGTCATGCTGAGCCAATAAAAATAAAAGTGAAAAGAAACTTCATTCTTCTATACCAAGTAATTAATTACAAAAATTTGTATTGTACTATACCTCATGTATAGGTGAATTTGATGCATATTGTGGACTGATATGTGCATGTCGTCCCACATGAGAATTAATAAGTAACAATTCCTTCATCTCCGCCACTTGTTGACTAAGGGCATCAATTTTTCTATCACTATCCTTTTGCATTGTTTCAATGCACCCTAGTACGAATTCTTTGTCCAATTCAGCTTGTCGACGTCCTTTAACAGCCATTTGGAGCTTGGTAGATCTATATTTAAGCTTTCCAGGCATTTCCAAACCTCCTGAAGTTGGTCCCTTACCTATAGAACGATCATACCCATTCCTATCAGGACCAAAGACGTGTGACAAGAGGTCACCTTGCTTTATGGTTTTCTCTGTCCACTCTGGATGATCTGTGGTTGTGTCCTCAACTGCTTTCTGTAAATATGGAATATTAACTGTTAGTCATAATTACAACCTACTCTATAACCTTTTGTGTTTCTTGACAGGATAAGATCACATCACACATGCACAGTCATCCTACATTTAAGATACATGCCAAGTTTCTAGATTAGTTAGTTCTATTCATTGCATAAATCAAGTCCACACTATTGATCATAAGAAGTTGTGGTAATTCAATTGATCTAAATGGATTAAAGCCATTGGTAGCTAAAGCAAGCCTGATATTATGGCTATCTGCACCAAATTCTAGATGTTTGCGATCAAAATTCTTCCAAACTGGGGGATCTGCTGGATGTCTTAATAATCCATTCTTTGTACGCCTTTCAAATTGCCACCATGCATCACTTGGTGCCTTTGGAAACATGTACAATTTTTGAAATCTCTTCTTTATTGGAAAATAGCAAAGAACCTTTTTTAGAACTTTGTGCACACATTTCCCATCAAGATTCATCTTCTCTGTTTTCCAACGAAAAGTTCGACATTTCGGACAGAAATATGCCTTTTCATACTGCTTCCAAAATAGTATGCAATCGTTCTTGCATGCATGAAAACTAACATATCCAAGTCCAAAGCATCTAACCATTTTCTTGGCTTCATAAAAGTTCTTAGATAGCGTTGAACCCTCTGGAAAAGTTTCTTTAAGAAGTTGTAGTAGCATGTCAAAACTTCTATATATCACTCTAACCTCCAAGAAATTTAGTGTGGAGTAATTTGACAACAAAGCGTAGCTTTGAGAAGCTTTTGCACCCTGGATAGAGCTCTTGATTGGCATCACCTACTAAATGGTAAAAATCTTCAACACCTTCACATGGATCATCCTCAAGACTATCCTTATTTTCACCTAAATTCCCCATTCCATCTAACCCATGCGCTATATCATGAAGCATATCAAACATCTCATCACCATCCTCAAAATTGTCCTCTACTTGAACCTCACCATACACATTTTGTTGTGCAGAACATGATGATGCCTCTCCATGAAAAATCCATCTATTGTACCCTTGTAAAAACCCATCACATATTAAATGCACATGAACAACACTTGCTTCTTTCCAACAACTATTCATATATTTCCTATAAGGGCATAATATTGTTTTTGGCTTTTGCCGATTGGGCAAAAGCATACTATACAAATTCTTCGACCCCTTGTACATATTTAGGCGTGTGCCTACAATTGATTACTTGTTGTACGAATGGATGTGAGAAAGTACTAGAAAATAAATTTATATTGTAAGGTTATGTTGTACCTAGGCAGATCCATCCATGTCTTATCCATAGCTGCTATGTACTATCAAATTTCAAAAGTCACCTAAATTTCACAAACTATAGGAATAATCAGTAAACACGTAACTAATACATTAATGATGTAGTGTTGTTATATAAAGCATTAGCTACACAATGTCAAGGAATGAACATGAAGTCCACAAAAGAACTAATTAACTATACTTAGTGGTCAAAAAGATTTCCCCAAAATAATTATTAGTGAAGTGCCTAAAGAAATAGCTTGCTTAATAGAATGACAGGATGACAGTCTTGGACTATGAACTTGGATCTCTCATCATTGCTTGCAACATCAAGCAAATAAGGGAAAAAGTCCCCCTCGTAAAATGAAGTTTACAAGTAGTACATGACCAACCTATACAGATCAACTACACCTAAAATCTAAACCCTCCAGGGAGGGTGGCGCTGGAGGAGGGTACCCAGGGAGGGAGGTGGGGTGGCGTTGGGTGGTAGGGTGGCGTTGGGTGGAAGGGGCGGCAAGGGAGGTAGGGTGGCGCTAGGTGTTGGGGATGCCAGGGAGGTGGGGCAGCGTTGGAAGGTGAGACAACCAGGGAGAAGGGTGGTGGGGCAACGTTGGGAGGAAGGGGCGGCAAGGGAGGTGGGGTTACATTGGGTGGTGGGGATACTAGAGTGGTGGGTGGCCCTGGGAGGTGAGACGGCTAGGGAGGAGGGTGGTGGACCAGCCGGGATGGCAAGGCAACGCTAGGAGGAAGGGAAAGGGAAGAGGTTGCCCGGGGAGGGAGGTGGGACGGTGATGGGAGGAAGGGGCGGCAAGAGAGGTGGGGCGGTGCTGGGTGGTAGGAATGCCAGGGAGGTGGGGCGGCATGGGAGGTGAGTCGACAGCTAGGGAGGAGGGTGGTGGGGAGGCGATGGCGCTGGGAAGAAGGGGGAAAGGAGGCGACAACACTAGGAGGAAGGGGGAAAGGAGGACAAGATGGGGAGGGGTCGGGGGTGAATTAGGGAATTTGGGCTTAAGTCTTCGTGCGCCTCAGTCTTTTTTCTAGATGCGTGCCCAAAGGATGGTTAGTATCCCCGGCAGATACCACGACTTGGTTGACTTTTTCTAGGGCACATATGTTGTAGCTAATGTTAAAACATTGCCGGTAGATAAATTGTTCTAGAAAATAATTATTTCTAGCAGATAATGGGACCCTTAATCTCTTGAATATTGTCGGCACATGTTTTGCCACTAATTCAATTTTTACCCAGTAGTTAATTGCCCTTAATACTATGCCATGGTGTAGTGTGTGTGTGCATAAACCAACACTCTCCTTCACATCTAGCCTCCATCAGACAAACTTAAGATGTGGACTATAGGTGTGCCACAGATATTTTTAAGAAATATTACGTTATCTAGGTCTTGAACTAGGACCTCTAGGCAATGATACCATATTAAGTTGCATACAAGAACTAATTCACCCTAAAATTTAACTTTACATGGAAAAGGTAGGAAATATAGGGGTGTTCTTTTAGGATATGGTTGATGGCTTTTGGCTGCGGCTAATGACTTTTATCTATGCTTTTCAACACAGCAGCGAACGGTGGGGATGCCGACGCAAATGGTGCATACGGTTTTCTGCTCAAAAAGCCGTTAGGAGAATCTATTTCAAAAGACCATTCCGTTTCGATGTTTGGCCGTTTGCCTTCTAGAGAAACCAATAGCCAAAAAGAACAGAGCCATATTTCAACACAAACATCGAAGCTTTGGGATAGAAACTATGGGGGTGTTCGTATTGGCTTCGGCTGATGGCTTTTGGCTGAAAATAAATAGTAGTGAATGAAAGAAGTGGCTTTTAGAAGGATAACATGAGCGGTGGAGAAAGTGAGGAAGAGGTGCATGTGTGAGACGGAAGCGAGAGAATGGGGTGTGTAATGCTCCCATGACCCTATACCTTATCTCCGGAGCAATACGGGAGTGAGAAGAGTGGAGAAGCTACTTTGAGAAAACAAGTATTCATATTGGCTTTTGACTTCTACAAGTAGAAGCCAGAAGCAAAAGCAAATACGAACGGGGCCTATATATGCCATTGTTTGGTAGTAGCTGAAGTGATGCATGGGAGCATAGGAAAATGGCAGAGTCAACAGTGCTTGACTGTTTGGAGAGAAGTCACAAATGAGTGGAATTAGGATAATCTTCACAAATCATCGAGGGAAGTTTCTTTAATTTCTTGATGCCAAGTTGGTGCCATGACTAGGAGCTTTAACATGTGAAATCTTTGGAAGCTGAGGCATCAGAATGGGTTGAGATGTGTGTAACGGCCCCATTTCTGGAAGTGCTAGTAATCCCCGCAACTACCTAGGACTGTTTAGTTACAGAGTACCGTACATGCTGAGCACCATTTCAACACATGCTTACAACAAAAGAACCAGACTTTATTACAGAAGTATGGCTTAACAGTCAAGTTTGGACACAACGGGCATGCAAGCCCAAAGTTATCTTACATCATAAAAGAAATAACCTACAGGCGTACTTGAACAAGGTTAAGACCTAAAAACACTGATCATCGATGAAGTAGGGCTCTTCCAGATCTTCATCAATAGCATGTTCATTGTTGTCCCGTTGATCTTCTGTTTGTTGTTTAGCAAGTAATGAGTATACAACCGTTCCCAACAAGTCACAAGAGTAAATACTAATTTATCTATTTGCCATGATTATCAATGGATGGGATTATACTGGTTTTATTAATGGAATTGTGGATGCAATTTTATTTGTAAATATTTTAACAAGAAATAATAAAATAATAACTGCTTAAGAATAAGGGGGTTTTCAATAGTTGATTACTTAGCTTACTCAGATTAAAACATAAAGAAACCTACTTATACTTTGTTGTTGGAATCACCTATTGAACACAGTTTCCTTTATCAGAAATGGTGATTCAGCACTGATGAAGGTTTTCGACGGTTGGGGGTGGTACGGATGGCCTCCTCAAACTGCGGTGGTTCCATTTTAGGATCTTGGGAGGCGCAGAAATGGGTGTTGGTGGCTGCCGGTAAGAGAGGAGGTCTCGGGTCCTACTACAACTCAATGGCTTATCAATGGCTTTTCGATGAGTTCAAGGGTATTTTCACCATTTACGGCTCATAGGGATCACAAGGGTGGTGGCGGTTTGGTTTGAGAAACTCCCAAGAGGGCTATCCACGGTAAGGGCTCTACGGATGGCAGAGGCTCATGATGCTAGGGCTCTAGAGAAATGCTCATGCTAAGGCAAGTTCACCAAGGTGTTCAAGGCATACTAAGGATGATATGGCAACCTTTAATCGGGAAATGGTTGGTCGGAGTGGAAATTTGGCCGTGGGAGCGCACTGGCGCAGGGGAGTCTGGCATTGGCACTGTGGTGTGAGGGGTTGATTGGGTGGCTTGATCGGTCAATTGGGGTGTGCGTGCGGTGATTCAAGTAGCTGATTGGGCTTTAAAGCTGAGTTGAGGCGATGGGAGCAGTAGTTCTGCTACCGCGACGCCAGCGCGTGGAGGAAAGAGGTGGTAGGGGTGCTGTCGGCGGGATGTACGTGTAGGCAAGGTGTTAGTACCTCTGTTCTTATTGGAGTTGGTGAAGGGGTGACGGAAGCCAGTACAACGAGCACGCACATCGGTTGGAAGAGACGGGGACTTGTGGTGGGAGGAAGTGGGAGTCAACGAGGCGCGTTGAGCGAGGGAGAGGGTGAGGTCAGCTAGGGAGGTGGGAAACTGGATGGTGGGGCCACATTGGTACGTCCAAGCACTGGTGGTGTGTACGCCCAGGGGAAGGCGCAGCCACAATTCACTGCGAGGGCGTGTGGCCGCGTGGACGGAGGAATAGGGGAAGGGTGGTGGGTTCTTAGATGACACCAAGGAGGGGAGAAGGTGGATTGGCAAAAGAGGAAGTCAAGCTTCAAGGAGGATTGGCAAATTAGGGAGGAAAACAAGAATTCAAGCAAAACAAAAAAGAAATTCTAAATTTTGAATTTTTGAGGTTGTTTCAATGTGATAAGGAACAGGGCTTCAGTTCATCGTATTTGTAATGACAGTGAACCAAATTATGTTGACTACAAAGAGTATTGTTGAACCAAATTTGCACAATTATACAATGATATCGAAGGATACTCAACGTCTAAATGCTGAAGTCGCATTTTTTATGGGTCTGTTCGTTTTGAACTAACGCAAATGTAGATCATACACCTTCTAAATTGGCTTGTAAGTTGCAATGGTCTACGAAATGGGGCTATGCCTCAGGGGAAAAAGCAATTATACTCTTAGGTTGGCATTCTCCTAAGTTATTTACCATTGATTTTTCATTGAGATCCAAGCACGCATGGGGAGGTGGGGACATGCTCCTAGTATATTTTCAAATGCACAGATCTTAATGTAGATCAGACGGTGGATGATGTGAAAGGGTGTTCATCTAAGAGTAAAAAATCCATGCCCCTTCCATATTTTGCTATGCTAGCTCTAAAAGAGGAAGATCTCCTAGATCTTATCGATGTACGTAGAGGTGGGAGATGGGTCGTACTTTCCTGGGCCAGCCCAAAGCACGGCTACCCCTGCACGGCCCCAATCCAACACGTGACGAGCTGTGTCGGCACAGTACGAATGGTGGGCCAAGTTAGGACTAGAAAGTCAGCACGACCCTATGTGGCGTGCCATGCTTAGGCTGGCCCAGCCTAGCAAGCACGGTCGGCACCAGGGGAGGGGCACGGCCAGCACGCTAGTGCCGACGACCGCCTCGGTCTCGCCTCCCGCCTCCCATCATCCCCAATTCCCCACAACACAAGCCATCATAGCCTCAATTCCCCACAACACAAGCCATCATATTCACAGAGTAGAGAGAGAGAGGGAGTAGAGGGGAAGGATCGAAGGAGTATATCAGAACCGGAGGACCTTGATGTTGTCGCGGGTAAGGGGGAGGCTTGACTGCCGAAGGGTGTTCTGCAGGTCATCCCTGCCGTCATCGACGTCTTTCCCAATAGCTGTTGGCTTGGCCTCGGCGAGGAAGGCAAGCATGTCATCGTCGGCCGTCTCTTCAAAAGCGATGCTCAGCACGGTAGGGAGAATAATCGAAGAAAAGAGATCACCCCTCACACCCAGGATGGTGGAGGTAATCACATGCGCCAAAGACTGGAAATTAGCTAAAGAGCGGCAACAGCATCAATTGGAGGATCCTGAAATCGTGCAAGCATACGCTGAGCTCGAACACATGAACGACCTAGACATTGATGAGTAAATACTATGTACGTATGTTGTTATAGTTAGTGTGTACATATATTGTTACTGTACTCTTTTTCTTACTAGGGGAACCCCTACTCTGGGACATAAGGTTTTTAACGAGGTAGTAATATTGTATTTTCAAAATATTAAGAAAATTCCACTTTTCCCGAAATATTTACATCATTGTGTGCCCATGTTTTTATGCAACTATTTCAATTTCAACTAGTTTTTAATGAGACGGGTATAAGAGAAAGGGATATGGTAGTTGCCGCTACCATTGTCGCCGTCATCTTCGTCGTGTATAGTTACTTCGGGCTGGACTTGGGATGGCACGACACGAACACTGGCATAGTGGGCTATGGGCTGTGCTTAGGCCTGGCCAGAGACGAGATGGACCGACATGGTATGATACGACGAGATGACTGGATTGAATCAATATAGCACGAAGCGATCTGAAGCACGATAAACCTGGATCATGCCGACACAGTCTAACACCCAGCTCTGGACGTACGTGTGAGCTAAGAGAACAGAACATCTATTGGGATTTACGGCAGGTGTCAAAACTTGAATAGTAGTAATTACCAAATCTAGCTTGCAGGCTGTCTACTAAAAATCGAGCCTACCTCCATTCGCTGCAGGACAAGAACATGAGGACACGTTATGAAACATCAGGCCGTCCATGATAAAAATCTGGCTAGCTTCAGACGACCTAGGAAGCGTACAATTGTCAACGATGCAAACAAAGCCAGGTCGATGAAACCGATTAGCATATGTTAATTATATAAAAGAATATTAGCATATGATAATGTTAGTTCCTAGCTAGCACCAATTCAAGTGGACAAACCGCAGAAACAAAAGAAAATTGTAGGGACATCTCTTACGAGGTAGAACTTGTAACAAATGACCCCATAGGCTGTATATATACGCACACATCAACACAAAAAAACTCAAGGGAAGCACCTGTAGCTAATTAACCCCGAATAATTAGCTAACCACATCAAACCAGCTAGCTAGAACCTTTCGAGGAAGGCAATGGCGGGAGACAAGCAGACCGTTGTGCTCCTCAACTGCTTCGTCAGCCCGTTCGGCAACCGCGTGCGCATCGCGCTGGCGAGGAAGGGCGTGGCGTACGAGGAGAAGGCCGAGAACCTGGCAGCCAAGAGCCCGCTGCTGCTGTCCTCCAACCCCGTCCACGCCAAGGTCCCCGTCCTCCTCCTCGGCGGCAAGCCCGTCTGCGAGTCCCTCGCCATCCTCGAGTTCATCGACGAGGCCTTCGCTGGCACCGGCAGGCCGCTCCTCCCCGCTGATCCCTTCGGCCGCGCCCATGACCGCTTCTGGGCCACCTACATCGACACCAAGGTCACCGATGTTCATTTCTGCGTGCACGAGTGTACGCATGCATGGATGCTTAATTAGTTACATTACACACAGGCTAATTATAACGCGTACGTACGTACTGTGCAGCTGCCGGAGTGCGCGGTGCGGGTGTGGAGGTCGCCGAAAGGCGCGGCGGCGGTGGTGGAGGAGGGGAGGAAGGGCATGGTGGGCGTGTTGAAGACGCTGGAGGGGGAGCTGGGCGGGAAGGCCTACTTCGGTGGGGAGGCGCTCGGGTACGTGGACGTGGCTCTGGTGCCGTTCGCGCCGTGGTTCCTGACGTACGAGCGGTTCGGCGGGTTCAGCGTGGCCGACGAGTGCCCGGCGCTGGCGGCGTGGGCAGCGCGGTGCGCGCGGGAGAACGACTGCGTCGCCAAGTCGCTCCCCGAGGCCGAGACGGTGTACCAGTTCGTGTGCGGCATGAGGAAGCACATGGGCCTCGACTAGTAGCTAGATATATAAATCTCGAGTTCTCCATCGGTCGAGCAGATCGGCCGGTGCAATAAGCTAGCCGGCAACCACTGTTGCACCTGTACGCATGCATGCGCGTGCATGTCGACCGTCTCGCAGGTGGGTTGATTTGGCGACTCTCTGTTTTGTGGTGTGTTGATCCATCGATTTCTAATTTCTCAGTCTTTGCCGTCGTTGATGAACTGCAGTCTCCTTCTGAGGGGCGACACTTTTTGATTCCTATGCACTACGGACTACGGAGTATAGACGTGCTATATATATTCTAGTATTTATCGGTATAAAACATCGAAACAGAGTGCTCTCGGCGATTACTGGCGAACTAATCAATTAGTACATGACAGGAGGCCAACTTCCATGTCCTGGATCATGATGTTATCCGTAGTTCTACATAGTCCTCGATGCCTAATTTTGTCAGTAGATGGGTATTGATGAACTTGAGATGAATGCTCCGCGCCCCGATTTTAACACCGTGTCACTACGGCCGGATACATATATCATAAAACCAAAAGCTTTACTAAAAGCGAGCCGTTTCAAACTCTCGGTTTAACGAGACGTCGTCTCCCGCACCGAAGGGAAGTGTTTAGATTGCCATGAGTTAGTCTTCAAGATGACAAGACAAGACAAGACTATATAGTTATGAGTTTTTTGAACCCAGCAAAATTCAGAGAAAACATTTAGCTCTGAATCCAGAAAAAGTACAGAGATAAAAACTAGACATATAACAGTGAGATATATACTAACTTTCATTATATCTGAACTCTGAATTTTAAGTTACATTTGCAATCCTTAGCTTTGAAAATGATTACTCGGTAGACATAAATTTGGTGGGCCGTTAACAGATTAAAAAAGACAAACAAGAAAAGAAACTCTAGTCTACACAAAAGTATTTAAACATAGTGAAAGGACAAAGATAAAACTCAAACTAAGGTAAACAAAATCTGTACTCTTGGTAAACCCTTACAAATTACAAAGACAAGGACAAATACAATTTTATGCTGACATCCATAGTTAATATAATATTTTGTAGGGTTTCAAATTATTAAATTTGGGAGAACTGTACTAAACATGGAGATGAAAATTACTGCTATTGCGTATTACACAAAAAAGAGGCATTGAAAATATTTGACAAGTTCAATTCAAAATTTGACCTAAAACAGGTTCGTGACACTGATATTGACGAAGAAACAATTATATCCCAAGATCTGCCAAGGAAATACGGAGGTAAGCACAATACTAGATAGCAAAACTATCAATCTTAAAACAAACATATTTAATATACCAACAGAAGAATTTGCACGTGAGTTATATTAAAATTGCACATCATTTACCATTACAATTTTACAAACATATTTAATATAACAACAGAAGAATTTGCACGTGAGTTATATTAAATTGCATAGAATGTAACATTGCAATTTTATAAACATATTTAATATAACAATAGAAGAATTTGCATGTGAGTTATATTAAAATTGCACATATGTACCATTGCAATTTTATTTAAAATGGTGTGCAAGTTGAAATCTGCTCGGTGTTTACATAGATTACTTGCATATTAAAGAACATCAACCCATCCTAGTCAAACAAGAAAAGAAAAGGAACACAACATTCAACTACAGATGAGAAACAAAAGATATAATCCGCACGTAAAATGAACTAATATTGCACACTACCTAACACTGAATTTTTAATTAGACTGGTACAGAGGTAACTTTTAAACTGAGTCCTGTTTATCTCAATGAAGCAAGACCACTACACCAATGACCACAAGGAAACACAAATGTAAGTACAATACTTGATAACAGGAAGGCCGATTTAAATCAATTGTTACAGTTCAAAGTAGTCGATCATATCGAAAATAGGAACTACAGGAAAGGTCTTCTAAAATTGCACATTAACTACCACTTCAATTTTAAACAAGATAATATTAATTTTGTATTTGGCAGCTATTTCTTAAGTATATAGAAGAACCAAGGAAAAAGCATGATGGAAAACAAGACATAAAAGAATGAAAAATGTAAACCTTGAACTTAAAATCAAATTCAATTGCCACTGTAACATGTAAACATATTTCAATGTACAAACATCAACAATAAGCTCAGAATCCATATACAAAATTTTATAGCTCACAAGTATTTAGTCCTTAGGTAAGTGTCAAAAATTTTATAGCTCGCAAAAAGCAAATACATATAGAAAAAAATAAAAATTCACATAAAAAATCTTCTAAAACTGCACATTATCTACACTGCAACTTTAACTAAAATATTATGCAATTTTTTTTATCTAACTTGTATTTCTTAAGGGTGTAGCAGAACCAATTCAAAAATGCAAGACAAAGAACATGAAATAAGAAAAGTGGGTACTAAAATATCAACTTAGCATCAGATTGCCTCCATTTGAATCTTACTGTTTCTACAGTATCTAACATCAAACATAGGCAAAATAGATTTGACCTATGAAGCACCGATATGGCGCCAAAGTGCCATACCCATGTATCGATACGGTATCAGTGAAGTATTGGTGGATTTTAGCTAAAAATACATAGTAAATATCCCAATACGGAGCAATACATCATCGATACGTTTTAGCCCATTATGGCCCAATAGATCCAAACCGGCGCCCACTCCTCAACCCGCTTGTCACGCCCCGCTACTAATCCACTGTAACCCTAACACCAACATAGTCATGCCCCCGCTGCTCCCGCTGCCGCTCCCCCACGGCTCCCGCCACTGCTCTCGTCGCTCTCCCTGCTCCTGCCGCTCTCCGTGCTGCTCCCTACTCCCGCCACTCTCGCTTGTGTATAACATTAAGGTATGCTTCACAAATAGATATTGCTTTTGTATAATGTTGAAGATTATAGAGTTATAGAGTTGTAGTTGATTTTAGGCGATGGATCCAATTGATCTAAACACCAAGCTATTGTGGAAACATGTTGATATTCTGGAGAGATTTATAGGTGATGGTGGAAATGCACGATTCAGATGCAAGTATTGTGCGTGGGAATAATGTCGAAGCTATTATAGAGTTAAAGCACACTTGCTTAAAATATCTAATGCCGAGATCAGAATGTGTCTAATGTGACAATAGCTATCCTTCAGCAGCTTCAGAGTGACGTTGATGAGGCTAGAGAAGAAAACTAGGAGTTTCTTGCTATTTCATGTCATATTTGTGCAACATAGTCTATCATGCTCTCCATTTAGTCTTGCTGGCTACTGGTTATGTTGTACTATTGTTAATGTTTACTCTACGTACTAATTTTTGATGTTTGTCTTGTGAACTTATCAACTATCTTTCAATAATTAGCTCAAATCAGTTAATTACTGAAAATTTTGCCTCTGTACGAAGGAATAAATTTTCCTTTGTACATATTTAGATTCATGATTTTCTTTGCATACAAGAATTAGCCTGTTATGTCAATGACATGAGAATGCAAGATTTTCTCCATGCCTCTGCTGAACATATACTGGAAATGATGATTGATGACTATGTACATGAGGGATTAGCATTTGGAATTGAGAAGTTCAAGCATTATAAGATGTTTGCTCCAAATCAATCTTTTCAATTTATAATCTAGATCTACACATCCAAATGCTCCTGTCTTTGTTGGCACAGAATAGCTACATGTCCAATAAGCACAGAAAGGAAAACCAGGCTAGCCATGGACCAGTGATCCCACAAGTTGTATATGGTAAGCTGCTGCTGATGTTTGGTTGAGTGCCTTGTCGACAGAGATACATGAGCTTCTGATCAATTACATCTTGGTACTCACACTTTTTGCTTGAACAATTGCTGCTGATGTTTCCCTTATGCAAAAGCAATTACAAGAGCATGGACAACATGTCATGTAAGACGTCTACTTTTGTTCTGTTAAGTGTTAATTCTAGCATAGTTATTTTGATCTTGATGAGTTGATTGCGTGGTTCTTTGAAAAAATTTGTTATGATTTCTAATGTTTGTCATCCTCATCCATATATCCATGAACTACATTTTTTTTCTTGGTTAACATTTGATGAATTGATATTGCTTAATCAATGAAGTTCTTTAGCTTACTGGCTGTTTAGATATGAAGTTATGCTTATTATTTACTTCAAGCACACACTTATTTGCCACCTATTATATGATTATACAGTTTGCCAAAAATGCATTCGTTATATTCTACTCTAAGGAGAGCAGTAGCCCTCCTTTGATGCTATCAACTGGTATGTTTTTTTATTTTCTCCCTCTCTTGTAGCTTGTTATAATTTTTTTTATTTTTAAATACATATATACTTGCCGTATCGCTGTATCCTTGTTTTTGGAAATATTGTATCACCGTATCTGTATCGTCGTACCCGTATTGCGTATCAGGGCATCCTAGGATTTGACAAACAAATTACTTTCTAGCTGAAACATGACCCTAATAACAAAAGTATACAGACATACTCATTTCAACAATATGTTGTCTCAATCTTTTGTAGGTCTCGATTGGGAGTGATGGATAAATAGCCTGCTACAGCAGCAAAAAAACATTCAAAAAAAATGGAGGTCAGTGGTATACTAAGTTTGGCAAAGTGGAAAACATGCTACCGGAGGAGTTTGGTTACAAAAGAATATTACATTCAGCTACTAAGTTGATGCCTGACGATAAGTGAATGAGAAAAATATGATATTAACATCTGTATATAGTATTATCACAAGAAGGGAGAAGCATAAACACAAGTTTATTCTAACAAATGAACAACTTTGGGTAGCCTACTAGCTAGTCAAAATTTGCATGCAAAGACACTCATGGGCAACTAAAAGAAATAGAAAATTAAACTAAGATTAGTGGTATAGTCTTACTAGTGCTGAAAGAAAGAAAGACTGAAAAACTACTCCTAGGGCTGTAAGAAAACACTATAATAACTACAATACTTGATAGCAGGTATTAAAAAAATATAAACTACATACAATTTCTTCTAACGTTGCACGTTACCTACCACTAAAATTTTAACTAAAATGATGTGCAAGTTTTTATTTGGCAGGTATTTCGAGAGGATGTAGCAGCAAGCACAAAAATGTAGTTTATTATTCTATCATTTTAACTAATGTAATATATATGTATCCTTCCTTTAATAGGCTTAGTATTTTCGAAAATTGCAATGGCTTCTTTATTTCTTTATGTGCAGAAAAAATAAGATTGTCTAGAACTGACGGGTGTTAATTTTCTCAATGTATTTCCACACAAGATCATAATACAGATATTTTTTAGTGTAAGTAATATAATATGGTAGGGTATGTGGTTGTTTCAACCCACAAATGAAAAAAGGCTATGGATGCGGATATAGGCTACAAGCTTAAATGATCTGTACCCCTTGGGATCGATAAACCTTTTGGATCTTATTAACCAAAGAGTTACGACTTTGGGGTATGGTTAGCTCAGCTCCAATCAAGAATCCCTGGGGGACCCTAAGAATTCTTGGTATACGCTCATTCCCATCCTCAATTCTCCTCTCAAGATTCGGCGATAGAAAATCGAATAATAGATAATCTGTTATGAAAGAAAGAAAACATTCTTTCAAAAATCAAAATTCGTAACCAATCTTTGTCTTATTTGTTGGATTATGTCTAACTTTCTTAACTAAACTACAAGAGTGGAACTTTACGAGATGAAATAGAGAAAGACAAAAGATAGAATTTAAAAGGACAATTGAAGTGACTCCTCTTCGAATCAACTTTGGTTGGGGGTTCAAAAAAAGAATAAAAAATAAAGTAAATTCAAGGAAAAGCTTTGCTTTGTAAAGGGCCTCTCTGGGTCGTGGAATGCTTTTTCTTATCTTATTCCATATGAAATACAATCAGTTAAAATAAGAAGGAATATAGGAATATTCAACCATTTCAATTCTTTATTTATCTTGTATTCCAAAATTCTCCCAAAAATCCAATTTCATTTTTCAATAGGGTTAGATGATCAAGTTCTTAATATTATTACTTTACTATATATATTCACTCAACAAATGTTGGGTACTAGTTCATTATAATAAAAATAAAAAATGGGTAGTTCATTATAGAACTAGTAGCAAGAAAGTACATAAACAAGCATTGTTTAGCAACTCAATTCAGTTATGTGGGGTTGCATTACAGGGATTAAAAAGGATCATTTACAGATAAAGTTAACAACACACACCACACCCTCGCTATCACATCAAAAAGGCTTTCCACATTTATAACAACTAAAAATAAATAGGTTGATGATCTTGTATGAGTATGACTATAGATAATTAAGACAAGGTGTATATCCATCCACTTGTACAAGGTGAAAGCATCTAACATGGGGGTATGCACAAAACAAAGGATTAACAAAACCGTCAAAAAACAAGTATTAAGTCTCTATTGAATTCAAATAAATCAAATTTGCATTTGGGCACTAAAATGCCCCCATTAGTAACTGAAGATGGTGCATGTTCTGTGTAGACCACTGCTTAGCAACACAAGAACTCCTAACAAAATAAAAGCTTAGTAGTCAACTATATAAATAGAGCACACAAACGGTAACTAAGCTACATAAAAGCAACGAAAGATAAATTTGGGAGACAAATCCAAGTAAGTTGTGAATTTTGCATTGAAAGCTCACCAGTGATGTCATTCACCGGTGACGGCGCTCACCAATAGCAACTCGGCCACCATGCCTCTCTCACTCTCTCTCTCAAGTCTCAATACCTACCAGATACATGTGTGTGTGATTGGAGTATCTATCTCACTACATGGGTGCCCAAATAAATCAAAACTCTACCACACATATATGAGATGACATAAATCACACAAGTAATCACAAAATCAAACCAACAAAAAGCTCATTAGAACACCATGGAAGATGCTGGATGGGGGAATTATCAACACACCTTACAAAACGATGAGATCTGGACTCTGTGCCTCTAGATCGATACTTCCCCAACAGCAAACACAACACCACTCCCCTCTCACCTGCTGCAACCAGAAACCATCACCCTGGACGCAGCTCACCACCGAGAAGCTGCACACAAACGGGAATGCCAAGTCATCTCCTCTCTCTATCGCCTCCCAGTGGCCACCTCACCCTCGCCTCCCGCCTCCCGTCACTATCCCATGGGCACAACTCTCACGGTCATCCCCACAACCACAAGCCATTATAGAGCAAAGAGAGAGGGAGTAAAGGGGAAGGATTGGAGTATACCGGAGCCCAGACGAGTGGATGACGGCCGCAGGAGGAGGAGCAGGGCAACCGGAGCTGAGGACAGTAGCGGGAAGTTTGTCCTACTCCGTATCCCCGCACCGCCCACGAGCACGTCAACAGAGGGGGTGGAGGTCACGACGCTGCCTCTGCTGGCGCTAGTGCCAACACCTTCGCTTGCTCCACAGCCGGAGACTCCATGGGCGGGCAGAGCCATCCCTCAACCTCCTCCTCCTACCGCCGATGCCTCCCGCAGCTTGCACGGCCGTTAGCCTCAGACTCCCACGCGCCCGCCTCACCAGCGTCGGTCATGGAGAAGATGGCAGGGGGGTCGGGGGAGGAGAGGGAGGCGGGGAGGAGGCAGCCGGGGGAGGAGAGGGAGACGACGGGGGATTCGGGGAGGCGGGTGGGGGTGGGGAGGGAGGTGGCCAGAGAAGGGGAGGGAGGCGGCTGGGGGAGGAGAGGGAGACGGCGGGGTTCGGGGAGGCGGCTTGGGGTGGGGAGGGAGGTGGCCAGGGAAGGGGAGGGAGGCGGCCGGGGGTCGGGGGAGGCGGCTGGGGGATCGGGGGAAGTGGCCAAGGGAGGAGAGGGAGGCAGCCAGGGGGAGGAATAAATGAATCGGGGACTCGACGGCGAAGGGATTTTATGGAATGGGGATTTGGCATTTTTTCAATTTAACTCTCTAGGTTTTCTAAAATCTACAAATAGATCCTTGTCCATTTTAATTTCTTCTATTCTAGCCCTTAGAAACTCTTATTTCATCACAAAAAGATCCTACACATCCGCTGTGACATATACATCTGTACGGAGCAGTCCCTAGAATGCCAAATTTGAAGATTGAGTTAGGTTTTGGAGGTGTGAATGTGTGATGTATATATATGAGATGAGGAGAAAGATTAGGATGGTTGGATCTTAATCCAACGGCTGAAAAATTGACTGAGATATGCTATGATTTAGGCCGAGTTCATTTTTGCACTTGCGATATGAGGTGTCTTTTGTTGTTCTTCATTTTTGTACTTGTGAATTGTGATATAAGGCATCTTTTGTTGTTCTTTCTTAAGAAATATCATCATACAAAAACAATAAGTATTTTCATCGTTGCTCCCCCTTAAGTCACCACCACCGAACCCTAGGTCGCATGCTCGTAGCTCTTTTGCTTCTTCAAGTAAAACCAGTAGGGTTGGACTGCTGGAGAAGAAGATCAAACAAATCAACATATTCTAACATATATTTATAATTTCTACAACATAGCTCACCCTATTGTGATTTTATTTTACACAAGCAAATTACTACTATATACGCCTCTAATTCTAGCATAGCTCCCTTCACCGAGTGCCTTTTTAATTGCATGCCTATATTTTTATGCAACTAATTCAATTTTAATTAGTTTTTAATGAGGTAGGTACGAGAGAAAGGAAGATGGTGGCCGCCACCATCGTCGCCGCCGCCTTCATCGTATATAGTTACTTCGGTCTAGCTAGAGGCGAGGTGGGCTGGCACGGCACGGCACGACGGGATGACTAGGCCGAGCCAGCATGACATGAAGTGGCTTGAAGCACGATGGGTCTAGGCTGTGCCAGCACGGCCCAACTTCTAGCTCTACATGGAGGTGAAACGGCAGTGGTTTTCATTGACAGTAACGCAGGGCCCAATACATATGGGCTCGAAATAGGCAACATGAGAAAAACTTCGGCATGGGCTTCAGAGAAACATGGCATGTTTCTTTCCCGCTTGCATACAAAATGTTTGTTGAAAGACATGATAGTTCCTGTATAAACAGCATGAAAGGAGTAGTGGAGGAAACTATTTGCAAATTGCGAATCCATTCAAATTATTGAGTTGTGTACATCAACCAACACTCTTCCTCACGTCTAGCCTCCATCAGACAAACTTAAGATGTGGACTCAAGGTATGCCGTGGATATTTTTTTTAAAAATATTACATTAGCTAGGTTTTGAACTCAGGATCTCTAAGCTATAATACCATATTAAGTTACATACAACAACTAATTTGCTCTAAAACTTAACTTTACAGAGAAAGGTGGGAAATATAATGGGTGTTGTTTTAGGCTATGGTTGATTGCTTTTAGCAGCGGCTGATGGTTTTTATTTATGCTTTTCGATACGACAGCGAACGGTGGGGACACCGATATGGATGATGCACACGGTTTTGTACTAAAAAAACCGTTAGGAGAATCCACTTCAAGAAACTACCCCGTTTCGACATTTGGCTTTTTAACTTTTGGAGAAACCAAAAACCAGAAAGAACAGGCCATACTTCAACACAAACATCACTTAACTTTACACGGAAAGGTGGGAAATATACTTTAACACAAACATTGAAGTTTTGGAATGGAGACTATGGGCCGTTCGTATTGGCAGCGGTTGATAGCTTTTGGCTGAAAATAATAGTAGTGGCCGAAAGAAATCGACTGTTCATATTAGCTTTTGGCTTCTGCAAGTAGAAATCAGAAGCAGAAACCAATACGAACGGATCTATATGCCATTGTCTGGTGGTAGCTGAAGTGATGCATGCAGCATAGGAAAATGGCAGAGTCAAGGGTGCTTGACTGTTTGGAGAGGTCACAAATGGGTGGAATTAGGGTTATCTTCACAGATCGAGCCATCCGCTGCAGGACAAGACAGGAGTACATGACAAATGGGTTATGAAACATCAGGCCGTCCATGATAAGATGGACAGGCGGATCGTCTTGAGCCTATCCCTTGTGACGTAGGCGGTGACTCGTTTCAAATCGGTTTTTGTTGATGGTTTTTTACTGTGATTTACGATTTTTGACAGAAAGTAAATAGTAATAGTTAAAAAAGTGGTTTTTAGAAAGAGTGCGTGGGAGATAGAAAATGTGAGGGAGATATGTGCGTGTGACGGAAGCGAGAAGAGTAAGTTACGTGATTCAGCTATGACCTCTTGTCTTATCTTCAAAACAAGATAATAGTAAAAGAAGTAAAGAAACTACTTTAAAAAAAACTAGGTCGAACCAATGCGAGCAAAGCCTAAAAGTAGCTTAGCCCCGGCATGCAGTGGCCTGCTATCCATGCATTGCGTGAGACATGTCTTGGCGTGGGCCACGCGTAAGAGGAACTCAAAAACAAATTGTCAACCTAAGATTGTCACAACGCGTAAAAGAGGACATGCTTAGCTACTAGAAGCACATGGACACAAACGAGGCCATCGAGCAACACCACAGCAAGCAGAGCTCTTCTGGCCTTAGCTTCAGACGACCTAAGAAGCGTACAATTGTCAACGATGTAAACAAAGCCAGGTCGATGAGACCGATTAGCATACGTTAATGTTAGTTCCTAGCTAGCACCAATTAAGTGGACAAACTGCAGAAACAAAAGAAAATTGTAGGGACATCTCTTACGAGGTAGAACTTGTAACAAATTATCCCATAGCGCTTATATATGTCGCGCACACCAACAAGCACCTGTAGCTAATTAACCCCGAATAATTAGCTAACCACATCGAACCAGCTAGCTAGAAGCTTTCGAGGGAGGCAATGGCGGGAGACAAGCAGACCGTTGTGCTCCTCAACTGCTTCGTCAGCCCGTTCGGCAACCGCGTGCGCATTGCGCTGGCGAGGAAGGGCGTGGCGTACGAGGAGAAGGCCGAGAACCTGGCAGCCAAGAGCCCGCTGCTGCTGTCCTCCAACCCCGTCCACGCCAAGGTCCCCGTCCTCCTCCTCGGCGGCAAGCCCGTCTGCGAGTCCCTCGCCATCCTCGAGTTCATCGACGAGGCCTTCGCCGGCACCGGCAGGCCGCTCCTCCCCGCTGATCCCTTCGCCCGCGCCCAAGCCCGCTTCTGGACCACCTATATCGACACCAAGGTCACCGATGTTGTTTTTGGCGTGCACAAGTGTTCGCATGCATGGATGCTTAATTAGTTACATTACACACAAGCTAATTATAACTCGTACGTGCGTACTGTGCAGCTACCGGAGTGCGCGCTGCGGGTGTGGAGGTCGCCGAAAGGCACGGCGGCGGTGATGGAGGAGGGGAGGAAGGGCATGGTGGGCGTGTTGAAGACGCTGGAGGGGGAGCTGGGCGGGAAGGCCTACTTCGGCGGGGAGGCGCTCGGGTACGTGGACGTGGCGCTGGTGCCGTTCGCGCCGTGGTTCCTGACGTACGAGCGGTTCGGCGGGTTCAGCGTGGCCGACGAGTGCCCGGCGCTGGCGGCGTGGGCGGCGCGGTGCGCGCGGGAGAACGACTGCGTCGCCAAGTCGCTCCCCGAAGCCGAAACGGTGTACCAGTTCGCCTGCAGCATCAGGAAGCACATGGGCCTCGACTAGTAGATATACAAATCTCGAGTTCTCCATCGGTCGAGCAGATCGGCCGGTGCAATAAGCTAGTGAGACGACCAGCAGTGGATTATTATTTGTTTACTCGATAGAATACTACTCCAATGAATAATAAGCTTATCAGAGTGTTTCAACGGAATAATAATTAGAGACAGATATAAATATTACATAATCATAGTCACGCATGATTGTAGCCTAATACAAGGCTACTAGGGCTCGAATACTACGTTATTCAGAAAGGAAAGTGATGGGACGATTTGGCCCGATTTTTCAATGAGAACGATAACTATGATTGATATGACATTAACGATAAGCTACTTGACCGGAACGACCAAGTCCATCCTACAGTCGCTACACCGCACCTTTATCGTCACCAACCGTGTCCAACACAGATGATATTTCCTGCAAGCAATCGAGAATGAAGTAAGAAAGAAATAAGCACGATCTGAATTGCGGATGAAATATAAAGTTTCTTTGAACAATAGAGAGGCCTGAAGTCGCCGTAGTTGGTCTAGTCGATACAAGTACATAACTGATATTTTCTGAACGAAAAACAATTTAAACAAGCATAAATACTAGCAATGGCAGCCACAACGGCTATAAGGAGGTGGTGGCCAAGGAGGAGGTCGGTCTAGGGTTTGTGCACCACCAGGGAGCGCACACAACCTAGGCTCGGATCCGACACTATTACAAGGCCCAAGTTAGTCCAACAGGTAAGCAGCACCTCTCAAGGCAAACTGTGATGTGTAGATAGTGAATATGAAGGTGGGGCCAGATCCGTTGGAATGGTCTCTCATAAGTTTTTCATCAAGTACCCGAACACCTCCAACAAACTCCATATGTGAAAGTTATGATCGTTTGAAGTCAGTACTGTCAAGCTGACTTTGAATTGGTCTGGAAATAAAATAAGGTTGGCCTAGACTTGTTGTGGTAGTGGTGCTGCTCCTCTCACCTTGGTTCCTGAGTAGAATAACATCACATGACTTAGGCAGCAATCCAACCTTAATAGAAAAATTATAAACTCTTAGAAATAAGCTCACCTGATAATTCAACCGTCGTGCACGTGTACTCATCATAGTTCTTTGCCTAACATCTTGTGGATGAGTGTTGTGTGTATCTAAATAAGTGATGTCCTCATTAGAAAGGGGTTTCTAACCAATAATTACAGAAATACAAGGACTAACATCAGATGATACTCTAATGAACTCAAGTTCGCATAAAAGGCTCCTGGCCATCGCCTACTCACACTACTACAGAAAAGGCCATACTGAATGTCTCATCACAAATGGTTCCCCGAATCTGTTAGTGTTGCAATTATCACAGACGGTTTTACATGTGTGACCATCTATGTTAATAGCGATAGATAGAACTGTTTGTAATATATAATTATCACAGACAGTTCATATTAATAATCATCTGTGAAATATCACAGACAATTCTAATAAAGAACCGTCTGTGAAGTATCCCATTATCTAGACAGTTCGTATTAAAAACCATCTATGATAATGTGATAAGTAATTATCACATACAGTTCGTGATTTGAGGTATATGTAATACATCACATTATTAAATATCTCGCAAGAATAGTCCTGACAGATCTATCTGATCAGCATTGTGCTGCTTTGAAGGAGACGGCTAGCTTTGGGGAGTTTGGTGAAAGCACACCATAGATTTGCAAGTGTTCTTGTAGATCGATTTATTCTTGGTGATTTGAGGTTAGTTTTTACTTCAAATTATATACATTATAATAAAGAGAAATGATAGCTGATCATTACCTAGACAGTTCGTATTAAAAACCATCTATGATAATGTGATAAGTAATTATCACATACAGTTCGTGATTTTAGGTATATGTAATACATCACGTTATTAAATATCTCGCAAGAATAGTCCTGACAAATCTATCTGATCAGCATTGCGCTGCTTTGAAGGAGACGGCTGGCTTTGGGGAGTTCGGTGAAAGCATACCATAGATTTGCAAGTGTTCTTGTAGATCGATTTATTCTTGGTGATTTGAGATTAGTATTTACTTCAAATTATATACATTATAATAAAGAGAAATGATAGCTGTATTTATATCCAGCTTGGTAGTTTGCTCCAATTGAAGAATAGGTCACTACTATATATATATATATATATATATATATATATATATATATATATATATATATATATATTAGCTTTTCATGAATAGTATGTAATTAGCTATTTTAGATGGACAACTTATTAAGGTGAATGGCAATTATGTGTAAGTATTATACTAACTAGTTATAGTAGCATTAATCTAATTTTACACTAATTTATTACATGCATAGCATAGATGGACCGAAGTTGGATGTGTGTTGAGACTTGAGAACCGTATGAGTAAAGAGTGCATTGATAGCATGTCTGCTTTTAAAAAAGCGGCCGAGGAGGATACATTGAAGAAGGGGATAAAATAAATATACTATCTATGCATTGATTGCGATAATCTGAAGATGTTTATCAATTCAGTGCAGATCAAAGCTCACTTGATTCGAAGGGGTTTCAAAAACGGGTATATATGTTGGACCAGTTACAGTGAAGAGAACATTATACAAGGAGTCAGTTATAGCATCATCAAAAGAAACAACGATATGCCAGTTGTGGACTATGATTTCGATGAGGGTAGATCACATGGTGATAATTTAGATTAGATGTTATGCAATGCAGTAAGGAACTATAGTAAGAGAGAGTTTGGTATATTCGAGGGTTTGATGGAAGACTCGAAGAAACCTTTTTTCAAGGTTGTCATCCATTTTTAAACTGTTGAAATTGAAAGCAAGTAATGGTTGGTCCAATAAGAGTTTCACGACTCTATTAGGTCTCCTAGCGAACATCCTTCTGGAGGAAAATATGTTGCCGAGAATCACCTACCAAGCCAAGAAGGTTCTTTGCCCATTGATAATGAAAGTAGAAAGAACACATGTATATCCGAACAGTTGTATCCTCTACTGTAAAGAGTATGCAAACTTACATATTTGTCTGGTATGCAAAGCATCTCGATACAAGTGTAAAAATGACTCCAGTGGTGGTGAGAGCATCGAGGTGAAGCAGGGACCTCCAGCTAAGGTGTTGTGGTATCTGTCTGTAATTCTTTGTTTAAAGTGTTTATTTGTGAACCGAAAGGATACAATATTGCTGTGTTGGCACGCCGAGGAGCGTAAGAAAGATGAGAAGATAAGACACACTACTAATTCTGCCTAGTGGAGAAACAATGATAGAATATTTGTAGGCTTTGGTATGGAACCGAGGAATATAATATTTGCATTGCGTACAGATGGAATGAATCATTTCAGTAACATGAGTAACCAATATAGCACCTAGCACGCGAATGTATACATGTACAACCTTCCTCCTTAGCTGTGTATTAAGCGGAAGTATATTTTGATGTCACTACTTATCTAAGGGCTGAAACAATCTGAAAATGATATTGATGTGTACCTAGCACTATTGCTAGAAGATCTTGTGACACTATGGAATGAAGGGGTACGGATATCAATGTTGTCCTTGGAAAAGGATGTAAGTTACGAACCTGTCAGAAAAATATGTGAAAGAAGAGATCAATATTTTAGGACTTGCTTTATTAGGAGCACTTAGAAGTTCACAGTTGCATTGATATCATGTACGTAGAGAAGAATGTTTGTGATAGCTTGATTGATCTCTAACTGAACATTCGTGATAAAACAAAGGATGGTATCAACACACAGTGTGACTTAGTCTCTATGAGCAACAGGACCGAGTTAGCACCGACAGAGACCAATAAGGCCAGACGTATTTTTCCCTAGCTTACTACACTCTGTCTAAGGCCGTGAGAACTAAACTGTGCTAGTGATTGCATGGTGCGATAGTTTCGTTCAATTACTCCACCAGCATGAATAAACTTGTTTCCATAGAAGATTTGAAATTAATTGGCATGAAGTCTCATGATTGTCATATATTAATGACAGAATTGCTTCCTATTATAACTAGAAGTATTTTGCTGAATAAGGTTCAAGTGATAATCATGAGGATGTGTTATTTCATTAACACAATTGTTCAGAAGGCAATCAATCCCTATGGACTAGATGCTTTGCAAGCCGAGGTGGTGACAACTCTAGGTCATCTTGAGATGTATTTTTCTTCGTTATTTTTGATATCATAGTCCATCTCATTGTCCACCTTATGAAAGAGATAATTATATGTGGCCCCGTATTTCTACATCATATGTACTCGTTCAAGAGGAATATGGGAATTCTTAAGTCCTATGTACAGAATCGATCTCAACCGGAGGACAGAATCATCGAAGATTATGCAACCGAAGAGGTCATTAAGTTCTACGTCGATTACATGGTTCAGGTCAAACCAATAGGTGTGCCTCTATCTCGGCATGAGGAGAGGTTAGAGGGTATCAGGACCATCAGAAGGAAAGCATTAACAGATTCCATAATGAACCATCTGTGATGTGGTACATATCATGCATGGTTCCATAACAGAACCATCTGTAATAGTTCCTCCTATAAGTAGTGCTCCGCTAGGTTTTGCACCCTCACTCACTCAGCCGAATACAACTCCCCGCCTCCTGACTACCCTCTAGAAGAATTTATGGATAATTGGTTATCTTTATGATGTCTTGGCATGTATTATTGCTACAAGATCTATTTGGCATGGTATGTTAATGCTGCAAAGAGACCTTATAGCAATAATATACGTCACTGAATGTTCTTATTTCTTAACAACTACATTTAGAACATTAAAGCACATAAAATTAGCCATGTGCCAATGTTTATGCTCATAGTTCACTAAGAGAGATGACATCCGCACAGTCATTGCCGTCATCATCGACGTTGTCGAATGCATCTGACGCTCCAAAGACTGGGCTAACTAAGCGTGGCGGAGGAATATCGAAAAGGCTCGAGGGCCGAATGATCATCATGGAGGTCTTTCTGGGTGGGGTCCCTTTGCAACTAAATGCAATGACAGCATTCCGGACTACTTACGGGATACTTGGAAGGGAACGGGTCCCCATCACCACAGTAGAATGGAAGTCTCTAATAGAAGTAGAGCAAGAGCAGTTGTGGGTGGAAATTTCAAAGTCATTTGAGATCCCAGTAGAAGTCCAGGGACTCGTCTGACAGTAGGCGTACCTCACAATGGGAAAAGCATGAAAGACCTTCAAGAGTACATTTGTCATATAGTACATGAACAAGGATCGGATGTCCTTCATGAGGTACCCTTTTGTGTCATCGGATACAGGGACGCCTTTGTGCAGATGAAGACAAAGCCTGAATTTCAATAGCAAAGTACAGTGCACAAGGCTCTCTAAGCATAAAACTCTCAGCCCTACAGACTCAACACCACTAGGTACGCAGGTAAAATCCCACAATGGAGGAGAAAGGACGAGGTCGCAATCCCATTGGAGGCCTTCCTACCATTTGTTAGGATCACAAATGAGTGCGCCCAAAATTGGTTAAGAGCAAGATAATCAACCATGTCTTCGAACATCGTATCTTTCAAAAACCCCAACAGATAAGGAAGTGTCGCAACACCTGGTAAGATATGTTAAACTACCTAATTGTTAATAAGTCTATAACTCCATGGGATCTAAAATAACATGATTGTCTCTTGCAGTAAATATTGACTACCGAATCTTCCCAAAGCTCCTTTGAAGCAGACAGTGAGAGAGATATACTATCCACGACCCTAAAAACAATGAGCACCCAGGTCGCAATGAGTCTTTGGGGTTTACGTACCTTGGCATCAGGGATTCTCAAACGACTCCGAGGCGTATAGGAGTAGGAAGAGAAATAAGGCAGAGCACGAGGAATAGTTGAAACAGAAGATTCATGCACCAATTTGAGGAGATCTAACTACCTCACTTCGAAGAGAGATAACTGCCTCACTTCGAGGAGAGATAAATTCATTAAGGGAAGAGCTGAATCAAGTCCGCAACTAGTTGCAAGCCACCCCCGTTATTGCGGTAGCCAGTCCCCCTCCATGTTAGAGTAGCTGCGCGTCTATGCTACTTTTTGAACATAGCAATGTCCACTTATCTATCGACGACATCCAGGATACTTGGAAGGGAACGGGTCCCCATCACCACAGTAAAATGGAAGTCTCTAATAGAAGTAGAGCAAGAGCAGTTGTGGGTGGAAATTTCAAAGTCATTTGAGATCCCAGTAGAAGTCCAGGAACTCGTCTGACGGTAGGCGTTCCTCACGATGGGAAAAGCATGAAAGGCTTTAGGAGTACGTTTATCATATAGTACATGAACAAGGATCGGATGTCCTTCATGAGGTATCCTTTTGTGTCATCGGATACAGGGACGCCTTTGTGCAGATGAAGACAAAGCCTGAATTTCAATAGCAAAGTACAGTGCACAAGGCTCTCTAGGCATAAAACTCTCAGCCCTACAGACTCAACACCACTAGGTACGCGGGTAAAATCCCACAATGGAGGAGAAAGGACGAGGTCGCAATCCCATTGGAGGCCTTCCTACCATTTGTTAGGATTACAAATGAGTGCGCCAAAAATTGGTTAAGAGCAAGATAATCAACCACGTATTTGAACATCGTATCTTTCAAAAACCCCCACAGATAAGGAAGTGTCGCAACACTTGGTAAGATATGTTAAACTACCTAATTGTTAATAAGTCTATAACTTCATGGGATCTAAAATAACATGATTGTCTCTTGCAGTAAATATTGACTACCGAATCTTCCCAAAGCTCCTTTGAAGCAGAAAGTGAGAGAGATATACTATCCATGTCCCTAAAAACAATGAGCACCCAGGTCGCAATGAGTCCTTGGGGTTTACGTACCTTGGCGGCAGGGATTCTCAAACGACTCCGAGGCGTATAGGAGTTGGACGAGAAATAAGGCAGAGCACGAGGAATAGTTGAAACAGAAGATTCATGCACCAATTTGAGGAGATCTAACTACCTCACTTCGAAGAGAGATAACTGCCTCACTTCGAGGAGAGATAGATTCATTAAGGGAAGAGCTGAATCAAGTCCGCAACTAGTTGCAAGCCACCTGTAGGATCAAGGATACCGACTAGAGGGGGGGTGAATAGGAGGTTTTTAAATTTTTCTTGTTTACTAGATTAATTCTTCACAATTTTAAGAGACAAAGATGTAAAGCAATTAATCCAATACAATTCTAGTTAACAACTTAGCTCTAAACAAATAAATGATCACAATGAAGCAAATGAACAAGAGCTAAAGAGACAAGAGACACAACCGATGTTTTTACCGTGGTAATCGGAAACTTGCCGGTTTCCCCTAGTCCACGTTGAGGTAAGCCCAGACGTATCGGACCGGCTCCACGAATTGAGCCAAGCACCTCGATCACTAGTGTAGCTCTTCCCCACTCCGGGTAGGCGAGCTCCAACCTTCACAATATGCCGGGTCTTCTCACAATCTTCTTGAGAAGATCACCGAGCCAATCCTTCTCCGGATCGTCCAAGTGCCGGCAAGCACTAAGAGTAAAAGATCCCGGTGTTCACTTGAGTGCAAACCTAGTGCCAAATGGATTTGCAATTTAAATCTAGCACTAAATGCTCAACCACCTCACTTTGATGTGTAAAGAAAGAATTGAGGTGAAGTGAATGCTCTAGGGCTTAAGAAATGTGCAATGAGTTACTAACCATAGCCCTTGTGCAGTGGTGGAGGTTTTTATAGCCTCCACCAACCAAACTAGCCGTTTGGCACAAGTTTCCCGCAAAAATCAGGATGAGCGGTACTACCGCCCTTCTGGGGCCGGTACTACCGCTCCCAAATCTTGCGTCAGAACGGCTCTGTCAGACGAGCACAGTGACCGTTGGATTTGGCGGCGCGGTACTACCGCCGTTGAACTTTGCGGTACTACCGTTCTCCGGTAGTTCCGCAACGTCGGCGCGGTACTACCGCTTTGGCCAAAATCCGAAGGGTCCTCAAAATGCCGCTCTCTGGAAATTACGTACCGCTTGAGCTTCGGATCAACCGGACTCCGGAAGTACCGCTCTGAATGCGGTACTACCGCTTCATGCGGTAGTACCGACGTTGTAAATGCCGGTACTTCCGTTCTGGTTAAAATCCGAGATCAACCGGAGGCACTCTCTGGAAAAAGCATACCGCTCATCCTCCGGTTCTTCCGGACTCCGGAAGTACCGCTCGAAAATGCGGTACTACCGCTCGCAGCGGTAGTACCGTCGTTGAAACGTCCGGTACTTCCGTTTCGCCGAGCTCCAACCGAGTTCGAGAGGTACTCTCTGGAAAAAGCGTTCCGCTCCAAAAACGGAGCTACCGCTCTGCGGTACTACCGCATCTGAGCACGGTACTACCGCTAGCCGGTAGTACCGACGTTGTAATGTGCGGTACTACCGCTTTTCCAGACAGAGCACAAACTTGATTTTTGAATCGGATATTCATGAATGCAAGCTTAACAAGATAATCCAAATGGCACTAGATATATGCTATCAAGTTATTAACCAAGATCCCTCTTGATGGTATGATCATTTAACCTAAAATCCGGTCTTCCACCATTCACCTAAGACCGGTAAAATTCAAAAGGTGTCCTATTCTAAGAATACCTTTGTCTTGAGTCAATTTGATCTTCACACGTATCCTTTTGCTTGCATCTTGTCGCTCATGTGTGGACTAACCCTTCTCAAGCTCACAAAACACGTTAGTCCCATATTCGCATAATTTCATTAATTACCAAAATCATTTTTAGGGGCCTAGATGCTTTCAATCTCCCCCTTTTTGGTAATTGATGACAATCCAAATTTTGAGAAATGAAAGATTGAATATATCAAATTGTTTGACAACAAATTGTATATTCTATGTGGACTTTAAAATGAGAGAGTAGATCTTATGCAATAAGACTTGTTTAGATAGACTGAACTATTTTCATTTTGAAGTCCAAGAGAGAGTGTGACTCCCCCTAAATATGTGCATGGATAAAGATTATAACAATTCATACAAGATGCACAAGACAAAGTTATGATATCAAATGTGAGTAGATAAACAATTTGGCAACAAGATAACAACAAATAGTAACATCAACACATACGATTATAAAGATCCAAAACATAAGTTCATTACATCCATCATTGCATCTAGTTACATCCATTAGAGATAATACGAACACGATAGTAGATAAGCCCATAGTTCCGAAAGTAAAGTTAGCCCCCAATTCATTCTCCCCCTTTGGCATCAAGTACCAAAAAGAGATCAACCCTGAGAAGGCGAGGGAGGATCACGAGCAGTACGACGGCGGCGACCGTAGCGACGAGGCGAGGGAGAGCGCTCCAGATCGGCAACCCGACCATCTAACGAGGTCAATCTGCTGTCAATGGAGTCCAGACGCTCATCCATCCTATCCATCCTGGAGTTGATAGAAGAGAAACCCTCAAGCATAGAAGTGTGGATCTGCTGAAGAGTGGGCTGCCCAGGCTCCTGTGACTGAGTGGCTGTTTCTGCTGCTGCTGCTGCTCCAGAGGATGAGCCTGCTCCTGGATTCGCGGAGCGATGGCCACGAAGACCAGTGGGAATGGGAGGCTCCGGTCGTGGCTTGTATCGCTTATGCACACCACCGCGTCCTCCACGATAGAGGAACTTAGAGTCAATCAAGGCCATGATGTAGGGCGCATAGTAGATGCGTTTGTAGCGATCATTTTTGGAGGCAACTATCTCCCTCATGATTACATCCACAACATCAAACTTCTCCCCCTTCATAATGGAGTCAATCATGTTCCAAACATGGCTTCTAATGGCATCATAATTACCACCCTTAGGGAGAATAGTGTGGTTAATGATGCGGTTGATGAGAGAGGGTATTGGATGGAGCCCAACATTTTTACCAAGTGAAAACTTCTCAGCAGGGTTGTAGAAGGGATACATGGCATGAACATCAAGAGCTGGCTTGTCGTGAATCTTCCCATGAGCGCTCAGCTCTGCTCTAATGGCCACCTCAAATTCATGTTTGGTGGCATCCAATCTTGTGCATACTGTCATCCATCTCATGTGCTGAAGATCAGGAGCAACATGCACAGTGGCATAGAACTGACGAATCATCCCCGGATTGTAGTCCCGTTTCAAAGCCACAAGCTCATGAAGGCCTGCATCCCGGAAGCGTCTGTATGTCCCATCATACTTGTCAATGCCATCGATGTGATCCCAGTCAATGTATTTGTGTTCTGCAAACTGGCGATCTGTTCCATACATCTCATTAAATATCTTCTCCTGAAACTTGGTATGGAATTGTGGATCGATTGAGTTTGATGGAAACTCATACTGGTTGGTGTGACGGAGGCGAGCATATTCATCTGGCGAGATTTTCTTGAGATCAATCTCAAGATCCTCTTTGTCGGCTAAGTCCTCCTCAGAGGCTTCCATGGGGGAACTCTCGCGTGAGGCCCGTTCAGACTCGGTGTCAGAATCGGACTCAGACTCTGGAAGAGAAGCCTTGCCCTTGTCTTGGGCATCCTTCTGCACGGTCTCAGATGAAGGAAGAGCGGGAGTTTCAGAAGAATCTCCTGTAAGGTAGGACTTTTTGCTCGCTGCTCTTGTTTTAGACATCTAGGAACAAGAAGAAAAGATTATGAGAATAAAGGAAGTAGCCAAGTTAGATTGAAAGGAAATGGATTGAAATTGCTGCAAAGTCAGAAAAATCGGTAGTACCGCCGTTCAGGTCCGGTAGTACCGCTAGGCGGTAGTACCGCACCAGTCGGGCGGTAGTTCCGTTTCCTGGCAGATTCTAGGGTTTAGGAAATGTGAATGTATTTGTGGTGTTTTTCTTGGGTTGAATCCATGGAATGTGTTCATATACATCCTTAAACACCAATTATACCCAAATTTTCCTGGATTTGAGCAGCAAAAAGGATTTTATTTCAAATTTGAACCTATACAAGACCTAGGGTTTAACAGAGGATCAAAAAGATGATTTGATTCGAAATACCTTAAGAATCGGAGGAGTTGAATCCTGAGGAATTGATTTGAGTTGAAGAAGAGAAGAAATCACCACTGGATTCGAAGCATTTGGATGCGGCTTTTGGTGTTTTTCATGAGAGAGAGAGAGAACGAGGAGAGGAGGAGTACGGGCTCGGGCGGAAGTGAGAATGGTAGTACCGAAGAGAGGAAACGAAGAGGGGACCACAGAGGTAGACCCTCGGGTTCGGGCGGTTGCTCCCCCTTAAATGCAAGTCCGGTAGTACCGCAGATGCGGCCGGTAGTACCGCCACGCAGTAGTACCGCTTCCTCGGACGGAAGTACCGTTCCCCGGAAGTACCGCAGAAGGCAGCGGTAGTTCCGCATTTTCTGAGACTTCACAGAATTTGAACTTTAGGACTATAGATGCAAATGATCCCTAGTTTTTGCATTCAACTAAAGTCATTAAGGATCATTATGCATTAAATAGAACAAATTATTATATTCAAATACTTTTGCATTTTACCTTTAATAAATCAAAACCCTTTGCATAAAACACATAATTTCAAACAACCTTTCAAGCTTCCTCAAAAAGCATGCATTTAAATTTACCATAAATTTATGCAACATTTGAGTAATCCAAGACATTTAATTCACTCCTAAGCTTACAAAAACGGTTTTCGTCCAATGGCTTGGTGAAGATATCCGCTAATTGGTCTTCGGTCCGGATGTGGCTAATACAAATATCTCCCTTGCTAACATGGTCTCTCAAGAAGTGGTGGCGTATGTCTATATGCTTGGTTCTTGAGTGTTGGACTGGGTTATTGGATATTTTCACGGCACTTTCATTGTCACACAATAAAGGCACTTTATCAAAGTTTATTCCATAATCCAACAATGTTTGCCTCATCCATAATAATTGAGCACAACAACTCCCGGCGGAAACATATTCGGCTTCGGCGGTTGAGAGTGCTACGGAGTTTTGTTTCTTTGAGGACCAAGACACTAGGGATCTACCTAGAAATTGACAACTTCCCGAGGTGCTTTTTCTATCCACTTTGCAACCCGCATAATCGGAATCCGAATATCCCATTAAATCGAATTTAGCACATTTGGGATACCAAAGCCCTATATTTGGGGAATGTTTCAAATATCTCAAGATTCTCTTTACGGCTTTTAAATGACACTCTTTTGGTGAAGCTTGAAAGCGAGCACACATGCAAACACTAAACATGATATCGGGCCTAGATGCGGTAAGATAAAGCAAACTCCCAATCATGGATCTATAAAGTTTTGAATCTACCGACTTACCTCCTTCGTCGAGGTCTAGATGCCCGTTGGTTGCCATTGGTGTCTTGATGGGTTTTGCATCTTCCATGCCAAACTTCTTGAAAAGATCTTTAGTATACTTTGTTTGGCTAACAAATGTCCCATCTTTGTGTTGCTTGATTTGAAGTCCAAGAAAATAGCTCAATTCTCCTATCATGGACATCTCAAACTCCTTAGACATCATATCACCAAATTCTTCGCAAAAATCTTGGTTAGTTGAACCAAATATAATGTCATCAACATAAATTTGGTAGACAAAGAAATCATCACCAATGATTTTTGTGAATAGGGTTGTATCTACCTTACCAATTTTAAATCCTTTCGAGACAAGGAAATTTCTAAGGCGTTCATACCAAGCTCTAGGAGCTTGTTTTAAACCATACAATGCCTTTGAAAGTTTATAAACATGATTAGGACATTTAGGATCTTCGAACCCCGGAGGTTGTTCAACAAATACAAGTTCGGAGATTGTTCCATTTAAGAAAGCACTTTTAACATCCATTTGAAATAATTTAATATCAAAGCTAGATGCAAAGGCAAGCAAGATTCTAATTGACTCAAGTCTAGCAACGGGTGCAAATGTTTCATCATAGTGTAACCCTTCGACTTGAGTATAGCGTTGAGCTACTAACCTTGCCTTGTTTCTTACGACAATGCCATTCTCATCTTGTTTGTTTCGAAAGACCCATTTGGTCCCAATCACATTGTGCTCTTCGGGTCTTTCCACTAAGGTCCATACGTCATTTTGAGCGAAGTTGTTTAATTCTTCATGCATGGCATTTACCCAATCCGGATCATCTAGAGCCTCATCTACAAGTTTAGGCTCAAGAGAAGAAACAAAAGAGTAATGTTCACAAAATGAAGCTACTCTAGAGCGAGTTTGAACACCCTTACTCACATCACCCAATATTTGATCTATTGGATGATCCTTGGCTATTGCATTATGAATCTTGAAGTTGTTTTGTTGTTGATCCTTTTGTTCATCTTTGATGACTTGTATATTACTTGGAGTAGACGATGTGGGAGGCTCTACTTGCTTTGATGAGCTTGGTGAAGATGGATCTTCCTTTGGCTTGATGTCTCCAATTTGCATATTTTCCATAGCTTTGCGCAAGCCTTCATTACCTACATCATCCAAGTTTTCTTGCTCTTCTTGAGAGCCATTAGTCTCATCAAATTGTACATCACATGATTCTTCAACTAAACCCGAGTTTTTGTTATAAACTCTATATGCTTTACTATTTGAAGAATAACCTAATAGGAAACCTTCATTACAACGACTTTGAAATTTAGAGAGCCGAACACCCTTTATTAGAATATAGCATTTGCAACCAAATACTCTAAAGTAAGATATGTTCGGTTTTCTTCCAACAAGAAGCTCATAGGAAGTCTTTTTCAAAAGTCAATGTAAATAAAGGCGATTTATGGCATGACAAGCGGTGTTGATTGCTTCTGCCCAACATTTGTCGGAAGTATTATATTCATCAAGCATTGTCCTAGCCATTTCAATTAATGTGCGATTTTTCCTTTCTACAACTCCATTTTGCTCCGGAGTGTAGGTTCTGGAAAGTTTGTGCTTTATTCCAAGTTCATCACAAAAATCTTCAACTTTTGTGTTCTTGAACTCGGAACCATTGTCACTTCTTATTTTCTTTATTTTAAAATCAAATTCATTTTGGGCCCTTTTTGAAAAACTTTTGAAAATCCCGGAGGTTTCACTCTTGTCATTTAGGAAGAAGACCCATGTGTATCTAGAGTGATCATCCACAATGACTAAACAATAGCTATTTCCTCCGATGCTCTTATAGGTTGTTGGCCCAAACAAATCCATGTGTAAGAGCTCCAATGGCCTAGAGGTTGACATGATACTTTTGGAAGGGTGAGAACTAGCGACTTGTTTTCCGGCTTGACAAGCACTACAAAGTCGATTTTTCTCAAACTTCACATCTTTCAAGCCAATCACTAGATCATGTTTGAAAAGCTTTTTAAGTTGTACCATACCCACATGACCTAGTCTCCTATGCCAAAGCCAACCCAAAGAAGTTTTTGCAATTAAACAAGTTTTTAAGCATGCATCATTTGAAGTGAAATCTACTAAATAAAGATTTCCAAATCTAAAACCTTTGAAAACAAGTTCATTATTATCTTTTGAGATTACAACATTTTCTTTTGAGAATGAGCATGTTAAGTCTAGATCACATAATTGAGCAACGGATAGCAAATTAAAATTTAATGTTTCAACTAGAGATACATTAGAAATTGAAAGGTCGTTTGAGATAGCAATTTTACCCAAACCCAATACCTTTCCTTTGCTATTATCGCCAAATGTGATCTTGTCATTACTTCCACTCTCAAAGGTAGTGAACATCTTCCGGTCTCCGGTCATGTGTTGGGTGCAACCGCTATCCAACACCCAATGCCTTCCACCGGTTTTGTAATTTACCTACAAAAGAAAATCAAGCCTTTTTAGGTACCCAAATTTGTTTGGGTCCTTGGAGGTTAGTAACCAAGGTTTTGGGCACCCAAATGGATTTCCTTTTAGCACCCAAAATCGAGGTGCCAATAAAATGAGCAATTATATTTCCATTTTTAGATTTTTTAAGCATATAGCAAGAATCATACAAGCCAATGGAATGCACATTATTTCTAGAACAATCATTTACCATATGTCCTACATTTCGGCATTTTGTACAATACTTACCATTCTCCTTTACAAACCTTGGAGGTTTGGATACCGGTTTCTTACCTTTCTTTGGAATGTATCCAAGTCCTTTCTTGTTGAAAGAGCATCTTTGGGTACTTAACAATTTATCAAGGGTGTCTTTTCCCTTATATGCTCTTTCCAAACTTTTATTTAATTTTAGAACTTGTTCTCTTAAATTTTTATTTTCACCTACTAGCATATCATCATGATCATGAGAAAAAGCATTAGATGAATCATTCTTAGAAGAACATGGCATAGAAAGTAAATCATCACAAGAGGTTGACATGCTAGATGTTACTTTTTCTACACTAGGCATCTCATTCAAAATATTGCAAGTTATACCAATACTAGCACTAGACTTCTTTTTATTTTCTTGGAGAAGCAAGTCATGAGCTTTCTTTAGCTCCTCATAGGATTTTTGAAGAGTTATGTGCTCCCTCTTCAAGACCTTGAATTTTGACTTTTCTTTTCCAAGAAATTCATTTAGTTCTACTAACATGTCCATCAAATCATCATAGGAGGGTTCATCTTCATCTAGAGTTTTTACCTTCTCCCCTTTTGCCATAAGACATGTGGGAGTGGAGAATAGCGATGGAGCTTTCTTGATGGCGATGCCGACAAGTCCCTTCTTTTTGGGAGACTCATCCTCGCTAGAATCGGAGTCAGAGTATTCCGCATCGGAATCCCACTCACCAATGTGGGCTTCATTTTTGCCGTCTTTGTGGAGCTTCTTGAAAAGCTTCTTCTTGCCTTGATAGCCTTTCTTCTTGGATGACTTCTCCTTGTCATCCTTCTTTGTGGGACATTGAGAAGCTATATGCCCCTTCTCATCGCACTCATAGCAACGGATGTTGCTATACTTGTTTTTGGAGGATGATTGCCACTTCTTGCCTTTATCATAGCCTCCTCGACTTGAGCGTCTTCTCATGAACTTGTTCATCCTTCTCACAAGGAGGGCAAGTTCTTCTTCGGAGTCTTCTTCTTCATCTTCGGACTCTTCACTTGCCACCGCCTTTGCCTTGAAGGCGGTGATCTTCTTTCCTTTGGAGGTGGATTGCTCCAAAAGTTCCTCCTTGTCGTTCTTGTATAACTCATTGGTAATTAAGTTGCCCAAGAGTTGTGTTGGCGTCATCCTTGCTAGCTCCGGTGAGTTGAGGAAGAGTGTCACCAACATCTCATACTTCTCCGGTAGTGCCCTAAGCATCTTTCTCACAATATCAAGATCGGAGAGGTTAGTTCCAAGGCCTTTGAGCTCATTCACAATGTTGTTTAGCCGTGTGTACATCTCATTGATGTCCTCATGGGGCAATATTATGAATGTCTCATACTTAATCCTAAGCCGATGCAATTTTGCTTCCTTAACCGTGGATGTCCCTTCGTGAATTTCCGAGAGGGTGGTCCAAATAGCGTGAGCCGTCTCAAGATTGCTCACTCTATTGAATTCATCCGCGTTTAAGGCTCCAAAGAGAGCATTCATGGCTTGGGCATCTAAATGAGTGTTACGCCCATCTTGTTCCGTTGGGTTGTCGGGATCAAGTGACATGACGTAACCATCATTTACAATTTTCCAAATATTAGGACTCATGGCCTTTAAATAAATTGACATTCTAATCTTCCAATAAGCATAATTTGAGCCATCAAATAGAGGTGCCTTTCCTACCGCAATCCCCTCACTAGCCATCCTTTTCTCTCTAGACGGTTAAGTCTAAATGTGAGAGACCAAGCTCTGATACCACTTGTAGGATCAAGGATACCGACTAGAGGGGGGGGGTGAATAGAAGGTTTTTAAATTTTTCTTGTTTACTAGATTAATTCTTCACAATTTTAAGAGACAAAGATGTAAAACAATTAATCCAATACAATTCTAGTTAACAACTTAGCTCTAAACAAATAAATGATCACAATGAAGCAAATGAACAAGAGCTAAAGAGACAAGAGACACAACCGATGTTTTTACCGTGGTAATCGGAAACTTGCCGGTTTCCCCTAGTCCACGTTGAGGTAAGCCCGGACGTATCGGACCGGCTCCACGAATTGAGCCAAGCACCTCGATCACTAGTGTAGCTCTTCCCCACTCCGGGTAGGCGAGCTCCAACCTTCACAATATGCCGGGTCTTCTCACAATCTTCTTGAGAAGATCACCGAGCCAATCCTTCTCCGGATCGTCCAAGTGCCGGCAAGCACTAAGAGTAAAAGATCCCGGTGTTCACTTGAGTGCAAACCTAGTGCCAAATGGATTTGCAATTTAAATCTAGCACTAAATGCTCAACCACCTCACTTTGATGTGTAAAGAAAGAATTGAGGTGAAGTGAATGCTCTAGGGCTTAAGAAATGTGCAATGAGTTACTAACCATAGCCCTTGTGCAGTGGTGGAGGTTTTTATAGCCTCCACCAACCAAACTAGCCGTTTGGCACAAGTTTCCCGCAAAAATCAGGATGAGCGGTACTACCGCCCTTCTGGGGCCGGTACTACCGCTCCCAAATCTTACGTCAGAACGGCTCTGTCAGACGAGCACAGTGACCGTTGGATTTGGCGGCGCGGTACTACCGCCGTTGAACTTTGCGGTACTACCGTTCTCCGGTAGTTCCGCAACGTCGGCGCGGTACTACCGCTTTGGCCAAAATCCGAAGGGTCCTCAAAATGCCGCTCTCTGGAAATTACGTACCGCTTGAGCTTCGGATCAACCGGACTCCGGAAGTACCGCTCTGAATGCGGTACTACCGCTTCATGCGGTAGTACCGACGTTGTAAATGCCGGTACTTCCGTTCTGGTTAAAATCCGAGATCAACCGGAGGCACTCTCTGGAAAAAGCATACCGCTCATCCTCCGGTTCTTCCGGACTCCGGAAGTACCGCTCGAAAATGCGGTACTACCGCTCGCAGCGGTAGTACCGTCGTTGAAACGTCCGGTACTTCCGTTTCGCCGAGCTCCAACCGAGTTCGAGAGGTACTCTCTAGAAAAAGCGTTCCGCTCCAAAAACGGAGCTACCGCTCTGCGGTACTACCGCATCTGAGCACGGTACTACCGCTAGCCGGTAGTACCGACGTTGTAATGTGCGGTACTACTGCTTTTCCAGACAGAGCACAAACTTGATTTTTGAATCGGATATTCATGAATGCAAGCTTAACAAGATAATCCAAATGGCACTAGATATATGCTATCAAGTTATTAACCAAGATCCCTCTTGATGGTACGATCATTTAACCTAAAATCCGGTCTTCCACCATTCACCTAAGACCGGTAAAATTCAAAAGGTGTCCTATTCTATGAATACCTTTGTCTTGAGTCAATTTGATCTTCACACGTATCCTTTTGCTTGCATCTTGTCGCTCATGTGTGGACTAACCCTTCTCAAGCTCACAAAACACGTTAGTCCCATATTCGCATAATTTCATTAATTACCAAAATTATTTTTAGGGGCCTAGATGCTTTCACCACCCCCGTTATTGCGGTAGCCAGTCCCCCTACATGTTAGAGTAGCTGCGCGTCTATGCTACTTTTTGAACGTAGCAATGTCCACTTACCTATCGACGACATCCAGGTAATGTACCTCTCTAGAATGCTACATAGATAGACAAGTGGACACTTTACTTCATTGTGTATTGTTATGTAGGAGCATATGTCGTGCATCCTCAGAGTCAGGCTTGTTGACTCCATTCCCATTAAGGTTGGGCAAGGGAAGGCATATCCATGCCTGCCAAGGACGCTGGTGCACGGTGCCTAGCTAGGGATAAATTTTTGTGAAGGTTTACGTGGATATGATTAATGATATTTTTAGGGTCGTCCCACTGCAGAACCCTAAAAATGAAAAGATCATGATACTAGGGGATGCTGTCCACACATTCGTTTAGTGGCCTAAGAGGGACATCACCATGGACCCTGTTGTGCTGTGATCTCCACATGACCATACGTGTGCAACAGAATCCTGCATGACTCCACCTCAACCTTCGCTTTAGAAGGCCATCGTATCAAATCCCATGGAGATGACACCGAACAAACTAGAAAATCATGTCGAGTCATTTCCCAGAAAGATGTATCGCAAGCGTGGTGGCAAGGTCACATCGAAGAAGATTAAGTCGCCTCTCAAACCCTAGATTACTCCCTTGGAAATGTCGTTGGTCCCTGAATCTGTAGGACTGAAATGACAATAGAGGGGGGGGGTGAATGGTGCCTTCAAAATCCGCCCCGAGTATTCATACACACTTCTTCTCTGATAGCTATAGCAGCTATGAAAAAGTTTGCTTACTGGACGATGAAAAATAGACCAACACTCGAACAAAATCAGAGCATGGAACAAAGCGGCAGATCGACAAAAGAAAGGGCAACAGCTGAGAGAACAGCAGGGCTAGTAAACTGAAAAAAGAACTAACCGGCAAGAGACTACAAGTAGAGGACTGTGAAAAGCTTTTACCGAACACTGGAAGAATAAAAAAATGTAGATTGTACTAAAAACAAGGAGCTAATGCAATTCAGAGAACCGTGACAAGAAAAGGAACAAAAAGCACCCATCTGACACTCTTGAACAGTGATTACTTCCACTGCCGAAAACAAGAAGTAAACAACAAGCAGTCGGCAGTTAGCAGCCAAACTCAAGTGAGGAGGGCAGTCTTACTGCATGCGAGTCGCCGGTCAGACCGCAGGATGAGGTCCGGTCAGACCACCAAAACTGAACAGATTTGACCCGGGAATGAAAAACCGAGTTGTAGTTCGGTTTGATATTTTTTTGTTTTCGCAGACCACAGTACAGGCTGAAACAAGGAGAGTAATGGAACACAAAAAAATCAAAACCTACACAACCGAAGACAGCAGAAGAATAAAGGCCAACTAAAAAAGAAAAGCATACCTGAAAAGGAAAAAGGAAACAGATTCAAAAGAGAATCAGAGAGCACTAAAACTGATCGGTACAGAAATTACTGAAACAACACAGAAATCAGAGACAGAAGATGATCAATTGCTGCTTTTCTTGGGCCAACCGATCGAGACTACACCCCAAATAGCAGATGGACCTCAAGAGTCAAGGAAATACTAACATGAATCAATTTGGCTGAAGAACATGCAGTGCAGAAAGCACACAATTGACGGCAATTAAGAAGTAAAAACAGTCTGAAATAAAACAGTGAAAATGAAGAAACTGCCGACAATAGAAAGCAGTTGTGAACAGATTGACAAAAGAAGTGGCAAAATAGAACTAAAACTAGAAAACAAATAGACAAAGCCTAAAAGAAAGAAGTTAATAGAAATAAACTGAAGCAAAATAATCAGATGACATGGAGACTTCAGACTTGAGACAGAAACCATAAAGGAACAGGGCATAAAAACCTTCAAACGACAAATTCCAGCGCAGCCCCTGATTCTTAGATGTAATGATCAAGCTACTTCTCTCAGACCAAAAACAAGAACCTTTGGATTAGAGAGTACAAGGCTAAGATAACTCTTTTATGTGAACAAAGTAAGGTTCATTGACAAACTTAGCAACTCCTCTGTCACCAGAAATAGTAAACCCTAGGCAGGGGAAAAACAAAGGATGTTCAAGCGCTCACTGAGAGAGGGTGAATAATCATTGATTCTGATTTCGCTCTTGAAAATGGATTGGCCAAATGAGTTTTAGCATAGAGCAGAGCAAAAACAGAGATCGAGAATACAACTTAGAAACAAGAAGATCACATGGTGGCCAAGAGAAAACTCGAGCAGACAAAAGAAGGCATCACAAATCAACAGAACTACTTGAACACAAGGTTTTCAGAAGAAACAAAGACAGGAATAATTTAAAGTAGAAACTGTTACAGCCATTCAATTACAATAAGAGCACACAGTCTACAACACACACACACTACATTCCCATACGCAGTTGTAAACTCAAGAAAACAACGCCAGGCAGGAGAGGCAAAGCAAAACAGAGCTGCTCTGCCCCCCAACAAACTCTCACCAACTCTCACCTACTCATGAGAAAAGCAAAACTAACCTTCAAAACCCTAACTCCTCTCACAAGACACGCAGCCACCAGGAGACATCCCTCCTTTTTATATCTTTTGCTTACCGGGTTTCTCACTCGCTTTACCCGCTAACTCAAAAACCAAAACCCGCTTCCTCATGCAGCTTTGCGCTTTTACCAAAACGCCCCTCCTGCACTTTCCGGGAAGCTTCCTCATTTCTTGCCGTTCAAGCCTTGCAACCACCGCGAGTCCTCACCGTCTTTGGCACATCCCGACCGCTTTAACCTCGGCACCGCCTGTGCCTAGTCCGGTCATCCCGTGCCTCGCCACAACTCCGCTTCGATGTCCTGCAGCCATCACAGACAAGAAACCATCACATAGCACCGCTCGAGATACAGATAACACAAAGTTGTATTATAAGTAAATACTCACAACCAAAATAGCCCAACGACCGGTCGAAAAGAAAACAGGCGTCCTAAGCTCGTCCGACCACGGTCGACTGCACCAGTCAACGACTTGACTCGAACCACTCAAACCAAACTCAAACAAAACACGCGTCAACTACTCATCACACACACACGGGGTCACCTCCACATGGTCTCTCAGAATCACAATTTCCTGGCCTTGGACTGGCTTGTGGGAGTTTGTATGCCTAGTACATGCAGAAGTCCAATGAGCAGAAGCTAAACCAGGAAAGTAGATTCTCCATTAGATACACGGAGGCACATTTTCTCCACAACTCGGGCTTCTTCATCGTGGGCTTCGATTAATTATTTGAACTATTCAACCTAGACGCCCCTTGATGCCTCACTTCTATAATGTTGGATACTGTAAATATGTACAATTAAGTTCTACATTCACATAATACTGATAAATATCATAACTCATTACTTATGTATAGATATATGATCAAAAAGCCCAGCGACGGTGAGAACTGGTGGGTTTTCTCGACCCATCAATGAAAATGCATCTTACATCAAAAATTATATAACGTCAGAATTGCTTGCTCAGAGCAACAATGACTACATTCTACTACCCTACAACTAGGGATAAGTGCTTCACTAGTTACTATATGTTGTAGGGATGGCCCCCACCTGAGCCCAGCAGGCCTGTTAGAGGAATGTAAGGCCAAAAATGGGACATGTATAATGACATAAGTGCCCCTAAGGGGAATACTCGGATGTAAGGGTATAATTGTAAAAGCACTCCCCATATGGATATATATACAGCACAGGCCATGGGGAGAAACCCTAAGCCATTGCTCACCTAACTCTCCACTACCATACTCTCTCTCTGTTTGGTCTGTAACCACAACAGTTGGCGCCGTCCGTGGGGAGGACAAGAGCAAGCCTCCAGATCCGAAGAAGGATGACACCAAAGAAAGCTTCATCGTCCGCGACGAAGAAGAAAAATGTGGGAGCGGCGAAATCCCACGTCAATACCAGGGCTTCGGCGTTGGCAGCCCCAGGCGTGGGTGGCAATGCGGGTGTGGCGGTTGCGAACACCGGTGTTCACGACGCGATGCGACGCCCGACTCCACCGCCACCGCCACCGCCGCGACGTACGACCCCGCCACCACCGCCGTGACGCCCGACCCCACCGCTACCGCCGCGACGTTCGACCCTGCTACCACCGCCGCGACGCTCGATCCTGCCACCACCGGTGCGACAGTCAAAACCGCCCCGCGCATGGTAGGTAACCCCACTGCATGTACCACGATGGTCGCCGATAGCGGTGCTCAGGTGGTCGGAGGCAGCAACGCCGATGCCCACGCAGGCACGGAGTCCGCTCCCCCACCCAGCGCAGGAAAGGTGAGCGGTCCCGGCGGCAACGCGGGCATCGTCATCGGCTCCAGAGTTCTTCACGCCTGCGCAGCGGGCAATCCGGGAGCACAGGCTGTGGTTGCCGCCACTCCGGTTGCGCCCCCAGGCGCACCAATGGCCCCAACCACGTCCACGATGGAGAACGCCCTGCTGGCGGCCCTTAGCGCATTTCAGCGGGAGCTAACAGATCTCCGCGGAGCCGTGCGGGACATGCAAGAGGCTCGGAGTCAATAGGCCCCACCGGTGGTCGCGTCGGAGCCCACACCGGAGAGGGCGGATAGCCGCGACGCCCCCACGTCCAGCCGTGTCCCACTACGACGCGTGGACCCGGAGTCCCCACTCTCTGCGGGCCTGCAGCAGGCCCGCATGGCCAGAGGACTTCAAGTTCCCGAGTGTCATTGAAGCGTACAAAGGCGACACAGACCCCTGAGAATTCGTGCGCGTGTATGAGACCACCATCGAAGCCGCTAGCGGAGATGACACCACGAAGGCGAAGGGGCTCCCGCTCGCGTTGCAGGGGGTGGCGCTCTCTTGGTTCTTCACCATCAAGCCACATTCCATCTACGCGTGGGAGCAGATCCGCGATCGGCTCTACAACAACTTCCAGGGAAACTACGTCGAGCGCGTCGACGCGGACCAGCACTTCGCAGTCAAGCAAAAACTTTCGGAGAGGCTTCGGGATTACTTCGAATGCTTCGCGAAGGTACGTTGCCAGGTCAAGGACGTCAATGAAACAACCGTCATCAATGCAGCGATACAAGGCCTCCGCCCGGGACCGATGGCCGAATACAACGCGTGGAAACCAATCAAGACGGTGGTGAAGCTCTTTGACAAGATGGAAGAGTACGCTAGAGTGGAAGAGGCCGCGCGGTGGAGACATGGCGACGACTCCGACACCAATCAGGCGGAGGGCTTGGCAAAAAATGATGGCTCGCCAAAGGAGGGCTCATCGAAAGGTAAGCGTAAGCAGGAGCCATCGAAGGACGCCTCTGAGCGCCAGGAGGTCCAGCACAAAGACTCGTCGGGCAACAAGGCCAAACGCGACCAACGCAAATCTCGGAAACCTCGCTACGTCTTTGACAATGAGGGTGGCTCTGAGGATAACGCCCCTGCTGGTCGCGGCAGCAGAGGGCGCCGTGGCCAGGGGCGGGGGCGCGGGTGGGGTCGCGACGGTAGAGCCCGCGAAGAGTACAACGACCAGTACCAGGGGCAGTGGTGCGTAGTCCACGGTCGGGGCAGCCACGACACGCGTGCGTGCGCCACCATCGTAGCACTCCAGCAGAGCGTCGCCAGAGACAGAAACCCTGAGGTGCGCCCGCCCGTCGTGGCTCACGTCCCACACCCCCAGGACCAAGGAATGCAACCCCAGGAAGGCCCCCTGCGGATCCAGGCCCACGTGCAACAACCTCGGGAGGGCCTCCTGCAATTGCAAGCCTCGGAAGGAGCCCAGCACAGGGTCATAAACGTCATCTCCGGGGGCTCCTCATTGGAGTTCACCTCGGCGCGATAGCGGAAGGCCTATGCGAGGAGGCTACACCACGTCGCAGCATACCCAGCGCAGGCGCCACCGGAGTGGGCACAACACGAAATCACCTTCACGCCCACTGACGTTGAAGGCGTGGAATTCCCCCACCACGATCCCCTGGTCGTCCAGGTCGTCATCGCAGGATGCGAAGTCAGGCGCGTCCTGGTCGACAGAGGAAGCTCTGTGAACATCTTGTTCGCAGCGGCCTTCGATCAGATGGGGATCCTCCGAAGTCGATTGGGCCCTTCGGGCATCCCGCTACAGGGCTTCGGAGGGCAACCTCTGTGGGCGTTGGGCCAGATATGCCTCCAAGTCTCCTTCGGCCGACACGATAATGTGAGGAGTGAGGACACCACCTTCGACGTTGTCGACATCTTGTACCCCTACAATGCTATATTGGGGCGGCCAACCTTAAACTCTCTTGGGGCAGTCCCACATCACGGCTTCCTATGTATGAAGCTCCCCGGACCGCGGGCCATCATCACTGTCCACGACGACCAGAATATGGCTCGGCGCATAGAGCTCGGCAGCAGAGGTCCACACCACGACGCTCGACGAAACACCTAGGCCGGGTGTGCAAGTGTGAAGATCCTTGGCGGCTCCAGAAAGCACCCCGCCGGGCCCCCGCACGCGTTACCCCAGCAACAGAGGCTCCCATCGTGCCCCGCCTCATCACCGGGTGACGACAGCCGCAGCCGTTCCCGTCCTTAAACAGTCAGTGGTCAATATCTGAGAGACCATGTGGAGGTCATCCCATGTGTGTGATGAGTAATTGACATCGGTTTAGGAAAGTCGAGTTTGATTTGGTTGGTTCAGACCTTGACGTTGCGTGGAGAAGTTGGGCTCGGTTGGACTTGGTCAAACCTGGTCAAAGTGGTTAGGATGCATATTATGTCGACTTGTCAGGTTTGGGCTATCTCATGCTTAATGTGCTTCATTGATGCTATTTATGCTTTCATGTATCGAGCAGTGCTATTTGATATGTTTCTTGTCTATGTTGGCTGCAGGACGTCAAGGCGGAGTCGTGGCGAGACACGGGGTGACCGGACTAGACACGGGCGGTGTCGAGGTCAGAACTGTCGGGATGTGTCGAATACGGCGGAGACTCGAGGTGGTTGCGAGGCTTGGACGACAAGGAACGAGGAAGCTTCCCAGAAGATGCACGAGGGGCGTTTGGTAAAAGTGCAAGGCTGCACAAGCGGGAGCGGGTTCCGTTGGATTTAAAGGGCGTAACGGGTTGGAGGCCCGTTAGCCAAAGGCTATATAAGGAGGAGGTGCCTCCTTGTGGCTGTATGCACTCCAAGGGTTTCTAGGGTTTGCTTTAGTCAAAATGAGCTTTAGAGGGTTGTTTTGGCTTTAGGGCTTTAGTTGTTGAGAGTGGGTGGAGGAGGCAGAGTGTGTTCCGTACTCTTCTTCGTTGCGTTCTTGAGAGCCCTCCTTCCTTCCAAGCATGTAGTGTGTGTTTTCTTGAGATGGAGAGGGAGAGGTAGAGGAGATCCTTTGTAATCATCCATGCTCTAATGTCCATGCGTATGGGGACTCCTTGTAATCCTTGATTGATCTGGAAATGAAATCTCTGAAGTTCTTTCTCGGTTTGTGTCCTGTTTTTCTCTTCATTACTTTCTTGACTTGATTTTTGAGATTTTGTGTTTTGGCTCGATTCTCGCTGAGGAGTGCCAAAATGGGTTGCTCTGTGATGGAGTTAAGATTCTAGACCATTTGGTCAGCCAAAATCCTAGAGCCAAGTGTTTGATTTTAGTTTTTTGCTTTTAGGCCTCCTCTATTCTTGTTTTGCCTTTCTAGGGTTTTGGTGCAGATCTCGTTTCCCTCTTTGAGATGGCTTGAAATTTGGTACCGAGAGTCCAGAGGCTATCTATTAGGTATTCCCAAAGTTTCATGGCCAAGGGATCAAAGAGGAGATGGCAATTTGAAGTTTTCAGTTGTGGTTCTCTATAGTGCTCAGTTTCTAGGGTGTTTTTCGTGTTTCCCTTCATGAGATGGCATGAAACTTGACATGTTGAGTCCTGTGACTATCTAGTATCTATCCTCAAAGTTTCATGGCCAAAGGATCAGAGATGGAGTGGAAATTTGAGTTTTTGGGCTGCTCTCGGTATTTTTCAAGTTCTTGACAAATTTCTAAAATTAATGAGTTGCTGGTGTTTTCTCCTGTTGATTGAAGCCTCTAGGTTATTCAGTTTATTGTCTTGACCTTTTGGATTTGGTTAGAAAAGAAGAAAATCTCAATTTCCAAGTTTTAGTGTAGTGTTCTGAAGTTTTGCTGAATTTTCAGGCTGCTGTCCCGATGGCCAGTCTGACCGGAGCAAGATGGGCGGTCAGACCGGGCTTGTAATGCCGGTCAGACCGGTGTGGCTCAGGCGGTCTGACCGTCGGCCAGGGAGCGGTCAAACCGGCCTGATGCCTGAGGTCTGACCAGCCACCCTCTGTTCAGCCTATGTTTTCTACTGCTCTTTGATCTTGAGTTTTTGTTTGGCCAGTTATTTCTCTTCTTGATGGTTGCAAGTGTTCCAGGGTGCATGGGTTTCTTCTCTTCATAGTTGTCTATAACTATTGAAGAGAAGTTTCTCAAGAGGGTACTTTTTGAGGGGTTATTTTAAAAAGTCGACATTCACCCCCCTCTGTCGCTATTTCGGTCCAACAATATCCCACCTTTTGTAATCGCTCACCCGCGGAAACGGGACTTTAATAAAGTTCACCGTTTGCAAAAATTGTCTTGTTTCTCGCAAGAAGCGCGCGAAGGATTACCTTCGCGTGCACTCTTCATGAATATAAACAAAGACGCATTCGCACACACACTCTCCGTGAAAAACACGGGCATGAGTATAAACAAAGACACGCATTCGCACGCGCACTCTCCGTGAAAAACACGGGTATGAGTATAAACAAAGACACGCGTTCGCGCACGCACTCTCCGTGAAAACCACGGGCATGAGTATAAACAAAGACACGCGTTCGCGCACGCACTCTCTGTGAAAAGCACGGGCATGAGTATAAACAAAGACACGCGACCGCGCACGCACTCTCCGTGAAAAGCACGGGTATGAGTATAAACAAAGACGCGTGGGGGGACGCCTCCGTGCGCACTCTACGGAGTATTAATAAGACGTAGCGTTGAGGTCTGCCTCCGCACACAACTTCACTGCCCGCCACGCGTAGAGGCTTGCCTCCGCGCGCAGTCCACGGACTCTAAATAAGACGCAGCGTTGAGGTCCGCCTCCGCACGCAACTTCACCACCCGCAACGCGCGGAGGCTTGCCTCCGCGCGCAGTCCACGGACTTTAAATAAGACGCAACGTGAGGCCTACCTCTGTGCGCACTCTACGGAGTATAAATAAGACGCAGCGTGAGGCCTACCTCCGTGCGCACTCTACGGAGTATAAATAAGACGCGGAAGCTCTCGCGCACACATAGGTATTATCCCTATGCGCACTCTCCGGAGTCTTAATAAGACGCACTAGAGGCTCGCCTCTACGGGCACCTCGCAGTGATCACGCAAAAGGCAGTCGAGGCTCGCCTCCGTATGTGCCTTGTAAAGTAGGCGTGAGACGTGGCGGCAGCTTACACTCACGGGCATCACGCGCGCGTCTACCTTGACTAAGGCGTCAGCTCCGCTGCCTCCACTTCGAAAGGTAGGGGACGGAGCGCTCGCGCGTCTACCTCGACTAAGGCGCCAGCTCCGCTGCCTCCACTTCGAAAGGTAGGGGACGGAGCGCCCGAGCGTCTACCTAGACTAAGCCGCTAGCTCCGCTGCCTCCACTTCGAAAGGTAGGGGACGGAGGGCTCGAGCGTTTACCTCGACTAAGGCGCCAGCTCCGCTGCCTCCACTTCGAAAGGTAGGGGACGGAGCGCCCGAGCGTCTACCTCGACTAAGGCGCCAGCTCCGCTGCCTCCACTTCGAACGGTAAGGGACGGAGCGCTCGCGCGTCTACCTCGACTAAGGCGCCAGCTCCGCTGCCTCCACTTCGAAAGGTAGGGGACGGAGCGCTCGCGCGTCTACTTCGATTAAGGCGCCAGCTCCGCCGCCGCCACTTCAGAAGGTAGGGGACGGAGCGCTCGCGTGCCTACTTCGGCTAGGCCTGGCCCGTTGTCTGTAGGCGGGCACAGTGTAGCCTCACCATTCTACCACAGAATTGCGTTATCGTAAGCAAGGATGGAGGCGCGAACAACATTTTTCAATCAAACCCGCCCCCATACTGTGTATTCATCGGAAGATGTTTACAAAGGTACACAGTAAAGTGTACAGATCCTAAGGTGCTCAAAGCCACTACTCGGCAGGCACCTCCTTAATGCGCGTCCGCGCCGGGGCCTCACTCGAAGAAGCCCGGCCTGCCCAAAAGTCCAGCGACTCCTCAGCCCTCCGCCAACGCCGGAGACGACTCCGGGTCACAAGGTCAGAAACCAGCAGCCGGCCCCAGTCGAGTAACTGCTCGGGACACGGGGGCACACAAATAAGAACAGCGGTGAGGTAACCTATACTTTATTCATAAGGAAAAGGCCTCGTTTTACAACGCACACCAACGCACGGAGACCATGGCGTCACACCTGTGGGTTCGCGCCGCCCTCGCCGCGTCGTGGGACCTCATCCAGCCACAGGCCGAGGTCCTCCTCGTTGTATAGGCTGTTCCGCAGCTCGACCTGCGTCGCAGCCTTTCTAATGTGCTCCCAGATCCTCTCGTAGAAGAATCGCACGGGGCGGCGAACAGCGCGCACGGCAGCAGACATCACCCCAGCCCCGGCCGGCATCTCTAAATGGGGATCAGCCAGCCCACTGACATGCTGGCAGCCCTGGTGCTGCAGAAGCGCGCACATCAGGCACGACGTCACGTACGAGCAGTGGTTGCCGAACGTCGTCACGGAGCTGCGGGCAATGTTGGTCGCATTCCCAATCCGGCGAAGGGTCCGCGACAGCTCTTCGGGCCCAAAGGAGCGAGGCGGCACTTCGGCGATAAGATCCTCAAGGGCGCTCTCCAGGGCCAGCATGGCATCCCACGTAGCCGCTGAAGCATCGCCCAGAGCCCGGTCCCGCTCCGCTAGAGACGCGACGAGTCCGTCCTTCTCCTTCTCCAGCGCGGCGATTTGCTGGAGTAAGCCATCCCGCTCCTCCGCAACTTCTCGCCGCGCTGCCTCCGTGGCTGACAGCCGCGCCGCTGCCACAAGCGCTTCAGCGTACGACTTCGCCTCTGCGCATTCTACTTCTAAGCAGCAGATGCGGTCGTCCTTGGCGGCGCGTGTCCCCTTGGCAACACGCAGAGCCTCTTCGGCGGCTCGCAACCGGTCCTCTAGCGTCCCATGCTGGCGGGCATGAGCTACTTGCAACGCCTGGGCCAAGACAAGGGTCTGCACGATAAAGGAGTTAGCGAGCTGCTACGCGACCGCGTATCGTCACAAGGTCAGATACTTACTCTCACCCCCGATACCTCCAATGCGTCCCCAAGGCGCCCCGTCTCGTAGGTTGACAGCGCCTGCCGGTCAACGCTAGCGAGAACACATAGATGACAATCTGAAATATAGTGTATTATGAGCATGTCAAGTCATCAAAAAGCCAAGTCTAGCTAGAGATATCCAAGGATGATGCAGGCCATGTCAATTAAGCTAAGCGGAACAAGGAAGCTAATATTGAGTCCAAATAGAGTGCTATAAGCTCAAGATTGAAACATTGGTTAAGTACTTGGTTCTTTTGTAGCTTAAGCAAATTCAACACATAAAACATTGTCTTTTTAAAGCTTATGGTTGTTTTCAACCCAATTTTTTGTTATGTGCTAGATCTCAAGCCTTATGCGACTACTTCAAGCAAGAAGCTTAAGAAGATAGTCTAGGTCATCCAAAACTTCCCCTGAGTTCATGCCTAGTGCAATGGCAAGCCGTCTCATGAGAAAGAATTGGTGAAATCAGTTTTTTCGCACAAAAGAGATCGTTTTGCCTTTTTTTTAAACATGTTGTACTGACTTATGCATCATCAAGAACTAATATAGCTCAAACTAAGACTCAATAGAGATTCAACGCTCAACTTAGCCTATTTGACATGGCATGGATCATAAAAGGATCGCTCAAGAAAGACTAGACTCAAATGCTAGCATGACAAGTTTTAATTCAAGTTGAGCAATTTTAATTAACTTATCATGGCAAAAGCTAGTCTACACATATGAAGTCATGATAAATCTAGCATATAAGCACAAGTCATGGCAAGGTGTAAAGCATTGTAAACAAGTCATAACAGGATAATTATCAAGGCTCAATGTAGTTATATTACAATGCGAAATGCTAAAATGCAAGAAAATCCAGCTCCCCCTCAACATGAGATGCAACTTTTAGTTCAAGTTGAGTTAAGTCAATATTAAGCTCCAGAAGCTCCCAAATGAACTCCCCCTGAACCAAAGCAATAAATCGAGAAGCTGGGAAAGAAAACAGCAAACAGGCAGTCCTTAAAGCATTGATAAGATATAGAGACAACTATGGCTCAGACAGACTATCATCTATCCCATATGACTCCAGGACTATTAGCTTGACCGTAAAACACACACACTAGAGAGCAAACACGTACCCTGTCTACCCGAGGGTGGCCCAACCCTCGCTAGAACCTACAATAATTGAGTGAGCTCAATCTAGTGAGATAAGAAACAGCTAATAAGAAGCATCCTGGAAGCACAAGATAAGAGTAAGAAGTCTATGCAACTAGACAAGAGAAGCACTCTAACCTATGCTAGAAGGACTAAGCCCGATGCACCCCGAGTGCAAAGCGACAGAAATGAGACAGAAGCATAATAAATAGGATAAAACATGAAGTACAAAGCTCCCCCTCACAACAATCCAGAAAAAGAAGGTTCTAACTCAAGGAGGTGATTCCCAAACACACCCTATCCACATGGTCTCTAGCCTGTAACCTTATACCACGGAGCAAAAGCACACTATGTCAATGCACAAGACTCTAGTGGCCAAGAAGAAAGTTCAAACTAGGTTGAAGAGAATCCTAGAGAACCACAGCTCAAACTAGGTAGTAAATAATTCTAGAGAACCATTTGGAAGAGAGGTGTGAATGAGACAGCATCACTTAGAGTTGGCTCCTATCCAACCAATCGGACCCTTCCTACCACTAGAATAAATAACCAATGCAAAGCCAAGTGATGGGAAGAAAAATACTAAAGATCACAAGGGAGCAAACCTCTCTCACGGTCGCTCGGTGGAGAGTCGTGATCGCAGACCTGATCGAGTATGAGTGTTGCCTTGGCCGAGGTCGAATACGAGTCCAGGACGTGGTCGTAGGTGAGTCCTGGATGTAGTCGTGTCAAGTTCGGCCGAGAGTCCAGACCGCACTCGTAGTTGCTATGACGTAGTCGTAAAGACCAAGGAGCGGTCGTAAAGGCTGTACCGGTCTCCCCCTCATTCACAGCCTGCAGGTTAAACACAGGAATGACTGGTGTCCTAGTACTGGGGTAAATGATATACAACATGGAACCAGTACTGTGACAAGTGACAACAATAGTAGCAACACAAGTACTAATGACAAAGAACACATGAGAACACACGCCCACACAAGCTTAATCTAGCCCTCATCAAAAGCACCTAGAACACAAAGCCTAGTGCCACCCAACACTAGAAGAAGCTTGTGACCTAACCACAGATCTCATGATATCTAAGCAAAAGCACAGACCAATGCTACCAAGTTGTCACACAGTTTATTTCATGCCATAACAGCAATAAGATCAAAGTACACAGGCATCACAATGAATCACAACCATACGCATAGCAGGTGACAGGAGCAGTCACAGAAGCATATGCTAGCATGGATAAAAGCATGTATACTAGAAAAGATACAAAGGCATGAATAAACATAGCATCATGACACAGAGAAACTATCCAAGATATAATCAAGCTCATACTGTCCATACATATGCATACATCATGTAGACATACAACATGACAAATCAAAATCATGGAAAAGTATGCTAACATGTATAAATAATGATGAATGAACATAAGGAGCAAGATGTGAACCATGATAGATACTGCAGAGCACAAGATCATGATGATACTTGACTTCTAATACACCCATTCTACTTATGCTCATGAAGTCAAGTCAAAGCTTAAGCATCTAATCAATTAACATATATATCATGATACAAGAATACCTAAGCAACATACACACACAAACATGTCAAAAAGACATCAAGAGTAAATCATGCCAACATGGTACAAATGAGCACAAGAACACGCACAACATGCCAATTATGACTAACACTTGAATATAAGGGCATGAGGGTATAGAATTGCTCACGAAGTAGGTGGAGACGCAACCGGTGAAAGCATATTCCTCTTGGAGGCCATGAAGTGGAGAACCAATGAATGTTCTAGTCACGTGATGAAGCAGAAGACTAAAACCCAATCAATCCCATGTTCTCCAACCAGCGTCTGGATACCTACAAATGACAAGACCAAAATGCCCAAGTCTTGGATCCCGAAGGGTTAGTAGACATGTACTTGGGAATTCAAGACTTAACACACAGCCACTCTGCAGAAAAGAGTGGTCGAAGCGTGCTATGACTACGGTCAAGAAGAAATGAGCATCATCGTAGCGCGAGAGGCGTAGTCTTGAACGATTATAGCCGAGTGACGTGGTTGTATGAAGCTACGACTACGTCCGAGAAGCCGAAGCTGTGATCGTAAGGCATTACAACTACAACGACGACACAGCAAAGGAACTTGGCTTTACTAATCCAAACTCTAGCAAAATCAAGCTCCTCTACACGAGTGTGGTGAATCAAAATTTTAATTCCTCATTTTCAAATTTTAACAAGCAGGTAGAGAAATTAAATTTACGCTATCTACAGAACTAGACTCACAACCTACACATGATTAATGAGATTTCCACCTAGCAAAAACAATCTAACAATTTATCATCTAGCCATCTCACATTCTCCCTAAGAGTGAGTATATTCATCTTGGACAAGGCCAAGGTCACAATGAGGTTTTACCTTGCTCATGATGAGTTAGCGCTCGTCCTTCTTATCATCATCATCCGTGTTCTTTCAAGACTTTTCTTGATCCTAGCACTTGAGCAACCAAGAAAAGAACCAACCAAAGCATCAAAAGAGACTCACACCTTCTCCTCGCCGTAGGTGCCTACCTCGTTTGAGCAAACGAGGTCTACCATTTGAGAAACGGCGGAAATCAAAAGAAACAAGTCCACGATGTCAAAAATGTCCATCTTTCTCACAAAATGAGCAATGGTGCAAGCGTCTACTATGAGACATGATCCAAAAGCCCCATCCTTGCTCAGAAAGAGAAATCCCTTGGAACAACCGAGAAGAGCCGACAAGAAACGCACTAGCCAATAATAGAATCAACTAATCAAAAGGCACAAGTGCAATCAATAATAGAACTATGCTCAAGGAAAGATCCACCTCTTAACTGAAAGAGGTGACTAAGTCTCAGGATGCAGTGCTCGTACCATTGCACTCCTCTTCTCAAAGTATTTTCACCATCTCAGAGAGTATGACAAAATAAGCTAGAGATGAGAATGCATGAGTTTAAAGATTGTCCTCCAATCGAAATCAGCCTCTTGTCGCAAAGGACAACATTGGCAAAAACACCCCAACAAGACGCAAAGAGAAGCTCACAAGATTCCCTACTAGTCGCCATGCTCAAGATCGGTTAAGATCAAATTCAGAGCCAACCTCGCTCTGATACCAATTGTTGGACCGAAATGGCGACAGAGGGGGGTGAATGTCGATCTTTAAAAATTGCCCCCAACAAGTATCCTCACTTAAGCTTCTTCTCCAATAGCTATGGGAGCTATGAAGATAGAAAATAAGCCCTCACTGGAAATCACAGAGACAAGGATAAACCAGATCCAGAAAGAAGCAATCAAGAAAAGCAAATTCAGTGCAAGTCTGGCTGCAAGCGGTAGTACCGCTGTGACGAGCGGTAGTACTGCTGAGCGGTAGTACCGCTATGCCGAGCGGTAGTACCTCTTGCCGGAGACGTTCGGACCGCCCGAACGTTTCATCGCTGCCGATCGGACTGGTCCGAACATGGGCGGTAGTACCGCTGAGCCGAGCGGTAGTACCTCTCGAGGAGTGGTAGTACCGCACGAACAAAAACAGCAAGCAGGATTTTCAGACAGCAGATCTGAAAACTGAGAAATTCACAAGATTCTTGGCTTGGGAAACTTTGAGGATAGCTAGGGAACACTCCCAGGAGAATAAGCCAAGAGCCAAAATCAAGAATCCACTAGAAAATCAAAAAAATTCCAGATTCATCCCCAAAACCGAAAATATTCAGAGAGCTGCGCAAAACTCAAATTCCCGTTTCATATTTGATCATTTGACTATGAAACTTTGAGGATAGGTTAGCAATAGCCTCTGGACCTCTCATGCCAGGTTTCACGCCATCTCGTGAAGGGAAATGAAAATAGCACCAAACCCTAGAAAAGCAAATGAAGAACAGAGGAAGTCCCAAACATGAAATCTGATATTAAACGAAGTTTGCTCTTGGGAAACTTTGATCAAATGATCTTGAGGCATCATCCCAACCTAGAGCAACCCATTTTGGGCCTTCCCAGCAAGAAAGAACTCAAAACTCAGAAAGCTCAGAAATCCACCAGAAGAAGAACGAAGAACAGAGAGCATAAACAGAGAGCAATAAACTTCAGATTTCCATTCATTGAAACCAGATGATAACAGATACATCCCGATACGCATGAACATTAGAACAAGAGGAATGATTACATGGATTCACTACTCAATCCCTCTCCTCACCCTCTCAATCCTCAAGAACACCAAGAGCTACACATGCATCTTGGGAGGAACACCAACACAGAGAGGTCTCAGCAACCCATCGAAGGGGACACAGAGGGAACACAACTCTGCCTCCACCAACAACTCTCAACCACTAAAGCCTAAAGCCAAAACAAACTCTAAAGCCTATTTTGACTAAAGGAAACCCTAAAATCCCTTCAAGTGTTCAAGTGGGCATGCAGCCCCTCCAACCTATTTATAGCCCACGGCTAACGGGTCTCCACCCCGTTACGCCCGCTAAATCCAAAGGAACCCGCTCCCGCTTGTGCAGCCTTGCGAAATTCCCGTTTCGCCCCTCCTGCACCTTCCGGGAAGCTTCCGCGCTCCTTGTCTCGCACGCCTCGCAACCACCTCGAGTCCACGTCGTCTTCGACACATCCCGACCATTCTGACCTCAGTGCCACCTGCGCCTAGTCCGGTCCACCGTGTCTCGCCACGACTCCGCCCGATGTCCTGCAGCCACACAGACAAGAAAACACATCAAATAGCACCGCTCGATACATGAAAGCGTAAATAGCATCAGAACATCACACTTACCATGATAAAGTCCAAACCTGTCAAAATATCAGAATATGCAACCTAAACCCTTTGATCAGGAATGACCAAGTCCGACCGAGTCCATTGCACCACGCAACGACATGGTCCGAACAGCCCAAACCAAACTCGACTAACGTACACCAATGTCAATTACTCATCATACACATGTGGTCACCTCCACATGGTTTATCAGATCTTAGAACTCAGTGAAGGAAAACGAAATCTATTTGGAGAGAATAGCTTTATGGGAAGGTAGAACATGTTTTGATATGGAAGGATTGAAGCAAATCTCACCAATCAGATGGGAATGCGAGGTGTCCTAAGCGGCCATGGCTAGGTGCCAAAGGTAACAAATTTGTGGTGGGTTTCCAGGGAAAACAAGGGAACCACCATGTAGAGCATGATGAGATGAATCTTATAGTGGTGATAGCATGAGTTAAAGCTCACCGGAGGTGTCGAATCAATGACAAGAAGCGGTTTCAACCTATATTGGACAAAATCTTGATTCTGGACAATAGGCTGCACCAAAACTAAATTAATTTGATAAGGTGGATAATACACGGGAACATGAGGTGACATGAAAGGACCATGAAAAAGCTCACCAAAGGTCTCAGAACACGAGTTGGAGCGATGATCAATTTCGGTAACGGAGGGCACTTGGTGGTGGCGGTGTTCTGGGATTTGAGGAGACTTGGTAAGGATTGGGAAGGGTTAAGAGTGATCACATGTCACATACAAAAACTCAGAAGAGTTGGAATGGACTCAAAATTGTGGGATTTGGTTTTGACTCAGTTTGGGAAAATATAGGATAGAAGGCAAACGGATGAACAAATTATGAAGAGATCAGAAGGAATGGATTCCTCACATGATTTTGTAGCACTTTCGTATTGGCATGATGTTGAGATAAGGCTCAGATGGAAAGTTGGCTTGGGAGGGGAAGTGGTGGTGCCATGGGTGTTCTCAGTCTGGCTCAGCTCAGTCAGCTGGAAGAAGATGAACAGTACCACACACATAAATAGTGCATGATGAATAGTTCCCTGCACGTGAACAGTGCTGCGCAGGAGAGAGAAAATGCAGAGAGATGAAGAAAGCGAAAAGAAAAGAAAAGAAAAGAAAAGGAAAGGAAAAGAAAGGAAAGGAAAAGAAAAGGAAAGGTGGGCCAAGAAAAAGATTTGATCTAGAAAAATAGAACGGATATTTTCTAGAGATTTGGATATTTTGGAATTCCAAGGAATTTTAGAATTCCAAAAATTGGGATAAATTAAATTGAGCTCCAATAAATAACAAATAAACTCCAAAAATACAAAAAATGCCTTACGACACAAAGAACCCAAATAAAATAGGTTTTTTATTTAATTGATGTATTTTATTCATATTAAATCTTTTAATTTTAGAAAATTCATATTAAGCTTTAATTAATTCTAGAAAATCCAAATGGTTATTTTTATTTTCAAAGCTTCAAAGTGGCACTGAAAACTAGGAAGTTATAAATTTTCCCCTTAAATGGAGTCTCAACCCTGAGATTTAGTCTCACTAAAGGAATAGATTACCACGTGTGACATTAGAGATGATGTTGTTCAGGTTTCCTCTTGCTATGCTCTAAGGTATCTGGCTTCCTTGAGCTAACAATGTCCCACGGCTTACTCTTGGGGAAAAATCTTGGCAAGGGTGCTTCCAAGGTTGAACAGAATTGGTGTGAGCACTTGATGCTTCTATGGATATTTGTGAGCAAAATGACCTGGCTCTTGGCACTTAAAACATGTAGGTGAAGCTGCAGGGCTTATATACCTCTAAGGCTGATTGCTAATGTTAATAGGGTGCAATCCTAAAATATCCTAACGAGGCATTAGAGCTAGAGTCCAGAAATCTACCTGCTGAAGCACATGGGCTGGCTGGTACGTGTTGAACCTGGCTCTTTGTAACTGATGCAACTGTGATCCTTGTTGAATCATTTTCCTCTTGTGAGATTCTTCCATTTCATGGTGACTCTCCTCAATAAGTATGGCCTTATCCACCATATTTTGGAAATTAGCATAGTCATTACCAACAACTTAAGCCTTCAATCTAGGATTGAGTCCTCTCTTGAAGCGCTTATGACGTGCATCATCTGTGGCAAAGTCCTCTGGTGCATAGCAAGCTAATTGAGTGAACTTATTGTGATATTTACTCGTTGACATATTCTTCTACTGAAGCCCATGGAACTCTTCCTTCTTCATTTCAATCACCCCATCCAAAATATGGGTATGGTGAAAAGCTACGGTGAACTTTGCCCAAGTGATGTTCTGCTGATCCTCATGAGCAACACAATAGTTCTCCCACCATTTTGATGCAGCACCCTCCAGTTGGTAAGTGGCATAGAGAACTTTCTCTCGATTAGTGCACTAAGCAAGGGCTAGCTTCTTTACTAGATTACAACACGCATGCATGGTGGTTCAGTTGCCATGGTGCTCATTGGCGAGAAGAGGAAAGGGAGGCATGATGAACAGGCAAATTGGAACCGCGGGATCCTGAGGAAGGTTTGGGAGGTGCGACGCGGTGAATGGCGATCAACAACAGCAACACATGGATGGCCGATGGCGTGGGCTGCAGGGGTGGTGTTTTGGTGTGGAACACATAGAAGTAAGGTGAGCATGGGCCAGAACATGGCATTCTGAAGCTAGAAAAGTGGTCGGCTAAACTGAGCACTCACTGGAGATGACACAATCAACGATTGAACAGCAACGGTGGAGAAAAAGGAAAAAATCAGGACCTTGATCCTCGGTGAACGAAAACAAAATCTACTTGGAGGATAGCTTTATGGGAAGGTAGAACACATTTTGCCATGGAAGGATTGAAAAAAATCTCACTAGATAGATGGGAACGTGAGATGTCCTAGGCGGCCATGACAAGGTGTCATGGGTGACAAATTTGCGACATGTTTCTAGGGAAAACAGGGGAAGCACCTCATAGAATGTGACGAGATGAATGTTATAGTGGTGATGGAACATGCTAAAGCTCTCCTGAGGTAATGAATCAATGACAGGAAGCAGTTTTGACCTAGGTTGGAAAAAACTTGATTCCAACTGATAGGCTACACCAAAACCAAATTAATTTGATAAAGAGGTGGATAATACATGGGAACATGAGGTGACATGAAAGGGTGAGGAAAAAGTTCACCGGAGGGCTCAAAATGCAAGTTCGAGCATTGATGATTTTCGGGAATGGAGGGCTCTCAATGGTGGCGGTGTTTAGGGGATTAAGGAGACTTGGCAAGGGTTGGGAAGGGTTAAAAGGGATCATGGGATCACATACAAAGGCTCAAAAGAGTTGGAAACGGATTCAAATTTGTGGGATTTAGTTTTGAATCGGAAATCGCGAAGAGATCGGAAGGAATGGATTCCTCACATGATTTGGCGCCACTTTCGTATTGGCACGATGTTGAGATAAGGCTCAGATGGAGAGTTGGCTGGAGAGTTGGCTTGGGAGGGAAAGTGGTGGCGCCATGGGTGTTCTCAGTCTGGCTCGTCTCGGTCAGCTGGAAGATGATGAACAGTTCCATGACCATGAGCAGTGCATGATGAACAGTGCCCACACGCAAACAATGTTGAATAGGAGAGAGAATGTAGAGACAGGAAGAGAGGAAAAAGAAAAACAAAAGGAAGGGGAAAAAGATGGGCTAAGAAAATAGATTCGATTTAGAAAAATAGAAAAGCTATTTTTCTAGAGGTCCGAATATTTTTCAAATTTCAAGGAATTTCATAATTCTGGAAATTGGGATAAATTAAATTGAGCCCCAGTAAATAGCAAATTAACTCTGAAAAATCCAAAAAATACACAAAATTCTTTGCACCATAAGGAACCCAAATAAAATAGGTTCTCATTTAATTTATATTTATTTTATTCATATTAAATCATTTTAATTTTATAAAACTGATATTAAGCTTTAATTAATTCAAGAAAATTCCTAATGGTTATTTTATTTTAAAAGCGTCAAAGAGGCACTGAAAATTAGGATGTTACATATACACAAGTTCAGGGGATTGAGAAAGTAAAATGCAAGTTCAGGTGGGTAAAGTGGTACAACCCTACAGGTTCAGGGGGCTGAGAAAGTAAAATACATGTTCAGAAAGTAAAGTGGCACAACCCTATAAGTTTAGGGGGCTGAGAAAGTAAAATATAAGTTTAGGGGTAAAGTGGCACGACCCTATAAGTTTAGGGGGCTGAAACAGTAAAATATAAGTTCAAGGGTAAAGTGGCACAGCCCTACAAGTTCAGGAAGCTATAGTGCACTTTTCTCTTAATAAATCATAGAGTTGAATATTTTTTTATGATGGGAAAAATTAAATACAATGATGATGCTTAAGAGTAACTATCTCATAACAAAAATATTTTCATAAAGCATTTAAACTGCTCCCACCTAGTAGAAAGGTTGAAACTAGGTTTGTGATTTAATGGCCTCCCTTTGCCGAACAACTGGCCTCTCCTCCCTTTGTTGGGGCTGGGGTGGCAGCGGTTGGGTAGAGTTTGGTGGGTGGGGGAGGTTATTTATATGGGCTGAGGAAGATGTTTATGATTCGTTGAATCCAAATTTGATAGTTGAAAATTCGAGTATTTTTAACAAAATAATATGCACACATTCCCTAGGCAACTCTGAAAAGGAAAGACTAGTGACACTATTGTAAGTAGAACTAGAACATTACAGAAATTTTAGCTATGGACAAAACAATGAAAAATTATAGTCAAAACTAGCAAATTGTGCGACCAAAATTCGGTGATGTAATCCATGTAGAAGTGTGCACATAAATGCACTATAACCACTTGATGTGGATATAACAATCCTTAAATTATTATTTATCTATAAATGATATTATTACATCATTATACTCCTTGAGTATACCCCTTATCTATAAGGGAGAGATTTCACAAGGTAAATGTAAACTCTTCTACAATACCTCCGTAGCCGTAAGCTCTTCTACGATAATCCCTTAATTGTAAGCTCTTCTATGATAACTTCATAGTCGTAAAGCTCTTCTACGGTAACCCCTTAGTCATAAACTCTTCTACGACCACTCCTTGGTTGTAAGCGTTTTCTATGACCACATCATAGTTGTAAGTTCTCCTACAACCATGACATAGTTGTAAGTTATCCCACAACCACCTTATGGTCGTAGATCCTCCTACGACTAATACAAACTTCAACTAAACTATCTACGATGACCCATTGCATAGTGGGCTTGTCTGACGAGGCGGTTAGCACATGCATTTATTCTCTAAAATAACTGTGCATAACTTCTCTCTGACTGTAATCGCCGCACTATGAGTGAGATACCACGTCTCTAATAACTCCCGTCAGACGGATATATTTTGAAATGTTAAGGCGTCTCTTGGCATGGGAAAAACTGCCGCTGCCTTGCAAGCTATATAAAGGTGGATATCAGAGAGAAAAGAGGAGGGACGAGAGAGACTCGAGGAAGAATAGCAGTAGAGCAGGACATTTTGCATTACTTTCTCTATTGTAATCAGTTTATTGAGTAATATCCACACAGGAAGTAGGGTTGTTATTCTCGCAGCAGAAGGCTCGGACCTGTATAAAAATCTCTATGTCTTTTCTATGGATAATCGTAGCTAGGTCGTAGCAAGAGATCCCTCAAATCCAAATAAATCATACGTAAGATTGATACTAAAACATCAACAATTGGCAACATCCATGGGGATCATCTTCTTTCTGATACTAAAACTCTAGTAATTCCTTGTCGGCAAGTTCTCTTCTTTCTGATGCCCGTGGCAGGAGAGTGGAACGTGGAGAATTGGTTCGACCTGGTCGACTACAAAGATCTTGACATAAATCTATCACGAGATGAGGAGAATTGATTGCACTATGGGTAGGACTAACGAGGGATCCTTCTCCCCCATAGCATTACACTCAACAGAGGAACATGTTACCCAAAGGGCCAAGGTCAATCCGACCACAAACAAGACTCGCAACATGACAAGGGGCCTCCTCCTAAGTGTTCGAGTCCTGCAGCAGCCATCAGATCAGGCTCAATGTGTCCCAAAATCCCGCATTCTGGGATTCCATCGATATCTGGTGGTTGTAACTCTCTGCTTGTCTCCGCAAAGAGCATGGATGGGCTCCCTATGAGTTCGCCCATACTTACACAGGGTTTAGCTCCAACGGAAGATAGTTATAACCCAGAATTCTCCTTCCTGGTAGGGTTTACTCCAGGTCACGATGTGCTCTCATTGGACAACTCTTCAAGTGAGGGGGCCCCCGACAGAAGTGGAGATTATCGATAGGAGGTATTCGCTCTCCCCTTAGATACTAATCACTCTCTCGGAGGAAGGCCTGACAGTGCTCCCCACCAATCACACAATACGACCCCTCGTGGTGATGGCGAGGAGTCCTCCAGCGATGAGCCAGGTGAGTACTCTTATGAACGTGGGAAAAATTCTCGAAATAATCACTCTCCATTAAGGCGGCCTCAACCAACCTTAGATATTAAGAATCTCGAGACCATTCAAAGAAAGAGATTAACTGTCCAGAGGACTTTGCCTGGGTGCATCCAATACCGATATGAGGAGGCTCGGTAGCTTCAACACATAAATGATATACTAAAAAAATCCAACTAAAGAGCTTGCTTGAGCATCGGGCTACGACCACCTCGCTGAAGGGATCATGTGAAGACTCTGACACATGATGGTCAGGCTCAAGCAACCTCGCCGACACAACTCCATGAGTCAAACAGGTATGACTGTGTCTAGTCATTTGTAAAACTCACCTCGAGAAAATCAACATGATGATAGGTCATCTCGCTCTCCTCACCACAACTCCAGTCGGCAAAGAGTTCCTCAAATGACCTCGGATTAACGAGCTTATGGAGGAGGTGATCGTTCACTACTTTGAGCAAGAAATCTACAGCAATAGATGGAGTACGAGGAGTATTACCCTCGAATGGACGAGACATATTACAAGTCAGGTCCATCGACTACCGAGCATCGTTGAGTACAGTCGCTTGGAGATGCCAATCATCCTTTCCTATAATGGAGGCGTCATAATCTTGTTACCGAATGTCAGGCATCCATGCCTGAACTCCGAGCAGTACGCTGGCCACCAAGGTTTCGACCAAAAAACATGGAGAAGTTTGATGGGTCATAAAATTCTGTCGAGTTCCTTCAAATTTACACAACCGTGGTTCATATAGCAGGAGGAGGAGAGCATGTCATGGTGAACTACCTTTCGACTGTGCTCAAGGGATCTGCTCGATCATGGTTGTTGAATCAGCCACTAGAGCCGATCCATTCATGGCAACATCTCTATGATCTTCTTCTGGCCAATTTCCAAGTCACATGCAATCGCCTTAGGAAGGAAGACGACCTACACTGGATAAGACAGAGCAACAACAAGACCCTACGACAATTCATCAGGTGTTTCAGTCAGGTTCATAACTCCATTTAGGAGGTTTTGATGCTTCTGCTATAAGAGCATTTAAGCAGGGAGTCTGTAATAGAAGGTTCACAGAAGATATCGCTTTGAACCCTCTAACTACTGTCACTGAGCTCTTTGAGATGACTGATCTTTATGCAACTGCCGCTAAATTAGTTGAGTGGAGCAAGACCATCAACCAAGCCGATCAACGTACCAAAGAGGTAGGTGAAGGTAGCAAAGGGAAGGAGAAGGTTAAAAATTCCAAGAACAATGCAAAAGGTCAGATGCCTCAAGCCGGAAGTTCCAAGGAGGTCTTGGCCATGTGCGATAAGGAGACACGGTATCCCAGGCAGTACTCTGATCGGGGCAAGGGCAAAATCCCCACTCGGAAGGATAACAATCCAAGATGGTGCCCTCTCCACAAAAAGGAAGAACATGATCTTCGCAATTGCCAAGTTTTCCAACGAAAACTCGAGGATTACTACTCCAGCAAAGGACCACTTCCCATACTTGACCAGGTGGGATAGACGAGTAGTCAAAAGCAATCAAACAAGGATGAGGAGATGTCATTTTAGGATCCACAGTGCACCATCAAGTATATCTACAGAGGATCTTCAGCATACGAGTCAAAGCGACAGTATAAAGCTGTTGAACGTGAGGTAAACTCCATTGACCCTTCTCTTATCAATTTTCTTTCAAAGTAGTCGGAAGTCACTATTTCTTTTACGAAAAGTGATTGCCCGATCCCTTCAACTCGACCAGGTTAGTGGCTCAAGGGCTGGGGTGGTCCTAGAATCTCCTGTACTTTGATGGGTCACCTGTACTTTGATGGGTCACTTACACTTAGTGGCTCAAGGGCTGGGGTGGTCCTAGAATCTTCTTCACTATTTCTTTCACCTGTACTTTGATGGGTCACTTACACTTAGTGGCTCAAGGGCTGGGGTGGTCCTAGAATCTTCTTCACTATTTCTTTCACTTGTACTTTGATGGGTCACTTACACTTAGTGGCTCAAGGGCTGGAGTGGTCCTAGAATCTCCTGTGGGAGAGATCTTAAAGTATGCCATTCAATTAAACATTCCAGCCAGTAATAACATGGCCAAATACGAAGGTTTATTTTGGCTGGCATACGAGCCACGAAAGCCTCAGAATTTGTCGACTACTCATGAGAGGAGATTCTCAAGTAGTTATGAATTAGGTCAAAAAAAGAATATCAATGCTCTAGTACGACCATATCTCAGTACTTATCAGAAGTCAGAAAGATTAAGAGCCATTTTTTGGTTTCGAGATACAATATATCCCTCGAAAGGATAATTTTCTCGCTGATCAGCTGGCTCAAATGGCTTCTTCCCGATCACAAATGCCAACAGGAGTCTACTTGGAGCAACTCCAGAAACTGTCTCTGGTCAAAACACCAGAAACTACTCCTAATGAGACAACATCTCTAGAGTACAAGGATACCTAGATGGGATCCATCTACGAGTATCTTTAGAAGGGTTCAGTACTCGACGATGATCTCGAAGAAGATTGTTTATCACGCAAGGCCAAAATATATACTTTGGTCAACAGGGTACTCTATAAATGGAGTACTCAAGAGATTCTCATATGATGCATATCGTAGAAAGAAGGATTACAACTCCTTCATGACATTCATGGGGGCATCTGTAGAGCACACGCTTCTTACATAACACTGGTCAGAAAAGCCTTTTGACTAGATATTTACTGGCCAACTGCCCTCAATGAGATCGGTGGGAACCGATTCGTAATCCTTTATTTGAGGCCAATATGTCTTTACAACTCAAGTGAAATTACCTTTTTGACCAAACTCATTTCTAATCGAATTAGATCGAAAAGACTATGCTTTCGATATTCGTTCGTCTATGCCCACTCTTTCTCAAGTAAGTTATTTTCACTTGAAGTTGGGGTGCTAGATGACGAGGGTATAATAATCCTCAAATTATTATTTATCTGTAAATGATATTGTTGCGTCATTATACTCTTTGAGTCTTATCTATAAGGGAGAGATTTCACAAGTTAGTTGTAAGCTCTTCTATGATAACCCTTAGTCATAAGCTCTTCTACGACAATCCCTTAGTCGTAAGCTCTTCTACGACAATGCCATAGTCGTAAAGCTCTTCTACGATAACCCCCTTAGTTGTAATCTCTTCTACGGCAATCCCTTAGTTGTAAGCTCTTTTACGACCACTCCTTGGTCGTAAACCTTTTCTGTGACCGCATCATAGTCATAAGTTCTCTTACGACTATGACATAGTCGTAAGTTATTCTGCGACCACTTTGTGATTGTAGATTCTCCTATGACTAAGCCAAACTTCGACTAACCTGTCTACGAAAGCCAAACTTCAACTAACCTGTCTACAAAGACCCATTACATAGTGGGCCTATCTGACGAGACGGTTAACACGTGCATTTATTCTCTGGAATAACTATGCATAACTTTTCTCTAATAGTAACCGCCGCACGATGAGTGAGATACCACGTCTCTAATAACTCATGTCGGACGGTTATCATTCGAAACGTTTAGGTGTCTCTTGGCATGGAAAAACTGCCACCGCCTTGCAAGCTATATAAAGGTGGACGTCAGGGAGAAAAGAGGAGGGCCGGGAGATACCCAAGGGAGAATAGCAGTAGAGCAGGACATTTCACATTAGTTTCTCAGTTGTAATCAGTTTATTGAGTAATATCCACACAGGAAGTATGGTTGTTATTCTCGCAACAGAAGGCCTAAACTTGTATAAAAATTCATGTGTCTTTTCTTTGTGTGATCATAGCCAAGTTGTAGCAAGAGATCCCCGAGCCCAAACAAATCATACATAAGATCGATACTAACAAAATCGACACCACTTTTTCAAATTTAGCCTCCGGACACCCTTTTTGCAATTCTAACGCCCTCCTTACACCTACCGAGCTATTGTAGCTCGGCAACAGCTACAGTGGCCGGACGGTGCATTGTTCATTGCTTAACTAGCGCTAATTATATTTAATTAGTGTTAATCATATTTAAATAGTACTAATCATATTTAACTGCTAACCATGTGCTTTAATTAGCGCTAATTATGGCCGTTTAGGCCTGCCGTACAGTGGTTGCTCAACAGGTCACCTGTTGAGCCAGGGTGTCTGTTGAGCTCGACAGGTCTACAGATAAGTCTAGATGATGGGAACGGGGTCCCGATCTTCCAACAGGTTCTGGATATGTTCGATTTGGTGGAGGCACGACACAAATCGATCCGGCTTCCGAACGACACGTTCCGAACCCGGCAATCGCAGCACCACGTCTCCTCAGGTTATCAACCGTGCGCGGCCCGGTTGACCTCGCCAAGAAGGCTAATCCTCTCCTGCGAATCGAAGAACACAAGCAAGAACAAGGAAGAACACAACTGAATTGCGGATGTATTGATGTAGCACTCGAAAGTTGGGGTTTCACAAACCGATGAACGGCGAAACTGTTCAAGACATAATTAATCTAAGCAAAACCCGAACCCTAATGGTTGGGGTGGCGGCTGGATATATAGGAGTTAGGGGCGTGCAAAACCCCTGGACGCGCCCCTAATGGGCTCCAACACGATACAAAGCCGAACGGCCCAAAAGACGGTGGCGCAGCACCCTGACAGATTCTGAACGCTCACTTGTTTCGACGATTCCCGTTGACTCAGAAGGAATTTTGACATGGGACCAGAGCCATTGGAAAGGTAGTCTTCTCAGCTTTCCATACATATGTGGAACGTCTAAAACGGAGTCCAGATGCGATCTGGGCGTCCGTTTTAGTGCGGCCTGGTCCTGGACTCCAAATTGGATTCGAACTGGACTCCGAATTGGATTCGAAGTCGGCTTGAGTTGGACCTCCAACATGATTCGACCACCCTTCCTGGACTTGTGCGTCCCGTAGCCCTTCTCCAAGTACTTCTAGGTCTTCTCCATGGTTCCTAATCATAATTAAATTATCAGGTAGCAATCTATTCTCAAATGAACAAAAAGAAGTACTTAGGAACGAGCTCACCTGTAAATTCAATTGTCGGGCGCGAGCTCTAGTGATTGGTCTTTGAATGTCAAGTGGAGGAGTGTTGTGTGTATCCGAAGAAGTGATGTCCTCATCATCCTCCCCCTCTTGAAGCGGAGTTGTCCTCAACTCAGCCTCATCTTCATCTCCCAAGTATGGCTTCAAATCTGAAATGTTAAAGGTGGGACTAACCCCAAACTCGGGAGGCAACGTAAGTTTATATGCATTATCATTTATCTTCTCAACTATCTTAAAAGGACCAGCAGCTCTAGGCATCAATTTTGATTTTCTTAACTCAGGAAATCTATCCTTTCTCAAGTGCAACCAAACAAAATCACCCGGTTCAAGTTTAACTTCCTTTCTACCTTTACTACCAATAATCCTATATTTTTCATTCATCTTTTCAATGTTGGCCTTAGTGGTCTCATGCATTTTGACAATAAAATCAGCACGCTCCTTAGCATCATTATGAGCTCTCTCACTAGTAGGCAAAGGTAAAACATCAATAGGGGCACGGGGATTGAATCCATACACTACCTGAAAAGGACTTACCTTGGTGGTGGAGTGTTCCGCTCGATTATATGCAAACTCAACATGCGGCAAACACTCTTCCCACAGCTTCAAATTATTCTTCAAAACAGCTCTCAACATGGTAGACAATGTGCGGTTCACCACCTCCGTTTGACCATCAGTTTGTGGGTGACATGTTGTAGAGAACAACAACTTTGTACCCATCTTGTTCCATAGAGTACGCCAAGAACCATCTTTTTTGGGAACCAAAAGAACAGGAACAGCACAAGGACTAAGGCTCTCACGTACGTACCCACGGTCCAAAAGGTCTTGGACTTGTCGCTGAATCTCCTTAGTCTCTTCAGGATTGGTCCTGTACGCCGCACGGTTTGGCAAGCTCGCTCCAGGAATCAAGTCAATCTGGTGCTCAATCCCTCGAAGGGGTGGAAGTCCTGGAGGAATCTCATCAGGAAAAACATCTCTAAACTCCTGCAAAAGGTTAGTTACAGGAGCAGGCAAAGTGCAAGGCATATTATCAAGAGAAAATAAAGCATCTTTGCACACAAAAACATAGCATATATCATTAACATCATCAATTTCAGCAAGGTCTGATTTGGTGGCAAGCATAACAGAATTGTTCAAATGGAGTACTTGCTGTTTTTTAGATTTATCATGTTTATTTGGATCATTAGTAGCAGCAACTCTCTCCCTATCGGCCTCTATAATCTCAGCTGGAGTCAAAGGCAGTAAAGTAACTTTCTTTCCCTTATGCATAAAAGTGTATTTGTTACTACTACCATGGTGTAAAGCATCATTATCAAATTCCCAAGGTCGACCCAATAAAAGAGAGCATGCTTGCATAGGAACCACATCACAATCAACATGATCAACATAACCACCAATGGAAAAATGGACTCGGCATGTTTGTGTTACCTTAGCTTTTCCAGAGTCATTTAACCATTGAATATGGTATGGATGTGGATGCGGTCGCGTGGTCAAGCCAAGCTTCTTGACCAAATCAGAACTCACCAAGTTGTTGCAACTTCCTCCATCAATGATGACACGTGCACGCCGGTTCTTGATTGCGAAGAAAGTCTGAAACAAATTATGGCGTTGAAGCTTATCGGGTTGTTGTACCTGTGTGCTGAGGACGCGCTGCACAATGATGCTCCGTAGCGTCGCTGTGGACGCCCCACCAAGGACCAAGTCGTCATCACCACCGCCATTGTCGTCCGAGGCAGCAGCAACATCATCATCCTCCTCGACATCTAAAGTGCTGATGTAGCCTCCATCTTCTGTGGCGATGTATGCCCGTTGGCTAGGGCAATTCTTCTGCACATGACCAAGCCCATGGCAGCGGTGGCACTGAATGTCGGAGGAGCGGCCCGTTGAAGCCACGGAAGAAGAACTCTTGGCTGGAACCTGCAAAGAATTTTTTGTAGCATCTGCAAAGCGTGTCGTGGAAGGTGGCTTCGGTGGCGCTGCTGCAATCTTGTTCACAGGTGGTGGAGGAGAACGAAAACTCGAAGAAGACTTGGGCAGTCCCGTCGATGTAGTCGTGCGCGGCGTGTAGAAGGGTCGTCCGGTGCTTGCCTTCGCTGATTCCTTGCGTCCCTGCAATTCTTTTTCTGCAAGCATAGCAAGCTGGAACAACTGGTTGACAGTAGTAAATTCTTTATAATCAACAATGTCCTGAATTTCACGCCGTAACCCCCCATAGAAACGACAAATCTTATCCTCCGTGTCCTCAACAACCCCACAACGCATCATACCCTTTTGAAGCTCAGCATAATAGTCCTGAACAGAGCGATCACCTTGTTCTAAGCGCTGCAATTTTTTTCTCAAATCAAGTTTATATGTGGGAGGAACAAAACGATTACGCATATCTTCTTTTAACCGCTCCCATGTATCAGGTTGTAAGCGCATGTTACTTAGTTCATTCCACCAGATAATAGCAAAGTCCTTAAACTCACTAGTAGCTTGTCTAACTCTATGTTGTTCAGGAACCAAGTGAGAATTAAATTTCTGCTCTACCGTCATCTCCCAATCAAGATATATATCAGCATCATAAAGACCAGCAAAAGATGGAATGGTAAACTTGACTTTAGCAAAAGGGCCGTCGTTACCATGACGGTTCTGGTTATTACCTCCCATACCCTGTCGGTTTTGCTGAAGACGCCGACGTAGTCGTGCATCTTGTGTCGCCCGCTGATCAATGTTGCCATCCGCATCATACACTGTGTCATCATCATGACGATGGCCGTCATTGACAGGTGGCAGGCGTGCCTCCAATGTGTCCATCCGACCAGTGAGGTCAGCCAACCGCCGCTCCACCCGCTCAATGCCTTCCGTGGTGTTCAACTTGGCAATGGCGGCGACGATAGTGTCCATTCTCGCGCCGAGTGAAGCATTTTGTTTGTCGAGCGCAGCTTGTAGCTGGCCGCGACTAACACACTCATTGAAATCAACCGGTGTCTCGTCCCTTTCGTCTCCTGCCATGGTTAGTGCAAACACAGGGAAAACAAAAGGATTATCCCTATCAACTAGAAAGGAAGGCAGTGGAAATCCGCAAAGGAAGTGTCTTACCAAGCTCTTACAAGTGTTCTTACCAAAGCAGCAGGTGGTACAACCGGTGGCTGGTTCGTGAAACCATGTCGAGCGTGGGTACGATTGCAAGGGTCAAAACGGTGCTATCCAGAAGTAGATATATGGAGCTTGGCAGGCCAAATATGTCAGTGGAACACAAATCAATAACAGATAGTAATGCTGAATAAATGTCCAAAGCATTGGTCCTAGTTGCTGGTCTAAATGTGTCCTATATCAGAGTTAAGATATGATGAACAAGGAGTCAAGACTAGAATAGTAAGGCAAAGACAGCAACAAAGATGGCCAGGCACTGAGAGACTTAATGCAGCATAAGCACAAAACAAATGAATTTCTGTCACCTAAAACTGTGCTCTTTTTTTTCTTTTTTTCTTTTTTTTAGGCACAGAACTCAGGTGCCTTTGCTCTCAGGCAAAACCAGGTGCTGAAATTTTTCTTTTTTGTTTCTTTTTTCTGTTATTTTTTTCACAAAGCAGAGCACAGAAATAGGAACCACACAAAGTTTCACCTCAATCTAATGTAAGGTGTGGCCTACAGAAAATGATGAATGTGCTGTAAATTTGGTGATGAAAGTTTGGAGCTCGAGTACTGCACTTTCCAGGCCGAATTTGGGCAAAATAAATTCGCCGAAACCTGACATAGTCAGGTCGGTTTCGGATGCAAAATTTAATTTCACCCAATTTAAAAAAAATCGCCTGATTTCGAGGCCGTATGCAAAAGTTATGGCCGTTTGAAGATGAGACTCCGAGTTATGGTTTCTATGGAGGCCGAAACGAAATCGGGTGGAGGGAATTGGTGGAAATTGGTAGCGGAAGCTCGGGGAATGGTGGGGGATGATACTGTGTGATCACGAGACGCGAAGGATGACTCAAACAGAGGGTGGGATATGGGTGGGAAAACAAAAACAGAGGGTGGAATACGCGATGGATGACGGCTAGGGTTTGTATGGGATGAAGCGGAAGCAAGACAACCCGAAATAAAACACAATCTAAACCAGCAACACAACTCGACTAAGGACACAAACTCAACACTACGGACTCTGGAATCAAATTGTGCAAAGGCTAAACGAGATCTAGGACAGGAAACAACCTATGACTACAATTGTTTTTTGTAGGGCTTTTTCATGGACTCTAGGATGAAACCGAAAACAACAAAGGAGGGTAACGCGAACCTGAAGGAACACCTGAAGCTCTGATACCACTTGATGGGAACGGGGTCCCGATCTTCCAACAGGTTCTGGATATGTTCAATTTGGTGGAGGCACGACACAAATCGATCCGGCTTCCGAACGACACGTTCCGAACCCCGCAATCGCAGCACCACGTCTCCTCAGGTTATCAACCGTGCGCGGCCCGGTTGACCTCGCCAAGAAGGCTAATCCTCGCCTGCGAATCGAAGAACACAAGCAAGAACAAGGAAGAACACAACTGAATTGCGGATGTATTGATGTAGCACTCGAAAGTTGGGGTTTCACAAACCGATGAACGGCGAAACTGTTCAAGACAGAATTAATCTAAGCAAAATCCGAACCCTAATGGTGGGGGTGGCGGCTGGATATATAGGAGTTAGGGGCGTGCAAAACCCCTGGACGCGCCCCTAATGGGCTCCAACACGATACAAAGCCGAACGGCCCAAAAGACGGTGGCGCAGCACCCTGACAGATTCTGAACGCTCACTTGTTTCAACGATTCCCGTTGACTCAGAAGGAATTTTGACATGGGACCAGAGCCATTGGAAAGGTAGTCTTCTCAGCTTTCCATACATATGTGGAACGTCCAAAACGGAGTCCAGATGCGATCTGGGCGTCCGTTTTAGTGCGGCCTGGTACTGGACTCCGAATTGGATTCGAACTGGACTCCGAATTGGATTCGAAGTCGGCTTGAGATGGACCTCCAACATGATTCGACCGCCCTTGCTGGACTTGTGCGTCCCGTAGCCCTTCTCCAAGTACTTCTAGGTCTTCTCCATGGTTCCTAATCATAATTAAATTATTAGGTAGTAATCTATTCTCAAATGAACAAAAAGAAGTACTTAGGAACGAGCTCACCTGTAAATTCAATTGTCGGGCGCGAGCTCTAGTGATTGGTCTTTGAATGTCAAATGGAGGAGTGTTGTGTGTATCCGAAGAAGTGATGTCCTCATCACTAGACGGTAGTTATATAATGGAAACTAGATTTATAAAAATGAATATCCAACAGTTAAATTTTAAAAAATAACTACATAACCGTTTATGTAAATTCATCCATGAATTACGTTTACTCGGCCTTAATGGCACGCCGACCGAGCACATGGTGGCCACGCCACGCCCACGGTACAGCTCCCCGGGGCAAAACGGGAAGGCACGGCCCCATCAACCGGAGATAGTGGCGTCGCGGTGTGGGCCGGGTCGGTAAAGAAGCCGTCCGACCTGTCAGGCGTCCGTCCGTCCGTCCGTCTCAGATGACGCGGTCGCGTCGCCGTGTGCGAAAGAAGACCGAACGGCCGGGCACCGGCACGGCACGGCACCACCACGGTGGCCGTCCGCGAGACCGAGCGGAGTCCCACGCGCACACGCTGCTTCTTCCCTCCTCTTGTACGACAATGCTTGCTTTCCGTGCCAAAAACGGCAGATCTCAACTGACGGAGTGGGGGAGATGAGCAGATCGACGGCGCCGAGGTGGATGGATAACGCATAGGCAGGCATAGCCACGCTCGCCCGTCTCGCTAATTCTTCCCATTCCGCTCCGCTCTTACAGTATCAATAGCGAATAATTAATTATTTATATAAAATAAGAGATAATATGGTACAAGAGAGGAAAAAAAGTAGTACCTTACATGAGACATTACTTAAGCACATAAACTAATAAATAAGGTATAGCTAAATTATATATTAGAGAGGAGGATTATGTCTAGCCCGTTAAATCTATTAGAGAGGAGAATTATGTTGCCCCGTTAAATCTGTATCGTGAGTGAGAAACAAGAGGGAAGAGAAAGAAAGACAGGAGAATTGTAAATTTATTAATTAGGTCAATCGTAGATATTATGTGTTGGAAAAGTTATATCTACGGGTTTTTTAAGGGATCCGAAGGGTATAAATATAGCAAAAAAAAGTGTTGCATAAAAGAAGAAGAGGGGAAAAAGAGAAAGGTGAGAGAATGTATAAATTTATTGATTAGATCATCTACTAATAAATATTATATATTGGACGAGTTCATTCTACAATTAGTTTTAGGTGACACAAAGTGTAGAGACATAAGACAATGGAGCTGCTCCAAAGAAAACTCAAGCTTCTATCTTATGATTTTGACTATTGATTTTTGATTAAAATTATACTATAATAATTGTTAACCTTTTCTAAGTTATTTAATAAAAATTTAAAAAAGTTGTCATATAGTAACTATAGTAACGAACAATACAAAGTAATAAAGGCAAAAATGGAAAAAAAAAGGCTAGAAGAAATAAAAATCCAAAATAATACCCTAAACAGCCGCGCGAGCCCGAACGCCGTGAGCAACTTCAATTGCGCATCCCAACGCAGCAAGCAACCGCAACCGCGGCGCAGCCTAACCCCAAGCCCTGGTGTCGGAGCGGAAGGCGAGGCAGTGGCGGTGCAAGAAGCAGCCTTGGCCTGGAGGGCGGCGGGTACGGCTCGAAGGACTCCACTGCTCAGCGGATCAGCGTCAAGGGGCGTACGGTGCGGAGATGGCGGCGGTGCTGGCTCGGCGGGGTGCGGCGCCACTGGCGGCCCTGGCGCGGAGGGGGATGTGCTCCGGCTCGGCCTCGGCCTCTGCCACCGCGGCGCTGTCCTCGGAGGAGCTCATGCGGATGGAGCGCGACTGCAGCGCGCACAAGTACGGTGCTCCCGATCGCCTCTCTTACTTCTCTCCGTCGTATGCCCTCGCCCGCCATGTGCTTGTGCAAATGCCTCTGGGCTCCATCCCTGATGGGATCGTGCTCGGATAGCGTAGTTTTTAGCGCTTGGGATTGAGTTCTTGCCACCGAAGGTTCGGGTTCTCTCTGCGGGTTCGATTAAACCCTTTCGTCCGCCATCAGTTCCTGATCTTGATGTGGCGGCGTTGCCTGCTTAGACCCTCTAATTGAGCTTGTAGAACCAATTTTGAACAGATTCTTGCATGTATATACAGTGGACTAAGGGATGTTCTTTATTGCTGGATATGACTCGTATCTCTTTATCCATAATATCATGGTAGTGACTTGAGACTGACGGTGTCGCCTTTGTTTGACCTGGCATCACATTTACTTCCATACGCCCAAGGGATCGCTTGCTGTTGCATTTGATTGGGATGTGGACATTTCTTAGTACTTGTTTTGTTTTATTGGTGGCAAGTTCTGTGATTCAGAACTTTTACTTGCAACTGCAGTATTTCGATTTGACGATGCAATTACCCCACCTTTTCAAGTTTGGGACTCATGGTGTGTTCTGAACATTTCACTGCTTGTAGCTACCATCCGATACCCATGGTGTTTTCCAAAGGAGAAGGTTCACATATATTAGACCCTGAAGGCAACAAATACATTGATTTTCTCTCTGCTTACTCTGCAGTCAATCAGGTGAGTTTCTATGTAGTTAGATACTATAACTGAATGCCACTTGGTCTAAGCACAGATTGGAAGGCACAGATGTCTAGTTGCTGTACATTGTTTGAGATAACTTATTTGAATGTACATAAATGATGTAGTTTTTGCAATTCTTTGTAGGGCCATTGCCATCCAAAAGTCCTAAGAGCTTTGATAGAACAGGCAGAAAGGCTTACACTTAGTTCCAGAGCTTTCTACAATGACAAATTCCCTATCTTTGCGGAATATTTGACAAGAATGTTTGGGTATGAAATGATGTTGCCAATGAACACTGGAGCTGAAGGAGTGGAAACAGCTATTAAATTGGCAAGGAAATGGGGTTATGAAAAGAAAAATATACCAAAGAATGAGGTATGAATTCACGAAAAGTTGCATGTTTAATTTCAATCCTAGTAGATCTTTTATTTGCCATACTGGGATGTGCTTGTGCTTCCATTCAGTTCTAACTTTTGTATTCATATCCTGCTACTAGATGTTAACTCTTTAAGTGTGGTGACTGCAGATATACTGATTTCAGTTTTTCATTGCTTTAGTATAATGGTGTTGCTATCAATTTTTTTCTCATTTTATTTGGATATCATGAAAGCACATATTAATATCATATCATTATATTAAATAAATGAAAACAAAACTTTGTAAAAAGTGCAAAAGGCTGCAGAAGCAGGTGTTGTTTTACCACTTGTTTTTTATTTGTTTGATTGCTTTGTTATATAACTATAGGAAATGTATTATATTCCATGTCTTGGCTAATGCACCACTTGATATCTTGAGAAGTTGGGAGATTCATTGATAATGATACCTATTTTTGCCAAATGTTTGGTGTTTTGCAGGCTTTGATTGTATCGTGCTGTGGATGTTTTCATGGTCGGACATTGGGTGTCATATCTATGAGCTGTGACAATGATGCAACTCGTGGTTTTGGTCCTTTGGTTCCTGGCCATCTTAAAGTTGATTTTGGAGACATTGATGGGTTGGAGAAAATCTTTAAAGGTAACCAATCTATTTAGTTGTAGCAACCATATGCTACTTTTACTTATTTATGTGTATATGCATGTTGACAAACACTATTTGGTTCAGAGCATGGAGATCGGATATGCAGTTTTTTGTTCGAACCAATCCAAGGAGAAGCTGGGGTATTCATCTCTAAGTTACTCTGTCTTCTGTTTTAAAATCTCTAGACCTCATTCATGGCTAGTCATTTCCTATATGGCGAGAAACTAATTTCCTCCCAGTTAGCACTGCATGGTGGTACTGTATAGATATCTAAGCTTAAGGAATTTAATTAACTGGAAGGGCTTGTTAGCTCTGCATGATAAGCATTTTTTTCTAGAGTACATCTAATAATACAACTAACAAATTGTGGATAGACTTCGCCACATTTCCCGTCTAATTCGCAAGATGCATTAGATGTGGTAGCGGTAAAAGGATCAATGGTAAAATAACAGTCTTGCCAAAAAGAAATCATAGTACAATAGAACAGTTCCTAGGGTGCTTTATGTATGGATGCTCATAGGACGTTAGGGGAATCCTTTCACTACACACGGTCATAGTTTTCAAATTGCATGTGATTACATCCAAGAATTGCTGCTTAATCACCCTGCCTTATCTCACTGACATGATTGGAAAATATGTATATCCGGATATTTTAAATTATTTGCAAATATTCAGGTAAGTTGATTAGTTCATTTAAGAAACAAGAAAGTCAAAATGAGTGATTAGTCCCTTACCACGTTTTGCCAGCTAATGTGCTAAAATAAACAGGGGCCAATGTGATTATGTGACCACAAAAATATGTTGTTTAAAGCGTAAACTCTAGTTGTTATGGTGCATGAATCCAGTTTTACTGTTATTCTCATGATTGTTTGATGTCTCATGTTCCCAACTTCACCATTATACTATTTACGTTCTTAGGTAATAATCCCACCAGATGGTTATTTGAAAGCTGTCAGAGACTTGTGTTCTAGGCACAACATTCTGATGATTGCTGATGAGATCCAAACAGGCATAGCTCGAACTGGCAAAATGTTGGCATGTGATTGGGAAGACATACGGCCTGATGTGGTGGTAAGTTTCTTTTCTGGTACACCCTGCTTATCTCCTCTCACTACACAAGTACCTGCTAGTGAGGTTTTCATTTTGCTCTAGGATATGCATATACAATTTTGACCAAGTATCCCAATTGTCCAGGTTCTAGGCAAGGCACTTGGTGCTGGAGTCGTTCCAGTCAGTGCAGTTCTTGCGGACAAAGATGTCATGCTGTGTATCAAACCAGGAGAACATGGAAGGTGTGAACCATTGTCAATCTTTTTTCTTTTGGTTCATTCCAAAGCGAAGTTAAATGGCAAACTGATTCAGTTTTCTCTTAATTAAGCATTAATGTCTACATGATGTCATCTAGTTTTTGCCCATCAGACTTAAGGAGACTACACTCTATGTGCAGCTGCTAGAATATGATCTTTTGTTATTTTTGGATAAACATTTTTTGTATGTCTTGTTCTTGAAATCAGTCTTATATTTGACCACTGGCAGTACATTTGGTGGGAATCCATTGGCAAGTTCTGTAGCAGTTGCATCACTAAAAGTGGTCAGAGATGAAGGTCTTGTTGAAAGGTACATTCTTTTATTACAAGAAACTCTAGTGATTTGCTAGATCATCTGCTGTTTCGAGATTCAGTTCTATGATCCTTTTTTCCTCTAGTCATTTTTACTGAATTGCAGAGCTGCAAAGTTAGGTCAGGAGTTCAGAGATCAGTTACAAAGGGTTCAACAGAAATTTCCTCAGATTATTAGGGAAGTACGTGGGAGGGGTTTGCTTAATGCGGTAGACCTAAGCAACAAAGCGCTATCCCCTGCTTCTGCATATGATATCTGTATTAAGCTGAAGGAGCGAGGCATTCTAGCAAAGCCCACACATGACACTATAATTCGATTAGCCCCTCCTCTTTCAATCAGGTATGACTCCTTTGCCCTTGTATCATCATACCTCGTTCTCCAATTTTCCATAAACTTACATGTACTAGCATCGTATTATCCGACAATGTTTGTTTGCTAATCTTCAAATCCTACGGTTTTCAGTCCTGAGGAGCTTGCAGAAGCATCAAAGGCGCTCAGTGATGTGCTGGAGCATGACTTACCAAAAATTCAGAAGCAGATCAAGAAGCCAGAATCAGAGGCTGAAAAACCAGTCTGTGATAGATGCGGTCGGGACTTGTACGGATGAATGGTGCCTCCAAGCAGAGATGAGATAAACGCATTTTCGGAGGCAGGAATTCTCGCTATTCGTAGCTCATTTTAGTATTCCGTACCTTGTTGCAGTGTCTATCCAGGGAATGTGCTATTGTTACCTTGATTGCAAATAAATGGAGTAACATTATCCTGCAATGTGAATCTGCTCTCTTACAAGAAGAAAGATTAGTTTGATGAAATTGATCGATCTGTCGACCGTCCTCGTTATTTACAATGATTTTTTTTTGCATATGTTTATATGCATTTCATCGATTGAAAAATCCGCCATCCTCGTTATTTGCAATGATTCTTACATCATTAAAATATTGCGAATGTACCGAGGCAGCTGAGAAAGGTGCCCAGGAAGTGAAAAAAAACTAACTATTTGCCCACCAAGGCTTAGGATATGTTAAGAACTATTTGCGATGAGATGGATTGATGCCAGCTTGATCGTCGAGCGGAGTCAAAAGAACACATTCTTGTGATCATTATTCATTGATTCAGTTTTTCCTATGCTACTACAGTATGTATTTTGTTTTTATCAACGTCAAGCTCTGATCAGACAAAGGATGCTTATTAGTTATTATCTACATACTGTAGCTCCACATTTGGAACCTTTCCGGATGGCATTTGCCACCTTTGGTCAGGTCAACAGTAATTCCTACATTTGGCCATATTCGTATTGACATCGGCGGCTGATGACTTTTCATTAAAAATAAATAGTAATTACTAAAAGGAGTGGCTTTTATAATAGAAGGAGGCGGCGAGCAGTGGAAAGTGAGATAGAGATCCGTACGCGAGACAGGAGTGAGAAGAGTGGGCCTGATGTTTATATTGATTTTTAACTTCCTCAAACAAAAGTTAGCAGTAGAAACCTGTAACACCCCGCCTATTCTCTAGGTCCAGAATGCTACCATCTTTGCACACTTTTACCTTTTTTCAACTGCTAATTATTTTAAGCAAACTTTACTTTATTTATAATGTAGCGGCCGCTTTACAACATATTATTTTAAGCAACTATTCTAGCATACTAGTGGAGTTTTAACATGTTATCCAAAAGCTGATATGCGAAGTGCTACTAATACGTGAAGTTATTCATGTGATACTCCCGCCTGTGCATGACGTCCTCAACGGTCACCTAAAAAACAACAAAATAAGGATAAGTCCAAAGACTCAGCAAGTACAAAGCAAAACAGTAAATAACAGGTTTGCGAATCAGTCCATAACCATCACAGTTTCAATAACTACTTGTTTTCATTTAATCTTTTTAAGTTCTCATCGACCAATCATTATGCATTTGCACCCATTCTCTATCATAATGCAATTTCATATGCACATGCACTTCTCTCTTATCTCTTTAGCCTATACCGATATAGCAGAGCGAGCACCTGTCAATACTCACCCAAGTTCGCCCTGTTTCCAGACGATGATCACAAGCCCATTCTTTTTCATACGGAGACCTCAGTAGCCCATCATTTTCATACGGGAACCTCAATCTCTACTCCCGTAGAGCGTCCACACAAAGTGGACCAATGATACCACAAAAATATCTCTTTTCATGACATGCATGCAATGCAAGTTCTCCATTTATGCATATCAACATGCCATGTCTCAACAATCGTCATTCATCATTCCTCATCGTGCAACCAGAAATAGTTAACTTACCATATCATGGTAAACAATGCCTCAACATTCAACTAACAGCAAACACTACTCGAATTTACCGCTTTACCATGCACTTGCCTGGTTAGTCTCAGGAATGATGTGTGGACGACTCTGACCCGGAACCTCCACTTGTACAAATGTCAACCCAACTCAACACATCATATTGAAATCAGTGCTTAAGCGAGAAGCGATGACTCTATGCACATATCCTAACTCTGGCATAAAATGCGAGGGGTTAAGAACCCGTCGCATAGGTACCAAACCCTCCATTTTTCTTTTCTTTTTCTCCTCTTTTCTTTTCTTTCTTTCTCTTTTTTTCCTTCCTTTTCTTCTCTCTTCTTTGTTTTTCTCTTTTTTCTCTTTCTCTTTTCTTTATCTCTCCCCTTCATCCGATTCAGCCAAACCAGCCTTATCTCCAATCCTCTCCTCTCTCGCTCTATTTATGTCTCATTTTTGGGTGCTCCTCCAGGCAGCGCGGCTGCTCATGGCCAAGCTCGAGCTCACCGGCCCTGAGCTCGCCGCCGGCCACCATCCGCCTCTCATGCACCTCCACTCACCTATCCCCCCTTCTCCCTCTCGTTCGGGTGACGCCACCGCCGCAGGGCTCACCGGCCATGGCGCGTCGGCCCGAAACACGCCTCTGGCTCCTCCCCCTCACTCTTCGTCTTGGATTCAGACAACCAGGACTGGATCCACCACCTCCCCTTGTGTGCACGCGGTGGCGAGGCACTTGGAGCCATCGCTCGGTCAGCGCGGCTTTTGGCCGTCGCCCTCCTCACGCTATCGTGGCGGGCCCCCATGCCAAGGCCCCGGACTTCGGCCTCCTGACGCTGCTCCTCCGGTCGTGGCGCCCCCCATCCAGCTATCCTCGGCGCTGTCGGCTCCCCAAGCCGACGCCTAGCTCGACTGTGGCTGCACCGTCGGATGGCTACCAGGTGTTCCCCTTGGCCATGGCTTTGGTCAAGGCACACGAGCTTGGCCCGAGCATCTCTACTCCACTACTTCACCAGACAGTCCATCTAATCCTCTCTTCTTTAACACATTTTGATTTAGCTTTTAGTTTTGTTCTGCCCTACTCTTCAACACACATGGTTGGGGAAGGCAAACCTTACTTGGCTCGGGTTAAGTGCGGATGAGAAGGTGATGACGATGGTCGTGGTGGCGACAGTGCTCTCCACGTGTTTCCGTTGGTCCTTCTCGCCTCCTCCTTGTCCCAGTCTGGTTCAGCGTGGCTCCGGTGGTCTTAGGCGGCTTGCGGTCGCCGTGGACTCCACCCTCACGCCGGCGGTTTCCCCAACTCCCTAGGCTCCTCTCCTCCACTTCTCTCTCCCTCACCTCTTCTCTGCGGTGGCAGTGGATTTGGGTTTTGGGACTTGGATGGGCTCGGCTTGCTCTGTGTTTGGTTGAGCAGAGGAAAGCTAATGGTTCTCTTGCTGGCTTTGCTTTCTGGATGAGCTCACAGTTGAGGGAAGAAAGAATGAAGTGAAGCTTTGTGTGGCTGCGTGTTGAGTCATATGGTCATGGCATTCCGCATGGGTGGCTGTATGTTGGCTCCTATGGCCATGTCTCTATGTGTGTGTGGCTCTCGGTTGGGAAATGAAATGGAACTGAGGTGAGCTCTGCCTATATTGTGCCAGCTTAATGGCATGGTTGGATAGTCCCTGACTTTGTGTATTACCAAAAATGTTCTTCCCCTTCTCTCTATATGACTCTCAAGTCACTAAGGGCTTTTAGGACTTTTTGGTCCAACGAGTGAGCTTACATTGTTTGATGGCTTTTCTACTGCAGGAGGTAAGTCAGAAAAAGGTAAGAATGGAATTTCCCGTCGAATGATAAGAACCCAAACGCGAGATGGTGCCGACCGGCCCCAGACGATCTGGGAACCTTTAGTGAGCGCTATTTTTATTCGGCATTCTAAAGCCAATGGATCTGATGGCAAAACTCTACCTTATTTTCTTTATTCTCCCTTGGATTTATTTAATTCTCGCATTTCTTCTCTTTTGCATTTTAGTGGTATTACAAAACCAATATAAACAACCTTTAGAAAGTAAACACACTAATAAAAGTGTTTAACCTTGTGTTGTTTCTTCCATATCCTATCTTTGTCAAACTTAGCATCTGACATAATAAGAAAGCGAAGGGCTCCAAAATATTACCATCACCATTACTCCGCCAAGAAGCACATTAGGGCACTCAGTTTAACGATGGGTTTATGACTTTTTTCACTATAGCAGACTTATTATTCACTATAACTGATGGTAACTTCTTTGGCGTAATTAAATTTAAAAAATTTAAAAATAAAAAAGGTTATCCCATCGTAGACAATCTGAAAGAATACGGGAAAAATGAAAAAAAACAAAAAAACTAGAAAAAATGAAATTAAGGATTAGTAAATTAAAAGTCAGAAATCAACTGAAGTTGAAACAAACGGGTTTTAAGTTTCTTCTCTTGAAGGTTAACAAATCACATCAAATTTGTACAACACATCAGTGATGTATGGATCTGGGTGATGATGGACACTGACGTCCAAACGCCGGAGGCGTCGTCATCGCTACCCCGCGCCGTCCGGTTAAGGTCGTCGAGCTGGGGCAACAATGGGAGCAACAGTAGCATCGAGTACACAAACCTTCGGGACGTGCTCTACGAGGCCAGCCCTGGCGACAGCAGTAGCTTCGCTGACATCGACGACTTCGACACGTCCAGCATCAACATCCGCAACCAACTGCTGAAGCACGCCGCGTCAGCCTACCTCCAGTTGGCCATCGTCATCACACTGCGCGACCGGGGCTGCCTGAGCTGGTTCTAGCGGTGGATGCTAGTGCGCGAGCAGTGCCGCATCCTGCTCCGGTCATGCGCCTGGCTGTGGGCAGGATGTGCATGCGCTAGGGACCCTACCCACTGCTGCGTCGCGTCCATGGCCGACTCGGCGTGTCGACTCGTCGCCTTCCTATCCGGCTACGTCGGTGGTGGATACAGGACTAAATCTTAGGTATGGCAACTCATCTCCGCCTTGTCAAGTGCTGCTTCCTCTTCGGATGTGCCGGCTACTGCTGCCTTATCGCACGCCGCCAGAGTTTGGTGGCTCGACCCTTGCTTGATGGCTGGATGATGGGGCTCTACCGTTCTGCCGTCACACTTCTGACTCAGTCAGAGCTGGACTAGATCGCACCACCGCCATTATGGTTGATCGACACTCGGCCTGGCGACATCGCCATCTACACAGGCAGTCATCGTTTCTAAATTTGCATGCCTTGATCATTCTTCTTGGCTTCGCATTTGATCAAAACCTCTGAAACCAACCATGCATCCATCCAAATTCTTAACCAAGGAGTGGATATTTGCTTCACAATTCAGGTGCCTACCACATGGTTGGACTACTACACCACTCCATAATTTAGAACATAACAAGTAATCATGCTTCAAAGCGATTAGTCTTAAGACATAAAACCGATATCAATGTTCTTTCATTTCTCTTGTCATGAAAGTAGCAACCAATTCCGAAATTTCATTGCTGGCTCCAAAAATCGTGAGCTATAGCAATGTCTCTCTCTCTCTCCTCACGCACTGAGCATGGGCTATTCTATTGTGGGTTGGGCCTCCTCACCTCACGTATACGCCAAGTGGCCCACAATGGTGCTCCAGACCTAGCCACTCCTCCGCCTCTGGTTTCTTTCTTCTTCCTCCTCAGGATAGGACTAAGGCACCGAGTGACAGAAGCAAGGCTATGGCAGGTGGAAGAAGAAGAGGAGGGGTTACTAGCGGCGAAGGCTACCTTAAGCGGTCGTCCAGCCTTATCCGATTGCTGGCTCCGCCCCTAGGCTGCATCATGAAACACGCTGCCATTTCCATTGCCATTGGTCATACATGCTGCTGTTTTACCATAAAAGATTGCACCAATGGATGGCATTGACCGGAGGGGGGCTAAGGAAGGACAAGTTGAAATCTTGCATGCAGATTTATGATGTACCAATGTGCCGATTAAGAAAAGACGGGCTTGTTTTTTTTCTGATTGAACCTTATGGCTTTTGGTTGCGGCTTATGGCTTTTAGCCTGTTCGTGTGATAGATTACAGAGTAACAGAAACTCACGTACGGTTTTTGCCGATATAAATGAAGTTGGTACAGTATATACTGCAATTAGCTAGTAGACTCTATCTTAAAAAGATACTCTGTTTAAAAGTTAGTTACTGTAGAAAAGCTGAAAAGCAATTTTTAGAAGCTGGAAAGAACAGGCCCAGTCTTCTGTATGTGTTTTCATGCATTTGATCATTCATTAGGATTAGTTGTTCTGTTTTTGTTCTTATTCTTATAGATCATGCCATTTGCTTATAGAAACATACAAGCAAGGCACTGTTTAGAAGTGGAGATGTTCTCTTTTGCATATTAAACTGTTACATTTTGAATACGAATGACTCATATCCTATCATACTACGGATTTCTAGATGAAATTTTAACTTTCGAGGAGAACTAGAAAGATTATATAAAATCATAAGTTATGGCCATAGAAAACTCATGTTATAAATAAACTCGTCCAAAGCAAGAGGTGCATCAGATGATTATAGGTTAGATTATTCTTTAGCACTAGAATTTTGTATATGATAAAGATCCAAAAGTTTAAGAGGCTTGTGAGAGAGTGACAATACTTTGCACTTTTTTGAGATCGTGCTTAAGGAATTTACGATCGGTTTTACTAAATCTTTCTCTCTCGGTATGATTATTTATCGTCATTATTTCAATTCTCTTTACAAGACTTCATTTTTGATACCATGCATGCTTATGCCGAACCTTATAAACTCCAATCATATCCGAGGAGCTGCTGCATATAAGGAAACGGTATCAGAGTATAACACTATATTTACTTTTTGTTATCAAGCAGACTGCACGGTTTAGTATAGCAATGCCAAATGTAATTCGAATTAACATGAGAAAAATAGCAAAACCACACTACAATTGACAAACTATCATAGAACCGTACTTTTAAGGGTATCACCAGCCTATATTTCCCGGGGGAACGCTGCGCGGAGGCTCTCCCACGTCAGCCCGCGTCCGTGCTCCGCCCGCCGCGTGGCCGCGCGTTTTGCGTACGGTCGGAGGAGGCAAATTCCCTGTACTTTGCGAAAATTACGTAAAGGTCCTTTTTCCTCGCGAAAAGGTCCCTGCAAGTTTTATTTTTTAAAAAAAACCTAGATAGCGCCCCGCGGGTTCCCGAAATTACGTATAGGTCCTTATTTACTTACATACAGGTCCTTACAGGACCTCGATTTTTTTTAAAAAAAAGTCATTTGGTTTTTCCGAAATTACGCATGTGTCCTCGATTTTTTTCTATGAAACTCCCTGCGAATTATCGTCTCTTTTACTTTGGTCCATACGGTAGCTAGCGCGGCGTGCGCCGCGCTTATGCAGCTAGTATATATAACAGAACCACACTTTGACAACACATCTCACAATACCGCTCTCTGCCCCTCTCGTCATATGCAACGATACTGACACCCTGGCCCCCTGGGCCCACCGGTCAGTCACACAGACTTACAATCGTCCTGTTTGCTGAGATGAACGGATGTGAACGCAGACGACACATCTATCATGCTCCCTTTTCGCGGTTGGGCTGCACCAATTGCCTCACAGTAAGTTTGGCAAAGAAGAAAAACAGTAGCGGTGATGTTTTGCCCAAGAATCGATCTCATCTTTCCAGCAGAATTTTGAAGAAGGCTGCAATGTGACCCATGACAAGAGAAGAATTTAATGTTGTCTGGCTTGAATCCAAAATCAAGGGCTATCGAGGGACTGCTCCAAACGGCTTGTAAACCGCGATTTCTAGCTGTGGCTGTTGGCTTTTGACTAAAAGTGCACTGTAGCGTCTGCTATTTTTTTCTGAGTCGTTCAATTAAAAAATAAAAAACTGCTATATCATCGCATACAATACAAAAGAAATAAAGGAGAAAATAAAAAACTCAAAATTAAGAAGCCAAACTCTGCCACCGTTGGAAAGGATGGTGTGTCGAAAGTGGTTTTTGAGAGGGGCTTGAAGGCAAAAACAGAAACTGATTGCTAAGAGGACACCGCTTGTGTTCACTATTGGCGAAATCACGGGCGGCGGAGGCGGTTCGAGGGGCAGTGGTCGCCACTCGCCAGCCTGGGAATGTGCGCTCGATGAGAGAACGACGGTCCTTGTTGCGTCCGGACGATCGACTGAGATATGGCAATGGCAGAGTGCCGTAGACGTGGCAAATAAATGCAGGGGAGACGATTCCGATTCCAGTGGGTCAAGTTCGGCGAGTGCGTGGCTTGCATGCGCGCGCGGTAGGTATTCCACCACCGGAGGCTAATCGGCGGCCATCGAGGTTAGAAACTTTCCTTTCCTGAGAAGCGGACAGCGTCGAATTAGGGCATCTCCAATGGTCCGAGTCAGCTATCTATATGCATGTACACATCAGCATATATCCTATGTGGAGGAAAGAGAGTATGCAAAAAAAATCGAGCCAGTCTATAACGCTAAACGAGGCAACCTCAATAAATTCTGTGTGTGCATGTAAGCATCAAATAGCTATCCTTATAGATAGTTCTTTAGAATGCTAGCTTTAGTGTGTATTATATAGATGATGTGGAAGTCTTATAGTTAGTTACTAGCTATAACCATTGGAGATGCCCTTCAAATGGAGAAGTGCGTAGACGCGGCCCAACGTTTCCAAATGTGATGCTTGCTTGCATGGTTAGATTCTGAATATTCATTTCTGTCTCGTCGGGGCGCGGCGGGACGGCCGCTGCTTCCGATTGCACGCCGGCCGGCCGGCCGGCATGTAGGCGACGCGGACGTGCGCTCGGCCCGCGCGTCCGAGCTGTGGTACCAACAATTAAGGGCATGTTCTTTTTTGGCTTTTGGCTTTAGCTACAATATCTAACTTTCAAACTGGGTAATTTTTTAAGACGAAGTCTACAAGTTAAACGATCTACACGTTAAAAGCCCAACATCTGTACCAGTCAAAATCGCAAATGAATATCTGTCTCTCCGTAATCTGTACTGTAAACAATCAAAATTCAAAAATTTCAACCAGAAACCATAAACCGTAGCCGCGCCAAACATGCGCTTAACCCGCACGCTTCCAACTGCTCCTGTGCCCCCGAACCAACGACCTCCATCGTTGAACACCCCCCTCGGGGGATCCAATCAATTACTATTGACAATTATCTTGAAAAAAAATATACTATCGACTATGGAGCGTGCACGAGCACGACCGCATATATATGTATCCGTACATGCATGTATAGTGTGGTATGCATCGTACTATCGACCCGGCTAGGGAGCGGCTCACATGCAGGGTCCCCTGCACATAGCTATGTGCAGGGTGCCTTGATGTGCGACATGTGGCAGGAGGTGGCTGGATGCGCGACACGTGGCAAAAAATAAAAAATAATAATTTTTTTAAGCACTTAAAAAAATACTTTGTAAGTATACAAAAATACTTTCAAAATTTTTTAAGTATTTTTTGGATTTTTTAAGTATTTTTTATTTTTACCATGTATCGTGAATCCAGCCACCTCCTGCCATGTGTCGCGCATCGAGGCATCTCTGCATATAGCTATGTACAGGGCTCTGCATGTGAGCCGCTCCCCTGTGGCTATGGGGTTCGGATCCGCTGCAGTCAGGAACAGGCTTTCCGTGTAATAACTGCGCCGTCCAATTCACAAGCGACGGGTAGCCTAATACGTCTTGGCATTGTGGCAACACTGTGAAAGACATTATAGCAGTATTGTCGCATAATATTCGATAGTACAGAATCAAACGGCATGGATAACTCCTAACTAGGCATCACATTATATCTTGGCTACAGTTAATATTGGACTGTAACCAATCCTCCTCCATATGGAGCACCATATGTTGCAACGGGTATCGTTCTACTTGCATTATGCTAACCTAAACTGGTTTTTCATAATGGGGCCAGTGGCCTGATGGTACGAGTAAGGGTATTCATTCATGTCTATCCCTGGATTGATGCGGAAGGTAAGCAATGTGTGCCTTTTTCTGCGACGAGCAATATATGCCTTATTTAATAAGCATTCCGTCGAAACGTTTATGTCCGTGCCTCGCGCGTGTGCATGTTACATGAGGTTGGTGTGTGTTCTCACAGTTCATAGTACGTTAGCTCCACCATTTTCCAGGAAGCAAAAAATAATTTTTACAAACAAAGCCTGAAGTGACGTACAAATAGGAATAACAGGATAGAATCCACTCAAGGGACTGCACATATTGTTGGGCAATACGGAAATTTTCCTTAATTCTGGATTAAAGAAATCCCGGTGTGGGGCCATCTGTAAGAGATATGAGGGAGGGGGATGTGATCGGCTGACCGATCAACCAAGAGAAGGGTCAGATCGTGCTCCCCTCTTTTTTGTGCTGGACTTGGTCCGGCGGCTGGTGCAGCGCCGTTTCCCTTCTCCTCTTATTTCGGATTTTCCCATCTTCTCTTTAAAATTGAGCCATGGGAAAGCTTTCGAACAACGGCAATGGAGAGCAATCAAGAGAACATACCAAGATCTAAGAGCAAGTGGCGGTGGCCTTTCCTAGTCTCCTGTGTGGTTTGCTCCGGTGAACTTACTGGGGTCTCGGTGATTTCTACGCCAGCGAGGCTCTACTGTTTCTTTGTAGTGTAATCGGCCTTGGTTGTTGGTTGTTCAGCCGTGGTCGTCCAACCGCGATTGTCTAGCCGTGGTCGATTTGCCATGGTCGATTTGCCGTGGTCATATTACCATGGTCAATCTACCGTTGTCGACTTGCCATAGTCGATCGGCCATGATCGACCTAAAATGATCGATATGTCGTGTTCGAGTTGCTTCATCCGATTAGAGATTGTGTTGGCTTTGTGCGGCAACACTTGCATCTTGGCTTCACGATTTGGTGACTACTGATTTGTGAAGTTGGGCATTGTATCTCTGTTAACCTCTCCAATGATATCCAGCATATGCCGGTGATTAGTTTTTTGAGACATCATCCTCGCGATGAGCCTTGCCCATACTGTCGTCTCGATGGCTTCGATTGCCACCGCCTAGTAAGCTGTTCTTTACATTCTTAATTCCTATTATGCGTATATTTGCCGTGCTAGTGTGATATCTTTGTTTAATTAGTGTGATATCTTTGTTTAATTATCTCTGAAATTTGTGATAATTACTAGCACTGGGAGTACTTTGCATAATAGATTGTGGGCTTTTAAGATTGCTTGATGAGGAAGCTAGTCATATTTGAGATCATAGTGACAGTTTAGATATATTATGCTAGTTTGGTTTGTTGATTATACACAAGAGTTAGTGTATATTCTTTGTTGTTTTGTTCTGGGCTTAGCCTGAGGTCTGTTGATTCAGCCATAGTACATTTTGTCTCTATTCTGAATATTGTCGATAATAGATTAATACTGTAGTAGTTCATATCAGCTATATGCTTTGATTAGAACATGAAATCGATTCAGCCACTATTCTAAAGTAATGTTTAGATTGACAAACTAGCAGAATATAAAAGGAATGTTACTTAGATTGTTGATATATTGAATAGAGTTAAGAAGGCCAAGTTGAGAACTTGAGTAACTCCTCTGCTGAGAGCAAATTCACACTAAATAACATGTGTGCTATATAAACTTCAATTTCCCACTGTCTTGATCAATTAAGTATATTGTTTTCTTTAAATGACTTGAATGCTATGTTAGTCTCAAGAGACATTTTCTTCATGTCATTTATTTCCTATTAGTCATACGCATTACTGTTATTGCTTATATCTGGAATTAATTTGAAAATAATGTTAAAATTGCTTAATCTCCAACAATCCAGAAAACTAATTCTTGCTGAAATGGCTTCATACTCTGATTTCGTTAAACCGGAAGTATTTGATGGCGCTAATTTTAAGCGTTGGCAAGCCAAGACAAAGATGTGGTTGATTGACCTAAAACTATTTTGGGTCATTTTAGATCTTCCGGTGCTTCCTTTCGAAGACGAGAATCTAACTCGTTGGGAGGATACGAACCATTCAGCTTTGGGATGAGCTGAATGAGAAATATTCAAAAGGAGATAATGGGAATGAGTCTTTTCTACAAATTACTTGAATTACAAGATGGTAGAGGGACGGATGGTGATGGAGCAGCTTCACGAGCTATAGCTCCATGTACGTGATTTAAATCAGTATAACTGTCTCCTGCCAGAGAGTTTTCAAGTAAATGTCATATTGGCCAAGTTACCGCCTTCGTGGTGAGACTTTGTGTAGGGACCTAGATTTTACAATCCGGATTCCTCTGTGATTACTGCACTATTCCCTGGATCAATAGATAGTGCTCACAGTTACAGTAATGAATATCAAAATACATATCATGCGGAAGCGTAAATTTAATAGTAGACTTACTCATGGGCCGATTAGGCCGAAATCATTAAATTGCAGCAGCGGAAGAACGAAGCACACAGGTGGGACCTTCAGGACATGCCCACAGGCAGCCAACTGGAGGTTCGCGACCTAGCCCTTGACATCTTCATCTTCTCGGCCAGCTTGTCCAATCTTGTTGCTGAGGCGAGGTGATTTGATTCCTGATTCTGAATTCTGTCGCAAAAGCGAGTGTGAGCACTCCAACCCCGTGCTCCGCGAGCCAATACACAGAATGCAAATAAATAGTATGCATGGTTTATCAAGGAGAGGCTCGGGTTATTTTATTTGCTAAAAATCGCTTTTAGTAGCATGATTATTAAATCATAGTGTTATTAATTCAACCCAAACTTCACACGGCGATTGCCATAATTGACTAATCCACCAAAGACACACTTCCCTTACTGATTGCTATCTAAGACTCCAAACAGCGAGTGTCATCATTTATCTAATATCACTTATTTAATCCACCAATATCTTTTGTATTCTAAATTTCTAACAATCCAATCCTGTTATTATTGATCCACAACCATAATTTGCTTTTCCAATATTCAACCTCATCTTCCATTATCTATCTCTACTAATTCACTAGTATACATCCACCAAGATTTTCATTGATCAAGTTTATACTCCAAGCATTATTACCTTACCTCAAAATTCTTAAAAATCCGATTCATCCATCCAGTATCTGATCAAAGCCTATTAATCCCATTATCGCTAACCACTCCCAGGAATTAATCTAGCAACTACTTTTTCACTCCCTAATTCTCCAACAATCATTTAAAACATCTATCTAACCTATATATTCATTTAGGCTCCACCACTTTATTTTTCCCAGAATCCACACTATCATTATCCCTATTATGATCAACATGAATCCACCAACTTCTTTATGCAATTACCACAAATAGCTATCTACTTTTCTTACGACTCCATTTATTCTTCCCATATTTTATTTTGTAAGAATAGAAATGCCACTAATTGAAATACAATACCTAAAATTTCCTGAGACCTAGCAGCTTTGGAACAAAACATAATGTTCAAAGAATATTAACATGATTCTCCATACATATGGCATCACACCATATGCCTAATATCACCATAATTTCTCCATACATACGGTATCACACCGTATAACATCTTTCAGCGTTATAGCCGCTTAATTTCTATATATATATATATATATATATATATATATATATATATATATATATATATATATATTTTACTAGCATGTGATGATTAATCCATGGTTAAGAAGCTCACTTATTTCCTAAATAAATTTTTGCAGCAATTATGGGTTAGTTCTTGATTTTTCCTTAATTTTTCCTTACTAGGAACTGCTCTGCAAAAAGATTTTAAAACCTACTGCTAAATTCTGCGAGAGGGGGGATCGAACGCGGGCGAGTTTGGTGGGATCGCATTGAGTAAACCAGGCAAGCCTCGGGTGTTACCTGCCTGGTGGGAGGAGATCTTTGCTGATGAACTGAGTAACGGGGTGTGGAGCAGAGGAGGTCGGGGTGGCGGTGCCGGCAGCGAGCGGCGGTCGGAGAGGTGCAGGGAAGCGCAAAAATGCGTTCTTGGCGCAACGGGAATGCCGGCGGTGAAGTCGGCGAGGGCTGAGGGGCACGGTGGCAGGCCGGCAGCGTGCGACGGCGGCAACTCGGGAGGGAGCTCCGGTGCCGGCGATGTGCGGTCTTCGGGAGGCACGGGGAAGACCAGGGGTGACTTCGTGAGGAGCTGGAGGTGGCTCGGGTGCAGGGAATTGGGTTCTGGTGGCTCGGATCGACGGGGAGCTCCGGCGGCCGGAGTTGGGGGAGATGGGAGCGCCGACGAGCTACGGGCGACGAGGGTCAAATTGCTCACTGTGGGAGGAAGTATAGGGCTTGGGGAATGGTTTGGCGGGGGCGACGGCTCTTATAGGCGCGTGGGCGCGGCTACCACCGAGAGGCCGCCCGTTCGGTCACTTCGGTGAGCGGCGGAGCAGACGGTTGCAGGCGGTGGGGCTGGGCGAAAGATTTGGCATGATGGCATGCTCTGGCGCCGCGCGTGCTGAGGGGCAGAAGCTTGAGCCGCGCGCATGAGGTGACGGGTCGGGCAGCGCGGGGAGAAAAAGAGGGAGCGACGGCAGAGCTGGTGGCGCAGTCCATCGGTCGGAGCGGGGATCCCCTGGTCCGAGCGCGCCGACTGACGGTCTGAAGGGGAGTGTCCGCTGGTCAGAGCGCGGAGAGGAGAGCGCGGGCCGGGCTGCAGAACGAGGCATGGGCGGAGCTGAGGTGCGGCCTGGGGAGGGAAAGAAGGAGAGGCGATGGGGAAGAAAAACAGTGGAAGGGAGAGAGGGCCGCTCGGGCAGTGAAATGAGGAAAGGGGATGGGCCGCAAGCGGTAAGGGGAGATGAGAGGTGGGGTTGGGTTGGGCCGACTGGCCTGGTCTGACCCCCATCTCTTATATATAGTATTATTATTATTATTATTTTATTCACTTGTATTTATACTTGTATATATATATATATATCTTTATTGCTATTTAATTATTTACACATGTACGTTTCCTTTTATGTTTTTGCTCCTTTACTAAACCTTTTTGCATATGTTTTTACTGTCCATTGTAATTATTTGTCATTATCCAATTTTTTTTGTATTTCAATTTAAATTTCTCCCTTTTTCATGGGTCATCTTTTTAGATTTAAACTTCCTATTATTTGAGCATGCTTGTTCCTTTCTTGCATTTCTTAAATTTTATTTTTGGAACCTCAACCAAAGTTTTTCAGAAGTACCTCATAAACTCCAAATTCAAATAAAACACACTATAAAATAATACAGAAACTTCATATTTTCAAATTCAAATTTCCAGGATGTTACACTTTGTGACCACTCGGAGACATGTTAAGGAGCATATGACAATCAATGAATTGTCAAGCGCTGTTAATGTGGAGAAGCGTGCTAGGGCTAGCGGTGATGAGAAGTCCCATGCCCAAACCCACCAAGTGGAAGTCAATAACTTTAAGAGCAATGGGAAGAAAGTCAAGAAACATCCCTAGAACAAGCCTAAGACCTAGCCAATGAAGAATAAGAAGGTGATCTTTACATGTTTCGTGTGTAGCAAAGAAGGCCATAAGGCCAACAAGTGTCGTGATCGTGAAGGCAAGGGACCATCTCCAGATCAGCACGAGAGTAAGCCAGAAGCCAATGTGGGTATAGCCAATCCCGTCTCAAATGGGTATGTACCTTAGGCCTTTATGGCTAATTCATCAATTGATTAGTGGATTGATACAGGTAAACTAAATATAACTATGCTAATCGATCGTGTTTCTCTTCATTTGAAGGTGATGCTGGTGGCTCCATCCTAATGGGCAATGGCACCGCTGCTACAGTACGTGGGATTGGTAAGGTCTGCCTGAAGCTCACTTCCGGCAAGACGCTCATCCTTAGAGACGTACTATATGTGCCTGCAATGTCCCGTAATCTAATCAGCGGGTCCATGCTTTGTAGGCAAGGAATAAAGCTTGTTTTTGAGTCTAATAAGGTCATGTTGACCAAATTTAGTACTTTTGTGGGAAAATGCTATGAAAGTAGAGGCATGTTCCGCTTATCCATTCTTGATTTCAATAATCCAAACATTTTTAATGTTACTCATTGCAATAATGTTCATGATATTTGGTACTCTCATTTATGTCATGTTAATTATGAAGCCATAAAGCGGTTAAGTAAAATGAGTTTAATTCCAAATTATAAGTATGAGAAAGACTCAAAGGGTGAAGTGTGTGTGCAAGCAAAGCAGCCTCAAAAATCTTTCCATAGTGTTGAGAGGCGCGACACTTCTTTACTTGAGTTAATACATTCTGATCTTTGTGAGATTAATGACATTTTAACTAAAGGTGACAAGCGTTATTTATTTGCTCTCATTTATGATGTGACTAAGTATTATTATATTTACTTACTTAAGTCGAAAGATGAAGCACTAGAATATTTTAAAATATATAAGACTGAGGTGGAAAACCAACTGGAAAAGAAAATCAAACGGTTGAGATCGGACCGAGGAGGTGAATACATCTCTAAGGAATTCTCTCAATTCTGTGAAGAAAGTGGAATAATTTATGAAGCTACTCCACCATATTCTCTCCAATCAAATGGGGTAGCTAAACGTAAGAACTGGACTCTTTGTGACTTGGTGAATGACATGTGTCAGTGTTTTAATACCGATCTTACGTATAATTTTTTGGATTCGGGAAATCTCTTAGAAGACTAGACTATGGTCATGCAGAGAGAAGACAAGGACATTTCTATATAGGTTCGGGCCTTCTTCTGGGAGAATAATAACCCTACTTCCTGTGTGGCTATTGCTCAGAGAAATTGATTACAACTAAGAGTAATACGAAATACCTAGCACTATCTCCTGATCTGATGTGGTTCAATTTCTTTCTTTCTAGCGTTAATCTTTATATAGTTGACGAAGCAACGGCCGTTGTCCTACGCCAAAAGACGCCTCAACGCTTTGGGAGATAACCGACTAGCGAAAGTTATTGTTAGAGAGACGTGGTGGCCCATTCGTCGTGCGGCGGTTGTTATCAAATTGAGATCATGTACAATTATTAGGATTAAGCGCATGTTCTAACTGCCTTGTCAGACAGGCCCACGATGTAGTAAGTCGTCGTAGACTAAGCCAGCTGGAGATGGATTGGTCACAGGAGGGTCTCCAACCACGAGGTGGTCGCAGGATAACTCATAACTTATATAGTTGTAAAAAGGCTTACGACTATGTATTCGTAGAAAGACTTACGACTAAGGAGTGATCGTAAAAAGACTACGACTAAGTAATGGTTATAGAAAAACTTACGACTATCCTGTGAAATCTATCACTTATCGATAATCTTATCGATAAGGGGTATACTCGGAGAATATAATGAAGCAATAATTAGAGGATTGTTATATCCTCATCATGTTACAAAGTTCAGGTATGTCGGACTCATGGTGGGGTAAGGCAATTTCCATAGTTAATTATGTCCTAAATAGAGCGCCTCTCCGTAATAGCGAAGAAACACCTTGTGAAGAATGGAAGAGGAGAAAATTGAATACGTCATTTCTTCATACATAGGGTTATCTTGCAAAAATGTACCTAATTTTGTTGAAGGAAAGGAAACTTAATTCTAAGACTGTTGGCACAGCAGGTCAGCCCCTTCCATCGGACGATAAAGGCCCCCGCTCATTTCAGCTTGAGCTTCTGGCTTCTGACTTACTTTTCACTATTTATAAATTTCGTCTTTTTCTGAACTTTTGCTTTTTTGAGCTTTTTTGCTGGTTCTTTTTTCCCTTATTCGTTTGCATTGTCCGTGTTGAGCTAGCATATTTTTTAAATTTTTTTAGATTTAATTACGTCAAATAAACCACCTTCAACTACAGTGAAATTTCAGCTGCTACAGTACAATTTCAGCCATAAGCCACAGCTTTTCAGCCCAACCGAGCGGGCCGAAACTGCAACTTTGAGGGGTAAATGCGCCGTGCTGGCTTTGCTTGGGTACTCCGCGTCGTTCCGACGCCGAGGGAGAGCAGCGCAGCCACGGCTCCGGCGCGTACGCCCACAAGACGGTGGCGGCTGTGATGGTCCACACGAAGCCATACTCCTCTGAGGAGTCCGAGCTTTTTGCCTGGGGCTCCGCACCTCCAGAGTTTCCGCGTCGGCCGATTCGTAGCAACTCATATGGCCCTGATCAACTCGGCTTCAGCTTCTGGCTTATTTTTCACTATTCATAAGTTTCGTCTTTTTCTGAACTTTTGGCTTTTTGTTGAGCTTTTTTGCCGGTTCTTTTTTTCCCTGTATTTTTTTTGTATTATACGTAATGGGCTAACATATTTTTTATATTTTTAAATTTTTTTAAATTTAATTATGCTAAATAAGCCTCTGTCAGCTACAGTACTTTTTTCAGCCAGCTACAGTGTTTTCAGCCATGAGCTTTTCAGCCGAACCGATCACCACCTTATATGTCGTCTTGGTGAAGTACTTGGTTTATGAGAAACAACTCCTTGAAAATCACAGGTGGATCAAACTATGGCCCGACAGATTACCAACGAAATGGAATAGCCCCGTTTGCAGAAAAGACTACGATAAGCATTCCAACCACAAAATTTCATCTTCGAATACATGACCCGTAAATTTATGGACCAAGTGTACAATCAACCGGCACAAAGATAAACAAATTGGGCGCTTCATCTCTTGAGCCTATTATGCAACCGCGATGACAATTAACTCCAACACGACGGCCAAAAAACCTCAGCAGAGCCTAGCATAAGCTTCGGTGCTTCACTACAGGTCTAGGTCGAAGGCAACAACAACTTCTGTGACGTCCACCACCTCCTCCACCTCAACCTCCTTGGCTTCGTACTCTTCTTCCTCGTCGCTGGCCTCCCCATCTCTCAGCTCCATCCTGTATGTCCGCTCCTCCTCGTGGAGTTGCTTCCACTTGCTAACCCATCCTTCCCATTCCTCCTGGAGCTGCTTCCGCCTCTTGCGCTCCTGCTCGCTTAGCTGGTTGAACGCGTCCTGGTCCTCCTGTTCGTACTTCTTGCTGTACTTCCTGAGGTTCCTCGAGATCTCCTCCTCCTTTTCGGGGGTAAGTAGTGATGGAGGCCTCGGGCGCCACAGGAACTGTACCATGATTCAGTTATAAGTAAACGGCAAAGCATTACAATGATACAGCAAGGCGTGCGTTCAAAGAACAAAGGATGGAAATTCTACCTGATAGAAGTGATCCTTTGACACCTTGTAAAGTTGCTTGCCATTGAAGGACCAAATTTGAAAACCATTCTCCATCTCATGGACTGAGGTAACTGCAGTTACGAGATACCTGAACAAGAAGCAAGGTTACAAAACCATTTCAGTTCCACAAAATTAGAAGGGAATTATTCTAAAGGTACTTGAAACACACTATCACCAAGTGTTTAGTGCATCTAATACTAACTGAATCTAAGAATTTCATTTATATAACTAGAGGGAGCGTGTTTTTAGAGTTGAGGAAATTTAAGAACTTCATTCATTTCAGTTGAGGATGCACATTCTTAAAGTTCAGGTCTTAAGGATTCCTAAAAGCTATTCTGGAGATGTCTCCACACGATTTTGTAAATTTGACAAAACAGTAATGTCAAGAAATTCTTGATTCAGTGATTAGCTCACCTTCCAGTAGGATCCCACATGATGTCCGTTGCCATAAAATGCTCTCCTGTTGCCATGGTCTCTAGATCATCAACATTGTAGAACTCCAACTGGCCATTGAAACCCTTCAGCCCAGCAAGAACAATAAAACGCCCAGCAGGAGACCAGAACAATGCATTTGCCTGCTTGGACTTGAGTGTGGTGATCTTGGACACACGGCTAGTGTTGTTGGCTGTGCGCATGGAGTAGAAGCTTATATCAGGCTTAGGTCCATCACCATGAATAACAGCAAAGCGGTGACCTCTAGGCTCCCATGCGAAGGCAATTATCTTGTCATTCTTGTTGTCCAATTCAAGGACCTCAATTGGGATGTCCCTTTCCTTAATTCTGAATAGCTCAAACCCAGTGTAAGTGCTCTTCTTTGTTTTTGTGTACCTATCTACCTTCACAGCAAGATATTCTCCATTGTTCTGCCAGTACATCTTGCAATCACTAACACTGAAAAGGTTTTTCTGCCGCAGCTCCTCTTTGCCAGGAATTTGCACAAGGCTCACCTTTCAACACAAAGCACATATTTTAGCCTTCACCATTAATTGAATAAACATCTTAAAATAGACTCACTGCAGAAATTTGTACTTACCCTGGCAGGCTGATTTCCGCCACCCAATTCAGGCACAAACAGGGCTATGATAGGATCAGTGGGTGACCAACTGAAGTCCACCACACTTTCTACCTTCAACGACTTCTTATCAAGAAGGGAGAATGTCTCAGTTTCATAGACAGATATAACATTCTTCCCAAGCCTAGCAAAATATTTGTCATCTCTTCCACCACCCCACCTTCAAACACACAAAAACTACAGTAAGCATCCAACTATGACAACTTGATGAAAATCCGGGCATTCATTAAAAAGTACAACACAGGTGTTTTCACCTGAAGATAGGCCATGAAACCCCAGAAACACCGATACTTCCACCGGTAGTAAACTCATCAGCACTTCCCTTGAAGTCTCGCATCACTTTCCCAGTCCTTACATCAAAGATATTTAGGACAACCCTCTACAAGTTTAAGAATGAAAGTCAAGACAGGAAAAGGTATGACAGAAAAAATAAATCTATAACAGTCTCTTACGTGAGTATCTCTAGGGTTGCTGGGCTCATGGCTGCTATATGTGACCAAATATCTCTCACCAGGAGAGAAGTCAATCAGTTTCACCTGTCACAAGCCACTGTCAGCTAGAACAACATTAAATATTGGATAGAAGTCAGTGTAGCACAAACCAATACCTGCGGGTGAGCAAAGCGCATTAGACGCTCAAACTTATCATCACCGCCCCACACCTGTGAGCCCTGCCTATGAACCGTCGCCAAGTACGTCCCAAGAGGGGACCACTGAATAAAACTATCTGTCCAGTACTGGCAAGAAATAAAATTGGTAAAAAGATAAGTGTACATATGATATCAGTTCTACTTATAGAAGCGGCAGGCCATGAACTTAAATTTTCAGTCAAACTGTAAGCAAGAAGTAAATCCAAGAAAAACAAGTACCTGCTTTTGGTACACAAGCTCAGGCATCAATTGCCTTGCATCATTCCAGTAGACTTCTGTGAATGTACCAGCACGGATGACAAATTGATCTCTGCCCTTCTCATCAGTTAGCCACTTTTGCAAATTTTCCTGCAATACACAGGTGCAACATCAACACACTAGGCAATGTTACATGACAAATCTGGTAATGTCGAAAACGCAATTGCTGAAAAGAATCAGACTTCTGGGGAGTAGAAAAGCAAAAGACTTACTCCAGAAGTGTATGGCTTAATTTCAGCCGGTGTCCATTCATCAGGAACTTTCATGTACTTCTCAAAGTCATCAAACATATTAACCGCAAAGATGTGAGACTTGTCAAGTTTGTACCCATTTGTTTTTTCCCTAGCAAGTTCGGCTTCCTGGCACAATGTCAAACAATTCTTTCAATCATCCAACATGGGCATGAATAATTTGACAGAAATCGAAACAATTAAATAGAGAGCTAAAATGGACATAGATCGAGCCAGTGACAAAAAAAAATGAAAAAGGTGGCTCAAACTATCAGAACATTTTTGTAATTTTTTGGTTGCACGGTGTCCTCAAAGCATATGAATTTCATCCCAAAGGACAGTGTTCCAACACGGAAAAGTATCATTTGTATATTTCGATGGAACGACCTTGCTTGCATATGCAAACATTAACCAGGGTAGAGCTCCCTTGGCATGGATGACCTTTTATTTAGGATGGAATACAGATGGCTTGCAAAGGCAATAGAATCAAGTCATTGACTCATTCTATCATGCAGATAAGGACAGAAACGCAACTGACAAGCAAAATACCTGCGGGGTATTATACTCAATGAAGCAGAAGCCGTAGGTCTTCTTTGTCTCAGGGTTTACAGGCATCCAAAGACCACCTTCTTTGATCACACCAATTTGACTATAGATCTTGTGTACGACATTCTCCAGCTTCTCAAACTTCTCTGGGGGAACAACCGGCAGATTGTCCACAACAATAATTTTTGCAAAACCCATTTCAATCTCCGGAGGTTCCTCATTATGAAGTACCTCCTCGTCATCACTGCAAATTATAACCATAGAAAACAAAATCAAGAAATGATCTGGACCATGAAAAGTATGGGTAAATTATTTGATGTCCGGCCGTCCCACAATGCCTCAGATTTAGTTTCACTCCATGGTGCAAAAAAACGGAACTAGTTGAGCAAGACAGGTATTATAGTCATTCACTTCAAACCTGCTTAATCTTTGATGTAGCTAGCCTAATATTTAGCAAACTGTACCATACTCCACAAAACTAGTGGCATATAACAATATTGGCACCGCATTAAACCAGCAAAAGACCAATTACACCTGCCAAAACCGACACACATGTTTGCAGCTGTGAACAATTACATAACGATAACAGCATATCAGAACCTAGTTAGACATGGTATTAGATTCTTTTTAGGATTACACACGCTCGTGTATACGGGTAGATAGATTAGCACCGCAACATATATAAATCTTAACATAAAATTTTGCGCCTATGACACAACCAGCACAAGTGCCAGCAAAACCACGCCAGAAACTAGTTTTCCTATAAAAAAATCCAGCCAGTTAAGCTAAGCAAACGTTTTGCTCAAACCTACAACCACTAGAATCTGTGACACAAAACAAATCAACATTGCACGAAATCTAACAATCCTACAGCAGGAGCTTGCATCCGGATGAAACAAGAGCAGGCTAAGCAAATGGAATAGGCAAGGCAATCATCTACCACAAGCGCATAACAGCATGAGTTTGCGTTCGCGACACGGATCGGGAAGCGGGGAGAGGCGGCGCGGGTGGCCTACCTGAAGATGCCGAAGTCCTCGCCAGCGGGGACGGTGATGGTGTCGAGATCGACGGAGGAAAGGTCGACCCCGAGCTCCCGCGCCCGCGCTTCGATGCCTTCCATCGGGATTGCCAGCGCCATCCTCTCTTACATACACCTTCAGATCCTCCGCAAGAGCGAGCGTGCGTGCGTGCGAGCGAGCGAGCGAGCGAGAGAGAGGGTAGGGGGACGCCCGCGTGGCGTGGAGGCGGCGGCGAGGGGAGATGCGGAGGTTGGAGAGAGGCGGCGGAGGCGGCGTGCGCGCGGTGTGGGTGCGGTGGAGCTCTGCTAGGGTTTTGGTTTCGTGCGTTCTTCTGACCCTTCCGGTTCTGGGCTCGTGTTATATTTATCGTATTTGTTTTTATATTTTTTCAGATGCAGATACGAATACGGATACCTTAGATACGAATATGAATATGAATAATATCGAATACATATACGGAGCGAATACAAATCGAAACAAATACAGTCACAAATATTTATCGGAATATGAAAACCCCTTAAACTATACATCCAAAATCAATGAAAACACATAAATAGTTTATCTTATCAAAACATTTATGAAATCTAAACAGGCATAAATATTTTTATCCACAATAGTCATACCATTGTACAGATTTTAAATCTTCAAATGGCAGTTAATTTTTTCTAAAGTCCTAAATAATTCTTAATGGATTTCTACCATTTACATGTGACTAATAAATTAATTAAGTATTTAAATTTGCATCAAAATGATTTAAACGGCAGTATATCAAGTTAATCGGTACAAATTTTAATCTACCAACAATACTAAATTTATTTTTTAATAAACATAAATATTTGTTAGTGGTGTTTATAATTTATTATGACTAGGGAACCTAAGGGCCTGTTTGGGACTGCTCTGCTCCAGATTTTCCAGCTCTGCTCCCAAATTGTCTAGCCAAACAGATCCAACTCCAAGAACTCCGCTCCAGAAAAAAGGTGGAGTTAGAGGCCAACTCCACGTTTTTTGTGGAGCTCCTCATAGGGTACTCCAGAATCTATAGTTTTGTACTTCCTCATGGAGTTGGGGGAAAATTACCCACCAATGCCACTCGTTACACAGCATACCCAGCGTACCGGTTCGTTAACCCTTCATTTTTTTCATCCGGCACGGCATCTCCTTCCTCCCGCATGGTCGTTCGCAAAAAAAAAAAGCGCCGCCACTACAAATCCGGCAACAAAGGGCGCTTCGCCGGCGAGGAGATAGCCGAAATCGACGGGTCCGGTGATCCTCCATCGGCTGAGAAGCTCGACTTTGCCCAAGCCGCTGGTCTTGGCCTCCCCAGGACGAGGCACCTGCCGCGTCCGTCGCCGCCGGCCACTGGCGGACTACGCGGGCAAGTTGCCACTCTCCGAATCGGCGGGAGACGGCAAGCGGCTGCTGACGAGACAAACTACTTGTTCTACCTCAACGGCTCAGCCATGGATCTGGAGATCGTTGGGTGGCACGCTTTACTGTTTGACGACGACGCGACGGCGGAAGTCATCAACTCCGGCGGCTGTATCAGTGTTCAGTGAGTCATAATCCTTTGCGTTTCATGTAATCCTATCTGTGAAATCCCCTAGGCATAACGTGAAGACGAGATGTTCTGCTCTTTTCTCTCCTTTTCAAGAAAAAAAGTCAGACATTGTATACGTATGTGTTTTTTGTTTTTTTCGACTAAATTAATTACAATCATAATATTTTTTATCATATTCCAATTGGTAACAAAAACATTCACTCACATATGCTTATATACATCAAAAAAATACATCAAACATAATCTAAGGGCATATTAGACCTTTCATAGGAAAACGTCTCATTCATAGAGCTGGAGTCAGGCTGCATGCCAAACAGGTCCACCTGCTCCACCAACTCCAGAGTGGAGCTGCTCCATGGTGGAGTTGGTGGAGCAGAGCTGAAAAATCTGGAGCGGAGCAATCCCAAACAGGGCCTAATGCCTAATGGTAATGGAGGTTTATGGCTTGGTTGAGCTAGTGGGCTAGTGGCAGAGGAAATGAGAGAGGTTAGCTTGGGCTGGGCAATGTTGGGCTGAAATCCCGGATATCCGATTCCGTATTATCCGGATAATCCGTATTCGCCGGATATCAGGTCTACTGCATTCGTATTTGTTTTCGACAAAAAAAACCGTATTTGTTTCCAATCCGAGAATTATCCGAAGAAAATCTGATCCGACACAATCCGTATTCGTTTTCATCCGGATCGGTCGGAAACTATCCGATCCATTTTCACCCCTACACGTGAGATCTCAGAAAAATCAAATTATTCACATTGGAGATCAAAGAATTTTTTAAAATAATCTATTTTTATTCAAAATAACAGAAATATATCCACACAAAAAATTTTACAGGAATGACCTCAATCGCCGAGTCGTTGGGCGACTGGGACCTATCGTCCAACAGTCTCGTGACAGGTAGACTATCCGTGGGCCATTGAGCGACATAATTGCAGTTGCTGAATAGTCATGTGACTGCAACTAGTCGTCCAACAGGCAAGACCAGTCGCCCAACCCTTAAGTGACTAGAGACTCATATAAATCAGCCGCCCTGCCAAGCCCCCGATGCCATTCCCATTTCATCCATCATCGCCATGCCGTGAAGAGAAAGGAGAGGAGGAGAGGGAAGAAAAAGAGAGGGGAGGAGATGGAGAGGAAAAAGCAGAGGTTATGTTATTTCTGTGAGGTAAAATTTTCTTCATCTTGTAGTCAATATTTTTTGTATGAAGTAAATAGTTTTTCTTAATGTATATTTAGGATCCATAGAAAATTATAGTTGTAAAAAAGAATAATACAACTTTGGCATGAAGTAAATAGTCATAGAAAATTTAGTCAATATAGTTATAGAAAAGTAACATCCGTAGAAACTTGTAGTTGTAGAAAATTTAATGAATATAGTTATAGAAAATTAGCATACATACAAAGTTATAGTTGTAAAAAATTTAGTCAATATTACGTACATAATAAGCATCTGTAAAAAATTATAGTTAATAAAAATTTAGTAAATACTTTTGTATGAAGTAAATAGTTTGCTTTGTGCAAAACTTTAATACGTAACATTTTATGATTAATTACGAATAAATATTATGTCGTTGGTACATTAAAAATCATGTGTACCATTGTAACTGGTATATAGGCATTTAAATCAATATGTCATGTAAATTGTCGACATCCATCAGGAATTATTTACAGTAGAAGAGAGGTCGAGTAGCGAGAAAAGAGCGGTGTCGATACGCGTGAGAGCCGATAGGGAGTTCTTGCGTATTGGGTTGAAGGAATGGGAGCGGTGTTGGTGCGAACAAGTATGGGTTGTGCTATGAGGGTAGTGTAATTGGTCATGATAGCCGAACGGTCCTTGAAATGTAAATTACAATACACCAGTACTTCCGTAATGTGCGATGAGATTTGACTAGTTGCAACATTAAAAATATTTGCAGGCAGACATTAGTAATGTCGATACCCACTACATTAAAAATGCATTACGGTGTTGACTAGCTCACCCGCAGTTTCTCCTTGGATCTAAAGTGTACAACATCGCCATACAAGACATTTGGAGTTGGTCTCCCACGGACATTAGATGAGAGTTAAAAACATTGATATGTACTACTTCGTGGAAGGGGTTTGTGCAAATATGCCGGCGGCATGGATATGAGTGTGTGATACTTGTGCAACCATGCCTAATAGAAGTTGTACAAGGTCGTGCCAACGGCTATCAACCGGGAGGTGCGAGCAGCTCGGGCACCTAGCATATTGGTCAAGAGAAGGAAGTTGTTCGTGATAAGACCGATGCGGTACATGGAGGAGAGGAAGAAGGGTCATAGCATGTGAGCTTAAAGGACAAACTGATGAAGAAGAGTATATGGAGTACATAGTACATCAAATAGAGAGCGATGATCAGATAGCTTGGGCTGAAGAGTAAGTTGTGCAGGAGGACGCTGAGGACGAAGCTCCCATCCCACGGGAATAGAATTGGTTTGATGCTGAGGGTATTGATGCATATGACGAGCACGAATCACCGTGGGAGTACCATAGAACAAAGATTCGATTGCATTCAATGTTGTTAACAAGGTATCGTTATAAGATTCCATCAAGCTGTGGCCCATGGCCTATAGTTACTGAACTGTTAAGCGATAGGTCCCAGTAGCCGAGCCGTTGGGCGCCTGTAACTTGTCGCCCAACGGCTCACGAACAGCCTGCCTGTCGCGCAGCTGTTGGGCGACAAGTCCCAGTCGTCCAACGGCTCAGGGACTAGAGGTCACTCTAGTAAAAAAAATTGTATGGGTATATTTCTGTTATTTTGAATAAAAAATATAAATTATTTTTAAAAAATTGGAGATGAAACATCCCTGCGTACATATTTTTTTCCTTTTTTGAGATGTAGGGCTGTTTAATAAATATATACTTCATAGAAATCGGTAATTCTAGGTTGAATTTTGAAGGCCGAGTCGATATCCCAAACGGACGTTATTAAACATGTTAAAAGAAGCCTCCACATTCATTTTAGATGGTTAGAAAATCCCCATGTTAATGTAAGGATGATGCACGGTGACGCTTCTGCGCTTCTTTGTAAGGAAAATTGTGTAACTGTGAATCTTTGTAAGGAAATTTGATAATCGGGTATATAAAACTGTGTCCATTTTCACCCCAGTTTTTTGACAAGATTGAAAACCACAGCGGAACCTTATGTTTCGGGGCGTTCTGATTCTTATCAAAAGTATGAGAACGTCAGACAACCTGAACAATTCATCAGAAATTCTGTTGATGAGCTCAACATCAAACAACACAGAGCAAAACTTTGACTTGATCTAAGCTGTTGTAGAAATCTAGGCTCAACATCATTTGAGCGTCAGCTTTTAGTTTCTACCTTTTTAATTTTGTTTTTTTGCCTTTTGACTTTTTTAGGTTTTTTTGCTTTTACTTTTTTTCTTATTTCTTTGCATTATCCATGATGAAGTAATTTTTTCTTTTTTGTATTTTTAAAATTTAATTACGCTAAAAAAACTATCAATAGTTATGACGCAAAATAAATCTTAAACAGTACCAGATAAACTAAAAACTTAAGTTTTTAGCTCAAATGAGCACCCCTGATCCTAGAACATCAAAACATACCTGGGAAGGGCACAAGCTAGCAATCAAATCCAAATAGCTTCAGCAGCGTCCATGCTGTTGTAGCCAGCTAGCCCCTGCAAATGCCATGAGAGCTACCTAGCTAGAAACAGAAGTGCCTAGCTTTTGCCCGAATGTACATAACCCCCGTCGTTTCGGCTTAATCTTCTGACTTCTGGTTTTTTTGAGCTTTTTTGTCGGTTCTTTTTTTCCCGTATTTGTTTGCATTATGCGTGATGCGCTAACATGTTTTTCTATTATTTATTTTTTTTAAATTTAATTATGCCAAATAAGTCACCATCAGCTACAGTGTAAAATAATCCAACTATAGTTCAAATTCAGCTATAAGCCAGGCTTATTCAGCCCAAATGAGGCTCGGCGGACCAAATCTGTGATCAGAGTCCAAGACATGCAATAAGCAGAGAGACACCTCTGTAGCCTACTGACAGAGAAAGTTGCGGTGGTGGTCAAGGCCATGGGTTCAGATACCCATTCTCTTTAGAGCATCTATTGTGAGGCTACCCTTTGATGGTTTTAGGAGAGAGAATGGTGTCACGTTAGCTGAAACTAACATATGAAATGTTATCCTTCCACAATGCACATAGCCTTATGTGATAGCTTTACTGTGCTCCTGTCTCCCCCATCTCCACGTAGGCCACATTGAGAGATAGCACGCCAGATCGGATCCTCTCACCGCCGACTACCATCGGCAGTGGGGCAAGCAGGGAGGTCCGGCGAGAGTAGCGCCTTGGGGTCCCCGCACTAGAGCGGCTCGACGTTTGTAGGATCAAGGATACCGACTAGAGGGGGGTGAATAGGAGATTTTTAAAATTTTCCTGTTCACTTGATTAATTCTTCACAATTTAAATGGCACAAATGTAAAGCAATTAATTTTACACAATTCTAGTCAACAAAATAGCAATCCTAGCTCTAAGCAAGCAAATGATCACAAGGATGTAAATAAGCAAGAGCTAAGAAATAAGTGAACACAACCGATGTTTTTACCGTGGTGATCGGAAACTTGCTGGTTTCCCCTAGTCCACGTTGAGGTTAGCCCGGACGAATCGGACCGGCTCCACAAATTGAGCCTAAACACCTCGATCCCTATGGTAGCTCTTCCGCGCTCCGGATAGGTGAGCTCCGACCTTCACAAACCGTCGGGTCTTCTCACAAGCTTCTTGAGAAAATCACCAATCCAAAATCTGCCCGATCGTCCAAGTGCCGGCTAGCACTAAGAGTAACAAATCTTGGGTTTCACTTGAATGCAATCTAGTGCCAAGTGGATCAACGAATGAAATTCTTGCACTAAATGCAACACCACCTCAATTTAATGCTCAATGTGTAAATGAGGGTGGAATGAATGCTCTAGGGCTCAAGAAATATGCAATGGGTCTCTAACCTTAGCACTTGTGCAGTGGTGGGGGTATTTATAGCCTCCACCAACCAAAACTAGCCGTTTGACACAATTTCCCGAAAAAATCAGGATGAGCGGTACTACCGCCCCTGGGGGCCGGTACTACCGCCACCAAATCTTCGCGGCAGAACGGCTATGTCAGAGCTCTGCAGTGACCGTTGGATTTGGCGGCGCGGTACTACCGCCGTGTCGGGACCCCGGATTTTCAAACCCGGACCCTCTATGTATTTCTGCACTAGTCCCAGATCAAAGCTAGTGCACACAGTTAAACAGAAATGATTCATGACCAACAACGTATTTATTACAAATATAAAGAGTACTGACCACCAGGTCTCATTATTACATTGGAGGTTTCAAGACCTCGCATAATCAAAACACAGCGGAAGCAAAGTAAACTCAAAGTAGACCCATCAATATGCCACAGGCAGTTGACTGGGGAAGCGCGACCTAGTCCTCCGGGAAGAATCCATCACAGCCACAACCGAAGCAGTAGTCGTAATCACCTCCTTGAGCTTCATGTTCTTCTGGGGTTTATTTTAAGTGTAGCATGTGAGTACATAAAGTACTCCGCAAGTCTTGGGAAAAATGCATAGATGCAAGGCTTAACAAAGGAAGGCTATATGGTTCTTTTGCACAAAGCAACATTTTAAAATTCAATTACTACTAATTATTTTCGAAGGCAACCATTTAATAAAGTAAATATTTTAGCAGAAACTATCATTAACTTTCTAGTGAAGGTTCCATCTACCAACACTAGCTAACAACTTGAACAAGTTTAATACTGCGGGTTAAATCCACCCTCTCTGGCTCCAACCGCCAGGATACCCTTCCGAGAGTTCCCTCCACTCCCGGAATACAAAACTTTTGATTTTAAAACAAAACCAGAAATCTACCATGTGAATGCATTCTTTGCCCGCCCTTGACCGTGGGCACGGCTATTCGAATAGTTTTACACTCTGCAGAGGTTGTACAACTTTACCCACAAGAGATAAATTATCCTAAAAGTCAACATGCTTCCTTTGGCATGAGACCCAGATAAAATATCACAAAGCCTTTACCTTACTCTAATCTAGCTAGATACCACCCGCTGAGGTTTCACCGCAGGTAGGCTAACCGCCCGAACCGAAGCCCCCTCTTGCGCCATATGAGTACAGTAAATCCCTGTCCCTCACTGTGAATAACCAGTCCATCCCTGGCATCCACTTTCCACTGGTGGCACCTAAACTAGACTATCGTAAGTTAGTCAGCTAGGTCGTACACATATAGACTTGTGGTTGTACGGTTAATGCTCAGTCTGGACAAACACAAGCGTCGGTCCTTAATTGACTAGGGTGGAACATACACTTTACAAGATCTCGTGCTTCCTGCACCAATCCAAACTAACCATCCACCCTAATCTAAACCAATTTTCACATTTTAGTTTATTTTAAAAGAACAGTGGCAACTCCAATTACCACTAACTTTATAAAAACAAGGATATTACAATAATTCATAATTTCCCATTTTCAAGATTTCAAAGGTATTAAATAGCGAGACTAAGCATTATACTACCATTCCACTATTCACCAAGATTCAGTAATAATCTCATTATTGAGACAAATGAAATTCTAGGGTGACAAAGGTACATGGCATTCAATTTCAATGGAGGGTATAACAAGGTTGGTTTAACTAACCCTTAAGATTTGAACTAATATTTTATATAAATAGCAATGCACATAATTTAAAATAATTAAAACATTTCGAAATCATAGGTTCAATATGATCAAAGGAGACTTGCCTTGCTTTGAAGTTTTGCTGAGGTTTGCCGAAATTATACTCTTCGGATTAGTCGTAGTCTACACGTGAAAAGCCAGAACAAACTAAACTCAAATAAAATCCAAATAAAATTCACAAATTATAAAATATATATTGATGGATAGATTATGATTTTAGATGAATTTAGGAGAAAGAATCAACGGATTCGGAGTTCGTATGAGGGAGAGAGAATATCTGGAAATTTTGGACATCACATGAAATGATAACAAAATACGAGGATTACTTTTTGAATAGTACAGTGGCGGTTGGCTACAAGATGGCTGGCGAATGGGCAAAATGAAATGCTGGCAATGAGGCGAAGGTGGTGACACAGGTATGGCAGCGAGGAACGGCGGCAATCACTGGCGGTGAGGGAAAAATGCAGTGATGGCGTGGTAGAGACAACGGCAGGTTGGAGACCGGGTATGGAACGCGGAGATGTAAGGTGAGCGCAGGGTAGTACATGGCATGGTGAAGTTAGGAAAATTATTGGCTAAGCTGAAAATTAATTGGAGATGATACAATTGACGTTTGAATGACGACAGTGGAGAAACGGGAAAAACTTGATATCTTGGTGCTTAGTGGAGCGAATCCAAAACCATTTGAAAGGTAGCTACCTGGGATGGTTTGGCACGACCTGACACGAACGGATTGGGGAAAACACCACCGGATAGATGGGGACACGAGATGCCATTGGCGGCCATAGCGAGGTGTCGGAGGTGAAAATTTGTGGAGGATTTTTGGGGAAATGGAAGAAAGCATAGCGTAGAACGCGGTGAGGCAAGTCTAAGAAAAATTACGGCATGGGCTAAGGCTTACCGGAGGCGACGAATCGACGTCGGGAGTCACAAACGGCCATTTTCACGGAAAGCTCAATTCCTGACATTTGGCTCCACGAAAAATTAAACAAAATGGTAGAAAAATTTCTTAGAGTCTAGGACACAATATGACGCGACCAAAAATCGAAGCGCTTACCAAAAACGGGTGTACGCGCGAAGTACAGTTTTAGTGTCTGGCCTGATAAGGTCGACAAGGACTCGGGGAATCTTCAGGTAATCGCGATGGAAGCACGATGTAGAACGTGTCGAGGCAAACTCAACGGTGCAAACGGCTCGGCCAAAGGACATCGGATGGTGGCGGAACACGGTGGAGAAGACATTTTGCGACCGTCGGGTTGACATCGGCGTTCCGGGTAAACGGAGAGGAGTTAGCATGTGGGGTTTGCGGCGAAACGAAGAGTAGAGCGTGGGGAACATGATGCTCACCTTGGTTTTGGTCGGGCATGCACGGACGGCCGGTGGCGATGCGAGGAACGACGACGCGCTACGGTGGCGACGGTGTTCCGGCGAAGTTCCGGCGAAGGCGAGGTGAGCACCGCGTAGAACGCGACGAGGCGAATCCGGGGATGTGCTCAAAAGTGGCGGGGCTCCACCGGACGAGGCGCAATAAGCCGAAGAACGCCGCTTGGAACACAAAAGAAAAACTCCGATTGCGCCCAAAAGAAGAGGAGTGGGGACTTGATATTTTCGGGGTTGAGTGAGGATGAGGAGGGGCTCACGGTGCTCCCTTTTATAGGGGCGGGGGAGGTCCGAGATGGGAGATCAAGAGACCATGTCCATCAATGGCATGGGTTAATTTCTCGCGAAACGGCTCATGAATGAGGGGGAAACGGTAGGGAATTGAAAGAGTTTGAGGAGAGGAGATGAATACAATTTATTTCACTAAAAACCGTTGAGAAATTCAAAAGTTATTGAAGCTTGAAGAATGGGTCATGGCGCTCGCGCGTGCTGCTCTCTGGAGAATCTTTCGAACGGTGCAAGATGATGAATAGTGAGGAGAGAGAAAATAATAATAAAATAATATTTTTTTTAAAGAATAAAATAAAATAAATTCTAAAAATTCAGAAAAATTCTATAAAAATCCTTGGAAAACGAAAAGACTAAATAAAATAATTTCGTATTTATTTGAGGTATATTTTAGCCATTTAAAATATTTTTACTTTCTAAGCTTTAATTTAATTCAAATAAATTCGAAAATTCCAAAAATTTGAAAAGAGGATATAAATGGATAGATTGGAATTTTTGATGAGTTTAGAAATTTGAATGGGCTCATTCGGAGTTAAAATGAAGAAATACGATATTTTGGTAGTTTAAAAGGAGAGAAAAAGAATAAACTGATTTTCTGGAATTATTTTTGAACTGAAAAATCCGATTATGACATCATCAAGGGAAATGGTTTTCAGAGGAATTATAGTTCTATGGAAAAGTAATTTATGATGTTAGGGTTCAACAGGAAAAGAGTTTTATTCACTGACAGGTGGGATTGGGCTGTCGGCGAGAGGGAAGAGAAAGGAGGAAGAAGTGGACGGTCGGACGAATGCCACGAGGTGAAAGAGAAATCAGGGCCACCGGATTAAAACGAAGGGGTAAGTGAAGGCAGGTGGCTGAGATTAAACCGGGGTGAGGATGGATTGAATCAAGGAACGACACGTGATGGCCGAGTAAAGAGGTTGAGGATTAAATTTGATTTAGATTTTGAAATAAAATTTAGATAAATCCAAATAAAGTTCAAATACTTTAAATTAATTAATTTGAAATTAAATTTTTCAGAGAACGAAATTTTGGGATGTTACAAACCTACCCCCCTTAGAAAGAATCTCGTCCCCGAGATTCGGACGGACTAGGAAAAAGAAAGGAGTGGAAAACTCGACTCTTAGGTCCTCTTCACGCTCCCAAGTTGCTTGACTTCGAATGGTTACTCTACTGTACTTTGTGGAACTTTATGGTCATGCTTCTTGCGCCGCGTTCAGCTTTCTTCATGATTCTATCTTATTGTTCGATGCTCTGAAGTATTCCTTTAACTGAGAAATATGGAAGACAACAACAAATCGGATTGGTACATCTTTAGTCGCCTGCAAGCTCTAGGTTAACTTCAATTGCCCTTATCATATCGATTAATTCAGTATTCCACCAAAAGGGCTTAACTTCCGCAAGTGTTCATCCGAGAAGGACATAATTATTTCAACTCTTCAAAAATTCTTGATTCCAAAATCATATACCACAAATGCACCTTATCGATTTTGACAAGTAATCTCATTAACTTTTACTCTCTGCTCTAATTTGAATCGACGTCAAACAATAGAATTTTTCCAACAAGAATCCGCTTGCCGGTACTACCGCATTTGGGCGCGAAACTACCGCTCTCCGGTAGTTCCGACATTCAAATCTGCGGTACTACCGCTCGTCCAGACAGAGCACAAACTAGGTTTTAAAACGGATTTTTGATGAATGCAAGATTCTAATGTTGATCCAAATGGCACAAGAAATTTGTATTCAAGCTACTTGCCAAGATCCCTCTTGATGGTACGATTATCTACCCTATAATCCGATCTTCCACCTTTCACCTAAGACCGGTAAAATTTCAAAAGGGATCCTATACTAAGTATACCTTTGTCTTGAGCCAATTTGGGTCTTCATAAACATCCTTTGGCTTGCATCTTGTTGCTCACATGTGGACTAAACCTTTGTATGCTCATAAAACACGTTAGTGTCATATTCACATAATTTCATTAATTACCAAAACCATTTTTAGGGGCCTAGATGCTTTCAATCTCCCCCTTTTTGGTAATTGATGACAACCCAAGTTATATGTGGGATAAAATGTTTTGAATATATCAAATTGTTTGACAACAAGTTGTATATTCCATGTTGACTTTTAAAAAGAGAGAAGTTCTTTGCAATAAATTTTGAGAAGATATAAAATGAACTATCTCTATTTTAAAGTCCAAGAGGGAAGATGACTCCCCCTAAACATGTGCATGGATAAAAATATAACATTTCATGCAAGATGCACAAGACAAAGAGATATATATGAAATGAGAATAAAATAACATTCAAGCAAATAATGGCATAAGCATCCATGACCATAAAGGTTCATTACATCCACAAGTTCGAAAGATAAAAACAAGTTCATTACACAGGTTCATTACATCCAAGTGATCATCAACAATAATAAGTAGATATAAACCCATAAGTCCAAAAGTCCAGCCCACTAACTAACTTCTCCCCCTTTGGCATCAAGTACCAAAAAGAGATTACTCCTAAGAGGGAGAGAGAGGATCATTACGAAGACGGCGTCGAGTGTAGCGACGAGGCGACGGAGGGCGCTCTAGAGCTACAACTCGACCATCTAGCGAAGTCAATCTGCTGTCAATGGAGTCCAGTCGCTCATCAACCCTATCCATCCTGGAGTTGAGGGTGGAGAACCCCTCAAGCATGGAAGAGTAAATCTGAGAGAGAGAGAGAGAGAGGGCTAGCCGGGCTCCTGTGGCTGAGCTGCTGCTGCTGCCGAGGATGATCCTGCTCCTGGATCTGACTGTCGAGCTCTAACACCCGTGGGGATAGGAGGCTCAAGTCTGGGCTTGTATGGCTTGTGCACTCCACCACGTCCTCCGCGAAAGTGAAACTTTGTATCGATCAAAGCCATGATGTAGGGTGCATAATTGATGCGCTTGTTCCGATCATTCTTGGAAGAGACTATCTCCCGAATGATAACATCAACTACATCAAATTCCCCCCCCCTTCATAATGTAATCTATGATGTTCCAAGCGTGACCTCGAATGGCATCATAGTTACCGCCCTTTGGGAGGATGGTGTGGTTTATTATGCGGTTGACCAAGCTGGGAATAGGGAGTAATCCAATATTCTTGCCAAGAACATATTTTTCTGCAGTGTTGTAGTAGGGGTACATGGCATGAATATCAAGAGCGGGCTTGTCATATACCTTTTCAAAAGCACTGAGCTCCGCCCTCAAAACTAACTCAAAGTCATGTTTTGTGGCCTCCAATCTCGTGCATATTGTCATCCATGTCATATGCTGAAGATCTGGAGTAACGTGCGCAGTAGCATAAAACTGACGAATCAATTCTTCATTGTAATCACATCCCCGGGCCACAAGCTGACGAATACCGGCTCTTTGAAATAGCCTATATGTCCCATCATACTTGTCAATGGAGTCAATGTGATCCCAGTCAATATACTTGTGATCTGCAAACTGGCGATCTGGCCCATACATCTCATCAAAAATTGTTTCTTGGAACCTGGTGTGAAACTTGGGATTAATGGAGTTGGAGGGGAGCTCATACTGATTTCTGTGACGGAGTCTGGCATACTCGTCAGCTGTAATTTTCTTGAGATCAATCTCAAGATCCTCCCGATCAGCTAAGTCCTCCTCAGATGCTTCCATGGGAGAACTCTCACGCTGGGACCGTTCAGACTCTGTCTCAGAGTCCGACTCAGACTCAAGGACTGGAGCTTTCCCTTTGTCTTGGGTAGCCTTCTGCACTGCCTCAGGAGATGGAAGAGCAGGGGTGCCCGAAGAATCCCCCGAAACGGAAGAGTAGGCCTTTCTCCCAGTAGCTCTTGTTCTAGGCATCTAGAGACAAGAAGAATATATCAAGTTAGATTGAAAAAGAATGGAGTGAATTTGCTGCACTGGCCGGCAAATCGGTAGTACCGCCGTTCTGGGCCGGTAGTACCGCTGAGCGGTAGTACTGCACCAGTCGGGCGGTAGTTCCGATTCCTGGCAGATTCTAGGGTTTTGGAAATGTGAATGGATCTTTGGTGTTTTCTTGGATTGAATCCACGAAATAGGTTAGTAAATACCTTTAAACACCAAATATACTCATTTTCCCTAAAATTAGATAGCAAAATCAACTATAATTTATTTCAAAACTAAAGCATGACCGAGGGTTCAAAATAAAGATCAAAAAGAGGATTTTGATCCGAGATACCTTGAGGATCGGAGGAGTTGAACCCTTTGGAGTTGATTTGACTTGGAGAAAAGAAGAAATCACCGCTAGATTTTAAGGATTTAGGGTGCGGTTTTGGGTGGTTTTTGGTGGGAGAGAGAGAGAGAGGAGAGGAGACGGGCAAGGGTGGCGGCTGGACGGAAGTTCCGGAGTGAAAAGAGGAGAAGGGGGGCCGTACAGGAGAAATCCTAAGGAGCGGGAGGTTGCCCCTCTTGAATGCACTTCCAGTAGTACCGTCGTTGCGGCCGGTAGTACCGCATGGACCGGTAGTACCGCTTCCTCAGCCGGAAGTACCGTTCCCCGGAAGTACCGCAGAAGACAGCGGTAGTTCCGATTTTTCTGGAACTTGACAGGATTGGAATTCAAAGAGAGTAGATGCAAATGATCCCTAGTTTTTGCACTCAAATAAAGTCTTTAAGGATCATTATGCATTAAATATATCAAAATATTATCTTTAAATAAATCAAATCCTTTTGCATAAAGATTTTTCAAACAATCTTTCAAGCTTCTTCCATTTAGCATACATTTAAATTAGCCATAAAAATTATGAAACATTTGAGTGATCTAGGACATTCAATTCACTCCTAAGATTGCAAAAATGGTTTTCATCTAATGGTTTGGTGAAGATGTCAGCTAATTGGTCTTCGGTCCGGATGTGGCTAATACAAATGTCTCCCTTGCTAACATGGTCCCTCAAGAAATGGTGGCGATATCTATATGCCTGGTTCTTGAGTGTTGGACAGGGTTGTTGGAAATTTTCACGGCACTTTCATTATCACACAATAAAGGCACTTTATCGAAATTTATTCCATAATCCAACAATGTTTGCCTCATCCACAATAATTGAGCACAACAACTTCCGGCGGAAACATATTCGGCCTCGGCGGTTGAGAGTGCTACGGAGTTTTGTTTCTTTGAGGACCAAGACACTAAAGATCTACGTAGGAATTGATAACTTCCCAAAGTGCTTTTTCTATCCACTTTGCAGCCCGCATAATCAGAATCCGAATATCCAATCATTTCAAATTTAGCACCTTTGGGATACCAAAGCCCTATATTTTGGGAGTGCTTCAAATATCTCAAGATTCTTTTTACGGCTTTTAAATGACACTTTTTTGGTGAAGCTTGAAAGCGAGCACACATGCATACACTAAACATGATATCGGGCCTAGATGCGGTAAGATAAAACAAACTACCAATCATGGATCTATAAAGTTTTGAATCTACCGACTTACCTCCTTCGTCAAGGTCTAGATGCCCATTGGTTGCCATTGGTGTCTTGATGGGTTTTGCATCCTCCATGCCAAACTTCTTAAAGAGGTCCTTTATGTACTTCGTTTGGCTTATAAATGTCCCATCCTTGAGTTGCTTGATTTGGAGTCCAAAAAAATAGCTCAATTCACCTATCATGGACATCTCAAATTCCCTAGACATCACATCACCAAATTCTTCGCAAAAATCTTGGTTAGTAGAACCAAATATAATGTCATCAACATAAATTTGGCATACAAAGAAATCATCACCAATGATTTTTGTGAATAATGTTGTATCTACTTTACCAATTTTAAATCCTTTTGAAACAAGAAAATTTCTAAGGCGTTCATACCAATCCCTAGGAGCTTGTTTTAAACCATATAGCGCCTTTGAAAGTTTATAAATATGATTAGGGTATTTAGGATCTTCGAACCCTAGAGGTTGTTCAACAAATACAAGTTCGGAGATTGTTCCATTTAGAAATGCACTTTTAACATCCATTTGAAATAATTTAATATCAAAACTAGATGCAAAAGCAAGCAAGATTCTAATTGACTCAAGTCTAGCAACAGGTGCAAAAGTTTCATCATAATCTAACCATTCGAATTGAGTATAGCCTTGAGCCACTAACCTTGCTTTGTTTCTTACCACAACTCCGTTCTCATCTTGTTTATTTCGGAAGACCCATTTGGTGCCAATCACATTGTGTTATTCAGGTCTTTCCACCAAGGTCCACACTTCATTTTGGGCGAAGTTGTTCAACTCTTCATGCATAGTGTTTACCCAATCCGGATCATCTACAGCTTCATCTATAAGTTGGGCTCAAGAGAAGATACAAAAGAGTAATGTTCACAAAAATAGGCTATTCTAGAGCGAGTTTGAACACCCTTACTCACGTCACCCAATATTTGATCTATTGGATGATCCTTGGCGATTGCGTTGTGAACCTTGAAGTTGTTTTGTTGTTGATCCATTTGTTCATCTTCAATAACTTGAACATTGCTTATTGTAGATGAGGTGGGTGGCTCCACTTGTCTTGATGAGCTTGGTGATGATGGATCTTTCTTTAGCTTGATATCTCCAATTTGCATGTTTTCCATAGCTTTGCGCAAGCCTTCATCACCTACATCATCCAAATTTTCTTGCTCTTCTTGAGAGCCATTAGTTTCATCGAATTGTACATCACAAGATTCTTCTACTAAACCCGAATTTTATCATAAACTCTATAAGCTTTGCTATTTGAAGAATAACCTAAAAGAAAACCTTCATCACATCGATTTTGAAATTTAGAGAGCCGAACACTCTTTCTCAAGATATAGCATTTACAACCAAATACTCTAAATTATCAAATGTTCAGTTTTCTTCCAATGAGAAGCTCATAGGAAGTCTTTTTCAAAAGACGATGTAAATAAAAGCGATTTATGGTATGACAAGCGGTGTTAATAGCTTCCGCCCAAAACTTGTCGGAAGTATTATATTCATCAAGCATTGTCCTAGCCATTTCAATTAATATGCGATTTTTCCTTTCTACAACTCCATTTTGCTCTGGAGTGTAGGTTGTGGAAAGTTCGTGTTTTATTCCAAGTTCATCGCAAAAATCTTCAACTTTTGTATTTTTGAACTCGGAACCATTGTCACTCCTAATTTTCTTTATTTTAAAATCAAATTCATTTTGGGCCCTTTTTTAAAAGTTTTTGAAAATCCCGGAGGTTTCGCTTTTGTCATTTAGGAAGAAGACCCATGTGTATCTAGAGTAATCATCCACAATGACTAAACAATAGCTATTTCCCCCCGATGCTCTTATAGGTTGTTGGCCCAAACATATCCATATGTAAGAGCTCTAATGGCCTAAAAGTTGACATGATACTTTTGGAAGGATGAAAACTAGTGACTTGCTTTCCGGCTTGACAAGCACTACAAAGTCGATTTTTCTCAAACTTCACATCCTTCAAGCCAACAACTAAGTCATGTTTGAAAAGCTTTTTAAGTTGCATCATACCCACATGACCTAATCTCCTATGCCACAACCAACCCAAAGAGGTTTTTGCAATTAAACAAGTTTTTAGGCATGAATCATTTGAAGTAAAATCTACTAAATATAGATTTCCAAATCTAAAACATTTGAAAACAAGTTCATTATTACTTTCTTTTGAAATGATTAAATTTTCTTTAGAGAATGAACAAGTTAATCCTAGATCACACAATTGAGCAACGGATAGCAAATTGAAATTTAAAGTTTCAACTAAGGATACATTAGAAATTGAAAGGTCATTTGATATTGCAATCTTACCCAAACCAAGTACCTTCCCTTTGCTATTGTCTCCAAAGGTGATTTTTTCATTGCTCCCGCTCTCAAAAGTTGTAAATATTTTCCGGTCTCCGGTCATGTGTTGAGTGCATCCACTATCCAACACCCAATGCCTTCCACCGATTTTATAATTTACCTACAAAAGAAAATCAAGCCTTTTTAGATACCCAAATTTGTTTGGGTCCTTGGAGGTTAGTAACCAAGGTTTTGGGCACCCAAATGGATTTCTTTTTAGCACCCAAAATCGAGGTGCCAATAAATTGAGCAATTACATTTCCATTCTTAGACCTTTTAAGCATATAGCAAGAATCATATAGACCAATGGAATGCATGTTATTTTTAGAACAATCATTTAGCATATGTCCTACATTCCGGCATTTAGTACAATACTTACCATTCTCTTTTACAAACCTTGGAGGTTTGTATCCCCGCTTCTTACCTTTCTTGGGAATGAGCCCAAGTCCTTCCTTGTTAAAAGAGTATCTTTGGTCATTTAACAATTTATCAAGGGTTGCCTTCCCCTTGTAAGCTCTTTCTAAACTCTTGTTTAATTTTTGCACTTGTTCTTTTAAATTTTCATTTTCATTAGCAAGTACATGGTTATGAGCAAGGGTTATACCATTCATGGAATCAACATTTGAAGAACATGGCATAGCAAGAAGTTAATCACAAGAAGTAGATATGCTAGATTTTTGAATTTCTACACTAGGCATTTCATTCAAGATATCACATGATATACCAATGCTAGTGCTAGATTTTCTTTGACTTTCATGGACAAGCAAATCATGAGATTCTTTTAACTCATTATAAGATTTTTGGAGAGACGAATGTTCTTTCTTTAAAATCTTGAATTTTAATTTCTCTTTTCCAAGAAATTCATTTAACTCAACTAGCATATCCATCAAATCATCATAAGAAGGTTCATCATCATCTAGAATTTTTACCTTCTCTCCTTTTGCCATGAGGCATGTAGGAGTAGAGAATATCGAAGGAGTCTCCTTGATGGCGATGCCGACAAGTTCATTCTTCTTGGGAGACTCATCCTCGCTTGAGTTGGAGTCGGAGTACTCCGCTTCAGAATCCCACTCACCAATGTGGGCTTCGTTCTTGCCATCCTTGTGAAGCTTCTTGAAAAGCTTCTTCTTGCCTTGATAGTACTTCTTCTTGGATGACTTCTCCTTGTCATCCTTCTTTGTGGGACATTTAGAGGTGTTGGATCGGAAACGGCGACAGAGAGGGGGTGAATGTCAGTCTCTTGAAAAATCGCCCCCGAGAAATCGTACACTGATTTTTCAAAAAGATGCAGAACAAAGCAACTCACAGAAAATTAATTTTGCTGAAATCTTGAACGCATGCGATACTAAAAAATTCAGCGTAAATCAGAGATTAACCAGTAAAAATTTCAGCTGAAAATAATGTCGTCTGAATCGCATGCAAAAAGGGAGAAAATCAGCACAAAAGAAAACGAAAAAGGCACCAAAGAGCTAGCATGTAGTTCTGTTCACATGCAGCAAGAATAGACCAACGAAACACTGTTTTGGTCCCAAAAAAACGCTGATTTCTTGCTGTCCAAAGCAGGGAGGAAACCAACTAAAGAGCTTTCTTTTTACTCCAAGCCAAACCGCACAAAAGAAGGATTAAAACGCTGCCAAAAAGACATTAAAAAGCACTGCTGAAAACTGCAAGGAAATCACATGGTTTGTACTTGATCTCTGGCCAAAAATACTAGCAACGGACTGCATGCAATCAGCCGCAAGAATCAAGAAATGTGCTAGCCGAACTGACCACAAGAAAACCGAATGAACACAAGTACTAGCATGCAGATTTTTTAGAAAAGAACTCCAAGTATTTCGGCAGCAGGTATGATCCAAAATGCATGCAGTGAATGAACATACTGCTACCACCTCAAACAGAATGAGACTCGGCAAAAGAAAGTACTAAACGCAGAGAACTTGAAGTAGCCAAAATGCTAGAGAAAATCAATCATTAAATAGAAGACTACATGCAACCATACTGCTGCATCCTCCCTTGCTTGCTGTAAGAATAAGAGGAGGAAATGCTGGCTGAGAAGCTCAAAAGACAAGCACAGGAAGAAATGCTAACCGAGAATTGAAATAGCAAAAAATCCTGCCGAAATTGCTATCAAGTTCCAAAGCATTAACACACCTAACAACGAGAGAAACTGAGAGAGAATTTCAGAACAGGAGACAAGAGCCCAAGAGAGAATCAAACAAGATAGAACTCAAAAACGATACAGAGAGATACATGATTAATATAAGAGTTTTACATCTCAGCTCCTTTCTCTCAATCTCTCACTAAACAAGTCCCCATACATGCTTAGAAAATCATGAACACTACACTATCTCACACAACCATGGAGAGACACAAATAAAACCCTAACTCTTACACCCACTCTCTCAATTTCAGCACAACCTCTCCCTTTCCTTATATAGCCTCCACTAATGGGTTTGCACCATGCTTTACCCATTAGGCCTTCAACAACTCGGCGCTTTATCCAAATCTGCTTCCTTTTGTGCAGCCCTGCGTTTTTACCGAAACGCCCCTCGCACACCTTCCAGGAAGCTTCCTCATCCCTTGCCTCGCAAGCCACGCAGCTTCGCCGTCTTCGGCACACCTCGACCGTTCTGACCTCAGCGCCACCTGTGCCTAGTCCGGTCCACCGTGCCTCGCCACGACTCCACCTCGAGTCTACGTCGTCTTCGACACATCCCGACCGTTCTGACCTCAGCGCCACCTGCGCCTAGTCCGGTCCTCCGTGTCTCGCCACGACTCCACTCGATGTCCTGCAGCCACACAGACAAGAAACACATCAAATAGCACCGCTCGACACATGAAAGCATAAATAGCATTATACTTACCCATGAAAAAGTCCAAACCTGTCGAAACATTAGAATATGCATCCTAAGCCCATACGACCAAGTTTGACCAAGTCCGACCGAGCCCGTTGCACTACGCAATGTCAAGGTCCGAACCACCCAAACCAAACTCGACTAACCTAAACTCTTGTCAATTACTCATCACTCTCATGGGGTCACGACCACATGGTCTCTCAAGAGGCAATATACCCCTTCTCGTCACACTCATAGCAACGGATGTTGCTATACTTCTTGTTGGAGGAGTATCGCCACTTCTTGGTCTTTTCATTGCTTGCGCTTCGATTTGAGCGCCTTCTCATGAACTTGTTCATCCTTCTAACTAGAAGGGCAAGTTCTTCTTCGGAATCTTCCTCTTCATCTTCGGATTTTTCACTTGATACCACTTTGGCCTTGAAAGCGGTAATCTTCTTTCCTTTGGAGGTTGATTGCTCCAACATCTCCTCCTTATCCTTCTTATACAACTCATTGGTAATTAGATTACCTAAGAGCTGTGTTGGAGTCATCCTTGGCAACTCGGGAGAGTTGAGAAATAGAGTTACCAATATTTCATACTTCTCCGGCAACGCCCTAAGCATTTTCCTTACAATGTCAACATCGGAAAGGTTAGTACCAAGACCTTTGAGTTCATTTAGGATGTTGTTTAGCCTTGAGTACACCTCATTGATATCCTCATGGGGCAACATCGTAAATATCTCATATTTGATCCTTAGTCGATGCAATTTGGCCTCCTTGACTGTGGATGTCCCTTCGTGTATTTTCGAAAGGGTGGTCCAAATAGCGTGAGCCGTTTCGAGATTGCTCACCCTATTGAATTCATCCGCGTTCAAGGCTCCAAATAGAGCATTCATAGCTTGGGCGTCTAAATGAGCGTTATGCCCGTCTTGTTCTGTTGGGTGTTCCGGATCAAGAGCCATAACGTAACCCTCATTTACGACCTTCCAAATATGAGGACTCATGGCCTTTAAATAAATAGACATTCTAATTTTCCAATAAGCATAGTTAGAGCCATCAAAGAAAGGTGCCTTGACTATTGCGAACCCCTCGCTAGCCATCCTTTTCTCTCTAGACGGTTAAGTCCAAAATGAGAGACCAAGCTCTGATACCACTTGTAGGATCAAGGATACCAACTAAAGGGGGGTGAATAGGAGGTTTTTAAATTTTTCTTGTTCACTTGATTAATTCTTCACAATTTAAATGGCACAAATGTAAAGCAATTAATTTTACACAATTCTAGTCAACAAAATAGCAATCCTAACTCTAAGCAAGCAAATGATCACAAGGATGTAAATAAGCAAGAGCTAAGAAAGAAGTGAACACAACCGATGTTTTTACCATGGTGATCGGAAACTTGCCGGTTTCCCCTAGTCCACGTTGAGGTTAGCCCGGACGAATCGGGCCGGCTCCACAAATTGAGCCTAAGCACCTCGATCACTATGATAGCTCTTCCCCGCTCCGGGTAGGTGAGCTCTGACCTTCACAAACCGCCGGGTCTTCTCACAAGCTTTTTGAGAAGATCACCGATCCAAACTCCGCCCGATCGTCCAAGTGCCGGCTAGCACTAAGAGTAACAAATCTTGGGCTTCACTTGAATGCAATCTAGTGCCAAGTCGATCAACGAATGAAATTCTTGCACTAAATGCAACACCACCTCAATTTAATGCTCAATGTGTGAATGAGGGTGGAATGAATGCTCTAGGGCTCAAGAAATATGTAATGGGTCTCTAACCTTAGCCCTTGTGCAGTGGTGGGAGTATTTATATCCTCCACCAACCAAAACTAGCCGTTTGACATAATTTCCCAAAAAAATCAAGATGAGCGGTACTACCGCCCCCAGGGGCCGGTACTACCGCTACCAAATCTTCACGACAGAACGGCTATGTCAGAGCTCTGCAGTGACCGTTGGATTTGGCGACGCAGTACTACCGCCGTTATAACTTGCAGTACTACCGCTCTCCGGTAGTTTCGCAAAGTCGACGCGGTACTACCGCTCTGGCCCAAATCCGAAAGGTCCCAAAATTTGGCGCTATCTGGAAAAAGGCGTCCGCTCTGAAACCGGATCTTCCGGACTCCGGAAGTACCATTCTGGATAGCGGAACTACCGCACACAGCGGTAGTTCCGGCGTTGAAATCGCCGGTACTTCCGCTCCAGGAAAATCAAGGCTACATCCGGAGGTGCTTTCTGGAAAAAAGGTTCCGCTCATCCTCCGGATCTTTCGGGATCCGGAAGTACCGCTTCAAAATGCGGTACTACCGCTCACTGCGGTAGTTCCGACATTCAAATTGCCGGTTGTTGTGGTTACAGACCAAACAGAGAGAGAGATGGTAGTGGAGAGGTGGGAGTGTTCTGCCTCAGCCTCCCCCTCATCCTGGTATATATATTCACATGGAGTATGCTTTTACAGTTATGCCCTTACTTCTGTACTTCCCCACTAGGGGCACTTATGTCATTACACATGTTACTCTGGTTCTTATAACCTCCTAACAGGCCTGCTGGGCTTAGGTGGGGGCCACCCCTACGACACCGGTACTTCCGTTCCCGCAAGAATTTTGATGCAACCGAGGGTGCTCTCTGGAAAAATTGATCCGCTCGAGAACCGGATCTTCCGCTTGCCAGTACTACCGCATTTGGGCGTGGAACTACCGCTCTCCGGTAGTTCCGACGTTCAAATCTGCGGCACTACCGCTCGTCCAGACAGAGCACAAACTAGGTTTTAAAACGGATTTTTGATGAATCCAAGATTCTAATGTTGGTCCAAATGGCACAAGAAATTTGTATTCAAGCTACTTGCTAAGATCCCTCTTGATGGTACGATTATCTACCCTATAATCCGGTCTTCCACCTTTCACCTAAGACCGGTAAAATTTCAAAAGGGATCCTATACTAAGTATACCTTTGTCTTGAGCCAATTTGGGTCTTCATAAACATCCTTTGGCTTGCATCTTGTTGCTCACATGTGGACTAAACCTTTGCATGCTCATAAAACACGTTAGTCCCATATTCACATAATTTCATTAATTACCAAAATCATTTTTAGGGGCCTAGATGCTTTCAACGTTGCAGCCGTGCGGCTCCGCCATGCCGCGCCGAGGATGGACAGGAGTTTGGAGGCCAGCGACATGAAGGACCTGCCTTTGAGGGCAGAGGCGGCGCTAGCACTACCGCGACGGTGGGTGAAGGGGGATAACTTGCTGGCAACAGAGTGGTATGAGCGGAAGGAGAAGACACGGGCGGCAGAGCCCCCCACCACCAAATAGGGACGGCCAGTGCTTGCTCCAGAAACTACGGCCGTGGGCCCCACCGACGGTGGCGGCGCCCAGGCGGTAGCGCCAGGGTGGGGAGGCCGTGGGCACGACCTCCACAATGAGGTTTCGCTTGAAGCCAAAGGAGTAGGACCGCTTGAGGAGGAAGTGCCTCGCAGCCAACCTGGTTGGGGCTAGCCGGTGAGATCTCCGATAAGGCAGCGGGGTTAGGTAGGGGAGGGGGCAAGGGGTGGAAGGAGAGGAGGTCGTTGAGGCTAGACACAGCACCCCCGTCGTGCCGCCCGCCCGCAAATGCCCTCTTCGCAGATGTCTTCGATGTCGACGGCTCTAGTCCCGGCGACGCCACCACAGCAGGAGAAGACAACGAGCTGATACCATCCCACATCGCTGCCTTCGGGGACAGCGTCGGCGATGGGTACGCGGACGGAGAGGGCACCAGCGGCCAAAGCGCGTGCATGGCGTCAACTATTTGCAGTCCAGGTGTGGTGGGCTCGATTGGTTGTCGGTGTGGTCCCAAGTGAAAGCACCAATGCTTCACCACCGCTTTGAGCTCCTTCTCTGCACTTTGTCAGCAAAGCACCAACTCCCTCTGCAAGTTACTCTGACACTCGTGGAACCACTGATCGGACTGACATGGAATACCCAAGCTGGCTTGGAGGGTTGAGGTACCCAGCCATGGTGGAGCACTGTGGATGCCCTTAGTGTTCTCAATTTTCCTTTTCGAGGCACATATGCAGGCCTTCCCGTCTATTTGCAGCAATAGGTGTTAGGGTTGTTTATATTGGTACTAAACCGAACAAATCGTACCAAAAATACCGAACCATACCGGATTGACTCGTATTTAGTATTTGGTATGGTAGACAAAAATCAGGTTTTATTGGAGTTTGATTTTTGGTAAAAACCGGCTGAAAACCGTAAAACCCGCACCTATAGTCTTAGGATGAGCAGTAGAGGTTGAAGCCTAGAGGAAAGCATTCATGCCCAGGGTAGGCCGCCATCCCCCATGGCCCACACAAGCCCAATACCCATCCCTCATCCCCTTCGGCCTGTTGCCGGCCTACAGCCAGCTGCTGCCTGGTGGGCTAGCCACATGCTGTGATGCGGTGCTCTGGGCACATTCATGGCATGGTTCCTCTTTCATTTGGTCAGTAATTAGTATCTTTACTAGCTAGTGGCCCCGTGGCACTGTCTTGTTCATTCATTCGTAGAGACTAAAGAAGTCAATAGTTCATTAATATGTATCAATATCATTCAGCCAAATTCCTGGGGGTTGGCCAGCTGGGGTTGGTGCAATGGTGCTATGGTAGGCTAATAAGGTCACTATGTTGTTCGCAATTCGCGTTAATTTTGATAAATATAGTATTTACCGATATCATACCGAAATAAATTGAAATGTATCGATACCAAACTGTACTTTAAAAAATAGCGTATTTACCGAACTAACAATACCATATTTACCATATGTACTATATTTACCAAAACAACCAAATGACCATCCCTAGTAGGTATAGGATGGTGAGTAGTGATAGATTCTTCTTATGCATGCCTACATGCTATGGCAGCGGTAAACAATGCTTACTGTAACATGACAATCTATTCTAGCGTTGTTCATATTGGCATCCAACTGAACAAATTGAATTAAAAATACCAAACCATACTAATCAACTTGGTTTAACCGGTATTCCGTATGGTATATAGAAATCAGGTTTTCGTGGAGTTCGGTGTTTTAGTAAAAACCGGTTGAAAACCTAGAAAATCGTAAAAACCGAATCACCTGTAGTCTCAGACTGAGCAGTAGAGGTTGGAGCCTAGAGGAGAGCATTCATGCCCAGGGTAGGCCGCCATCCCCCACGGTCCACACAAGCCTAATACCCATCCCTCATTCCCTTGGCCTGCTGCCGGCCTGCAGCCTGCTGCTGCCTGGTGGGCTGGCTGCATGCTGTACTGTGGTGCTGCCGCTGGAGGCTACTGGGCACATTCATGGCATGGTTCCACTTTCATTTGGTCAGTAGAAAGTATTTGTACTGGCTACTGTCTAGCGGCAGCGTGGCACTCTCTCTTTTATTTAGTCATAGAGATGAGAGAAACCAATAGTTCAGTAATATGTAGGAGTGTCATTCAGCCAAATTTCATAGGGGCTGGTGCAATGGTGCTGTGGACTAATAAGGTTACTATGTTTTTCACAATTCATGGTAATTTTGATAAATATAGTATTTATTGATACTATACCGAACTGCATTTTTAGTGAAATATTGTATTTATCAAACTAATAATTCTATATTTACTGTATGTATCGTATTTACCAAAAACAACCGAATAAACAGCGCACTTATGTTGGCAGTAAAGTTGACGATGATGAGATCCTCGGGCCTAGCTACCCGATGGCGAATTCAGATGCCACTCCAGCTAATGATGAACAATGCAGCCCTTTTTGTGTTCGTGGAATAAAGCTGAGCTGCGAGCTTGAATCATGAAAACCTTGAACGCTAGTAGGGTGATTTAATCATGAACGCTGATCTAGATCCAAGCCTTCCTTAGGTAGCTAGTGGAAATAGTTGTATCTTTAGCCTCACTAGATATCAAACATCAGGTTTAGCTCTCCATGTCTCGTTTAGGAGAATCTTCTTTTAGTGGGAGACGACGTGTCCGTCGCAAGCAAGACACCGGCGGTGACTTGTCATTTCATCATCAAACTCTGTTCGTCTAGTCTTCTGTAAACATCATGTGTGTGAGTGCATGCGTGCATAAGGTGGTGTGAGTGTGTATGGACGTGTTAAAAAAAATCATGAACGCTGATCAACGTAAGACTGTTATCTAGCTAGCTAACTATTCATTGTACGTTTTGGAGACAAGGATATGAGTGGGTTAATTCCCTTCACCGCAAAGGTTCCAATCTTGTACCAACGTGAACGCGATGTTCGACCCGCCCGTCAACGGGGAGGGCCCGCGCGCCGGCGGAGCAGCACCTCGATCGATCCCCCGTGGAAGAGGCCGCGGCCGCTGGGGTCGACGAGATCGAGCAGCTGAACACGTACGTACAGACACGGCGCGTGCTGGGAAGGCTGGCAGGCTCTCACCGCCCCGCAAAGAGACGTGGCCGCGACCACCGGCGGCGAAAAGCGGCCGGTGAGTGAGGCCCAGCACTCGAAGAGGTTCTCTCTCCTGTGAGTCTGGCCAGCTAGCTGTCACCGGCGACCCCGTGAGTGACCACCCTACGACATACACATCAGTACATGCTAACATACATGCAGATGCGATGCGATGCGTGCGTGCGTGCGACCTGTCCAGTCCGTCCATCCATCGGCCACATTTGCAGCGGCGCAACATGCACAGGACCCGGCCGGGCGCGCCGTCCCTGCATGCGACCACCACGTGGCCCGCCACCGTCTTCTCTTACATGTGGGCCCCGGTTCGTCTTGCCGTCTTGCATGGCATCAAAATCCCTTGGCTTGGATGGATGTCCACAAGCCGTGTATGTATGAATGCATGTTCGAGGTGTTGTCGCCGGTGTTACTCGAGATATATCTCGTATCCGTTTTTTCAGCCTATATTTGGCTTCGATTCCTATCGGTTAATATTATTTATCAAATCCATTAACTACAATATAAAACCATAATATGTACACAAAACACTTGGATCTGTTCTTTTTGGCTGGAGTTTATAGCTTTTAGCTGCGATTTATGACTTTTGGATTGTTTGTGCGAGAGATTACAGAATAACAGAAACTCACATACGGCTTTTACCGATACAAATGAAGTCGGTAAAATATGTACTATAATTAACTAGTAGATCTATCTTAAAAAGATACTTGGTTTAAAAGCTAGTTACTGTAGAAAAGCTAAAAAGTAGCTTTTAGAAACTAAAACAAAGCCTATCATAATCTTGTTATCGCTTTTAGTTATCCACGTACGAGGAAGATGCAACGACAATAAGCTACGGCAACTTTAACTAATAACCTAGAGTAAAAGTAATTCCTTTCCGAGTGCAATGAAAAAGATATCGTAGATTCGCTTCAGATTTTTACGGATACGTTCTACTACTATACATATACATTGGATTGGAGTATACATTTGCTTAAGATTTTATGTTCCTATCTGAAATATAATATTTGCTTAAGGTTAACAGTGTTGTACAACACTGCTAGTGGGCTAATTGATCAACGAGATTCTAGCGGCCGGTAAGACGCGTTTAGCGCCAGCTAATTACGCGACCTTCGATTCGATGTAATCGTCTATAGTTGCTCAACCAGTCATCAGTGGTATATATCGATCATGCCGACAAAATTAAGGTTAGCTACGAGCTGGCACAGCAATTAAATAATTAATTAATAATTAACAGTGTTGTACAACGGGGTAATTAGTCAACAGGATTCTAGCCAGCTAGCTGGTTAATTCGTGTCTCGATGATGAGCAACAAAAAATGCTTTCTTTGGGGCCGCAAAGAACAACTCAGAAGTGATCGAACAGCTGCGGCACGTCCGGCACCGCCTTGTTGCACTGCTGGTGCAACGCGGCCGGCGGCGGCACGACGGGCGGTGCCGACGACCGGAGCAGCGCGAAGTTGAGGCCCTTGAAGAAGGCGTGCGCCTTCACGTCCGCGGCGCCGCGCCGCGACCCCAGGCGCGCGCGGGGGTCCTTGTCCAGGAGCCGCGCGATCAGGTCGCGTGCCGCGGCGTCCGCCTTGTGCGGCGCGGGGCAGGAGGGGAACTCGAGTGGGCGGCGTACGATGTTGCGGAGCGTGGTCTCGTTGCTCGCGCCCACAAACGGGGTGCGCCCGTAGAGCAGCTCGTACAGGAACACTCCGTACGCCCACCAGTCCACGGCGGCGCCGTGCCCTCCGCCGTGCGCCACCTCCGGCGCCACATACTCGTGCGTCCCCACGAAGGAGCTGGACCGCGCGTCCACCGGCTCCGCCACGAACCGCGGATGCGGCCGCGGTGCGGCCCGACGCCTCCACCTCCTGAGCCGGAAGAGCTGCACCTCCGGGAGACAGGTCGGTGTCGGGTCCGCGTTCTCCTCCTCCTCTGCCCCGTTGTTTGCCTCCTCGAGAGCCGGCGACGCCGTGGACTCGAGCGACAGGTCGAAGTCGGTGAGCATGATATGCCCGTCAGCCCGTATCAGCACGTTCTCCGGCTTGAGGTCACGGTACACGATGCCCATCATGTGCAGGTACTCCAGCGCGAGGAGCACCTCGGCGGCGTAGAACCGTGCGGAGGCGAGCGGGAAGCGGCGGCCGGCCATGCGGTGGCGGAGGGAGTGGAGGTCCCCGCCGGGGCAGAACTCCATGACGACGCAGGAGTAGTCCGGGCCCGCGTCGAAGTCTGCGAACATGGTGGGCAGGAACGGGTGGTCGAGCCGCCGCAGGACGCGCTTCTCGGCGGCGGCGCGGCCCAGCTTGCCCTTCTTGGCGAGCGCGCGCTTGTCCACCACCTTCATGGCGTACGCGCCCGGGTGGTCCCCCTCGGCCTCGAGGCGGCAGAGGTAGACGGTGCCGATGTCCCCCACGCCGACGCGGCGGACGAGGGTGAAGTCCCGCGGGCCGAGCGGCGCAGCGGCGGCACGGATGGGCGCCCAGGCCACGTCGCCCGCGCGGTGCGGGCGCGGCGGGGAGGACGATGGGGTCTTGGCCGAGTCGAAGGAGAAGGTGGAGGAGCGGCCAGCAACACTGGTCGTGCTGCTACCGCTGCTGCTCGCGGAGCTGACGCTGGAGTTGGGCGCCGCGGCGTCCATGTCCGGGTACGGCGGCTCAAGCATGGCGGCGTTCGGAGGTTTGGGCGGGGAGGACGCGGTGGCCTGAGTGGCCATTAAATACTAGTGGTTGCTTGCGTTTGATGGATAGATCTGCGGCTTGGTGTTTTCTAATGGAGGTATGCGCGTTCGGGGAAGGTAGTTGCAGGTGCTGGCTCTTTTTATAGGGAGAGTGAGCTGACCAGCGTGAAGAAAGAAGCCCGGTTTGTGGTGTTGGCCACGTGGACGTGCCACGTTGCATGGCACACCGAAGATTCATCGTGCTGCCTGACTTGATTTTTTCCCTGAAAGTCATGCAATTTTTGAATATCAGATTTGCCTCGAGATTCATTAACACTCTCCTAGATGTAGTACACGTAAACTTTGTAAAAAAATTTACGGAAAACAGTTTAATTTTCACAGTAATAAAAAAATTTCACGCGTTCTTACATAGGGCCTAGAGTTCATCGAATACAGTAATATAGCTGTCATCTCTCGGAACGGAGCATCGCCGTTAGCTCTTTTCGGCAAGATGGTCGGATTTCGATGGCGTAACCAGTGACCTGGAAAAAAAAAGGACAGCTTGTGGACAGGTATGCAACATGGTGCATTGCAATACTGTAACGTAATAAAACATGGCACAACTGTTGACGCGGCTTACACCCGTGTTTTTACCTTGGAAATCTATGCAAAAGGCAAGATAAAATAAGGTTATTATCTAGGTTCAAACCTATTTATACTAACATTTCCATGTTGTATGTATGCCAACATGTTTTTGAAGGCAATATGCCAAAAAGAGGGAAAAACTGGCAAACAAAACGAAGGTGAAATTTCACCAAGAGAACCAGCTAGCCCAACCCTACACCGACTGGCCAACTGGCCAGCATGGCATCGGTAGGCCCAAGAGGGGCCACCAGCAAGCCAGATCCATAGGACAACAGACCCAATCACCTCAGCCTAGGACCACACCATTGCCTTACCCAGTCCATGTGCGACCTGGCTGCCTGGCCAAGTTAGTCCACATCGAGTGATGCATGTGCACAACTCGGCTTCGCGCCATCCCTACGTTATCTCAGCTGTCCACATCTACAGAGGCCAGCCCTCGTGCCACACCTGTCGGCCACATCACCTTTCCACCTACTTGAAGATCAAGCCACGCTACGCGCCTGCCACTTTAGCCAACCAGCCAACCGACCTACACCGGCCACCCTATGGTATAAATAAGGAGCATCACTCCCTCCTTCAAGAATCAAATCATCCACCACCACACCATCACACTCCATCTTGTACTTGTCCCATTTGGTAGTGTAGCGACATTGAAGTCGCTAAGTAGCTAGGTAGGAAGGTAGGACAAGAGTTGGCCTACGAGCCATTAGTTCTGGAGTTTCTCCTTTGGTAATTTGGTATATGCTGAACTCCATGTACCTAGTTAATCTTGCATGAGTACTTATTAATAAAGTGATCATTATTGAGTATTCTCTATTGTCTTATTAGCAGATTAACATAGAACCCAACTAGTAGTAATATTGCATGACCTATAAGTGGAGGGTTAGCAGACTCAGGCCCGAAATAAGTGCCTTTATTACATAGTTGCCCAAAGGTTACCTAAGGGCATGCACACTAGCAGGCTTTGCTACTAGTGCATTATCCTGATTTGCCACTTTTAATCATATGCATGTGGAACTTATACTCTTGTAGTAGTGTACAACTAATGTATTATCTAAAGCTTTTCCGGGACACGTCCAACTGCACCCTAAGAGTTAAGCTAAGTTTATGATAACATTTAACCTGGAATCATAGTATGACAATAGGTTTCTTGTACTATAATAAAAATATCACTAAACAAGAACTATAGTACTCACTTCTACCCCTACTTGACCTGCTAATGGATGGATATCCAAGTCCAAAGTTTAGATATCCAACCACTATCCAAATTACATCTATCCAGTCCAAATCCTATCCATACTCAAACACACTATCCACATCCATCCACATCCAAATAGCTAAAATCGATGGATATCCAAATCCAATTGGACATGACAACGTAGGCATTGCAAGCAGTCACTCGTTGCTGTATCGCCACTATAATGGGCAGCCGCTGCTGTTGAGCCTCGCCGTGTGCACCAATGTCGCCTTTGCGAATCCCATGCTGCCTTCACCTCCTTCAAGAGTCCCTCATCGTTGTGAACTCATCATGTTGAAGACTCGCAGAACCCATGCCACTGATGAATGAGAACAATGCTCCAACACCTAGATTGGAGTGGAGCAGATGAAACACACAAAACAAAATCAATGGAACACTCAAACAGAGGAAACATGCAAGACACTGGCAGAGGGACTGGAAGGTGTCCAAGGCCGCCGCTCGCGTGCTCATGCTCCCATGCTCCGACGACCATGCCATCAATGGCTCGACGCCATGCTCAACTGCTGGGTTGGCCGCTTCATCACCGTAACTTCACACTCCTCATCCGTGTAAGCCCTGTGATGCGAGTTGCCGCTGTCGCATCACCGTACACTCACCCTCGGTGTGGATGTGATCTGCGGCCACCGTACCTCACCAGCTACGCACGCCGCTATCATTGCTTGTATTCAAGGCTTATTTACGTTTGCTCTATTTTGATTGTACTGAAGACTAGCTAGGCTGTATACGTACAGACCCAATTGGACTACCCAACGTAAATCTACAATGCTCCAAGTATCCATACTTTATATTAGGCTTGGTCCAACTAGATATGCAAGTCCAACTACACCCAATCCACTGCGGTCCAATACTGGATCTATCCAATTATCCATGGACAACCCAAGTTCATTCCCACCTCTACTCCTACTAGCTACTAACTCCAAGTAGCTACCTACTTTTAGATCGTATCAGGCGTGTGATTTATATCCCATTATTTATCATGATCTATCTCTCTCAAAAGTTCAGATGATATTTAGATACTTGCTGAACTTAATATTCTTACACTTATAGCTTCTCTGAGAAAAATATCATACCCAGAATACTTCAAGGTAAAATACTACGATAAATTTCATGCGCTTGTGGATAAATTATTTGTAATACATAAGAATCACCAAGAACAACTTAAAAAAGAAATTAGATTTTTCGGCGACACACAACTGCATGTACACACCAACGCAAGACTCCCATCAAAAGTTCATATGAAAATGGATAATGCTACATGTCATATGTTCGAACAGAGTGCTCTACGTCGGATGCTCTGTTTACTTCATTGTTGCTATTGTGTGCATAGACCCACCATTTGCTTTCCCCACTTGTTGCCCTCTTCCAACTAGGCTTCGATTTCTTTCCTAACCCAGTTCAGTTGTTCCTCTCTTTCTCTACAACTAGAGCAAAATCAGAATGCCTTGAGGAGAGGGAATCTAGAGGAACCTCAAGCCGTCAAGTGTCACTCTCTCCTCCTATCTCAATCTTTCCCACTCTCTCCTCACTCCACACTGCAAATCTCTCTCTCTCTCTCTACCCACCATGACAGAGCACACCCCAATATTGTCTCCCCCTTCCCCTACCTCTTCCTCCTCTCCTCAACCCCCTCCCGTGCACACCTATCCACCGTCTCTCTCCGGCCATGATGCTCTTGTGATCTGCATGGCTCGACTTTGTGTTGAGCTTGGGGTTGCAAGCACCTCACTACCGCACAAGAGAGTTGTGATGCCTATTGCGCTCGAAATCTTTGATTGGGTGCGTATGAGGTCACCCTAGCTAGATGTTGCAACATGTGAGTTTGGATGTTGCAATAATTATTTTGGAATATTGCTATAATTCTTCTCAATTGTTGCAACAATAGTTTATTGTTGAGGCACTTTCAGTGATTTGTTGCACATGGGATATCATTTATTGCATCATGTGATTGTGTTTTTGCTTGTTGCATCGCTGAGAGCTTCTTTCAAACTAGATGAGCCATGAAAAAATATTGCAAACACCATTGTTTATTATTGCATCTATATTTTTACAATGTTGCAATAGTGTAACTTCTTTTTTTGAAATTAGATTCAATCGTTTTGTGATTTATACACCACTTTTCAAACATATCAAGGTGTTTGATGAGTTTTTGTACTAACATTTTTACGTCTTATATGGCTACGAGGTTGAAAGCACCTGAATATGAACTTCCAAGGTCTGATACACATTTAAGATGAGCATGTACTATGACCACGCCTACTCAAGCACCAGCTACCACCACATTTTGCGACCATGTCTTCGACCACATGGGATGTCGAGTATGTTCTTCGATTACATTTAGGTCGACCACATTTGGTCGACTCAGGGCCGGCCCTAGGCCTGGGCAGCAGGGGCACCCGCCTAGGGCCCATGAAAACTAGGGACCCCTACCCCAAGCCCAGGTATATATACATATTGGGTCCTCTGGTTCTGCCCGTCTGCCGTTCTGTTATTTTTGATTGGGCTAGGTAAGCCAGTAACGGCCCATTCGACAATCCAGCATTTTCTTATCTAGTGACTAGTAATGGCCCAATCCAGGCAAAGGGCATCCAGGCGCAGTAGCGCTGAGAGACCCAGAGGGACGCATGCGCATCGAGCCAGTCAGCCAGAATCCCCTTCCTCCAATCGCTCGCCGCCTCTGCCTGCTCGCCGCCTCGGCGCCTCCGTCCACTCGACTCTTCCGCTAATCCGCTGAGAGACGCATCAATTCGCCAAATCCGGAGATCTCCATTCCCCAATCGCACGCCGCGTCGCCGCCTTCGCCTGCTCGTAAGTCGCCTCCGCCAGATCCAAAAGACCCCCATTCCCCAATCCCAGCAATCCGATCTCGCCATTGATGGAGGAGAAGAGAAGAGCCCGATTTCTTCGATTCCCAACAAATTCGTCTTTGATTTCTTCTCTTTGCAACGGCTCTATCTACTCGAAATACCCTCATATAGCCATTGTATACACCGGTCGCCGGCGTGGTCATTCGCATCCCCAGATCCCCTATTCAGCTATTCCCCTATTCCGCCATCGCATACAGCATACGCCGGTCGCCGGTGTGGCCATTGTTGCTACGAGTTTGTCGGTTTGTCCAAGAGGAAGCTCCACGAGTCCGCGGTCCGCAGACTCCGCACCTCCACGGTGGCGCGGCGTGCCGGCGTCCGCCTCCACAGGCTATTCTTTGTCACTGACTCACTTCGACCCGACCGGACGACCGGTTCATCAAGACATCAACTAGCTCAAGGTGACACGATTTTCGATTTCCCACCACATATGTTCATTCAGTCAGTCTGCAATGATGCAATCTATATTCTAATGTTTTGCTGGATGCCTGGATAGCTTACTTTGGTATTTATTTGATGATCCCAAATCAAAGAGTGATGCACAAAATTTATTTGATGTGCTTGGTAGTTTTGAGTTTTTACTTGGTATGGTTATTTGGCATGATATTTTATTTGCTGTAAATATGGTGAGTAAGAAGATGCAATCTCCATCCATGTGCATTGACTCTACCTTGCAGCAGATTGAAGGTATAATGCAATATTTTGATAAGTATAGAAATGAAGGATTTGCATCTAGTTTGGCTATCGCTAAAGGCCTTGCATCTGATATGAATGTAGATCCATCATTTTTGATAAAACGTCATGCTATTAGGAAAAAGCAATTCGATGAAAGTGATCACAATGAAGAAATTCTATCGGCTGAGAAAGCTTTTGAAGTTAATTACTTTCTTGTTATGGTGGATGTGGCAAATACTTCATTGAAAAATAGATTTGAAGAACTTAAAGTGTTTAAAAGTATATTTGGATTTTTACTTAACTCAAAAAACATGAAGTCATGGGATGATGTTGAACTAAGAAAGTGTTGCATTAAATTTGCAAATACTTTTTCTCGAAATGATTCATGTGATGTTGAGTTAGATGAACTTTTTTCTGAATTAAGAATGCTGCAAATGACTTTGCCAGATGTGCCAATGTCTGCTATTGAGATTTTTGAGTTTGTTAGAGATATAGACTGTTATCCAAATGTTTCAATTGCTTATCGAATCTTGTTTACTGTTCCTATAACTGTAGCATCAGCTGAAAGAAGCTTTTCAAAGTTGAAATTATTGAAAAAGTATTTGAGGTCATCAATGTCACATGAAAGGTTGAATTTAGCCACTTTATGCATTGAGAATGATATGTTGGATCATATCGATGTTGATACTATTGTCAATGTCTTTGCATCTAGAAATGTTAGAAGAAATTGTTTTATATGACTTTGTATGTTGTGATGTACTAAGAAATTGAACCAAACACTTCTGTGATCATTGTAGCATTATCAGTCTTGTTTGTTCTACGAATAATAGATGATGGCTCTCCTTATTGTCCTTTGAGTGATGCAATGACTTCTGTGTTTTTATGTACATTTTAGAGCACATGGCAATATAGGACCATGAATATTTGTTATGTAGTATTGAACATTAGCTTAATAGTTGATATAAAAACATGTTTGTGTTTGAGTAAAGGGCCTCGACTTTTATCTCACCCCAGGGCCCCCGAAATGTCAGGACCGGCCCTGGGTCGACTAGCCATTACGACCACGCTGTGTCAACTGTGATGCTTTGACCATAGCACCTCATTACGACCACAAGTACCATGGTGCCGTGCCTCATACGACCATGTTTTCGACTGATTGCAAGGCATGTGGCTAATTTATGAAAACCTATCCCTAGGGGTGGAAAGAAAAAGATTGATTCGGGATGCATCGCCTTCACAATGAAAAGATGATCGCACCATATCCCCATCTGATGGAAGTAATCCTTAACAAATCTTTTGATATGAAAAGCAAAGTTCCAGAAGGTAACTAATTCGTAGTCGATCAGGAATCTTATCTCAATTGGAATCTTATCTCAATTTGAATGGAATGATCGGCACAGTGTGGGAGCCACATACGAGACTAATGGCCCTTGCTCGCGCCTATGAAAGGGGGAGGATGGAAAGGGGGATGAGGGAGGATAGAGGAGGAAGCGGAGATGGAAGCAGAGGAGGAGAAGAATGAAGAGAAGATACACCAACACCGTTAACATGCGTACGCAAAGAAGTGATCCATAGAGAATATCCAAAGAAGAAGGAAGGAGAAGCAAGAGAAAGCCCCAAGAAAACGATCTATACAAGCCCAGGCCATGGCATCCCGTGTTCAAACGGTTAAAAACATCCTCTCCTTTCTTCCTTTTGCATCTAGCTTGTCTGTGGACAATGAATAGCGGCTACGATGGCAATGTCGCCAAACGACTACGACTGCTACTAGTAGTGCCACCAATCAGGTGCCCCGGGGCTCACCGAGTTGCAGCCCGTAACCCTGGTGCCAAAAATGTCGAGATTGTTGTTCGTTTTCTGAATCACCGAGTTTGAAGTCCCTTCGTCCCAATGCGTGGTGAGTACCCTAGCCAAGCTGAGTGACCGCGGCAATCCGCTAGGCGAGGAGCACGGGCACTTTGGATCACCCATTGTGCTTAGGCATTTTCTACCACTTGTGATGTCCGTGCACTTATGATCGCCTACGGCATTCAGCCATCTCCAATTAATTGTCATAATCGAATGCCTCCTACCGCCTCTCGTGGGCAGGCGTCTCTGACTACTTGCAAAGTCGAGCACCTCCGATCGTTTACCGGACGCCTCTGATCGTTCCTGTGGGTAGGTGTCTTCGATCACTCGCAAAGTCAAGTGCGTCCGATCTCTTCACGAAGACAAACATTTTTGACCTCTCACCGAAGCCAAAGGTCTTCAACTGCTCACTGAAGCCGAGTGTCTCCGATCACTCCTTGAAGATAGACACTTCTAGCTGCTTGTTGAAGCTGAATGCCTCCGACCGCTCCACGAAGCCGAACGCTTCCGACCACTCCTCGAAGACGGATGCATACGACCACTTGCCGAAGTCAAACCTCTCTGATCACTTCACGAAGGTGGGCCTCTCCGCACGCTTGCTGAAGTCAAGTGCCTTCGACCACTCATCGTACTCGAGCAGTGTCGACCACCTTGGGTGCTCAAGTGTTGTCGACCGCCCATTGTACGCATACTTCTTCGATGGCAAATTTTCGATCGTGGTGCTTCAATACTCCAATGAGTACTCCCTTACGACTAGGCCTCATAAGTGCCCCGTTTGACTCAGTGTGCTACAATACTTTTACGAGTATGCCCCACGACCATAGTGATACCGTGACATTCGACCATGGTGCTACAACACTTTTACGACTACGGTGATATGGTGATGATCGACCTTTGTGCTACAGTACTTTTGCGAGTACGCCCCATGACCATGGTGATACCGTGATATTCGACCATGGTTCTACAACACTTTTATGACCACAGTGATGTGGTGGTGATCAACCTCTGTGCTACAGTATTTTTACGAGAATGCTCCACGACCATGGTGATACCGTGATGTTCGACCGCGGTGCTTCAGCACTTTTTCAGCCACAGTGGATTTCGACCATAGACGTCTTCCGATGGGTTTCTACCACGTTGGATTTCGACCACAGACATCTTCTGATGGGTTTCGACCATGGTGGATTTCGACACGAACATCTTCCGATAGGTTTCGACCATGATAGATTTTGACTACGGACGTCTTCTGATGGGTTTCAACCACGGTGGATTTCGACCACGGACGTCTTCTGATGGGTTTCGACCACGGTGGATTTCGATCACGGACGTCTTCTGATGGGTTTTGACCATGGTGGATTTTGACCACAGACGTCTTCTGATGGGTTTCGACCATGTTAGATTTTGACTATAGATGTCTTCTGATGGGTTTCAACCACGGTGGATTTCGACCACGGATGTCTTCCGATGGGTTTTGACCACGATGGATTTCGACCACAGATGTCTTCTGATGGGTTTCAACAAGGGTAAATTTCGACCACGGATGTATTCTGGTGGGCTTCGACCACAATGACTTTCGACCACGGACATCTTTTGATGGGTTTCGATTGCAGTGACTGTCGACCACATATATCTTTCGGTGGGCTTCGACTATGATGATTTTCGACCCTGAACATCTGCTGATGGGTTTCGACCATTGTGACTGTCGATCATGGACATCTTCCGATGAGTTCAACCACAGTGACTTTCGACTACAAAGCGCTCCCAGTGGACTTCGACCACGATGGATTCATGCGATGGATTTCGACCACAGGCATTTCTCAATGGGTTCTGACTATGATGACCTTCAACCACGTGTGATGTCCGATGGATTTCAACCATGCGACCCTTGACTACTGATATACCCTCGACACTGATTCTTGCTGGCATTATTGTCATAGGAAAAATTGCTCATTTGCCATGATGTTTCATGGCACTTGCTCATTTGCCCCATTGATGTCTCATTGACATGTGGGGCCAGGGCCCACATGTCAATGAGACATCATGGGGCAAATAAGCAAGTGCCATGAAACTGTGGGGCACAAGAGCAAATTCCCCACAATCATATGGTCATGCTAGACGTTAATCATTCATACTTCAAATCACTTCTGTTGTGTCTGTTCGATACCAGTGAGGTCAAATGGCACGAACGGGCGCGGTCAGTGTAATGACCTCGCTATCAACGGCCCTATAGACCGACGAGGCTATGGATAATGCCAATGCCCACACTTTCGTTAACCATTCATCCCTTTCATGGAGAACATAAAAGTGAAGACTGAAGACGACGACCAATGCGCAGCTTAATCGGAGGTATTCTGTGAGTTTATCCTGCGGATGTAATTAACCGGGAGCCTTTCGAGGCCTCGGGAACCAGGACACCACATGTCTATGTCAGATATGCTACACAAAGCAGGCCACAGAGCGCATATATATAAAGGAAACTTGTAATTTTGTTCTTCTCAAATAAATGAATAAATACATGTTTTCTCTACTTTTGTTATGTTTATCTATTTTTGTGTACTTTAGTACACTGGCACGTCCGCATCTTATACCCCGTGGCAAGAAATCCATGAATGATTTCTCACGTCAAACACAAGGTTTTATACTGTGTAAGATATCCATTACTACTCAAAATTTATTAAATCTATCGATAAAATAATAATTTTTAAATGCTTTTTTTTATATTGCCACTTATATTTTTGTAATATTGCAAATGCATGCATAAATTATTACAACTGTTGTATAAAATTGTTGCACGATCTGGTAGACCATACGATGAAAATGTCCCATCGTATGTTCGTGCTTGCAAAGCCGTATGAAAAATAGAGGGAATTGGGAAACCATGGCATCAGCTGAGCAGACGCAGATTTTTGGACACTGTTGGACTCCTGTGCACACAAAATTCCCGTTTTGGCCCCCGAACAAAAAATTTTCCTGTTTTGGACCCCTTCTGAGCGCGGGTCTACGAGCTGCCGCCACGTCGCCCGGTCCACCGCGCGACCCCGCCGTCCACCGCGCGAACGCCCGTCGACCGCGTGACCCCCTTGCCCCGCCGCGCGATCGGCCGCCCGACCGCGCCATCGCCCGCCGACCGCGCGTGTGCTTTCGCCCGAGCGCGGGTCTCCCTGGCGAGCGCGCGACCGCTGTGCTGAGCGCGCGATTCCCTCGTGAGCGCGCGACTGCGGAATTTTGATGACAGGGGGTAGTAACTGCTTTCAGGTCAACCAACGAAATTCTTTCCATTCAGTCCATAGTACACATCTTTCCATGAAAACAAAAGTAGTGTAGTACACATCTAAATGAGTCAATTACAAAAAGTTGTCCCGGATCGGCCTTGCCTGGACTGGCTGTCATCAAAATTCCGCAGTCGCTCGCTCACGAGGGAATCGCGCGCTCAGCACAGCGCTCGCGCGCTCGCGAGGGAGACCTGCGCTCGGGCGAAAGCACACGCGCGGTTGGCGGGCGATGGCGCGGTCGGGCGGCCGATCGCGCGGCGGGGCAAGGGGGTCACGCGGTCGGCGGGCGTTCGCGCGGTGGACGGCGGGGTCGCGCGGTGGACCGGGCGACGTGGCGGCAGCTCGTAGACCCGCGCTCAGAAGGGGTCCAAAACAGGAAAATTTTTTGTTCGGAGGCCAAAACGGGAATTTTGTGTGCACAGGGGTCCAACAGTGTCCAAAAGTCGCAGACGCACACTCTAACCGTCCGTATGCACGTTCAGTGCAACTTAAAAAGGAAACGGCGACTTGCTTTGTCAAAACGATCAGTCATCTTGCCTTCAAGCTTAATACATCATTTGACACTTTAATCTCTGTTAGGAAAAATCAAGACAGCCTAATTCGAGCCAATGGTCCTTGTTCTTTACTTAAAGCGAAAGTACGGCTCAACAAACTCACCAAGTGCGCTCTGCTGCATGGGACATCCATCCTTCCATTCCCCGGGCTTTGCAAAGGCATTCCTCCGAGTCAAAATGACAGATCATACAAGCTCAAAGTTGAGCATACTTTGCATATGTTTATGTCGACTCTTCTAAAGTTCAACAACCTTATCATATGTAGAACGTGGCTTATCGCCTCAAAAATGGTGCAGTCATACAGTTGCAAATCTGATCTCTCGAGCATCTGAACAAACATGGATGCTTGCAGTGGTGGCAAGCACGAAAGTCCCAATTTCTCACCGAGACACTACTGTAATGTTTTCCCCCTTGTTGTCGTCCTGACCATTCAATTCTCACTGTACAAGCATCCAAGAAAGACCAACTACAAAGGTAGAGGATCCGAATCCACTTACCGTCTCACCTTATGCAAAGTGTGTATCTCGAGCATCCGAACAAAAAAATGGACATTCGAAGTGGTGGCAAGCATGAAAGCCATGATTCGCAAGGCAAACACCTGTACCGCATTTTTCCTTCTTTTCGCATTTCATCATCTTGAGGTAGAAAAAAAACTCGTCAGTGGAGCTTATTGACTCAGTTCTAAATTGCTTTAACCTTCAGTCACATTTATTAATTGGTTAAATATTGAATGAGTCAATTTTAGATAAAATTAAATTTTGCTTTGGCTTAGCTATGCTCAGCTCGTTAGTTTGATTATAAAAATACTTTCAAACTATCAATAAATGGTATTAAATCAAACTATATTAATTTCGAGAAAAACCTAATAAAACAAAAACCTGACTCCATAGCTACCCTATCTTCTACCTCGACGTCCAAGTCTCGGTAAGCCAGCCCCCAAAAAAGATCAACAGTAAAGGCGAAGGATCGAAGTCCACTTTGCACGGAGCCATCCGCTGCTGTACGAGCAAAGAGATTTCGTGGCACGCAGAACCGGATCGGGGACTGCGCGCCAAATTCCAAAAGCACGTCGGAGCACGAGATACATGCCCAAGCAAGGGCGGGCAGAGCGTCTCCCTCGCCAAGCAGATCAAATCCTGAGCTGCACCCAGTCCGTCCCGTCCATGCATGCGGCCAGCCGGTCGTGAGAGCCGTCCGCGAGCATACAGAACCGGCGGAATCCCGCAAAGGCGCGGCCGCGCGCAAGGCGCGGTGCCGGTGCGCGGAATAAAGTGGGGCGGGGGGATCTGTGCCCCGCGCACGGTGCCGGATCCGCCACTGGGGACGACGGTGCCGGCATAGGCCGCGGCAGAGGGACAGGGCATCGGTTCCGCCTGTCCCTGGTGGTGTGCGTGCGTGCGTGCGTGCATGGGTGCGCTTGCGTCGTGTCGATGCATGCCGAGGGGCTGGCTGACCGGACGCCGACACGGTGACCACCACGTACATACGCATGCGGCGGCGCATCTCTTGTCCTGCTGACCGACCAAGTGAGAGGCGTGTTTGGTGAATCTTATCTGAATGACTATACGCACGCACCATCGAACTGCGAGATCTGCTGGCAAGTCGCAGCCTTGCAGCCACTGTTCGAGCGGATACATTACTCCATATCCCTAACTGAGAGCTCGTGACAGTCACTGTTGCAAGCTTGCATTTTCTTCAGAGATTGATGCACGCTGCCCAATTCGTGGGGCGGACTTGCGACAGCCAAATCTCAAATGTTTGGTTTGCACTATTGGTTACAAGATGAGCTTTATTTACATATAATCACGTACTCTCTGGAAACGAGAAAGATACACAAGAGGAACTAAAGTGTGATGGAGGCAAAGTTGCCCACTTTCTGTATATTTTCCACTAGAAAATAAAAACAGGTGTATGGTGAAGTGATAAGAGTTCTTAGCTTCTACTAACTATCAATGTCTAGGGAAGCATATTATATCAAGCGAGATCACTTCACCAACCTCTGCAAGCTAGGCAGCCCAGTTGGACTACCAACCAGCCCACACAGTCCTACACCATCAAGGACTGCATAATTTAACATCAGTACACTCCATCGCTCCAATGTGTCTGCCTAAATACCAACCAAAAGTACACCAAAGTAATGGCAACAACGCAAGATTATTTTTCAAAGTTGCTTCATGCCAAAGATACGATCTACTAATCTAGAGTGACACGCATGAAAATTATGCACCTCTCTTTATCCCTTCCTTTGTTCTTTGACAAAGTTTTTCAGTTCTAGTTTGTCAATCAATTGTGGCGCGTATCAAACTTTGGATCGATATCGCTTTCTTTTTGACTGCTTTCATAGAAAGGAAACAAATTTGGCATGATTTTTATTATGTGGGGGCTAGAAAAGGGAACAAACTCCACATGATCCACACTCCAAAGCACAGAACAGTTACACTGCAAAAGAATCAGGGAATGTCTATATCTAATTATTATGACACAATTATTTGTGGGCATTGAGGACCCATGGTTCAGTGGTTCAAGGGGCAAAGAATTATGCATATTGATATTGCCTTCTGTCTAATGGACCACTGTCTGTCCCCCTAATATTCTGTTGGGACACTGAAACAAAAGAATCAGCTCAGTTTCTAAATACAAATCTAGTGAAGCGACCAATGAATAACCTCACTCTTTTTTTAGAAGTAAACCTTGGAGGGCAGAGAATTATGCATACCGCTTTGTGCCTAATGGACCACTGTCTGTCCCCCTAATATTCTGTTGGACACTGAAACGCAAGAACCAGCTCCGTTTCTAAACACAGATCTAGTGAAAGCGATCAATAAATACACACAAACTCTTTTAGAAGTAAACCTTGGAGGGCAGAGAATTATGCATACTGCCTTCTGCCTAATGGACCACTGTCTGTCCCCCTAATATTCTGTTGGACACTGAAACACAAGAACCAGCTCAGTTTCTAAATACAAATCTAGTGAAGCGATCAATGAATCTGTCCCCCTAATATTCTGTTGGGACACTGAAACACAGGAACCAGCTCAGCTTCTAAACACAAATCTAGTGAAAGCGATCAATGAATAAACTCAAAAACTCTTTTTAGAAGTAAACCTTGGAGGGCAGAGAATTATGCATACTGCATTCTACCTAATGGACCACTGTCTGTCCCTGTATATATATTCTGTTGGACACCGAAACACAAGAACAGCTCAGTTTCTAAATACAAATCTGGAGAAAGCGATCAATGAATAAACTCACTCTTTTTTCAGAAGTAAACGTTGGACCTCGTGGGCTTCCGGTTTTCGGTCAGTTACCGCGAGAAACTGATAAAAAATGGCAATAACCGGTCGGTTTCTAAAGTTAGCCTCACATTTTGGACAATATTATATAGCTATGTCAAGATCAACAGGTATCTGAAGATAATCAAAAGCTTATCATTTACACTACGGAAAGTCAAGAGTTAATCTGAATGCACAGGTAATGAGGTGAGAAAAGATGCCCTTGATTTCTGAACAAGAGTCCAAACAACCCTGCACCTGATGCCTAGAGCTGCATGCATCACTGTTGTCTGCCTCTCCATCTCCATAGCCAATTTGCCTTCCCTCACAAGTCTCTCTCTCTCTCTCTCTCTCAAAGAAAAGATACCGACAATCTTCACTGATACAACTCATAAAGAAATGTTCAGACACGAATCACGCAGTAACTTCGAAATGCTAAGATAACTGATCAGGTCATAACTACAGGTGGATCACATGCAATCTTGCTTGCCATCTAGATGAAACTGTAGGCATGATAGTGGCAGTGGCAGTGTTAAACTAATGCATCATGTATATTGAACGGAATGCCTTCCCTCCAAAGTAAAGCTGGAGATCGATCATAGAGGGGGGACAGGGTCGCCAATATTCGCGCTGCTTCGGTAGGGAGACAGCCATGCAGGCCTGATGCTCTGCGTGATGGATCACCTAAGAGCCCTACAGGCAGAGCAAGCATCACTTATACCTAAGAGGAATCTTATGAATCTTAAGCCAGATTGTCTCAGCCTTTAATTTTATTGAACTTTTTTTTTATCATTAGGGGTGCTAGTATTTTATTAGCTGGGCATCAAGAGGGCGAGTAGCCAACTAATGATATTAGCACACGGCTGATCCAAGGACGATATCAAGGTGGCAACTTTGGGTGTGACAATGTGAGGAGCATACATGCATAATGCATGGATGGTTGTGCCAGAAATGTCTGGGGCGTATTTTGAACGTACGAATTTCACAGTAATCGAACTACGAATTTTATGGGAAACATTTCAATTCCCAAAAGAATCTTAAAAAAACTACAAATTTCACAGGAAATATTTTAATTCCCAAAAGAATCCAAAAATTCCACGCAATCTAAATGGAAACTCAACTGGATGAACACCAGTGTAATTGCTCGTCACGTGCAACTTAAATTGGCACCCTATAGTAGCAGTGCAGTAAACCTCGATAAATTCATATAGGTTGAGCCTCTTCATCTCTCAAGGGTTCGAAAGGAGCCTGAAACCTACGAGACAACTAGGCACAAGCATGGCAGCAGAGTCTGATGATCATTACTAGAGCAACTAGAAAAACAGATCTCTCTGGCGAGTTACGCAGTTACCCTGGTATAATTTGGTCCATGATGGTTGGTCCTCAAAACAATAATGCCGTAACTCGATTGCCACACATGATTCACAGCATATTACTTCGTTTCTTAGTTTCATCACCAACATTAAATTTGCTGGATCATGGATATGTACCCACTAACTTTTCTGCTGTGCGTGGCTTGACAACAAACCCTGTTTCTGTTTGAATTAGAGGACCGGACATATGTAGCAACACTGAAGAATTGCTAATGGGCATAAGGCTTAAACAAAAGTCAAATAATTCCATATGACAAGTTCAAGTTCCCCATAACTGATGTATAACATATCATAATCCAATTTAATGATATCCCTTTCCATTGGAGAAGCTTGTTATAAAAATTTCCATCTGTAGTAACTGCATTGTACAAAAAAAAAGAGAGTATGCATTAGATGATTAGGCAGATGGGTACATGCTAACAAGAACTCAATGTGCTCTCAATTAGCAGATGAACAACCGCATTACAAATTACAATTTCTTAATAAATTTATTGCACTGTATTTGAATAATGGATGCGGTTGCAACAGCTCTTTAAAAGCCTGAAAGATGAGAAGGATGTGGTAGCAACAAATCTTTTAAAAACCTGAAAGATGAGGATTGCAGATAATTACAAAAAACTAGAAAGTCTACAGCAAGGATCAAAGTACCCTAGGGTCATCCCTTTGTAAAGTTACAAAAGTTTGTACAACACCATTTGTTCATTTCCGATTCAACACCCATAATCTAACTCCACTATGCGTTTTTTTTAGTCTACACAAATTCACAAAAGAAAGAATCATCTCCTTTTCTCGTTCAGAATACAACAGCATGTACTACACTAATCACTTTGTTACAGTACAAACAGCGAGTTGCATGAATTCAACTACAAACACTGATTCCAAGCTTTGACCAGAGTGGAGTAAACCAGGGCTGACTAATTTTAGAAACCGTACATGTACTCAAATTCAAGTCTGTTCACACCAATTTATGACATAAAAGTGACTTATACCGATGCGCACAAAACAAACCCTTAAAATGCTGTTGTTTCCAACTTCCAAGTTTCACTGGAAGGTGGAAATCAGCCAGAAACTAGAACCAACAGATGTGACTGAAACAAACTAATAAGAAAATTGGTCTACTGCAACTGACAAGAGATTAGATCCCGAGATGTTTAATTGGTCTATTACAACTGATGAGAGACTAGCAACTTATCCCTCCCAGCACTGGCAGCACAGCATACTCAGCTCAAGGATACAATCATCAACCAGCACGTGTAATAAATCTACTATGCACTGACAGTAAATATACCAAATTAGACAAAGTTCTAAATTGAACTTCAACTTCCCAATTCCAACATTGAGAACATCTGCCAACTTTACCATGATAGATTCAGAGCGACACAGAATCATATGAAATCAAACTCACACTAAAGGGTATATAAATATTTAAGGGAGTCAGAAGGCATGTAATCTTAATTCACTACTCACTAGCAAAAGAAATGTATACAGATCCAATAGTAAGTGTAACACAAGATACTCAAGTCATGCATCCACCATTATGTATAGAAACTGACTCAGGGCACACAATATATTCAAACAATATATGATTAAGAGCTCGAGAGCATATACCTCTATTGGAAGTGGTATTGACAAGAAAAAACTTCAGAGCTACCCTTTAACAGCATACAATATGGAGTCACATTACGAGAACTAACACGGAAACAAATTTGTCACATCTGGCAGCTAACAAAGCCCCATTGCATTAATTTTTGCGCTTTTGTGCTGTCATAAATCAACAAGGAATGTTAACAATGACAAACATGTTACTGAAGGAAATGTGCCATGCCAATGATAAAATACTGAGTAAACTCTACCATACTTTTCTTGTGGTTATGGACATGTGCCAAATCTTCCATTCCCTCAGGCTTCCTCTTCTGAAATAATTCATGGAAATTTTAGAGCACAAGGAAAGTCTGAATCAATCATGCCCATTTTTGAAACACATAGGATAGATGGGATAACCTTCTCATGATGTTTTTTGGAATGATCACCTCCCAAATCGTGATGCCCACTCTTATCCTTTTTCTTTTCTTTGTCTTTATCTTTATCTTTACTCCGATCTTTATGCCGATGTTTGTGCTTCTTCTGCTCCTTGTCCTTGTCTTTCTCCTTGTGCCTTTTATGCTTCCTTACTTTGTCTTTGGACTTGATCACTGATTTTCCGGATATAGTTGGTGTACCTTTTTCAGCCTGGTGAATGCAGGAGTGTTGCAGTAAGAAGAATTGAGTAAATGCAGCAGTAAAAGTTCTGATAGAAATATCTTACAGAAGGCAAATCTACTGGCACTGTTTCTCGCAGCTGAAATGCTTGTCCTAGTGTTTCCATGTCGAAGGGTTGAATGTAAGCAGTCTTCTCCCTAAGGTATGTGTTCTGAAACAGCTGATCTAGCTCCATTCCTTCTCCTTTACGAATTTCTGTGTCGCCCACAACATTATGAAGATAATGTGTATCTGAAATAGCTATTGGCAAAGGTTTCTTGCAAAAGAAACTATGATGGTTCAGCAACTTGTAGCGGCTAATTAAATCAACAGCACCAGTAAGCTCCCGAGGACCTGAAATACCGAAAGAAATCATGGTGGGTCAAAAGTCAAGGATTGTTTTAGCCAACAGCTTTTGCAAGCAATAACGAAGGTTCAGGTCTTCAGGAGCAAAACTGATACAGGATGAGAACCTCTGAACAAATTCAGTTGAACAGCAAAGGTGAACACTTTGTTGCACAGTATGTGGTAAGATAAGTCACAAAGCAATGTTTTGCATACATAACAAAAATTTCCTTGATTGAATAATGAATATATATTATCCAGACAGCAGAAGTCAAACAAGCTAGGAGTACTGCAATACTGCATAACACCTTAGATATTGTTCTAGGCATATGGTACTCATGAACTTATCCACTCAGCACAAAATACATGCTGTGACAGATCAACAGATAATGCCACATGAAGAAGTGGTTGTATTAGAGGGGCGCATTATTGACATGGATGAAAAGTAGCTAAGTTTCATGCCCTTACTCACAGATCAAAGCAGCAATATGCTGATTTGTTTCTTTAATTTATTTATTTATCTGTCGATTTCTTATTTTCTTTAAACAACATGCTACATCAAAAGATAGTCTGGATACAGATTTTCCTTTCTTAGTAAACATTGAAGATGAAGAGTATAAATATGGACTAAAAAGCTTACCTTTTCCAAACTTGCCATCCGAACCCATCTGGTTAGAGCCTGCCATTCGCAAAGTGCATGTCCAACTAAAATTTGATTTGACAAAAACATACAAATGAGCAACCAAGCAAACAGAACTGAAGCTAATTGGTTACATTCTAAAAAGTGTACTAGGGAGTGTGAAGATGGCCCTATTCTTTTGGCTTTTCAGCGGTTTTTAGCTTCTCTCAACAATCACTATTCATTAGACTAATAAGCCGTAGGCAAAAGCCATAAGACGCAGTCCAAAAGAACAGGTCCAATAACTAACACCAACATTATAAATAGAAATTGCATCCACTAATGTTATAAATTTTCAGTATGGAGAAAATGTTTTCTTTCCATACTTCTGTGTATAGTTAAGGTGTAACACCCTGACTTAACAAAAGCCCAAAATGCCACCCCCAACTACAATCACTACCAGTTTTAACCATCAAATAAGAATTGCCAACAACTAGTCTTCAATTATAATTCCACAACAATAATCATGAACATCGAGATGACAACAATAAAGGGATCAAAAAATGGCATTACAATGAACCAATTATACATTTAATCAAAAGGAACCATGCAAGTAGCAACAATGTAAAACCAATAAGTTCAAAAGGAAATCATTATTTATCTAAGAGTTGCATGGGTGGTATAATTTATTTCTATCAATGAATGATTGATCACCAAGTGAAAGAAAGAACTACAATAGTGCAATATCAATCTTGTGTTGCTTCCCACATACGCATGTCATCATCAATGATCACTTAAAAACAACAACAAAGACAAAGATGAGTCGACGACTCAGCAAATACACAATAGAATAATAAACAATTTAAATATTGTATCAAATATTCATGCTAATTCACAAGTATATCAATATTCACATGTTTATACTTATTAAATTCCATACACATCTCATGTCTCTTTTCATGAATGCAATGCACATGTCTCCACTTCTCTTTGATTATACCGGTATAGCATGAGTATTCACCCTCAATTCAACTTCTGTGGAGTGCCTATCGAAATAGATCTTTCTCTACCCACTCTTGTGGGTCGCCACACAAAGTAGGCTATATAGGGCCACACAGGTCACCTCTTTGCAACATGAATACTCAACATACAATGTAATGATTCTTTTATTTATTAGTCACTTATCAACATTAACCATTCAACATTTTCATCATTTAAACATAAACATAATCATCATTTAACCATAATCATGTAAGCATAATAAAAAGCAAGTATAAAACATGTGCATCATCATGGCAACTATTTATTTAACATAAACAACAAGAGCAATCCACTCGTATACCATTCTACCATGGTTGTCACGGCGAAGTCGGCGACCACGGCGAGCAAGGGGCGCCTGGACGCCTAGGCGACGCCACGGCGACGCCGCGGTGAGCGCCATGTCCTGTTTTGTATATGGGCCACAATGCCACATACATCTCTCCCTCTCTCCTGTTGTCTAAAAGTGGTCCCGTCTCGACTTAATACTCCTCCCCTCCCGTCTCGACTCATACTCCTCCCATCTCGAATGTCTCTCCCGACTTCCTCTCTCTCCCATGCCGACTCCTCTCCCAGCCGCCTCCCCCGTCCGCCGCATCCTCTCTCCGCCGCTGCCTCCCCCGTCCGCCGCATCCTCTCCCCGGCGCCTTCTCCCCTCGCCTCCTCCCCCCCACTGCCTCCAGCTCCCCGCGCCCGATCTCCTAACCCTAGCCGCCGCCATCTAGTCCGCCGCATCCTCCCCTCCCCGCGTCCGATCTCTCCCCGCCGCCTCCCTTCCCCATGCCCGAGCTCTCCTCGCCGCCTCCCCTCCCCGCGCCCGAGCTCTCCTCGCCGCCTCCCCTCCCCGCACCGCTGGAGATCGACGCCGGCGGCGGGAGCAGGCCAAAGATCGGCATCAACAGCGGGACCAGGCGAGGCGACCAGCCTCAGCGTCCCCCTCCGACCGCCGGGACGACTTGGCGTCGCCTAGGCGACGCTGTGACAACCATGCATTCTACTATACACTTGCCTTTTTTAGTTGCGACGAATTGGTTGATTCAAAGATAACACCAACTATAACGCCACTCCTCCTATAGTAAACACACAATCTCAACAACAATCCACAGCAGTACAAGAACAATAATTAAACGACATCGCTCCTACACACTTTCCAATTCCCTCTTCACCGGACAATCCCCTCGCTGTCCCGATACTAAAAATAGTGTAACTTTCAACTCCAAGCCCTAACATGGTAAACCACACCAGTCCTGGAATCTACGTAAAATTTCCTACAATTTCTTAGTTGGCCACAAATTCTGATTAAACCATTTAAGCCCTCGTTTTTAACCCTGAAAGCAGTTCTGTTATCTTACTGGATAGCAGGCTTAATAATTTCATATCTATTAAATTACACATCCAAATACAGTAAACCATAGCACTTCTGGAATCTATAGAGAGTTATCCATCTCTATTTAGTTATGCCTAAATTTAATTATGTCATCTAGCAAGTCAAATTAACAGTTTTCCATGACTGCGTCCAGCAGCAACTAAATTTTGGACAGTAGTCTTCCCAAAACCATAACTTCTAATCTACTCAACCAAAATTAGTGTTCTTGGACTCTATGGAATTCTTAAGACAATTATTTACACTTTTCATGTAGAGCAAAAACCCTAATTAATCCATTTAATAATTTTAATCTATGGTTTACTACAATGCTACCAAATAACGACTCTACACAGCAGGCTTACAAAAATCATAACTCTTAATCTAACCAATCAATTGACGTGATTAAGTACTCTATAGAAAGTTAACAAAATTATCTGCAACTATCTAGTAGATAACACTTTCATATTAAGCCCATACAATGCCCAAAATCGCAATTAAAGATTATGGTAGACAAACCAATCTGCTAATTGAACCTCTGACGTGAAACTTGCTAATTTTCTTTCTAATCCTGACTCTAATCTCTACTAAACTGGCAAACCAAAGAGGGAAAATCTAGGTCGTTACCCAGGTGAAGAACACCAATATCATAACCCCTTTCCTCACCTTCCCTTCTCCCTCCTGAGCCTTGCCCCTGCCGCTGCTCTTCTTTCCTCCTTGATCTTCCTTTTGTGCTTGCCGTAACAGCCAGGTAGGAGCAACCCATGCAATTAGCTAGTCATGGCAGCAGCAGCAGCTAGCTAAGCTTAGCACAGCACGCACCGGCAGCAACATGTAGCCATGCATGCGTGCGGGCAGGAGTAGAGAAACAGCGGTGACGGCGGCTGCGCAGGGTGAAGGGTGGTGACTAGGGTTTCTCTCCTCCCTCTACTGTCTCCTCTCCTTAAAAAGCCCAGCCCAAAACCCCCAACCTCCCACACACGACTCGGTCAGGGGATTGATCGAACTCCCCCCTTTTCCTCCCCCAATTCTGTTTTCATGTATCCCCTTTCCTCTATTTACATATAGGTCCTCAAGAGGGCTTAAATTCAGAATATTACATAAGGTAAGTGTTATAGAAGTGAATATTCATGATGTCAAGATCTGTTACACCAACTACTTCATCCTGCACAATGAAGTCATATCCTCCAACTGGGTCACTAGAGAATTCACCATTTAATGTGTTATATGTGAAGATCAGTTATTTTCAGTAAACAATATATAAGTCCTGCATTGACTAGTGCAAAGTTATGTGCTGGTAAACAGGCATACTACTGTACCATAAGCTGGTCCTCATAGAGGAGTTGCTAATCAAAACATACTGCCAGGAAGATTCTCGTTAGCACCAACTGTTTCTTTCTTGAACATTTTTGGAATGATAACAGAATTAACTATTAAAAGTGTTCCCCAAGGCGGTCGCTTAGCCCGCCAAGGCGCTAGGTGCCACCAATACGCCTAGCCAATTTTTTCGGCCTAGGCGGCGATTAGGCGCTAAGCGCCAGTCTGCCGTCCAACTAGCATCTAGTGTATTGGTGAACACTGCTATTAATCAAGATTTGGCAGGCATAAACAGAAAGAAAATAGAAGTGAACGCTCAGAATATGTCCACCAAGCTAGAGGGCAGGACCCTTGTGTGTCTAGGCTGCACTAAATGAAGTTTGGGCAAAATTGTATCCCAAATCCAATAGCACAAAACTAACACGTCTACATGCTGTAATCAAAGGGCGAAACTGGATTCCAACATCCAATATCACAAAACTACCATCGCCACATGCTCTAATTAAAGGTCAGGCCAATTACGCTGTTGCAAAACCCAGCCTTTCTTCCATCAAGAAACTAAACCGTAGGGCTTAATGCCTAACAGGTAACTGTTTTGCAAGTTTAACACAAAAGTCATAATATTAGAGAATAAGGTGCAGGAAAAATCTGGGCAGCCGAATTTGACCACAGCTTCCGTTACCAACGTGTGATTGTTTGGTCATCCCAATTGTGCAAAGGACATTTCCCGCACAAGCTTGAGAGTTGAGACTGTAAAATGTAAACTAGTTCTTCATAGAGAAACACGACAATTAGCACGCGCTCCATCAATCTCACGTAAAAATCCTTAAAACACGATTAGCAGCAAAGCTTCGCCTTTGATCTTGTGTACCAATCCTCAAACAGGGGCGGACTTAACGCGGGGGCATAGCATAGGGGCTCAATCAGTTGAACCCCCAACATTTAATTTTTTGAAAATAAAAATTGCTGCTATTAGTAGTGCTAGCTCAGGGCAATAGACGCCAAAATACATGGGCGGACGCACCCGCGCATTGATAGCCCTATCAATGGGATAGGGTCAGCTCAGATCGATCTTGGAGACGAAAGATCTGGTTGGGTTCGATTGTTCGCAGCAAAACGAATAGCAATCCAAGCAAGCTAGGGATTCCTCACCAACAAAAGGAATCACGCCCGTATGGATTCTTCGCTCCACGCGAGTCCAGTACCAGTAGATGGTGGGAGGAGGGGGAAGAGGCCCTTCGCTTCGAGGTCGCAGGAGGGCTCGTGGAGTCGGCTTCGGCGGGCGGGGTCAAAGAGGATTCTCTTCCCTTTTTGAGAGAGGGGCTTCGGGAGGAACGAACAAACAGGGGCGCGCCGACCGCCACGCCTGCGGTGAATTTGGCTCTCACTACTCTCTCTCCTCTCTAGTCATAATTTGCCTGATTTTAGTTTAATCCTACACGTCTATTTTCATATACTCTCTCCGGTCAAAAAATATATTGTTTTAGGTAGTAAATTTTTAAAATTTTGCTATTGATATTTTTATATCTTATATTGAATACATAAAAATATGATGTATAGTTTTGTCCAAAAAGAACTTTTATAACATTATTGTTTTATTAGGTTAAATTGCTTGGCCCACTAGCTGCACACTAAAAAAAGATGTAAGAGTAGTGTTTGTATACTTTCACTTTAATAAAAATGATACTAATCCCAAAGTATACGAAATGTCAAATAATCACTATCCGCCATTCAGTTCTGCTTTAATAGTTGTGCAAATCACTTAGAAAAAGAAGTATAGATGCATTTCCCATTTAGAGCAAGTTTAATAGTACAGATAGCTGCTACCTCCAATACATTTCCATGTCATCAAAAGATAATACTGCAGTCAACTCATACAATAAGCTGGCTATAAGTTGTCTCCACAAGAGCTCTCAATCATTTAATACATACATGGATATTGATAATTTACTACATGCATGGGTATAGCAATTAGTTCTATGGGTACATGCATGGATAATGCCTCTTTTCCTGTGCTATAGCCTGACTCTTGCATGGGAGTCGGCTTGGCTCTCTCTCCTTTTCTCTCCCCTCCACATAGGACTATGCTGACATGGATTCCCTTGTAGTTAGCACAGTCAGCCTTATTAAACTTGCTCTTAGTAATCTATGGATGGCCATGGCTCATCATCCATGTGAGACTTGAACCATTATTAAAAGAAACTTATAAACTAAAAGGCACTCAACAAACAAATTTTTTTTCCTACAATGGCCCCAAGTATCTAAAGTTCTGAAGGGTCCCCTCTCTGATTTGCAAAAAAAAATATGAAGAGATTATATTCGAAAGGAAAGAACCGAAGACATATCTTAAACATAAAAAACTGAATGTCGGACTTAATTCTTGAAGGCAGAGGGTAATATTAACCAGAATCTCACAACCTGATCCTAGATTTGAGATTGCTTAACTTGCGTTAGCCGAACAAAATCTAGCTACAATCTAGAAGAACGCTCTCACTTCCAAGCTCTAAAGGTGAAGCGGTTTTGATGAGCTTATTGACGAAATCATTTGTGAAGCATTCTTACTCTCTTATTAAGAAGCAACTACCATCATATTCCGATGCACTGTGGTTTTTATTTTTGCTTTTGGCTGAAGTGACATTATAGTTGTTGTGAGGTTTTTTTTCCATATATTCAATTAAAGAAAAATAAAAAATAAAAAACACCGTTATGTAAAAAAAAGGAAAATACATTAAAAAGCCAGCTCGTTTCAAATCGCTTTTAGCTTATAGAAACCAGAAGCTATTACTATTTAGAACGGGGCTATGACACATCACCTACAAATAATGTTGCGCCATGTTCACTTATGCTGGGCCTCTAATTGGGAAAATTTTATATTTGGAAACCAAATCCATATTATTTGTCTCTGCTTATAGCACGCCTTCCTACAATCCTATAGCGGTATGGCTTGACGAATTATGTATGAAACTATGAATAGTCCAACAGGAGGAGGGGGCTCCTTCCATGTCCGAGAGGTTATCGCGGTATTCATGGCATGATATGATAAATAATGTCAATGATATAAAAGTACAACTAAAAAATTGATTGTTTTATGATTTCAATATAAGAGTGTATAATCTCAACCTTATATGCACCTGGCCAAATGGCCGTCCAACATGGCATGTGCTCGGATCGGGCATAGCCCAGTTAGTCATAGCACAACTGGTTTGAATAAGTTACCGTGCCAGCCTATGTGTTTGCTCTCCGACTCAGCCACGTCACAGAGAGAGGTTGGGCTGGCCGGGGTACGCTTAACCTAATGGGCCACAAATAATTTTTTTGTCTATCATAAGTAATTTGATTGTTATTGGAAGTAGTTTTATTGCCAATTGCAAGTAAGTTCACTATCAATCGCAAGTATTTTTACTGCTAGTCACAAGTAATTTTACTGCTAATCATAAGTAATTTTGTCACAAGTAATTTTACTGCTAATCATAAGTAATTTTACTATTAAGTCACCCGCTTGTGTTCAGAATAGTGCAGTAACCCTAACACAATTAATTTTACTGTCACTGGCAAGCAATTTTACTACACCACCACAAAAAATTATTGCACTCTTCTGACACAAACATGTCTTTCTAAGAGAGTTGGGGTAAATGACGTGCTGTGGTAAACCGGGTCGTGCCTTGGCATAGTAATGTGCATGCCATGCTAGGCCGACCTACCATGCCGAAGTGCCAGCCCAAGCACAACACGTTCGTTCAGGCTAGACTGACATAATCGGTTTTATTGTTTATAACCTGCTGTGCCTGAGCAAAGCTAATAGTACCATATCTTGGATGACACAATTAGCTCGGTCTATTTGGTTAGGTCTGACCTCATAGCCCATGTCACTGTAATCCTAGCCCAGCGCCGCGGCCCACGATTCCCTGAAGGCTGTTGCACAATGCACGTTGGGCCCGTACATCATCGGCTTGGTGAGCTCCCCTCGCAAACTGCAGTAAACCCTAGACGCCGCCGCCTATAAAACGAACCCTTCCCACGCCGCCCCTCCGCATCCAAACGTGTCTGGCCGATACGAGAAAAGATGAGCTCCAGTTTTGGTTACGCCGTTCCGTTCTTGTTGCCCCTTCTTTTTTTCCTTCTCTTTTGTGTTTGCTTGTCGAGTCATTTCTATTGGGGTGAAGTGAGGATTCTCAATCCATAAACCACATCCTCTGCATCTCCAGATGATGATTGCCAACTAAAACTACATGCACTACCATCTGATCTCCCCCTTTCGTTTGTTTCTCTATTTTTGTTTGTTTGTCGTGCAATGATTTTTCATTTTTGTCGGATTTTCTATGATGGTTTCGTTGGTTGCAATCGGTGATGAAGTCGATTAATTGTGCTGAGTTCCCCTGTGATTACTGCACAACAAAAATCACCATCTTTCGGCTGAGAGATTGCACTCCTGTTGATTTTATTCGCCCCCCCCCCCCCCCCCCCACTGATAATGTTTTTTAAGCTTGTTGACCAATGTGTTTGTTGGAAATCACGATCTTCGTTTACTGATAGGGTCAGTTAATACAAGTATTGTAAGGCTAAACCAATGCCATGTGGTATCTGATGCTTGGTCTGTTCTTCCATGGCCCTGTGTCTCGTAAGAGTGGCAAACAGAAATACAGACGGGTTCTTGCGACACTGGCTGCTCTGCTACTGATGAGCTTCCTGTTACTATACCCCCGTTTACATCTGTTTCATCACACGTTTCTTTACTTCTTTGTCAAATGAACAATGGATGGGACGAGAGCTTACTTTGGAGCTGAAGTATAAAAGAAACGGGGGGCAATAATTACCTATTTCATACAGATACTAGTACAAAAAGGTGAAGAAAAAAGTAGTGCGAACTTTTTCTGTCGAATGTTATGACATGAAGAACATGACGTTTCTCAACCGTTTTGGTGTCCCTGGAACCTCACAGTCACAGGTCATTAGTTACCTCTCCATGATAAAAGTGATTTGATTCATTCTAGTCTAATAATCTGTGGGCTTACAGGTCCATCACTTCTGACAATAGCCTCATAAGTCATCGCATGATCGGTACCTAGCCAGAGCATACGCCGAGCAGCGATCTACGTGCTAGAAAACAACCAGAACCGAACATTACAGTTGATGTCACGACCTTCGCAGTTTTTGCTGGAGATCTGATCTCTGCCAAGCATGAGTATCTAGGATAACCTGTTCTATCATCTTTAGTGTTGATGGAAACTTGAGACTTAAGGCCATCAGAAAATTGTGAAGGCAACGAAATGGTAAAGAGAGAATTTAAAAAGGACCTCTGCAGATTACTACTAGTTCTCTATCAGTAGTTCAATTTGACTCCATGAGAATGTTCATCTTTGTAAAGCAGTACTAAATTTGAAGTTTTCGCTTAATCAAAATGGACATACACATTGCAATATATCCTAACTTGCAGTCATCTTGAATAAGAAAAGATAATCCAAACGAGTCAAAAAAAAAAAAAAGAACAGTCATCCAAGCATTCAAGAGGGATTACAGCGTTTATGTGGTAACTAGTTAAGTGTCTGTGTATTTCCACGGAACATCTCATTCATGTATTAGTTTATCAAATGACGTAACAGTTGCTTGAGAACCTGTTCAGTTTTATAGAACATGCAAATGGAAGCTGCTATGACTATCTGAGCTCAGATATGAATCGGATCTCATTCAAGCAGAAATCACAGTGACAGAGTTATGACCGAAAGCTTAATTTTGAGCACCAACATGGCAAGAGAGTTTTGCAAAGTAGTCCCTCGTTTGGATAAAAGGCAACATCACAACAACATCAATGCCCTGATCTTGGCTTAGTCACATGTAAAATTGGGTATGTTATGGTCACTGGGTAAGCTAGCATAGTTAGCCACCAATTCTTTTGGAGAGTAATTTAGGTAACATAAAACAAGATAACAGCAGTCTTTGAGATTCGGTGTAAACATTTTATTGCAGTGGGCACCTCGGTCTGGAAGACATCACTGTCCAATTATGAATAATAATGCAACATAACCATCCTTATTTACAGAGGATCGAATAAAGTTATATAACAAAAGCATCATTTTAGAGGACAACAAAAAAATACCATATATAATGAACAGCAGGTTGCATATAGATTTCAATCTGTACAATGAACACCAAATACGTGGATAGAGAAGTCTTTTCTGAAAAAAAATGTATAAGTCGAACGTCTATTGTATAACAAATTCATGCATATATTAGAGGTGATGTTCCTCATGTATGTCCCACGAGACTTGGATCACTTGGTCTTGTCCTAATCCGCGATGGTGAGGATCTTAATGTTTCTTCTTGCGGTGACTCTTAGACAGTGCGACATATAGCTGATCATGAGAGAACACCGGATTGGATAGGTACATACTGACGTTCGGAATAGTCTGCCCCTTTGCATTGTTGATTGTCATGGGAAGCTGAGCCTGACAAGAAACTACTTCCTCTTAAACCAGAAAGGGAACATCTCGTCAATCGTCATCGAAGGGGCACAGGGGGTATTCGAGACAGGAACACCCTCTTTCCAGCATGTTGTCCCGGCACGATCTCAGCCTCAATAATGTTTTTCCAGCCCATTGCATAGCCCGCTAGTAGGGTCGATGTTCCGCAAAAGTATCACGAGATAGTTAATCTTGAGCTTGAGTACTTGCGGAGTCAACCCATTAGGGGTTAGGGTGTTTAGGGAGGGGGTAGTACTGTGGGGATCGTCCTTTGCACGATCGAAACTATGGTACACCATCTCCTCCCGACAGAACCATCCAATCATCTTCATATTTACCTATCGATGTAGTCATTCCGTGCTAACAGGATAGCCCGAGACATGATATAGTTTGGGTCTGCTAGGTTATCATCAAGCATTGGAACATGTTGTCTATGAATTTGTCAAGGTTGGCATCTTCCTAGTATATGACACACAAATATCATTCGAAAGCCGTACGTAGCCATTCTCATCGGCCTCCTTGATGCCATTAACAATAAGCAAAAGGTATTATGCAAACATCACTCTACGCCTTTATGTTACGGACCAGCCTGAGCTGACTCATGCATTGCTAGAGGTAGGACTTACGTAGTGTGGCATCGGTTATCTGAGGTCTTGTCCATTTTTGGGAAACTAGGGAGCAGTTGTCTGAAATCTCCTCCAAATATGACCATCTTCCCCCTAAATGGTAGGTCCCGTCGGTCCATGATGTCCCGCATGCTGTTGTTAAGGGCCTCGATCACCTGCTACTTCATCATTGATGCTTCATCCCATATGATGAGGGATGCTCTCTAGAGAAGCTTACGGGCCTGTTCTTTTCGGCTGCGGCTTATGGCTTTTGGATGAAAATTTTGAATTTTGGTTGTTTACGGTACAGATTACGGAGAGGCAGGTATTCACTTGTGATTTTGGCTGGTACAGATGTTGGGCTTTTAACGTGTAGATCGTTTAACTTGTAGACCCCGTCTTGCGAAAATACTCCATTAGAAAGTTAGGTACTGTAGCAAAAGCCAAAAGCCGCCAGCTTGTGAGGTAAAGAACAGGCCCTACATGTCCCACTCTGCTTTGTGAAGCTGCATACCACCCAATCTTCAATGTTTAGTGGGATCTTAAATGTTGAGTACACAGTCCTACCTCTAGGCATGATTGAGGCGGCGACTCCCGATCTCACGGTTGCCACAACTATCTTTCCCTTGCTGGGAACAATTGCAAGTAGCACCTTGTACAGGAAAGTCTTTTCCGTGCCTCCCGAGCCATTCACAAAGAAGACGCCTCTGTCATCGTTGTCGATTGTGGCTAGTATCTCGTCATACCCAGACCTTTGCTTAGGGTTGAGGGAATCAGGTAGAGTTGTGTGCTTGTTTTCTACCTTGATGGTGGAATCCATGACGATGTCCCTAGGCTCACCACTTACAAGTCATGCGACTCATTGATCTCAGGAAGAGGGGATGATGTTATATCTTTACCCATCGATTGGAGCATATACTTGATATCTAGGAGCACCATATACTTGACCGTGTGTGAGCGTGAGTAGGAATGATGGTAGTCGTCTGACATTCACTTTAGGTGTATGTTCTAGAGCCCATGCACGTCGTTGGGCTCGTAGAAGACCAATATAATGGTGAATAGCCTCTGGAGTGATGATGGCATCTAGAACACCTCGTCCTCAGTAAGACACTCGTATAGGGTGTTGTCTTCCTTGATAAGACCCTCCTTTCTATGGCTTCATGAAAGGATGAGAAAATTATGCTGTCTACTATCCTAAGGCCTTCAAAGGGTGTGGTGCTTGTCTCGTGGTTTAGGAGCACCCTGAGATAGTATCGCCCCTCTCAGGTAGACTGGCCGACATGATCCTACCAACCTGCGTGCTTCTTTCCCTTGGTTTCCAGTACTTTCCACCAGCTTGCCAAGTAACACTTCTACAAATTTGATGTTCAATGATGACTAGAAATCATCATGGAAGATCGCTTTTTTATCATAAAAATATTTTATGACAAAAAGTAGGCATCACGACTATCGTCATAGAAAGTGCACTATAGATTGTATCGAGTGACGTGACAAGGCATTTTCGTCATAAACTTAATGACAAAAATATTATTGTCACAAAATGGTAACAATTAGTGACATTTATAATCGTCATGCATGATTTGGTAAACGTCATGTAAACATGCCATTTCGTCATAGATTTCTAGGCCTGCCCGGCCGGGTAGGCTCTGGGCATTATGTTTTATGATTTTTTCATCGTAACATCCCTAAAATTTGTCCAAATTCTCAAAGGTCACCCATCCTACCTCTTCTCTCAAGAGAGCTCACTTAACTTCAAAGTTCTTTCAAGGTTTGATGCCATGGTGCCTTTTTCTTTTATTCTATTGAACAAATCACCTTTGGCCTTTTGTACTCTTTGCATATCCAAGCTAATTTTCAAACCAAGACTCATCTCCACCACGTGCAAAATGGAAAATAACCTAATTTACCCAAGCATGAATTCCCGTGTAACATCCTGAAATCCTAAACAATATAAAAATGAGGGTAATTTTGAAAAATAGTGCATGTATTTGTTCTCCCTTGGCTTTTATTGCATTTTCTTTGGAAAAAGTATTTTCAAAAATCAAAAGTGCATAACATATAAATCAAATTGAATCCAAATCAAATGTTAGAAAAGATAATTAAAAGTGGCATGAGAAGCCTAAAACTCTAAAAGCTTACAAGTATAATCTATGCACTAAAAATAAATATTAAAGCAAGATCTGAAATTATTTAAATCAAACAAGTGTATTTAAATTCAATGAGAAGCATTCTCAAATTTTTTTTCTAGAAAAATCAAGAGAATATAAAACACTAAAAAAAATCTATACAATCATTTGTACTATGTCAGGAGCCTCACAATTTTTTTTATAATTTTTGGAGCAAGTTTCCTAGGTTTAAAATTTACCCAACCTTCTCAGCTATCTCTCTCTCTTGCAGCCATGTGGGGCCCAATCGCGGAGATTGTCTTCCACCTCCGCACGCCTGCACTAGCTCCACCATGGTGGTCTTGCCCTCAGTTTCTGACGACGGCACCCACCGTTCCTCTCTGCTGCTGCTGTAAGTTCAAGCTCCATTAAGTTGGTTTTAGTGATAATGATAAATCTAATTATGAGACTAATTTGTTTATTGATTATGATATTGCTTAGTCTCATTTAGATGAAAATGTAAAAATCATAAGTGGTATGTATTCAATATTACATTCTTATATCTTAGTGCATTCCTCAGATCCAAAATATAAATTGAACTTCATATATAGTCAAACTTGAATATGTGTATATGTCGTTAAGATACATTCTTGTATGCACACATTTAGGGAGAGTTTACTCTATGTTTTGATTTTTTATTACTATTGATCCATATTTTCCTTTCAACACATATTAAGGATCTGTACATTGAAACATATTCCTTGAGTATATATATAACTTGTGTAGTTCATATATACTCATAATTGGGTTATCATCTAGTTGCTCTATTATGTGTTAATGATTGAATGATCAACGATAACCGGATGTGTAAGCTTTACTTTGAAAGCTTGCTATAGAGTATACAATTGTTGTATACATATTGTATACTCGCAATTCAATTTCTATCTTCTCATTTATTGAGATTGTCATGAATTACCAAAAAGGAAAGATTGTAGAATCTAGTCTCTTCATTATGAGTTAATAACAAAGTTTGGTAATTAATGACAATTGATTTGTAGACTAACATTTTTCATGAGTTGAATGTATAGGTTAGATTCCACAAATGAGGATGACTTAGGATGACTTCATGTGTTGAGAATCATCAAGTCAAGATACGGGATGGAAGATGGCTTCATGTATTGAAGGCCATCAAGAAGAGAAGATGTGTCATCAGTTAATGCATGTCTAAGAGGAGATGATCATAAGTTGACCATCAAGTCAAGTAAAGACCCATCATATTTTGATGAAGTTTAAGTGAATTATGCACCATGAGTTGATGCATATCAAGACAATGACCCGGACTTGAAGTGAAGATGTGCGTCATCATGCTTCAAGAGGTTGCTCAAGACAAATGTATGACTAGTTAGGGTTAAAGATGTGTTCTTAGTCTTTTACCGGTCTTGGTGTTTGGTTGAAAGACCAGATTGTTAGTATAGTTTGTTGTACTATTAAGAGGGGTAATGTCTAGTAGCTTGAGTCTCATCATGTGTTGATACTCAACCTCACTTCCTCTAGCTCTTCTTAGCATGATGCTTATATTTGCGAATATGTTTTGCAAATAGTTGTGGCTCATGTATTGAATCCTTGTAACATAGGACTATACATTGCAAATGTATTTTGCATGTGTTTGAAATTCATGTTTCCTATTCCTTGTGGTATGATGCTTATATTTGCAAATGTGTTTTGCAAATAGTTGAAGCTCATATAATCCTTGTGTCATGATTCTGAAAGTGTGCAAATATGTTTTGCAACTTGTTGGGAATCATGTTTGATCCTTATGTGCATGATACTATAGTTTATAAATGTGTTTTGCAAAATCTATTGAAGTATATGTAATTCTCAGGAAAATCGGAACTACCACAATATATTCTGCGGTACTACCGCTTAACGGAATTACCGGCATTGAGATTATGGTACTACCGCGTTCGCTGGTGGTCGAAGACCTATATGGTTGAGAGCCGACATGGTTGAGCTGACTTGGTCGAACCAATGTGATCAAAGACCTATGTGGTGAAAGAACAATGTGGTTGAGAACCAATGTGGTTGATCAACATGGTCGAATCGATGTGATCGAGATCTGTGTGATTGAAACCAACGTGGTCAGACCAGAAACCATTGTGGTCGAGATCTGTGTGATTGAAACAAGCGTGGTAAGAATCAACATGGTCGAGATCTGTGTGATCGAGACCAGCATGGTCGAACCAACATGGCTGAAACTGACGTGGTCGAAACCAACATGGTCGAATTGACATGATCGATACAACGTGGTCGAAGATCAACGTAGTGGTCGAAGATCTGTGTGATCGAAGATTAACATGGTCGTAGATCAATGTGGTTGACGTGGTCAAAACCTTTGTGGTCGAAACCAATGTGGTCGGAGACCTGTGTGGTCAAACTGGACAACGTGGTTGGAGATCAGTGTAGTTGGAGACCTGTGTGGTTAAATTGGACAACGTGATCGGAAACCAATGTGGTCAGAGACCAGCGTAGTCGGAGACTATGTGGTTAAGCAGACAATATGATCGGAGACCTGAGTGGTTGAATCATCTGATGTGGTCGTGGACCAGTGTAGTCGACGAGCGGTACTTCCAACTCTATGTGAGCATCCAACCAGCGAGTGGTACTACTGGCTCTATATGAGCGGTACTTCCAATTTGCGAAACGACTGGCTTGTGTGGCGGTACATTTTTTTTCCAGAGAGACACCTTCGTGGGCTCTTCTCATCCTTAAAGAAATCAGTAGTTCCGCTTGTGTGGTGCGGTACTTCGGATGATCGGTAGTACCGAACTTTAACCATCAGAACTACCAGAATTGTCTGTAACGACTAGTTTTCTGACCATTGCTGAGGGGGGGGGGCAGAAGTACTGGTCGTGAGCCTACGATACTTTCGAAAATCCTGTTTTCTTAGGTGTTTTCCTTCTAACGGCTAGTTTTGTGGTGTGTGTGTATATATACCCCTTTGTGGTCCATTAGGGAAGAACCTTTGGCACTCTATTTCACTCCTTTGAGGTAGTGTGATGTCCTCCTCTCAATTGTGCATGTATTGCACCTTATGAGCAAGGAGGAAGGCTCTAGATTGCATGTGTTGCATCTAGAGGTGGATTTAGTATCTACTCGAGCTTGTGCATTCGTTGCACATGATGAGAGTCAAGCAAGGGGCTTGACTTATTACTCTTGGAGGTTTTCAACTTCTAGACGGCGTTGGATGTGTTGTGCGTGGTAATCTTCTTAAAGAAGATTGTGAGAAGACCTGATGAAGTGTGAAGGTTGGAGATCACCTACACGAAACGGGAAAGCATTACCACTAGTGGATTTGAGGTGATTGGCTTAATTCGTGGAGCTGGTCTAATTTGTTTAGGCTTACCTCAATATGGACTAGGGGAGACCAATAAGTCTTTGAACACCACGGTATAAAGCAACTATGTTAATTATGGTTTGTTTTCTTGTGTTTAATTTATCTTTAAGCAATTTATATTCATAGAATTAAATTGATTGCTTATCATCCTAGGATTACAAACCTTGACATAGTCTTAGAGTATTGGTGCACTTAGGTGAACATAATTGATTTAGGCTTATTTGTGCTTAACCAATTTGAGTTAAGATTCCGCATTATATACTTGGTTTTAGCCAAATAGAAATTGATGAAAATTGAAAGAGATTTTTTAGATCGTCTATTTATCACCTCTAGTCGACCTCCTCGATCTTACAGCTGCCAATCCCCGCCTACTCGTCACCTCGACGCAATGCACCTCTTCCCCTTGTCTTCTTCTGCACCTCACGTTCCACGACGAGAAATCGAGCAAACCGTTCGATTGCGTTCATGTGAACTCACGCTCTACCCTCAGCCATCTCGTACCTACAAAGCATGCCTTTGCTTTCCAGCTCACCCCTGGTCTCTTGCGTGTGTTTCTTGAGCACTTCGCTCACCGAAGCACCAAGGAACCGAAGTCATACGCGACACCGACGAGCACGCCACCATGCTCTAGCAACTCCGGTGAGCTTCTCTCCTCCCCAAACTCCGTCACAATGTGCCTTACCGCTTCCTTAAGCACCTTACTCAATTGATTTGCCTTTCGTGTAGTGGATCACTCAGCCTAGGCTTTCTTCCTCATCTACGGACAGGACATCGCTGTAAGCCTTCCTCTCTCTCCGATGAGCTGTACCTCGATTCCATTCACCCATACCTCCGCATGCATGAAAGCAAGCTCATACGCACTCTTTTGTAGCTCCACTATTGCTGGAATTCACTGTCATCATGGGCCTCCTCTTGGCCACCGACGAGTCTCCGATGCCAACCTCCTCTGCTCCTTCTCGAGTGTCGTACTCATCTTCGGTGAGTTCCTCCTCCCAATGGAAGCTCCCCTTACACCAAATCAAGCCCTAGTAGCTCATAGCCTAGTAGTGCCATTCCCCTGCCTCTACCGCCGTAGGACCACGCCGCCGACCGCTCCATCCTCTAAGTTGAGCCTCGATACTTCACGTAGGTGTGCAGGCTGAGGTCTTGGCTCCGTTTTGGCTCACACCCTATCTGCCAAGGAGTCCCTCACCGGTGACGAGCCTTGGATCTCACGAGAGATAGGGGTACTGAAACATTCAAAGTCAAAAAGAGTACCGTAGTGGTCAAAGTTGAAAAGAGTACTGTACCGGTCGAAGTCGTAAATAGCACTGTAGCACCCAAGGGTATTAGAAGTTGAAAGAACACTGTAGCAGCCGAAGAGTGTTCGAAGTCGTAAATAGCAGTATAGCGGCCGAAGAGTGTTGAGGTCATAATAGCACTGTAGCAACCGAAGAGTGTTAGAAGCCATAAATAACACTATAGTAGCCAAAGAGAGTTCGAAGTCATAAATAGCACTATAATGATCAAAAAGTGTTAGACATCATAAATAGCACAGTAGTGGCAGAAGAGTGTTCGAAGTCATAAATAACACTGTAGCGGCCGAAGAGTGTTCGAGGTTATAAATAGCACTGTAGTGGCCGAAGAGTGTTCAAGGTTGCACATAGCACTATAGTGGCCGAAGAGTGTTAGAGGTCATAAATACACTGTAGCCGCTGAATAGTGTGAGAAGTTGAAAAGAGCCCAGCAGTACTAGAAAAGAGATGATTCAAACCGAGCCAAAACTCTACTGCTTATAACTTTTGCATACGGACTCTAAATCTAGTGATATTTGTTTCTAAATTCATGATCTTTCTTAATATACAAAAATATTTAGGTTTTTTTTCTGTTTAAATATATTTGGCTCTTATTTGCATTTATCTAGATTTTTATCGATTAGACGACGCCATGCCAGACAACTTCGAGAATGCACCAAGACATTCTCTGAGCAAGAAGAACAAGGCAAGCACCTCCTTTGACCAAGTTGATCCCAATATTTCAATTATTGTATATTGTTTGCAAAATCTATTATGCGTGTATGTATATTTCGTCAAAATTGCTACACTGTGAGTAATGGTAGTTACGACCGCTTGAATGCATTGCACCTCCTTGCAATTTGATATCCTCACTGTTGTAACCTTGAGGGCATGGTTTAGACAATATCTAACGGCAATGGGGGTAAATTACATTGGTAAATGGTCTAGATGATATTTTGGACAAGTTTGCACATGAATATGGGAGATTTCGAAATGTTGGACCAAAGGAGGAACCTTTGTAAGTTTAGTATAAAACAAAATAAAAAAACTAGTTTTTAGATGCGGACGAGTGTAACATCCTGATTTTCAGAGCGTTTTTGAAGTTTTTGAAATAAAATTCACCATTTGTATTTTTGGAATTAATTAAAGCTTAAAAGGAATTTTTATTAACTAAAAGTATTTAATATGACTAAGTTAAACTTTAACATTTACTGAAAGTATTTTATTTGAGTTCCTTGTGTATCAAAGATTTTCTGGAAGTTTCATGGATTTTTCGGGTTTATTTGCTATTTTCTAGAGCTCTTTTGATTTTATTTGAATTTCAAAAAAAAGAAAATTCTTTAAAAAAACCCCTAAAGCCTATTGGGCTAAGGCCTAGCTCAGCCCACCTTTTCCCTGGCCTGCTCGGCCGCTCCACCCGCTGACCTGGTTTGCGTGCCTTGGCCACGTGGCGGTCATCCATTGCCTGCCGCCTGCATCCAAGTCGCCTGAGCCGTTGCCTCCGCCAGCCGTCCGATTTCCTTCCCGTGCCACACGTCGTCCATCGGAGCGGTCGTGCACTGTTCGTCTCGTTCGCAACGCGAACTCCGTCTCCGCTGATGCCTCGGTTTGCGTGCACAAGCTGAACGCCGCCGCCGTATCCGACCTTGCCTCCACGTCGTGCTCGCCCCCACCTCTCTGAGGACTGGGTATAAAAGTCGAGCTGTCCCCTCGTCCTCTTGACCCCACAACTGCCTTCACCGAGAGCCGCTAACTCGTGCACTAACGGTTTTGCCGAAGTTCGCCGTCGTCCGTGCCTTCGTCTCCATCTCTGGTAGCCGCCTGCGTCGTTTTCGTCATCCGCTGACTTCCGTCACCCTTGTCGCCGGTGAGTTCCTCGCCGCTGGCGAGCTCCACCGCCATCTTAATCGCCCCGCCGTCGCTCGGTCGCCTTGCTCTGTCTCCGCTGTTGCCTCGGTTCACGTGCCATCGACGCCTCGCGCTGCGTACTCGCCAGCTGAGCCGCACCCGTACCCGCACAACCGTTTGCCTTCCCTATGCACCCCGTCTACCATGAGCCGTGCGTTTGACACATGGGGCCCACCTGTTGACCGCCAGTGCCGTAGACCTATGCACCGGCCAGGCCGAGTCAGCACGCCACGTCAGCCCTAGTCTGACGTGTCTGCCATGTGTCTTGCCATGTGGGTGCCATGTCAGCAGCCAAGCCGTAGACCCATGCACCAGCCAGGCCGAGTCAGCACGCCACGTCAGCCCTAGTCTGACATGCCTGCCACATGTCTTGCCATGTGGGTGCCATGTCAGCAGCTGAGCCTACCCGTGTGCCATGTCAGCATGCCATGTCATCAGCCATGTGTCATGCCATGTCAGCGTGCCCCATCAGCCCTAGTGCACACGTGTCTTGCCATGTCAGCTCAAGCCGCCACGTTAGCAAGCCAGTCACCATGCATTGTTCTGCGCATTGGGTTCATCGTAGACTGCCTATTTCGTGAACCGACTCCACAGCACAGTAGGCTTTCTGATTTTCAACCTTTTTCTCTATATTAGATTTTTTGAGAGCCCATTCTCCTCCGTATGAACTCCGATTGACCTGATTCTTTTTCCTAAATTCATCTAAAACTATCTTTTGGTTCTAGTTTTGAAGTTTTTGGAGTTCATTTGAATTTATTTTGTGCTTCATTTCATTTCTCTCTCGTTAGATCACGCTTTCGAAGGAGCTGAAGCAAGATTTAAAGATCAAGAGCCATTAACTAAGTAAGGCCAAGGCAGGTCTTGTACTTTGATCATGTTAAACCTAGTTTTAAATCTATTATTTATTATTTTATTTTAAAATATCATACATCGCTATTTTATTATAAACCTTTGTACTGGTAGTTATTGTCCAAATTGATTAATCCCTCCTTGATAATTTGAATACCATTATTCTATTGTCACCATAGGATGGGAAATTTTTAGTGATGCAATACTAGTTGTCACATGGGTTGTATGTTTAAATTGCTTAGCCATGCTTGTAGTTACGCTGGGTTTAGCATCATATGTGATCAATTAATTAATTTTGACTTAATAATATATTGAAATGTGGTGGTCAGTCACAGCTATAAAATTTGAGTACCATGATATGGGTAGTGTCATTGGTGTTGGTTATACAAAAATGGTTTTCACTCGAGCGAATGATCTTGTAGTAAAAGGGGTGTAATTTGCACATTGGGATGTGGATATTTCGCCTAGATAAATCTAAGGACTTAACTTTGTGCGCCATTGATCTGAGCCTTACTGCGCAAATCACATGTCTAGTATGAGATAGACCTGGCACAATAATTTGTGAAGTCTCAACTTTAATTTCACTACTGATATTGTTTTGGCGCAAGGGGGGCAATTATCGACTAGGTGGCAGCCTACTCGACGAGAAACCTTAACGAGTGAGATCGGGTTGAGATGGAGCATTGTAAAAGCCTTGTTGTGATTTTCTTTAATGTGAGGATTATCACATCGTGTGGGTATTTTTGTGCAACCTCTGCAGAGTGTAAAACTATTCGAAGAGCCGTGTCCTCGATTATGGACAACGCTCGGTGATTTCACACGAGGGGTAGAGTTTTCGTAAAAACTTGGTTGGGTTAAGTTGGGGACTGAATGGTTAGTTTATTGGTGATTCATTTCATGAATCTTGGTTCACGGGTGATTCATTGGAGTGGATGGTCAGTTCACTTGTGGTTTGTCTCAATTCCTTTGATTATTTATTTATTAATCATTTTTCAATCCTACTTTTCAACCTATTTATTGTATTTACTTTAGATTGTTGCTTTCTGCAAAATTAACCTTTCAACCATCCATTGGTAAGCCTTGCATACTATATTGCATCTTTGTTGCAAATAACTTGCTGATTACTCTATGTACTCACGACTTTATCCATATTTGTTTAGTTGAGGAAGAAGGACCAGATCAGCAAGAGCTACTATAAGGAGGATGCTTCGACAACTTTGTAGATTAGGATTTCGCTCCCCAATCGATTGCCTGTGGGTATGTCGAGTGGCTACTATGCTTATTTCTATTTTTCGCTGCTAGTTTCTCTAAGCCTCTCAGGCTATTAATTGTAAGCTTGGCCATAAGGTCGCAACTTGATAATTATTAATAATATTTGAGTCTTTTCTTAGTGAATCATGATATGGTCGATATTTCATCTTTGTTTATGCTGTGTGCACTAGCGTGATCCTTGACTGGTGCAGAATACACAGGAAAGTCCGAATTTGCATATTCAGGTCTTGACAATGAATTATATGATAAACTATCAAATGTGAGAGGTTATCTTGCATCTAGATAGGGGGAGATTCTCACCCGGGTCAATTAAGGATCGAACATTATTGCTGCACATCTAAGTCACACTGTACAACTACATGTGCTATATGGGCTCTGGTTTTAGCTGATTAAGTTATTTAGGTCTAGCCTTGTATTGTGGTAGGTGTAGATGTAGTGAGGGCATTCCGGGTAGGTTTGCTCATAGGGGCTTCATTCACCAAGTGTTGGGGCCAAAGCTTGCTAATACAATGTGAATACCCACTTAGAGGACAGACCTAAGTGAGGGTCTTCTCTTAGGGAATGGACCTAAGAGAGGTTCGACATTCATTGGGCTGGTTCAAGGTTAGGACTAGATAATCTAAAGGCTATATGATAATCACTTTCATCACACGCCAAAGGAAGCGTGAAGTTGCCAATAGTATAATTGATTATCTCATGTGGGTAAAGTTGTACAAACTCTCAAGAGTGTTAAAACTATTTAAATAGTTGTGCTTGTGGTCATGAGAATGCTTGGATGCAGCCACAATGGGTACAGTTTTCATTTTCAAAACTATTTCACTGAACAAGATGGGGTGGCATGTACGCGTCTTCTGTGCCATGCCCATGGGTGGAAAATGTATGATATTCACAGCTGAGGAGGGCTGCAAATGGATATGATTTACTGTTATCAAAGTTATATAAATGTTATTTCATTACATATCAAATTCTCTTTACAATTCTATTTGTAAATTATTACTTATTGATATTGCAAATGAAATTTGGTTCATGCTGAAAATAACTTAGTATAGAGGCTCATTCTTTGATAGCCTTGCATATTATATATATATATATATATATATATATAATTTTGTGATACACTACGTGTCTTGCTAAGTACACAATGTACTTAACCTTGCTTACAATATTGCTGATAAGATAATGAAGAAGGATATGTTCCCGACGATACGTACTTTGCCTCTGGCACCTGGAAATACGACGATGGGTCTTTCTAGGGCCTAGCTCCAGTCGATTGTGCGTGGGCTATGGTGGCATACTACTGGACTCTCTTGTTTATTTACTTGTCTTTCGCTATGATTTACTCTTAACTCTGATGTTTATTTGGCTGGTTGGCATATGTTGTAAACTCTACTATACATAACCTATATACCACCCTTTTGTTGTAAATTAATTATTTACGATGTGTATGGATATGATCTCAATGTTGTGAATATGTGTATTAGCTACCGATCATGGGACTAGTACATAACACATACGGTGATTTCGGGCATTGCATGCCTGGGGTCCCCACAGCATTGGTATCAGAGCTATACTGAGTATAGGATAAACCCTAGATAGAATAGATGTTAGATTAAGGATTTATTTTCTGAATACAACCTTTTTTAAATATGAAAATATATGCAAAAAATGAGAGGTAATAATAGCAAAGCTTCCTATATTCTTCTCTTAGCATTCTCCTCTTGCCTAAAAGTCTTCTTTTGATCATTGGTTCTCACCTTATTCAAAATAACTCTAGTTGAGAGAAGAGATGCTCTATGAAAATTTAAGTTTTTGATCACTTTTAGGACTTTAAAAACATAGCCAAAATGATTCCAAAAAGTTAGTAATTCATCCCACCCAAAGTTCTCTTGGAAGTTCCTCTTTAAACTATTACAGATACTTCTCTAGGTACCTCTTTTTTTCCAAAAATTTTGGAACATATACTTGCTGAAATTAATGTGATGTAATATCCTATAAACCTCTCCAACTTTTATTCGGAGTTAAATTGATTGTTATTATGACAAAGTTTTGAATCATCACAAAATTTTAGGGCAAAACACCCCTACTTTCAACAGTGACAAATTTAATACATGAGTCACAGAAAGTTGCTTATTAATGACCTTTATTTCAACTGTTAAAGAGTATTTGTCACTGAAGCTCATATTTGTTGTAGTGTAAATTTCATTGGGAAATCCCTGTAAAGGATACCTCGGGCACCCTCGTTTACTTTGTTCGTCTCGAAGCACTCATTAGCATGGTCTTCTCAGCACCATGCTTGGTGGTGACATCATGGTGATCCTGTCCCGTGCAGAATGAGACCATGTGCATGTTTAGGAGATGCAACTACATCTGCTTCATGGACGGTGAGACCTTGCTAAGGTCAAAACTGTATATCCTCCACAGAGCTTCCGATGGGGTAACCCACCTCATGTCCCTAAACTACTTGATCTTGTCTATGTCACCGTTGCTATCGGGCTCATCTAGAGAAACAAATGCCCAATCATGCCCCTTGTCGTCAAGCCATCGGGACACTGGATTCACCTCCGCACTTGCCAGATCCTACGAGGAGACTGTTGTGATTACAGACCAAACAGAGAGAGAGTGTGGTAGTGGAGAGTTGAGTAAGTGAATGGCTTCGGGTCTTTCCCCATGGCCTATGTCCTACATATATACATCCACATGGGGAGTGCTTTTACAGTCATACCCTTACACATGAGTACTTCCCTCAGGGGTACTTTGGTCACTATACATGTCCCATTCTGGGCCTTACATTCTCTTAACAGGCCTGCTGGGCTTAGGTGGGGGCCACCCCTACAACAGGAGCCTCTCATGGTGAAGGGCTTCACGGGCCGAAGCCATGTTGCCGAGCCCTTTGGCCCCCTCCGTCCCTGCGGCCTGTGAGCTTTTTCAGCGTTCGAAGTGTGGTGTTCGCCTTATTGCGAAGGCATGGCGCCGGGCGGCTTGGCGAAGGCTTCGTCACCCACAGACTCCGTCGTGGGGTCGGGGTTGTCGTCCGGAGCGAAGATCGAAGTCGAGGTTGGCCTCGCCACCGAGGGGGCTGGACTGGGGTTGTTGGCGGAGTCAAATGCGTCGGCATAGGGGGCGGAGCTGGTCGTAAGTCGTTGTGCGCGCGCGTCTCCGGCGCCGAGCGCCTTTGACGATAAGCGGCTGCTAGCCTACCCAGCGGGGCTTGATTGACGCGGCGCGAGATTTGAGGGGGCGCGGTGATACCATACTGCGGCGTTGTTCTCCTGGCGCGGATCTTGGAGCATCGCGGTGGTACGGTGCTACGACGCTCCGCCGCCGGTTGAAATCCTGCCGGTTGGACTTTCGCCGGTTGGGCTTCCGCCGGCTGGACTTCTGCCGGTTGGCTTCCTGCCAGTTGGACTTTCGCCGGTTGGGCTTCCGCCGGCTGGACTTCTGTCGGTTGGCTTCCCCACTGATGGGGTATATATAGCGTGCTGGTGTAACGTTGTACCTGCATCGTGCGCTCGGGTAGGTGCTGCTCCCCTAAAATGGGCCCCTTCAGTGCATCCACATTCCATGGCGGCACTACGCGGCTCGGGGAATGTTGATGTACTGATGGAGGCCTATTTTTCTCGGGAGCTTGGTTAGCGTCTGTTAACGGCAACTGCCCGCACCTGCTGTGCTCGCTCTGTATTTCTGCATATGACGGCAAGGTTTGCCCTGTTCTCTTAGACAGGCTCACCTTCGGTCGGGGCTTCTGATCAAGCCCGTCTTTGAAAGGAATATTGATGTACTGAAGGTGGCCTATTTATGAGAACATAACCTGCGCCGGTGCAATGTGTGGGGAATGCCGTCGGACCTGCCGTCCCGCCGAGGCGGTGCCTACAAGGCGGGCAGCGGGGTGGTGCTCCGAAGCCATTGGTTTCCTACCTTGGAGGATAGTAGCCGCGGAGATCAGGCGTCTGCGGGGTAGTCCGGGGGTGCTACGCGCGTGAGGGTAAGCGCGCGGACACTTCGTTCCCTAATCTCCGAAGTGGTGGCGGCGGAGCTGGCGCTTAGTCGAAGTAGACGCGCGAGCGCTCCGTCCCCTACGCTTTGAAGTGGTGGCAGCGGAGCTGGCGCCTAGTCGAAGTAGATGCGCAAGCGCTCCGTCCCCTTCCCTTCGAAGTGGTGGTAGCCGAGCTAGCGCCTAGTCGAAGTAGACGCGCGAGCGCTCCGTCCCCTACCCTTCGAAGTGGTGGCAGCGGAGCTGGCGCCTAGTCAAAGTAGACGCGCGAGCGCTCCGTCCCCCACGCCTCGAAGTGGTGGCAGCGGAGCTGGCGCCTAGTCGAAGTAGACGCGCAAGCGCTCCGTCCCCTACCCTTCGAAGTGGTGGCAGCGGGGCTGGCGCCTAGTCGAAGTAGACGCGCGAGCGCTCTGTCCCCTATCCTTTGAAGTGGTGGCAGCGCACTCCCTGGGGTGAGCGCGACCCCGCGGTAGTGCGCCTTAATGGCCCCGGGAATCGCGCCGACCCCTGGGCTGGCACGGGCGGGCTGCTGTATCCGTACGCACTTGTCCATTCGAGATGAACACGCGGCGGGCCATGACTGGCGTGTCGACGGGTCGTCCGCGGTCAAGCCCCTTCCTCAGAGGGGCGGGGCACGTGGCGCGGCGCTGTAGGCGTGCCGCCCACTGGCTGCCCCGCTTCCAACGCGCGTCACCGGCTGCTAGCAGTTGCGCTTCTTGCCGATCTTCGGTTGCCCATGCCGCGCAGATTTGCGGTTGGCCCTTCGGACAGGTGTGGCCAGGGTCAGGGGGTCGGTGACCCTGTTTGGGCTATCGCGGCCTAGGGTTTGAAGAGCCGCGCCGGCGCGCGCCGAAGGCTATGTCGGGTCGCGCGACCTGCGTTTATTCCTTGCGCTGACCGACACGCGGTGGGACGCTGGTGACTCGTCGTGTGGTGATAGGACTCTGTACGACCACGGTCGCATGCTGGCTACATGTACCGCCGCGACGCTTCGGCTTCGCGCGTGTGGAGGTGAGCGGTTGTCGCTCGCCGTTTGCGCTTACCCACGGTGGGAGGCGGGGGGCCTTTAAGTATCCCCCGTGGCGTTGTGCCTGCACCGCCTCACGCTTTCTGGTTGTTCACGTCGCCCCCGCATTCGCTCGCCCTGTTCCTGCGCTCCTTTTTGCCGTCGAGTTCCCCGTGGGTGCTGATGGCGACTTGCGACGAGCGTACTCAGGTGGGCGGCTACGCCATCCGCAGGCGGTCCTCACCGCTCAAGGTGAAATGCACGCTGGAGGAGCGCGATCCGGCGGCGGCAGACAAGTGGTGGGCAGCGAAGAAGAGTCAGGGTCCGTACTCCGGCGAGTTGGGCCGCACGCTCATGACAGAGGACACGATCCGGTCACTGCTGCGAGAGGGGAAGCTATCGGACCGCCACGCGGTGCGGTTGCCCACCGATGACGAGACGGAGCCGCGCCCCGAGAAGTCGGAGGCGATCGTCTTCGTCGCCTACTTCGAAGCCGGACTTCGCATCCCGTCCGCAACAATTGTTGGGGACGTGCTGCGGACCTTCAAGCTGGAGTTGTCACAACTGACTCCGAACGCGGTGGCTCGCCTCGCCGTGTACAGCTGGGCCCTACGCTCGGAGGGGTGTTGGCCCAGCGCGTCCCTGTTCGCGTATCTGCATGAAGCCCGGTGCCAACCGAAGGAGCGGAAGGACGGTACGCTGTCGAAGTTTGGCAGCGTCAACTTCGTCCTGCGGGCGTCATGTGGGAAGCTTTTCCCCGCGAATGCGACCCAAGGGAATTGGGAGGTCCACTGGGCGAGGCGGTGGTTCTACATCGTGTGACGAGTGGCAGCAGCCTTGAGTGCGCAGGCGGGCCGATTAGATTCAAGACCGCCCCCGGCTTAACGCTTGACTAGGAAGATAGGCTGAGGGCGCGAAGACTTGTGGGGGTCGCCGCCCGCTTCAATATGCGCGACCTCGCCGAGGAGTACATGATGCTCGGTGCGACGCCGCTTTCCCACGATTGGCGCTTCACAGTCGGTGAACGTCGGGATGATAACGTTCGCCCGTCCGTTTGCTCGCTGCCCGTGCTGACTGGTCTTCGTAAGTCTCGACCATGTCTTCCTCTTCGTTCGTACGTATTGCATTGTGTAAAAGTGCTTCGTCCGGCGCAGGGACTTGCCTTGAGGACGCGGAGCGCGCCGCGTGCGTGTTCCTCGGACCATACACCGGCAGAGAGCACGGGCAGCGCGCAGTTGCGACTGCGAAGGCCGGATTGGGGGCGAATAAACCGCGTGTGTGAGGCCTTAGGGCTTCCTGTGCCGGATCGCACCCCTCTGGACCAGCAGCATGAGGGTGACGGTGCCGTGAAGGCGAAGGTGCCATCCCGCAAGAGGACCCGGAGCACTGCGACCATGCCCAGTACGGCGGTTGCTGCTGTTCCTGCCGGCGCGGCGAGCCCGGAGTCCGGTTCGGCGAAGTATGCCGACTCGGACTTAGAAGGCGCGGGTACTGAGGGCGAGGGCGCCGGCGGTGGAGGGCGCACCGCGGAGGTCTCGCTGCCCGCGACCGTCGCCGAGGTGGTGGTGCTGGCCGGCGGCACTGGTGCGGAGTCCTCGTCTCCGGCCATGGCTGTGGCGGGTCTGCCCTCCGCGGGAGTGTGTGGAGCGCAGCCTTCGCCAACAGCGGCGGCCGAGGCTGAAGTGTCCCCCGCGGAGGCGGGGGTGTCCTCCGCAGAGGTGGGGGTGTCCCCCACAGGGGTCGTGGGTGCGGAGCCCCCGACCACTGCCGTTGTAGCTGTGGAGACCCCTTCGGCGAGTGTTGCTGCCATAGGGGCTCCTGTGGCGGGTACTGCGGTGATGCCTTCCCCTCAAGCGAAGCGGTTCGTTGTGGCGACCGGTGTTGGGAGCTTGTGGGACTCCGCTTCGAGCACCGAGGTCCCTCCACCCCGCACCCTCGCGGCGCCTCGGGCCACGGTGACCGTGACGCAGGATCGGCTGGCGTTCGGTCCCGATTCGGGGGTCCCCAGGCCTTGCGAGACAACGCCGTCCGTTGGGGCCGAAGTAGAAGCGGTCCGGCCCGCGGCTAGGGAGACGTCTCCGCGAAGTCCCCCGTCCGCCACTGAAGGTAGGTTATGACGGTACTCCTTCGACAAAGTTTTTTTTGCGCGCCCCGTGACAAATGTGCAATTCCTCTTTGCAGCGGCACTTATCCCGGAGGAGGAGCCGTTCCTTGAGCGCGGGGTCCTGGTGCTGGCGACACAGGTGTCACGCGCCCGAGCCCGGCGGACTTCGTCCCTCCGTCGGATGCTCTGAGGGCATGGCGCGGGATTGCGGAGGACACGGCCGCCAGCGTCGGTCAGCAGGCGTTGCAGACCTACGGGTCAGGGCGCCTCGGAGATGCATTGGAGGTGTCGGGAGTGAGGGTAAGCGTCTGTCTTTTAGATCACTTGCAGCCGTTTGGCATTTGCTAACTCCTGCGCCGCGCAGACACTCGTGCTAGCCCAGGCCCTGCGAAGTGCTCACGTTCGCAAGGGAGCAGCGCTACGGAATAGGCTGCAGGCCGCCGAAGAGGAGCTGCAGGGAGCTGCAGGAGGGCGGTCCGCTCAGGATGCTCGTATATGCCGCCTGGAGTTGGAGTGCGCGGAGATGAAGACGCGCACCGATGGGCTCGTTGCCGCAGCGCGAGCGTCGACCGCGGAAGCGGTGCGACAAGAAGCTGCTGCAGAGCGGGACGACCTTCTGCAACAAATCGCTGCTCTAGAGGGGAAAACAGCGAGCTTGCTGCCTCTCTCGCGGAGCGAGATCGAGCCTTGGGCGACGCTTTGGTAGCTGCCTGGGACGCCATGCTGGCCTTAGAAGATACCCTTAAGGGGCTTGTCGCCGAAGTGCCAGTGCGCCCCTTCGGGCCCGAGGACCTGTCGCGGTCACTCCGGTGGATTGGAGAAGCGGCCGGCATTGCACGCGGCGCCGCGGTGATCTTCGGCAATCACTGCGCCTACGTGGCGTCGTGTCTGACGTGCGCGCTCCTGCGACACCGCGGTTGTGAACACGTTGCGGGGCTAGTCGATCCTCGACTGGAGATGCCCGCCGGGGGCGGGGTAATGTCTGGTGCCGTGCGCGCCGTACGCCGCGCCGTGAAGTTCTTCCATGAGCGGATATGGGAATACTGCAGCGAGGCCGCAGCCATAGTCGTGCTGCGGAACAACTTGCACGGCGAGGGAAACCTTGGCTGGTTTCTGGACGAGGTCCCCCGGCGCGACGAGGATGGCGCCACGGCCCCGGAGGACACCGCGAAACCACAGGTGTGACGGGAGGTTGTCGCGTGTTGGTGTGCGTTGTAACCGAAGCCCGGGTTGTCTTTTTTTTTGTTGGTAAAGTATGGAGTTGTTTCCCGCTGTTGTGATTCCTGCCCCTTGTCCCGAGCAGCTACACAACCGGGGCCGGTTGCTAATCTCTGACCTTGCAACCCGACGGCGTCTTCGGCGCTGGCGAAGGGCCGAGGAAGCGTTGGATTTCTGGGCGGGTCAGGCGTCTTCGAGTGGAGCCTCGGCACGGACGCATGTTAAGGATGAGCCTGCCGAGTAGCGGCCTGGTGCGCCGGAGGTATTTGTGCGCCTTTGTAAGCGTCCTTAGCGAATGCAAAGAACAATATTGATTAGATCCTGCAAAGTGCATCGCTGCCCTCCGGCTACGCTGTCCCATGGTAAACTCGGAGGGTTACTACGCGCGCCCGTACGCGATGAGTTGAGCCTTGCGGGGGTAGTGTGATCGAGGTAGGTGCGTAGTTGCAATAACCGCAGACACGCTCAGTCTGATATCCCTTTGAAGCGGTGGCAGTGGAGCTGGCACCTAGTCGAAGCAGACGCGCAAGCGCTCCGTCCGCCCATCCTTCGGAGTGGTGGCAGCGGAGTTGGCGCTTAGTCGAAGTAGACGCGCAAGCGCTCTGTCCCCCACCCTTCGAAGTGGTGGCAGCGGAGCTGGCGCCGAGTCGAAGTAGACGCGCAAGCGCTCCGTCCCCTACCCTTCGGAGTGGTGGCAGCGGAGCTGGCGCCTAGTCGAAGTAGACGCGCAACCGCTCCGTCCCCTACCCTTCGGAGTGGTGGCAGCGGAGCTGGCGCCTAGTCGAAGTAGACGCGCGAGCGCTCCGTCCCCTACCCTTCGCAGTGGTGGCAGCGGAGCTGGCGCCTAGTCGAAGTAGACGCGCGAGCGCTCCGTCGCCCACCCTTCGAAGTGGTGGCAGCGGAGCTGGCGCCTAGTCGAAGTAGACGCGCAAGCGCTCCGTCCCCTACCATTCGAAGTGGTGGCAGCGGAGCTGGCGTCTAGTCGAAGTAGATGCGCGAGCGCTCCGTCCCCTACCCTTCGTAGTGGTGGCAGCAGAGCTGGCGCCTAGTCAAAGTAGACGCGCGAGCGCTCCGTCGCCCACCCTTCGAAGTGGTGGCAGCGGGGCTGGCGCCTAGTCGAAGTAGACGCGCGAGCGTTCCGTCCCCTACCCTTCGAAGTGGTGGCAGCAGGGCTGGCGCCTAGTCGAAGTAGACGCGCGAGGTTCGCGTCTTGTTTATACTCCGTAGAGTGCGCGGGGATAGCATCCGCGTCTTTTTTATACTCCGGAGAGTGCGTGAGATCGACATCCACGTCTTATTTATACTCCGAAGAGTACGCACTGGGGCAACGCCCATGCGTGCACGGGGTTCGCGTCTTGTTTATACTCCGTAGAGTGCGTAGGGATAGCATCCGCGTCTTTTTTATACTCCGGAGAGTGCGTGTGGAGGTGGACCTCGACGCTACGCCTTATTTTAGAGTCCGTGGACTGCGCTCGGGGGCAAGCCTCCACGCGTTGCGGGCGGTGAAGTGCGTGCGGAGGCGGACCTCGACGCTACGGCTTATTTATACTCCGTAGAGTGCGTGCGGAGGCGGACCTCGACGCTACGTCTTATTTATACTCCGTAGAGTGCGTGCGGAGGCGGACCTCGACGCTACGTCTTATTTATACTCCGTAGAGTGCGTGCGGAGGCGGACCTCGACGCTACGTCTTATTTATACTCCGTAGAGTGCGTGCGGAGGCGGACCTCGACGCTACGTCTTATTTATACTCTGTAGAGTGCGTGCGGAGGCGGACCTCGACGCTACGTCTTATTTATACTCCGTAGAGTGCGTGCGGAGGCGTTCCCCCGCTCGTCTTGGTTTATACTCATACCTGTATCTTTGACAAAGAGTGCGCGCGCGAACGTGTGTCTTTGTTTATACTCATGCCCGTATCTTTGACGGAGAGTGCGCACGCGAACGCGTGTCTTTGTTTATACTCATGCCCGTATCTTTGACGGAGAGTGCGCGCGCGAACGCATGTCTTTGTTTATACTCATGCCCGTATCTTTGACAAAGAGTGCGCGCGCGAACGCGTGTTTTTGTTTATACTCATGCCCGTATCTTTGACAGAGAGTGCGCGCGCGAATGCGTGTCTTTGTTTATACTCATGCCCGTATCTTTGACGGAGAGTGCGCGCACGAACGCGTGTCTTTGTTGCGAAGAACAAACATTTGTGCAAACGGTGAACTTTATTAAATTCCCGTTTGCGCGGGTGAGCGATTACAAAAGAGGGGGGATACCGGCCACTAACCGCTATGAGGACGGGGCGACCGCTGACGAGCCGCTGCTGCCGGGGCAACCTTGTGCGCAAGGAACACGAGACGCTCTCGGGGGCCGCCCGAGGGCTCCGCATCTGCACACCTGGCTTAGGTGCCTTGGCGAGCCGCGTGGCATGGACCTCTGGCGCCATGCTCTATGCGCCGCGCCATGTCCTGGTCGCCATGGACGATGATGACGGCCCGCGGTTTGGGAAGCTTCATGCACAGGAAGCCGTGATGCGGGACTGCCCCGAGAGTATTTAGGAGCGGCCGCCCTAATATGGCGTTGTAGGGGTATGCAATGTCGACTACGTCGAAGATGACGTCTTCGCTCCTCACGTTGTCGTTTTGGCCGAAGGAGACTTGGAGGCATATCTGGCCCAAGGCGCGCAAAGGCTGCCCTCCAAATCCTTGCAGCGGGATGCCTGACGGGCCCAATCGACTCTGAGGGATCCCCATTTGGTCGAAGGCCGCGGCGAACAGGATGTTCGTGGAGCTTCCTCCATCGACTAGGACGCGCCTGACTTCGCATCCGGCTACAAGGACCCGGACGACCAAAGGGTCTTGGTGGGGAAACTCCACGCCCTCGACGTCAGCGGGCGTGAATGTGACTTCGTGTTGTGCCCATTCCGGCGGCGCCTGCGCCAGGTATGCCGCGACGTGGTGCAGCCTCCTCGCGTAAGCCTTCCGTTGCCGCGCCGAGGCGAACTCCAGCAAGGAGCCTCCGGAAATGACGTTGATGATCCTGCGCTGGGCTCCTTCCGGGGCTTGTAACTGTAGGAGGCCCTCCCGAGGTTGTTGCACATGTGCCTGAATTCGCAGGAGGCCTTCCTGGGGCTGTATTCCTTGGTCCTGGGGGTGTTGGACGTGGGCCACAACGGGTGCGCATGTATCCGGGTTTTTGTCCCTGGCGACGCTCTGCCGTAGCGCTGCGATAGTGGCGCAAGCACGCGTGTCATGGTTGCCTCAGCCATGGATTTCGCACCACTGCCCGTGGTGCTGGTCGCTGTACTCTTTGCGGGTTCTGTCGTCGCGACCCCGGCCACGTCCCCGTCCTCGGCCTCAACGCCCTCTGCCACTGCGGCCTGCGGAGGCGTTGTCTTCGGAGCCGCCCTCAATGTCAAAGACGTAACGAGGTTTCCTGGACTTACGTTGGTCGCGCTTGGGCCTATCGCCTGGCTGGTCATTGTGTTGGGGGTCCTTGCGTTCGGAGGCGCCCTTCGGCTGCTCTTGCTTGCGCTTACCCTTCGAAGGCCCCGCGTCGGCGAGCCTTCGCTCTTTGCCGAGCCTTCCGCCTTGTTGGTGTCGGAGCCATCACCGTGTCGCCTCCGCGCGTCCTCCTCCGCTCTGGCGTACTCTTCCATCTTGTCGAAGAGCTTCACGACCGTCTTAATGGGCTTGCGCGCGTTGTATTTGGCCATTGGTCCCGGTCGGAGGCCTTGTATTGCTGCGTTGATGAAGGTTGTTTCGTTGACGTCCTTGACCTGGCAACGTACTTTCGCGAAGCGCTTGAAGTAGTCCCGGAGCCTTTCCTCGGGTTTTTTGCTTCATTGCGAAGAGCTGGTCCGCATCGACACGCTCGACGTAGTTTCCCTGAAAGTTGTTGTAGAGACGGTCGCAGATCTGTTCCCACGCGTAGATGGACTGTGGTTCAATGGTGAAGAACCAGGACAGCGCCACCCCTTGTAACGCGAGAAGGAGTCCTTTTGCCTTCGTGGTGTCGTCGCCGCCAGCGGCTTCGATAGCGGTCTCATACACGCGCACGAACTCTCGCGGGTCGGAGTCGCCTTTGTAGGCCTCGATGACGCTCGGGAACTTGAAATCTTCAGGCCATGCCGCCTGCTGGAGGCCCGCAGAGAGCGGGGACTCCGGGTCTACGCGCCGTAATAGGACGCGACTAGACGTAGGGGCGTCGCGGCTATCCGCCCTCTCCGGAGCGGGTTCGGATGCCACCGCCGGGGGGGCGTGTTGGCTCCGAGCCTCTTGCATATCCCGCACAGCTCTGCGGAGCTCTGTTAGCTCCCTCTGAAATGCGCTGAGGGCCGCCAGCAGGGCAGTCTCCATCGCGGGCGTGGCCGGGGCCGTCGGTGCGTTGTCCGGGAGGACCCTGGAGCCGGTGACGAGGTTCGCGTCGCCGCTGGGGCCATTCGCCGCTTCTGCGCCGGGTGGAAAAATGGATGCGCCTGCGTTGCCATCGCCGGGGTTGGTCGTCGGGGTAGTGCTGGTGGGGTCGGGCGTTGTGTCGCTAGTGGGGTTGGTCGTCGTGTCGGTGGCGGGGTTGGGCGTTGCGTCTGTGGCGGGGTTGATCGTCGTGTCGATGGCGGGGTTCGTGGTCACACCTGCACCACCGCTCGTACCTGCGGCTGCTAAAGCCGAAGCCCTAGTGCTGACGCGAGACTTCGCCGCTTCCGCCCTCTTCTTCTTCGCCGCCGACGATGAAGCTTTCTTTGGTGCCATACTCCTTCAGACCTGGAGGCTTGTTCGTGTCCTCCCCACGGACGGCGCCAATTGTTGTGGTTACAGACCAAACAGAGAGAGAGTGTGGTAGTGGAGAGTTGAGTAAGTGAATGGCTTCGGGTCTTTCCGCATGGCCTATGTCCTACATATATACATCCACATGGGGAGTGCTTTTACAGTCATACCCTTACACATGAGTACTTCCCTCAGGGGTACTTTGGTCACTATACATGTCCCATTCTGGGCCTTACATTCTCTTAACAGGCCTGCTGGGCTTAGGTGGGGGCCACCCCTACAACAGAGACCATCGTATCTGGCCATCTGGGTTGGGGAAGGCGGATGCAAAGTTGGGGGTTGCTGGTCGACATTCTCCATCGTGCTGCACCTCACCCTGCCACTCCCCACCCCAGCGTCACACTCGTCATTGTCGTCCTCCGGCCAGATCTGGTGGTCGCTGCCCGATCGCGCTTGTTGGTGTAATCCATTATTGTTGGCTGCCACCCCTCCTCATTAGCCCCACCCGTGTCGCCTGTTGCTGCCCATCAAATTTTTTTCTTGTTTTCCTTTTTTCTTTCATTTTCTATCTTTTTCTTTCATGTTCATTTAATCCTTTTCAATTTTCACCATATTTTTCTTCTATTTTTCCTTTTCCAAATCATCTCAGCCAGAAAACAAAAGCCAACAGCCAAATTAAACACTCTAGTTTCAGCCGTGGCTTCTTTCAACAGTAACAGTACCATTTCAGTCGAAAGCCAAAAGCCATCAGTCGTAGTTGAATTGAATAGCGTCTCCCCCTCTCTGAGAGAATCTCTATGCATTCAGCCCCAAATTTCTAGAGCTTTTAATGCCCTCAATTACTCCCCTGCACTGCACCAACCAGCCAGCAACCCCCACTCCCATGCCCTAGCTCTCAACACAGGAAAATCTTTGAAATCTTGTACTACTAAAACATCTTTATAATAAAAAAATTCCATTTTCTTCAGGGATTCCTACTTTTGATTTTCCTTTTTTTTCTTCTCTAAGAAAGGAATTACTCATGCATTCCTTTCCTTTTTGCTGCTGCAAGTCGCAATTTTACTTTGTTGATTTAAGTAAAACCATGTGTTGACCTGATTCCTTAGCATTTAGGATTTCCTCTGTCTTCTTTCCTTGTTATTTGGCCGTTTCCTATTTAATTGACCCAACTCTTTGTTTTTTCCCTTTCTTTCTTACCTTGTATAGTTGGTATTGCCCCATAAAATTTGCTTTTTTTTATGTTTCAGTGTTGTCCTTGGGACCAAAAGCCCTTATGAAAACAAAACAACACCAGCTGCTCTCTCTCTCTCTCCAACCTCTAGGTCCCAAAGCTTGATGAGTCTTGAGAGCTTCTTAATTAGCACACACACCCACAATAGAAGAGAGAAGAGAACCGACTGTTGCTCAGTTGGCTAGCCCGCCTATAGCTGGATGAATCTTGAGAGCTTCTTAATTAGCACACACATACCCACGAAAGAAGAGAGAAGAGAACTGAGCGTTACTCAGTTGGCCAAGAGCATGTGACACTCTCTAGCCCACCCACATTCGAGCCCTATGTTTAGTGCAGGTGTTCACCTTTAGATTAGGGTACACATACATGTGTATGTTTAGTGGGAAAGTGTGTGTTCGTGCTCCATAAGACTTTATGTATTTGCAAAATTTTCAAGCGTGTGCTAGGAGACGCACACGTATGTGTGCGTGTGTGGTGTGTGAGTTGTGTGTGCACACCTACCTTGTACCCTATCAAAAAAAGAAGAGAGAAGCATGGGAGGGTGAAGACAGAATGGAAACTATCGTCTCCAAGAACCCCTTCTACTCTCCCCACCCTCTCCACCATACTTGTTAATTCCATTCTGGTGTCTATTCCGGTTTAGTGTCTAGAATAGAATGTTTTGGTACCAAAGTATTCTGGTGTACCATTCCAGTCTTATTGTTTTTTAATTTTATATATGCATATGAAATCTAACAGCACTAAAATAGAAGAACCAAGGTTCCAAATGGAAGGATCCCTTAAGTTGAAGGTCATATACATAAATGTTTGAACTAAACCATAAAACTATCAAGCTAACACAGCAACCCTAAATCGATAACATTCTAGGGCTGCCATTAAGAAGCTTGAGCTTGCACTGCCGGACATGGGGGGCACACCACTGACCATTTTCGCCATCAAATCAACTGATCAAGACAGCACCACCTCCCACGATTTCCTTTGCCCGCACCGCCAACCACCATTGCCATCAAATTTTGGTGCACTTTAGCTTCTTCCCCATCTCCGTGCACTATTGTTGTCCGTTGTTGAGCTTGTCTCCTGTAGCCGAGTGATGCTACTACCTCGATGACGTGCTGCCGACCACCATCTCCACTCGAATTTGATGGCCATTGTACTACCACCTCCAGTAATCCCCTTCGACCGTGCCACTTCTGTCAAGATCCATGAGCGACACCGTCTTCTTCATCGTCTCTAGCAAATCACCATCGTGCACAACCGTCTATGGCTTGGAGGTATGCCACCAGCTACCATAATCATTTTCCTCGGCCTAGAAGACTCCACCGCTGTCCCCATCTATCTTTTTTCCCTTTCGTATCCTCAACTCCATCTCTCGGTACCAGAATCAATGAAACACATGATTTTGCCTGGTTTGGCCAGAATCGACTAGAATGGTCAAAATTGAGACCAATACGGGATGTAGCCTCTTCTGTACCTCTTTGGGTGATGGTATGGCATATTCCGGCCATTCTGGCCCATATCGAAATGGAATTGATAAGATTTCTCTCCACTATGATCCCCTCCCCAACACCATTAACTACCTGCATTGTTGGTTTCTTGAAACCCTGCTTGGTTTAAGATCATAAGATACAAGTAGCAAGGGATTAGGAAGTAGAGAAGATAGAATTTTGGATAGGGAAAAAGAACAAGACTGGGAAACAGAGAAAGTTAGAGGAAGAAAAGCAATTTCTTTGATTTGTTTTGTTCTTTGATGCCTTCTGTGTTGCTTCTCCTTGCCCTTTTGTACTGCACGTCCAAGCCAACCTCATGCCTTCTTGGCCCATGGCCCATGTCACAAGCCCAGAATGGTCCATGACATTCCTTTGCCCTTGAATTTCGACATGCCCTCAAGCCAATGTCATCAACTCTAGGAGTGTGTAGAGCCGATATCATGTGTTGTGTCTGAAACTGTCGGAATCCCATAGCACTCAAAGAAATCTTGATAGAGAAAATTTGAAGTCAACCTTTGTCCCATTTTGGCTGCATGGAGCTCCATGCTTGTCATGTACATATCTCCTCTTGACTTAACTCCACTGGACCTTGCTAAACTGATGACGATCATACTAAGCTGAATCCACTTTCGAGGTAGGAGAGGGTAACACATGCAGTAGGGGAGTGTCACCTTCAATCCTTTTCAGATTCTCAATAGGAACCCCACCTTCTCGAGTAGTCAATCCGAGATAACCTGGTGCTAACCTTAGTAAAGGAATGGGTGCATCACCACCATTCTCTAACTGCACAACCATCACAACATTTGAAGTCAGCGTGCATTCAAGCCAAATGCATATAGTAGCAAATTCTTCACATAGCTCATTAAGCCACACTTTCAATGCCCAAATTTGTTGAATTAGATCGCAACAACAATTAGTATTAGTACCACCATGCTTCACCTGTGCCACCATTTTGTTCATCGAGTCATGAGCAATTAGACCACCTGAACATAAATCTCACTCCTGACCATTGAGCGACCATGAAATGTATAATATGAGTCTCACCACACCACATAGTGTAGTGTCCCTCTGGACTATATCAGTGGTCTTAATAAATACCTTATGATCAATGTTGTAGCCTCCATGAAGCTGACAAATCATCACAATGGACCCTCAAAACATGTTGCCATCAACATGCTGAGCAAATAGGTTAGAGTAGTATGCATAAATTCACCATGCTTCAGCTGCTCAATTTGGAGCTGCGTCACCCCCTGATCAACTCAACTTCACTTAAATTGTCCCTTGAACTTGCCACTTCTAGAAACCATGGATTGATGTAATCGAGTAGCTCAAAAGCAGTGATGGACACATGTTGCACTAAGCATAGTACACTGCTAAAGGAAAGGATAGAGAATCACACCTCCATAAAAATTCTAGCATGCCAAACTCTTGCTCCCCGAGCCAACCTCCTTCTATGTGTGGGTGGTGGCCATAGATTTTGCACAACCTTTGTCTTGAGAAGCAAAGGTGGTGGCCATGGTTGCTTGGGCTGCATGACACCTCAATGGCCGATGAACACCATCCATGATTTTGGATGACACTCAGCTTTGTCTCCCATGATCTCCAGTTGTGCAAGTGGTGGCCATGGTTGCCGCTCAACTTTGCTACTCATGATGTCCACTTGCACAAGTGGTGGCCATAGTTCCCTCAACTCCATTGCACCAACTGACTCATCTAGGCATGTGAGGAGACTTGAGCAATGGCATGCCCTGTTCCTCATCGTAATGAGGCTATTAGTGGCAAAGTTGAGGATGATGGTGCGTGTAGTGGAAAACTTGTTAGGGTAGTTGTTGTGAGAACGAGGTTGTTGATGGCGACACAACTCAGATTGTAGGTGGAGTCAGTGATGATGATTCAGTCAGTGTCAAGCATGATGGTGATCGTGAGCTAGGTCAAAGTTGTGGTTAGTGTGAGCATGGACAATTACACGCTAGTGTTAGGGTCGAAGCATATCGCCGAACATTTGGCGGGCATCTCCGGATTGAGGCTAGTGGTTGCAATGCCATGATCGGTGTTGATGGCATACTGCTATCGGATGGAGTGCAATGAATTTGGAGGACGTGATGGCGAGGGTCGTAGACCTAAGTTCACCCCAACAGCACAGAAAGAGGCCATAGTCGTCCATGGAGGCTGTAGTGGTAGTCTGGTTGCCTGAAACCTCATTGAGGGGAGCGTCGGGGCTTAGTAGACTTGAGAAAGATCCTGTATGCAACCATCATGGACAGGGACATGGGCGTCGACACACCGATGTCATCGAGACAATTCGTCAAACACTTGGTGGGTGTTCCCATGCCAAGCTTCACATTTCTGAACAACTCCAGTGAGGAGATCGTCGAGGGCTCCATAGGCACTGGGACAGCCATGGACACACCTCTCGAGAGCAAGGACATAGCTCCGACATGGATGTTGCCGGTGTTGGGGTCGAGGCTCGATGTCAAACTCCTGGTGGGCGTTGCCGAGGTGACAATGATGGTGATGATGTCCCCACTAGCCTTGAGCTCCCCGACGTCGTCATGGCTAGGATCTTGCATGGGGCACCTGGTAGGCGCCGCAAACAGGGTGTCGGTGGTGGAGTTGTTGGCGGAGGGTGAAGTAGTGATGACACATCTTGTGTTGGTGTCGTGCTTGGTGATAATTGAGGGAGAACTTGAGGTGAAGTAGTGATGACTTGGCGGTGAGGGCGGTGTATGCACATAGAGTAGCATTAGCCTTGACTGGACAAGCTGTGGTGATGAAGCAGGACACCGACTTGGTTGCCGACTGCAGCGAGGCTTGGACAGGCACGACCTGAGGATGGATGATGGCCCTGATGCCGACCACTAGCTCTTTCATGTAGGCAGCAGTCTTTGCCATCTCCGGCGATAGTTTCCTCACGTTGGCGAGCAACTCATCCAACATTGCCTTGCACCGCACTTCGCTCTCCTTCTGAGCATCGCTCATGGCCGCCTTGGAGTGTGAAACCACTAGGATCAAGGCTCTAATACTACATTGTTACGGACCTAGATCACAAGATACAAGCAGCAAGGGATTGAGAAGTAGAGAAGATATAATTCAGGATAGGAGCAAGAACAAGACTAGGAAACATAGGGAGTTGGAGAAAGAAAGGCAATCACCTTGATCTGTTTTATTTTTCATGCTTTCTGCGTTGCTTTTCCTTGCCCTTTTGTACTGCACGTCCAGGCCAACCTCTTGCCTTCTTGGCCCATGCCAATGTCGCAAGCCCAGGTTGGTCCGTGACAGTTTATTGGAGTAGTTGTATTGTAAACTTCTATGATTAGATTGTGATGAACCGGAGATGAGCTATCACTTACACCAAAGGTTTGATTATTCAACCAAAATAGTTCAGACAATCAGACACACATGCCCAGTGTTCTTGTCATGGCACATGACCTGTGCGAACTACAGAAAGAGGAAGTCTAGGGCACTGCAGAAATACAGTTGCTTGCTTTGACTTCTGAAGCAAGCGTCGTTATCTGATTTGAGAATGTGGGATGCAAATGGGCATGAAATCTTGAAACCTTCGACCTGACTAAAACTAGCTCCCATCACACAGCAAAGAAAGAATCTTTGACCGAAGCGTATTGATGCTTCAAGCAAGCAATTAGCTGACAATCAAATGAATTCTATTGTGATATTTTTGTAGTGACCGCTTGCTAGCTTGGAGCTGCCAGTGACGTTGGTATTTTTAGTCGTCAGAAACCTTGCGGACACTCGCTGTATGTGCAAGATAGATAGCCGTTTTAGATGTATCTGAACGCATTGTTCATAAAAAACCATTATGTTTTCTTGTACTTTTAAGACTCCCAAGTCCCAATTGCCTCTCAGTCCATTTGATGGAAATTAAACATTCTCCAACATTTGACAGCTGAAATGAGACGCTCAGTTTAGTTTCTTTGAAGCACAGTCAAGCAGGGAGGAGTTTTTTGTTTTTCAGAAGGAACATTAATTGGCTTTATTCTATTTTTATTTGTTGGACATAAGAATATTTTAGAAAATTGGTTAATCCTGGAGATTGTGCATTACTTCACTAGGCTATACATGCTACTCGGTTAATCCTTTTCAAATAGTCAGCTCGTATTCTTGAGCCTTTTTGGCACGCAAGAATTCCTAGATGAGTAATCCGATAAAATTGCTGCGTTCAAGAGGGCCAATTTATGCGGCCAGAATATGCTAATAGCCCAGTGCTATTCAGGACGTGCTAATGTACAAACTCTGCTTGCACATCATGTAGCGTTTGTGTGTGCATATCTCTATATAGTTTAGTTCTTACCAATTGCACAAGACACATCGGATAGTGTAATTTATAGACGGAAATAATAAGATGCGCAGGTACATTTGACCCATGAAATGACGTGTTTCATATCAGTTTTTGTCGGGCCCCCGGATTACCAAACCCGGACCCTCTGTGTATTACAGCACTAGTCCCAGATCAAAGCTAGTGCACACAGTTAAACAGAATGGAAAACATCACCATCAACGATTTATTACAATAAATAAGAGTACTGACCACAGGGTTTCATTATTACATTGGAGGTTTAAGACCTCGCACACAAGAAATAAAGCGGAAGCAAAGATAACTCGAGGACGACCCATCAATTCGCCACAGGCAATTGACTGGGGAAGCGCGATCTAGTCCTCCGGGAAGAATCCGTCACAGCCACAAGCGAAGCAGTAGTCGTAGTCACCTTCTTGAGCTTCAACTTCCTCTGAGATTTATTTTTTTAAGTGTAGCATGTGAGTACATAAAGTACTCCGCAAGTCTTGGGAAAAATGCATAGATGCAAGGCTTGACAAAGGAAGGCTATATGGTTCTTTTGCACAAAGCAACATTTTGAAATTCTATTACTACTAATTACTTTTGAAGGCATCAATTTAACAAGTAGATGTTTTTACAGAACTAACAATTATTCTCTAGTGAAGGTTCTATCCACCAACACTAGCTTAATCTTTTCCAACTGAACCAGTTAATATTGCGGGTTACATCCACCCTCTCTGGCTCCAACCACCAGGATTCCCTTCCGAGAGTTCCCTCCACTCTTGGAATACAAAATTTTCATTTTTAAAGCCAAAACCAGAAATCTACCATGTGAATGCATTCCTTGCCCGCCCTTGACCGTGGGCACGGCTATTCGAATAGTTTTACACTCTGCAGAGGTTGTACAACTTTACCCACAAGAGATAAATTATCCTAAAAGTCAACACGCTTCCTTTGGCATGAGACCCAGATAAAATATCACAAAGCTTTTACCTCACTCTAGTCTAGCCAGACACCACCCGCTAAGGTTTCACCGCAGAAGGGTTAAATCCGCCCAATCTGAAGCCCCCTCTTGCGCCATATGAGTACAGTAAATCCCTGTCCCGCACTGTGAATAACCAGTCCATCCCTGGCACCTACTTTCCACTGGTGGCACCTAAACTAGACTATCATAAGTTAGTCAGCTAGGTCGTACCCATATAGACTTGTGGTTGTACGGTTAATGCTCAGTCTGGACAAACACAAGCGTCGGTCCTTAATTGACTAGGGTGGAACATACACTTTACAAGATCTCGTGCTTCCTCCAAACCAACCATCCACCCTAATCTAAACCAACTTTCACATTTTAGTTTATTTTAAAATAACAGTGGCAACACCAATTACCACTAAATTTGTAAACACAAGGCTATTACAATAAATCATAATTTCCCATTTTCAAGAGTTTCTAAAGATATTAGATAGCATGACTAAGCATTATTCTACCATTCTAATATTCACAAAGATTAATATTAATCTCATTATTGAGACAAAGGACGTTCTAGGGTGACAAGGTACATGGCAATCAATGTCAAATGAGGGCATAACAAAGTTGGAATAACTAATTCCTAAAGATTTGAACTAGTGATTTTATGTAAATAGCAATGCACATAATTTAAAATATTTAAAACATTTCAAAAGCATAGGTTCAAGATGATCAAAGGAGACTTGCCTTCTTGCAGGGTTTCTAGGTCTTCTTGTTGCTGTGAAGAGGGATCGTCGACAACGTTGGAATCTACGCGAGAAAAGACGAAGTAAACAAAGCAAATAAATACAAACGAAAATTCAAATAAAATCCAAAAATTCAACAGAGGCCATAGTTGGATAGATTATGATTTTAGATGAATTTAGAAATTTGAATGGCTGAATTTGGAGTTAAAATGAGAAAGTTATGTTCATTTGAAAATCTCAGATTTGAATAAATCTAGAAATTCCCAAATTTCTGACTGGTGGGGCCCACTGGAATATTAGATTTTAATTTCTATTTTTTATTCTGAGAGACTGACAGGTGGGGCCTACTGAACAGTAACCACTGGCGGTTACTGACATGTGGGACCCACTGGGTAGTGAGCCCACTGACTCAACCTCTGACACGTGGGACCCACTGGACTCCGGGCCCACTTGTCAGAGACCAGCACAGAGGGGTGGGGCCCAGGCGGCAGTGGCCAGCGCAGACCGGCGGCCGCTGACGTGTGGGGCCCACTTGTCAGCGCGACATTTTAAAAGAATGGCTCGACCTCAGCGTGCGGAGCCGGGGCTCGAACGCGCGCCGAGGGAGCCGGGGGGAAAAAGAGATCGCGCTGGTAACCAGTCGGGCGGGGAGGCGTTGCCTACCCAATATGGGTAGGTAGCCCTCTTGAGGGATACCTACGGGAGGTCCGGGCAGAGGTGGTCGGAGACGACGGCGCCGGCGGCGAGGGAGGGTCGGAGAGGTTCGGGCGGTGCGTGGAATGAAATCCTGGTGCGGAGGGGGTCCGGTTTGAGGGGTCGGCGAGGCTCGGAGACGAACGGAGGTGGCCGGCGGCGGGGAAGACGGTGGCGCAGCTCGGGTCCTCCGGGGCGACGGTGCTCCGGCTGCGGAAAGGGACGGCCGAGGCGTCGATGAGGATCGCACGGGCACGGGGGTGCTCGGGGTGGCGGTGGCTGGCTCTGGGGATGACCGACGCGTCGGCAAAAGCTCGCCGGAGTGCGGCGGAGCTCGGGGAGAGAGAGCGCACGGTGCTGGGGTGCTACAGGGCTCGGGAGAGGAGGTGGAGAGCGCTGGGAGGTGGTGCGGGAGGAGGCGAAGCCGAGCGGGGGCTTTTATAGGGCGGAGGAGGGGACACTGGCGCGGGATTGCTCGCCGGAGATGGCGGCCGAGAAAAGGAAGGGAGCGGGGGCGAAAGGAAATCGGGGGCAGAGAAGGAAGGGGGCGCGGGCGTTGGGGATTTGCTTCCTGCCGGGGCTTAGGGATTCCAAAACCGGGGAGAGGCAGGGAAGGCAAGGCCGGATCCGGCGCAGTCTCGGTCGGCCGGCGAGAAAGGAAAGAGGGGGAAAAAGAAAGGAAAGGGGCGGCTCCGCGGGGACGACGGATCCGACAAGCGGGGCCCGGGTGGCAGCGGGAGCGGAGCGCGTGCGGCTGACGGGCGGGGCCCGCAGGTCAGCGAGGTGAGGGAGGAAGTGAGAGTGGGCGGCTGGATGGCCCGCGCGGAGACTCGGCTCATCCGAGCCGTCCACGCGTCGGGCGAGGAGGAGGGGAAGGCGGGTCGCTGACGGGCCTGGCCCGCTTGGCGGCGTGGGAGAGGAGAGAGCGGCCTGGATCAGGCCGAGCGGCGACGTGGGCGGATCTGGGCCGTCCACTCGTCGGCCGGAGGGAAGGATTTGGATTTTTATTGATTTTTTAATTTCAGAAAAGGCTAGGAATTTATTTAGGCCTCAGAAAAATATGAAAATACCTCCAAAAATTCCAGAAACATTCACATAAGCTCCTGGAGATATTTTGGACTTAATAAAATTATTTCCAACTACTGTTGATATTTAATTTTCATATTTTGAATTACTTTTTAAATTCTAAAAATAGGTTTTTAAATTCTAGAAAATCCAGAAAGGCAAATAAAAGCCAAGTAAAATCCAATTACCTTAAAATAATTAATTTGAATTTAAATTTTTCAAAAAGCCAAATTTTGGGATGTGACAAACCTACCCCCCTTAGAAAGAATCTCGACCCCGAGATTCGGACGGACTGGGAAAAAGGTCGGGGAACTCTTCTTTTAGATCCTCTTCACGTTCCCATGTCGCTTCCGATTCTGAATGGTTGCTCCACTGCACTTTACAGAACTTGATAACTTTGCTGCGCGTACAACGTTCTGATTCCTCCAATATCTTGACCGGATATTCTGGATAGGTGAGGTCCTCCTTCACGTTTATTTCATCTAGAGGCATCTGCTCTTCTGGAACTCTGAGACACTTTCTTAGCTGAGACACATGGAAGACGTCATGCACCTTTGACAGTTGAGGTGGAAGCTCCAACTGGTAAGCAACTTCTCCTCGTTTCGCCACAACAGGAAAGGGTCCAACGAATCTGGGAGCTAGCTTTCCACTGACTCCAAAACGTCTCATTCCTTTGAGAGGTGACACCTTCAAATAAACATGATCCCCAGGTACAAATTCTAAGCTTCTACGTCGATTGTCCGCATAGCTCTTCTGTCTGGTTTGTGCTGTTTTTAATCTGTCCTCGATTAGACGAACCTGTTCTTCTGCTTGCTTCAACACATCTGGTCCAAATACTTGTCCTTCTCCTGTCTCCTTCCAATACAATGGAGTCCTACATTTTCTGCCGTATAGAGCTTCGAACGGAGACATTTGCAAACTGGATTGATAACTGTTGTTATAGGAAAACTCCGCATAGGGTAGACTTTGATCCCAGTTAGCCTTGTTTGCTAGAACACAAGCCCTCAACATATCTTCCAGAATTTGATTTACTCTTTCTGTTTGTCCATCTGTCTGTGGATGATAAGCTGTACTGAAGTTTAAGTTTGTGCCCAAAAGCTCATGTAGTTTTTGCCAAAATCTCGAAGTGAATTGGGTTCCTCGATCTGACACAATCTTCTTTGGGACTCCATGCAAGCACACAATTCTTGACATGTACAACTCTGCAAGTCTATCCCCGGAGTATGTGGTCTTTACTGGAATGAAATGGGCGACTTTTGTCAAACGATCCACTATAACCCAAATTGAATCGTGCCCTGTTTTGGTTCTTGGTAATCCAGTTATAAAATCCATACCAATTTCTTCCCATTTCCACTCAGGGATCCGCAAAGGTTGTAGAAGCCCAGCGGGTCTCTGATGTTCCGCTTTAATTCGCTGGCACACATCGCACAAAGCTACATATTCTGCAATTTCTCGTTTCATACTTGACCACCAATACCTTTCCTTGAGATCTTGGTACATCTTGGTACTCCCAGGGTGAATTGAATATTCAGATTCATGTGCTTCTTTCAGAATCAACTCCTTCATCTCTTTCTTTTCGGGTACCATTATTCTTTTTCCAAACCACAGGGTACCTTCTTCATCCTCTGAAAATTCTGGTGCCTTCCCTTTCTTCATGTTTTCTTTGATTTCCTTAACGTACTTATCCTCTACTTGAGCTGCCTTGATTCAGTCCTGTAGCGTGGGTTGAACCTCTAGAGTAGCCAGGAATCCTTCCTCTACCACTTCCAAGTTGAGCCGCTCAAATTCTACTTGAAGGGCAGGCATACTGTCCTTAATCCACAGCTTGGCACAGTAACTCTTTCTGCTCAAGGCATCAGCTACCACATTAGCCTTTCCTAGGTGATAATGTATTCCAATATCATAATCCTTTATTAGCTTAAGCCATCTCCTTTGCCTCATGTTGAGATCAGGTTGAGTGAATATATATTTCAAACTCTTGTGATCCGTGTAAATTTCACAACGGTTACCAATCAAATAATGCCTCCATATTTTTAGAGCATGCACAACGGCAGCAAGCTCTAAATCATGCGTTGGGTAATTTCCTTCATGGGGTCGCAGCTGCCTCGAAGCATATGCTACTACTTTTCTCTCTTGCATCAGAACACAGCCTAATCCCTGCCTTGACGCATCACAGAAGACTTCGAAATCCTTCCTAATGTCCGGAAGCGTCAACACTGGTGCAGAAGTTAACCTCTTCTTCAGCTCTTGGAAACTATCCTCGCATGGTTTACTCCATTCAAACTTATTTTCCTTCTTCAGCAACTGGGTGAGGGGTCTTGCGAGATTGGAGAAGCCTTCAATAAATCGACGATAATAACCAGCCAATCCAAGAAAACTTCTGATCTCGGATACTGACTTTGGTTGTGTCCAATTAAGCACATCATTTACTTTCTCAGGGTCTACGGACACTCCTCCTGCCGAAATCACATGGCCCAAGAAAGCTACTTTCCTCAACCAAAACTCACACTTACTAAACTTGGCATACAACTGATTTTCTCTGAGCTTTTCCAAAACTATCCTCAAATGTTCTGCGTGCTCTTCCTCATTCTTGGAGTATATCAGAATATCGTCGATAAACACAACCACAAACTTATCCAAATATTCCATGAACACCTTATTCATCAGATTCATGAAATATGCGGGGGCATTGGTTAGACCGAAAGACATCACTGTATACTAGTATAATCCATAACGAGTAGCAAATGCTGTCTTGGGTATGTCTTCTGGTCTTATCTTCAATTGGTGATAACCTGATCGAAGATCAATCTTAGAGAAGACACATGATCCTTTCAACTGATCAAACAGATCATCTATTCTGGGCAAAGAGTACTTGTTCTTGATCGTCACATCATTCAAGGATCGATAGTCCACACACATGCGAAGACTTCCGTCCTTCTTCTTCACTAACAGTACTGGTGCTCCCCAGGGTGACGAGCTTGGCCTTACAAATCCTTTATCCTGCAGCTCTTCAATTTGTTTCTTAACTTCCGTCAAATCATTTGCGGACATCCGATAAGGTCTCTTGGAAATTGGAGCTGTACCAGGTACCAGATTTATAACAAATTCAATCTCTCTATCTGGTGGCATTCCTGGCAAATCTTCAGGAAATACATCTGGGTATTCACATGCTATAGGCACCGTTTCCAAAGTTATTACCTTCAAACTGGTTAACTTACTCTTCTTCTGGGAAGGTGCATTGGACTGGAACCTTACTCGAATCCCTTCAGAATTGGTAAGAGTAACAGCTCGGTCGGCACAATCTATCTGCCCTTTATACTTGGTTAACCAATCCATACCAAGTATTACATCTAAACCCTTGGAGTCTATTATAATAAGATTCGCTAAGAACTTAACTCCATTTATATCCACAGTTGCGTCAGGGCAAACTGTGTTAGTCCTCATTTCCTTTCCAGGGGACTGGACTAGCATGGGGTTCTGTAGTTTACTCACATCCCAATTATACCTTTCAACCACATCTTTTGACACAAAAGAATGCGAAGCTCCAGAATCAAATAATGCTGATGCAAATACTGAGTTGACAAGAAACTTACCCAGAACTACGTCGGGTGCATCCTGGGCTGCCTCCGCAGTGACATGGTTAAGATGTCCCCTGCTCATTGCCTGCGGAGTCCTTGGGGTTTGTGGTGCCCCACGGCCTTGACCTGCAGTCGGAGCTCTTGCTGGCGTAGTCCCCAGGTTGAAACGAACTGGGGTCACTGCTGGGCGTTTCTGGGGACAGTTGCTGGCATAGTGCCCCATGTTCTTGCAGTTAAAACACTGCACTCCTGCTGCTGAAGTCTTGTTCTGCTGGGGTTGGCCACCGTTGCTTGCCCGGGGAGTTTGTGGATTTGGGCGGGATCCTGAAAAGGGAGTCCTTGGCATGCTTGACTCTGAAGGTTTGTGAAAATGAGGTGCGTTGGGGCGGAATCGAGAGCTGCTTGCTCCTTGCTGGGTTTGAAACTTCCTCTTCCGAGTTTCGTATAGCTGACGCTGAGCATCTTCTTGGACAAAGGCCTTGTTCACTAGGTGCTGGAAGGTCGGGAAATCATTGGACACCAGCTGCACCTTGAGGTTGGGGTCAAGTCCCTGCATGAACCTCCAAATCTTGGTCGCCTCTGATGTGACCTCTTCAGATTCCCTTGAGCTGGTGAGCAGCATACAACACCTTCTCATTATCGTTGCACTGAGCTAGGACCAATTTCCTTTCCACATCCTTGATCCAATCATTTGCCTCCAGGGGATCCACTGATCCAGCAAAAGTGGGAGGCCTTGTCCTCATGAATTCTTCCAACTTAGACTGGGGTGCCTGGTTGGGTGCCTGCTGGGCTGGCTGCACTTGGTTTTGTGCTAAGGCCTGAAGAAGCTGAAGTTGCATGGCCATCATCTGCTCCAAGTTGGGGGCCTGAGCAGGAGGTGGTGGAATGTTGTCCTCTGGCTGATTGTTGGAGTCACGGCTGTTGCCAGGGTTGCTCCTTGTGTTCACCATCTGAAGTGGTTTAGGTTAGCAGAAGGTAAGAGGGAAATAGCAAAGGTAAGAGATTAGGGGAACTAAATCACATCCCAAGCCAACACACAAGAAGAAACCAGCAACCACTTAGGGGAAAACTTTTATTAAAATCAAGATAACTCCATGGATGGCTGTACCACAAGTGCAAATAGGCCTGGTACAGTCCATCTAGCACACCAAAATATAGCAATAAGCGTTCTAAAGACGCGGACATTTTATTTGGGTACTACTGACTCAAAAGACTACTAATCCTCTCCAAAGACGCGCTCCTCAGGCTCCTCTTCCGGGTCCTCTTCTGGATCTTCCTGACGCTCTCTCACGTGGTGCCTCGAACAATCACAAGTGGCTGAAGCGCGGGGACGGTTACGACTGGAGGCAGTCGAACGCGAGCGGGAAGGAGAAGGCTTGCGCTTCTTAAGAGTGATGACAGGTGGCGGACTGGGGCGTTGCACCTTCTTACGTGCTGTGAGCCGAGTGCGGAGTCCTGAAAGTCGAACTGGCGCGCGGTGGTAGGGGCAGCGGCTGGTGCAGGTGAAGATGGCGTGTAATCCACCGTAGCTTGGAGACGTCCCAGCTCGAACTCTGCTGCCTGACACGGGCGGAGTTGGGCACGAAGAGTGTCGGAGTGCTGATAGCTGGAAGTGAGAAGCATCCGGAGTTGTCCAATCTCCTCCTGAGCTCTAGCATAAGTGACTGCCATCGCCTGGGTGAGCTGCACCTGATGTGACAGTCGAGGATCGTCAGCTGGAATATCAAAGGGATCTGGATACCTCTGTCCTACCCTGGGGTTGATGAAGAAGCAAAAAGGGGACTGATGTACAACATCCTTGTGCAGGTGGCACAACTCATCAATGGTGAGGCGTGCTGCGTCCTGGACAGCGTCGAAACAGCGGGACCGAGGGTGCTTGATGGGGTATGTGTGGGAGTTGAATTCCTCTTCCCGTGCATACAGGAATACCTCCATCGTCCAAGAGTCTCGATCCAGGATCTGCGTCTTCCGCCCCCTAAAAATGGGCGGCTGACGGTACTCCAAGCACTGCATCAACTGCTGGAGAAGGCTAGCGAATGCTCCAGCATCCTCTCCATGTGAGTAGTAGTCCCACGGGGCAGCGGAGGACGAACCAGCCATCTACAAAGTTGAGTAAAAGAAAAGATTAGTAAAAAGTTTTTAATAAACGGAGTTGGAGACAAGAACGAGATTCTAAGTAGGAAGAGAGTAGAAGCAAAGAAGCTTATACATTTTTAATATACTCTTTTTATAAATATAAGTCCTTATGGTTTGCCATTCTTGATCTAGGTCACGTCCTATAGTCAAATTGGCTCTGATACCATCTCTGTCGGGCCCCCGGATTACCAAACCCGGACCCTCTGTGTATTACAGCACAAGTCCCAGATCAAAGCTAGTGCACACAGTTAAACAGAATGGAAAACATCACCATCAACGATTTATTACAACAAATAAGAGTACTGACCACAGGGTCTCATTATTACATTGGAGGTTTAAGACCTCGCACACAAGAAATAAAGCGGAAGCAAAGATAACTCGAGGACGACCCATCAATTCGCCACAGGCAATTGACTGGGGAAGCGCGACCTAGTCCTCCGGGAAGAATCCGTCACAGCCACAAGCGAAGCAGTAGTCGTAGTCACATTCTTGAGCTTCAACTTCCTCTGAGATTTATTTTTTTAAGTGTAGCATGTGAGTACATAAAGTACTCCGCAAGTCTTGGGAAAAATGCATAGATGCAAGGCTTGACAAAGGAAGGCTATATGGTTCTTTTGCACAAAGCAACATTTTGAAATTCCATTACTACTAATTACTTTTGAAGGCATCAATTTAACAAGTAGATGTTTTAACAGAACTAACAATTATTCTCTAGTGAAGGTTCTATCCACCAACACTAGCTTAATCTTTTCCAACTGAACCAGTTAATATTGCGGGTTACATCCACCCTCTCTGGCTCCAACCGCCAGGATTCCCTTCCGAGAGTTCCCTCCACTCTTGGAATACAAAATTTTCATTTTTAAAGCCAAAACCAGAAATCTACCATGTGAATGCATTCCTTGCCCGCCCTTGACCGTGGGCACGGCTATTCGAATAGTTTTACACTCTGCAGAGGTTGTACAACTTTACCCACAAGAGATAAATTATCCTAAAAGTCAACACGCTTCCTTTGGCATGAGACCCAGATAAAATATCACAAAGCTTTTACCTCACTCTAGTCTAGCCAGACACCACCCGCTGAGGTTTCACCGCAGAAGGGTTAAATCCGCCCAATCTGAAGCCCCCTCTTGCGCCATATGAGTACAGTAAATCCCTGTCCCTCACTGTGAATAACCAGTCCATCCCTGGCACCCACTTTCCACTGGTGGCACCTAAACTAGACTATCATAAGTTAGTCAGCTAGGTCGTACCCATATAGACTTGTGGTTGTACGGTTAATGCTCAGTCTGGACAAACACAAGCGTCGGTCCTTAATTGACTAGGGTGAAACATACACTTTACAAGATCTCGTGCTTCCTGCACCAATCCAAACCAACCATCCACCCTAATCTAAACCAACTTTCACATTTTAGTTTATTTTAAAAGAACAGTGGCAACTCCAATTACCACTAAATTTGTAAGCACAATGCTATTACAATAAATCATAATTTCCCATTTTCAAGAGTTTCTAAAGATATTAGATAGCATGACTAAGCATTATTCTACCATTCTAATATTCACAAAGATTAATATTAATCTTATTATTGAGACAAAGGACGTTCTAGGGTGACAAGGTACATGGCAATCAATGTCAAATGAGGGCATAACAAAGTTGGAATAACTAATTCCTAAAGATTTGAACTAGTGATTTTATGTAAATAGCAATGCACATAATTTAAAATATTTAAAACATTTCAAAAGCATAGGTTCAAGATGATCAAAGGAGACTTGCCTTCTTGCAGGGTTTCTAGGTCTTCTTGTTGCTGTGAAGAGGGATCGTCGACAACGTTGGAATCTACGCGAGAAAAGACGAAGTAAACAAAGCAAATAAATACAAACAAAAATTCAAATAAAATCCAAAAATTCAACAGAGGCCATAGTTGGATAGATTATGATTTTATATGAATTTAGAAATTTGAATGGCTGAATTTGGAGTTAAAATGAGAAAGTTATGTTCATTTGAAAATCTCAGATTTGAATAAATCTAGAAATTCCCAAATTTCTGACAAGTGGGGCCCACTAGAATATTAGATTTTAATTTCTATTTTTTATTCTGAGAGACTGACAGGTGGGGCCTACTGAACAGTAACCACTGGCGGTTACTGACATGTGGGACCCACTGGGTAGTGAGCCCACTGACTCAACCTCTGACACGTGGGACCCACTGGACTCCGGGCCCACTTGTCAGAGACCAGCACAGAGGGGTGGGGCCCAGGCGGCAGTGGCCAGCGCAGACCGGCGGCCGCTGACGTGTGGGGCCCACTTGTCAGCGCGAGATTTTAAAAGAATGGCTCGACCTCAGCGTGCGGAGCCGGGGCTCGAACGCGCGCCGAGGGAGCCGGGGGGAAAGGGAGATCGCGCTGGTAACCAGTCGGGCGGGGAGGCGTTGCCTACCCAATATGGGTAGGTAGCCCTCTTGAGGGATACCTACGGGAGGTCCAGGCAGAGGTGGTCGGAGACGACGGCGCCGGCGGCGAGGGAGGGCCGGAGAGGTTCGGGCGGTGCGTGGAATGAAATCCTGGTGCGGAGGGGGTCCGGTTTGAGGGGTCGGCGAGGCTCGAAGACGAACGGAGGTGGCCGGCGGCGGGGAAGACGGTGGCGCAGCTCGGGTCCTCTGGGGCGACGGTGCTCCGGCGGCGGAAAGGGACGGCCGAGGCGTCGATGAGGATCGCACGGGCACGGGGGTGCTCGGGGTGGCGGTGGCTGGCTCTGGGGATGACCGACGCGTCGGCAAAAGCTCGCCGGAGTGCGGCGGAGCTCGGGGAGAGAGAGCGCACGGTGCTGGGGTGCTACAGGGCTCGGGAGAGGAGGTGGAGAGCGCTGGGAGGTGGTGCGGGAGGAGGCGAAGCCGAGCGGGGGCTTTTATAGGGCAGAGGAGGGGACACTAGCGCGGGATTGCTCGCCGGAGATGGCGGCCGAGAAAAGGAAGGGAGCGGGGGCGAAAGGAAATCGGGGGCAGAGAAGGAAGGGGGCGCGGGCGTTGGGGATTTGCTTCCCGCCGGGGCTTAGGGATTCCAAAACCGGGGAGAGGCGGGGAAGGCAAGGCCGGATCTGGCGCAGTCTCGGTCGGCCGGCGAGAAAGGAAAGAGGGGGAAAAAGAAAGGAAAGGGGCGGCTCCGCGGGGACGACGGATCCGACAAGCGGGGCCCGGGTGGCAGCGGGAGCGGAGCGCGTGCGGCTGACGGGCGGGGCCCGCAGGTCAGCGAGGTGAGGGAGGAAGTGAGAGCGGGCGGCTGGATGGCCCGCGCGGAGACTCGGCTCATCCGAGCCGTCCACGCGTCGGGCGAGGAGGAGGGGAAGGCGGGTCGCTGACGGGCCTGGCCCGCTTGGCGGCGTGGGAGAGGAGAGAGCGGCCTGGATCAGGCTGAGCAGCGACGTGGGCGGATCTGGGCCGTCCACGCGTCGGTCGGAGGGAAGGATTTGGATTTTTATTGATTTTTAATTTCAGAAAAGGCTAGGAATTTATTTAGGCCTCAGAAAAATATGACAATACCTCCACAAATTCCAGAAAAATTCACAGAAGCTCCTGGAGATATTTTGTACTTAATAAAATTGTTTCCAACTACTGTTGATATTTAATTTTCATATTTTGAATTACTTTTTAAATTCTAAAAATAGGTTTTTAAATTCCAGAAAATCCAGAAAGGCAAATAAAATCCAAGTAAAATCCAATTACCTTAAAATAATTAATTTGAATTTAAATTTTTCAAAAACCCAAATTTTGGGATGTGACAGTTTTTCCCCTTTATTTTGTTCGATCGATCTCCAGCTGTTTCCTGACGTTATATATTGATTGATGCATTTAGGATATTTTGGCATTGCCTGTTCTTTCCCCGGAAAAAGTGACATCATTTCTTTCATTTCCGGATGTTGTTACCATCTAAATTAGTGGCAGTTGAACACATTTTGCTGTGTTCTTGTTCTGCCCCCATCAATTGGCAGCATAAGTAATTAAGTGCACACATCAACTGCAAGTTCTTGATTGTACCCCTCCCGATGATCAATGAAATTTGAGCTCCTTGGCTGGAAAAAAAAAGTATTAATGGATCTGTCTAAAGCACGATCGCATCCAACTACTACTGAACCATTCAGGCCAGTTCTTTTCTGTAACATCCCAAAAATTTGAAATTTGAAAATGTGAAGCTTTTTGAATTATTTTTGCAATATATTTTATTTGAATTTGGATTTTATGGTGTTTTTCAAAAATTTGGTTGAGGTTCCCAAAATTTAAGAAGCTTAAGAAAGAAAACAAACATATTTAAATAATAGAGAATTAAAATTTAAAATGAGAATATGAAAAGATGATCCATAAAGAACAAGGAGAAAATTTGATTTAAAACCTTAAGACTCAATTCTAAAAAATAATGGGAATTTTAAAAAAATCTGAAATCGAATTTACTTAGGTAAAAGAAATGGCTAAAGGAGTTTTAGATGCTCACATCTAAATAGCTGAAAATTTAAATTTTAAATTTCAAAAGTCAGGCAAAAATTTAAATCAATAATCTTAATTATGAAATGGAAATATAAATTAAAAGTCCAAATTTTAAAGTATTGTGTAAGCCTTCTTTTCCCTATTCTTCCATTCTCCTCTTTTCTCTCTCTCTCTCTTCCATGTGGGCCATCCTTTTTCCTCTCTCTTCCCTCCTTTTCTCCCACTGGCCGCTGGGCCCGACCGCCACCCCCTGTGCGGCACGCCCTTTCCTCCTCCTCTCTCCGCCCGCGCTCCCCCTTCCTCCTCCTTTCCCCTCTTTTCCTCTGCGCCGAGCTCAGTTTCTTTCCTCCGTGTGGCCGCCATGCGCTGCCCTCGCCCACCGATTTCCCCTGCCGCCCCCGGTTTCTCTTGCGCGCGCTGCCTCGTCCCATCGTCGCCCACGCGCCACGCGAATCCCACTCACCCGTCGCCGCCCGCCCGTCACCCTCTGCCCTGCGCCAGCGCCCTGCTCCGTCGACTTCAATCCCCTCGCCATCCCGTCGTCCCGTGCTTCGGTCCCCAGTAACAGCTCGAGCATACCCCCGTGACCCCCTTCAACTTTAAGTAGCCTCCCGGCCTCCCTTTTTGCTCTGCGCTTTCCCTACTTCTTCCCCCGTGCGCACCGGCCGTCGCGCCTCCACCGTTCCGGTTGCGCCCGACGCCTCACCACTCCCCGCCAACCCTTTTTCCCGAGCCAATTGAGCCGACATCCACCGTAGCGCCTCCTTCCCCAAAAACGACCGCCGTCGCCATTCCCACCGTCGCCGCCTCCTCGGAGCGCCCCCGTCCAATTACTCGCCATGGGAGCTGCGACTTGACGCCCTCGAGTCCTTTCCGCCACCGGCCGGAGCTGCCGTCCACCCCAGCTCGCCAGCGACGATGGCACCCCCGCGCCGCCGTAGGCTCCCGGTGCCGGCTCGCCTTGGTGCTTCCCCGGCTCAACCAGACCTATGGTGAGCATCCCCTTAACTCCAGTGTGCTTCTGCGCCCGCCCAATGTCCTCCCCTTCTTCCCAGTCACCGGCGCCCCGTAGCCACCTCGCCGCCGGCCATTTCGAACTGCCGCCCGCCCGCCTCGCCGCCGCTCCGGCCGAACTCGTCGCCGACCTTAGCTTCCCCGCCCCCAGTGCAATCCATTTCACTGGTCTCCAGCGCCTCCCCGGCCTCCCTTCGCCGGCGCCGCCGCCCCCTTCTCCCTGGCCGAGCACCTCCCCTGTTTCCTTTGCTTCTGCCCCCTCTCTATCAGAGACAGTGGCCTTCCTCTCTGTGCCTCTATTATGACATGTGGGCCCCACTGCAGTTTAGCACCTAGCTATGGTATATCACTTGCATCTTCTCCATTTATTTCTAGCAGCAACTGTAGAATATGAGATGTAAATAAAAATGGGCATAAAATTTAATGGTGAGATTAAACTAAAAGTATTATGAAATGAAGTTGAAAATTTAAGTTGATTCAATGGTATGTAAAGACACATGGTGAATGGGTAATAAGAATAAGAAATTATTTATAAATTCATAATGAAAAAGATGGAATGGTTACATGTCCAAAGTTTAATAAAGATTACCCTTAATTAAAATATATGCCAATGTTTAACATGCTGTCATTTAATAAATCTTAGAGGTAGATTTTGCTAAATAAAGAATATTAAAAAAAATAAACCCTAACACTAACATATTGCCGACCATGAAATCTTAGGTAGTAGTTTTAATTTAGTAGAGGTAACAAAATGTAATCATGTGTAGCAGGTTTGAATAGTAAAGGGATGTAAAAGTTAACCATCTAAAGTATGACTATCATTCCTACATCTCTAAAAGGCCATCTTAATATATAGATACTAAAATATAATAGCACTAGGGCATTGGGCATTAAAATGACCTATCTAATATAAATAAACATTCCAAAGTAAACACTTAATCAATAACCACGAGTAATTAGGGTTGCATAAAATGCCACATATCAAATTCAGTGATATGAAGATACATAAAATAGGACAATGGGATTATTAAAGACTTTTCTAAATTAATTACCCTGTATAAATAAATAATGAGCATTTGCTATTTATTTTAATCTAGTTAATAAGTAATGGCATATATAAGTAATTAATCAAAAACTTAATAAAGGTATCCAAGTGTTATAATACTTTTGACTAAAAGATTTTTTGAATAAGTACAGATCTCATCCATCAGTTCAGTTTGCCTTTATCATAACCTAAGTTGCAAGGAATACTTACCTGAAGATAAAATTTATATATTAAACTCCTGCACCAATTCATAGGTTTAACCTAACTCATGGAACTTCCTTGATAAATACCAAAATAATAAAAGAAATTGTTTAAAAAAAGATCAAGTAATCGTATTCTACCATCAACCTTACCTCAAATAACCCAAATCAGCCATTAACTCATAATGAAACTAAATTGAGTTTATTCGGATTTATTTGGATCTTTTGAGTTATTTGCCTTTATTTGTATTCAGTCGTTTAGCACGTAATTAGATATTAGAGTCCTGAAGAATCAAAGGATCACGCAAGATCAAGAGCGAAGTGAAGAAAAAGACTAGAAGCTCAAGAGAAAGCATCGTGTGAGCTCAAGACCGCGGTAAAACGTGCCAGGCGAGTCAATACTTTGATCATGTTGAACCTACATTTTTGCAAATTATTTTGGTTTAAATTATCAAATTGCATGTTGTTATGTTATATGCCAATACATGATAACTTAAGATTCTAGTTACATGCCTACTGTTTACCTTGAATAATATTACACCTCCTTTGGAATATTTGAATGTGTCAACCTTGTCGCCCTAGCAAAATTATAATATTAACCTTTTGAAATTAAGTCCCTAATTATATGCCATGCTTAGTATTGCGTAGATACTCATGGGCGCGAGAGCACCCAAGCATCACTTTTAATCCCGAGAAAAATTGGTTGGGCAGTCATGGTGGTAATGACTGGTGTATGTTGGATATGGTTATTTTATATTCCCAAAAACCTCGAATTGCTTATTTATCTGGGCGGATGGTTTGGGGGTATGGTGCAGTGGTGCACGAGAGTGTGGTTTGTGGTAGAACCGCCCAGATACCACTAAGGACTGAATCTTGTCATGCCAACCCGTGTAAAACAGTACAACCACAAGTCTGTAAAATACAACTTGGCTTAGTAGATTTATCGGACCCTGAAAGTCATCCTTCCAGGAGGAGGTGTGGGATAGTGCAAGCGGCAGTCTGTGTGACGGCTTGAATGAGACACTCGTGGAGAGTGAAGTTCTGCTGTGGCGGGCTAGCAGGGGTGGTGGCCAGCTGCTAGACGTTCAGAAGGAGGACATCCCGCACAACGTATGGGACCCACCGCAAGTGGGAGCGACCCATAGGGTGAAATGATGGAAGGGGCAAGGTACTTTGAAAAGTCACTATGATGGTCTGCTCAACCACACTTCTAAGGAATCGTGTGGGGCAATGAGTCGATTGTCTCTTGTGGTGAAAGCGTACAAACTCTGCAGAGTCAAAACTATTCGAATAGCCGTGCCCACGGTCAAGGGCAGACATGGGAACTTAACCAGATATAGTTCTATTTCGAAAAACTTTGTGGGTGGTAATGGAAAAGTGAAGGGCGAAGGACTGCCCTGGTTTGGAATTGTCCTGGGTGCCGTCCCAGTGGTAAGTTAAGCGTATATAACGCTGAAAAATAAGCATATGGTGCAGATGCCATATATGGTGAACGAAAAATCTGTATCACTATTAATGATATTGCATTCTTTTCATACATTATGATTTGGTTCAAACTGCTTGGTCTTAGGTATTTTTAAGTAATCATATTCAAAAGCACTCTACGCAAAAACAAAATAACCCGAGCCTTCTTTGATAAGCCATGCATACTATTTATTTGCATTCTGTGTATTGGCTCGCGGAGCACGGGGTCGGAGTGCTCACGCTCGCTTTTGCGACAAAATTCAGAATCAGGAATCAAATCACCTCGCCTCAGCAACAAGATTGGACAAGCTGGCCGAGAAGATGAAGATGTCAAGGGCTAGGTCGCGAACCTCCAGTTGGCTGCCTGTGGGCATGTCCTGAAGGTCCCACCTGTGTGCTTCGTTCTTCCGCTGCTGCAATTTCATGATTTCGGCCTAATCGGCCCATGAGTAAGTCTACTATTATATTTACGCTTCCGCATGATATGTATCTTGATATTAAGAACTGTAATCTGTGAGCACTATCTACTGATCCAGGGAATAGTGCGGTGGAATCACAGAAGATTCCGGATTGTAAAATCTGGGTCTGACATTTTCAGCTTATGATTTTCTCCGAACAAACAAATGAGATGGCTTCTTTGTTGCCGTTTCAAAGCGGCTTATTGACTTATCATCATTTGGTTCGTTCGTATAAGCGCTTGCATTAGGGTAAAAAAACCATTAGCTGCAGTCATCAGCCATAGCCGAAAAGAACGTCTGGTAGTGTCCCCTCCCACCTTTGCCTCCTCAGCCCTCGCCACCGTCCAACGCCCAGCCGCCTCACCAGCCCCAGCGAGGGCCCATGTGAACCTCCGCCACCATTGCTTCCACCTGAAGAATCTAGCACCGCTATTATGAATTAATGATATATTTTAGTAATTAATGACAGTTATATTGTGGGGCTAATATTTTTATAAGTTAGATGAATAGGTAATATCCCATGATGATGAAGATTTTGGGTGGTATGATGAGTTGATCATTATCAAGTTAAGGTTCGAGATGAATAATGACATAATATGTTAAATGAGCATCAAGTCAAGATCCCAAAGAGAAGATGATCATGAATTGAGTATTAAGTTAAGAGAAGACCCATCATGTGTTGATGGAGAGTTAGCAGAGGATGTGATGAGGACATCTCTACTACGCATTCATCTTCCACTCCAAGGGTGTATGACAAAACTAGTAATGATGCCCCAACAGGTCCTATGACAAGAGTAAGAGTTAAGCTACTATAACAATAGATGCTTTTGTTTCTTAGAGAATTCCCTATTGCTTTAGATGAGAATGGTATACTACCTAATGCAAATACATTGTGTGTTCTCAGATTTGAAGCAATGGAAGAACACGGAGGGAAGGACCAACTAGCCAACCTTAAGGAGAAAGAGAGCCATGCGACCACAAGGGAGGAGGCCCATGTGGTCACATGTCAAAAGGAGGGGAAGCTCCACACAGCCCAAGATTAGAAGAAGAGCCCCATAGCTACTCGACCAAGGAGATAAACCGAATCTGCCAATTGAGGAGTTTGCAGGTCTGCATGCCAATGATGGGCTAAGATTGTTTAATCCAGCCATGTAACTAGTTCGTGTTCAATTCCGAATTTCTTTAGGACTCGTATTAGTAGTAGAGTTTGTTTCGGTTTCTTCAGGCCGAACCACATTGAACTCGGCCTTAGGCCCAAGTGTGTGCGTGCGTGAGGTTAGGATTGGCTTTAAGTAGCTACCACCCTCTCCATTATGTTCAAACCACTTTTGATAATAGATTGCTCTTGTTCTTTCTGTTGGCCGAACCAACTTGAGGAAAGAACTAGGAGTTCGTCGAAATCAAGATCATTCAATCTTTCCACTGGGAATTGTGAGTGCGATAGAACTTCATCTGGTGGTCGTGAAGTTCAGCACATGTGATTGGGTGAATTATAGAGTGTTAACTCATGCATTGGCATCGGGAGATCATTACAATTCTTCGGATCCACGTGAATATCTTGATCCTATGTCGATAAGATCGGGCGACCCCATATCAGAATGCATCATGGGTTGATACATATCAAGGCAATGATCCAGACTTAAAGTGAGGATATTCATCATCAAGGTTCAAGAGGATGTTCAAAGGAAAATATATAATTAGTATAGGCTAAGAATATGTTCCTAATTTTTTTACCGGTCTTAGTATTTGGTTGGAAAGCCATATTGCTAGTATAGGTTGTCATACTATTAAGAAAAGTCATGTCTAGTAAATTGAGTCTCATCATGTGTTGATAGTGCAATTTTGCTTGCTCTAACTCTCCTTGGTATGATGGTAGTATTTACGAATATGTTTTGTAAACAGTTGAAACTCATGCATAATCATTATGACATGTGACTTAGATTTACAAATGTGTTTTACAAATAGTTAAAGTACATATTTCTTACTTCTTGTGGCATAATGCTTAGAATTTACGAATGTATTTTGCAAATAGTTGAAGCTCATGCATAATCCTTGTACCATGCGATTTAGATTTGCAAATATATTTTGCAAACGGGTTGAGCCCACATATCCAATCCTTATGGCATGATTCTAAAGTGTGCAAATATATTTTACAACTTATTGTGAATCATGCCTTGATCCTTGTGTGCATGGTACTATAATTTGCAAATGTATTTTGTAAATTTGTTGAAATATATGCACTCTTGTCTCTGTTGGGAAATGACCAACGGTATGACTGCACGTTGTGTGGCGGTATGACTGCGACGGTCAGACCGACTTTGTGTGAGTGGCCAGACTGGCTTGCGGTATGACCGCCCTGCGTGTGGCAGTATGATTGGGGCAAAACCAGTTGTGTGTCAGTGGTCTGACCAGCCATTAGTTAGCCGTTAGACTGGCTCATGGCAAGCGGTCAGACCGACATGATATGACCGATCTTGCGGTATTACTAGGCATTTGTTGCTGGTAATTATTTTTTCAAAGAGCTCCTTCTTCTGGTTGTGGTCGGTGCGATCAAAACAGCCTGTGTGGTGGTCCGAACGGTATATGGTCTGACTAACCCCTGTGAGGGCAGTCAAACTGGCCGAGTCTTGTAATGGCTTACCTACTTGGAGGAGCAAAGAGCTAGTACTAGTGGAAAGTGAGGCGATTAGCTTAATTCGTGAAGCTGGTCCAATTATTTGGGCTTGCCTTAACGTGAACTAGGGGAATTGGCAAGTTTTCGAACACCACGGTAAAATATCGTGTGTCAATTATGATTTCCATTCTTAAGTTTAATTGCAATTCATAATCATAGTTGCAATTCATAATCATAGATATTGAATTGATTACTTGTCACCATATGATTACAAACCTTTACATAGATTTAGAGTGTTGGTGCACTTAGGTGAACCTAATGTCTTTAGGCTTTAATTATGTAAAATCAATTTGATTTATACTTTCGCATATCAACTTGGTTTTAACCAAAGAGTGAATTTTAAAAACGTCTATTTACCACCTTCTAGTTGGCCTCCTCGACCTTACACCACCGTGGTTGTCGCCTCCTCTACCACCAACTCTCCTCCTCCTCCTCACCACTGACGCTTCATCTTCCCCATCTCATGCTGCCTCTACTGCATCTCCGCCTCTTCCTAGCCATTGCCTTCAGCAAGAGGTGGTGACTCCTACAGTACATCTCTTTAATATGAGGAAAAGAAAGAGGGGCATTAGACGGAGCAAAGGGACATGTGGCGGGTGGCGAGTGGCGGTAGCAGCGAGCCAACTTCGCCGGTGGCAGCACTCATGCAAGCTCAAACGCAGCGAATGGCTTCACCGGTGGTGCGGCGCTCGCCGGAGACGAGGGAGATACTATCCTGGAGAACGAATCTCTAAGTGGATCATGAGGTCAGAAAATTCGCTAATTTCACAAAAAATTTCGTGCGACAAATTTCTAGCATTTCCATTCAAAATAATGTTTAGTTCGACTCCATTATTTTAATTCTTCCCCTAGATTTTCCACGAAAGGAACTGCTCATTCGTCTGTATATCTTGCTGAATGCTGATGTCTCATTCGCTAATCGTTTATGGCCGTAACTTGCAAGACAAACAAATAAGTACATTCATATATCATTGCGAACTCCGAACGGATTGTACACGGACGTAATTGATAACCACGTTCATTTTGTTACTACCTGTGATAGATGCATGTGCAAGCTGCTGTCGTCCACAGCCTGTGGATTGTTCAATAGAAAAATCCACGGCGTGCAGGAGGGTACTAGAAAGGTAATTAATTGATTCGCACATCGATCGATCGTGTTTTGGCTTGGCATCAGGCTTCTATTTACACGCCAGGTGCATTTCTTTTTTTCCATTATAAAGAAGACACGTGCGTGCACACCATTATACACGCGCACGATACGTATACACACGTGAGTATGTCCCTATGGTACATATCTAGACTAACAGAGGATGATCCTGTTCTTTTTCAGTTTTTAGTTTCTGCTTTTGACTTTTCTACAGTAACTAGCTTTTAAACGGAGTGTTTTTTCAAGTTATGGTATACTAGTTAATTGTAGTACATATTGTATCGACTTCATTTATATCGGCAAAAGCCGTACGTGAGTTTCTGTTACTCTGTAATCTCTCGCACGAATAGCCTAAAAACCATAGCCAAAAATAATAAGTTTCAACTAAAAAGAACAGGCCGATGTAGTTTTGAACACGATAATTTAATATGTAGCCCAGCTGAGCCGGCTAGCTATCATGTGTTCAGATTTTGAAAATGAGAAAATTTGATGATTTGCCCTACCTTTCTTTGCAAACAGCTGATTTGCCCTATCTTTGATATGAATTGATTATTTGTCCTATCTTTGAATTTTTATTTGATCATTTGTCCTCTTTACATTTATAAACCATTTCCTATTTTTGTAATGCTAATTTATATTGGAAAATTACCAAATTGTCCACGCCATCCGATTGAATCCGATTGAAGTGAACTTTGAGGACTCGAGTACCATCTCGAATAGAAATTAAATGAGCCCTGCATAGCCATCAATCAGAACTTGTTGATCTTCTCGACCATCACAACAGGGTTCTGCTTGGCTATCTGGTCCCGGCTAGCCTTCTTGTAGTCGAAGGTGCATTCATGGGAATCGGAGTAACGGTGGATGGAGCAGAAGGTTCCTCTGCAGCGGCACTGGAAACCAGTCAAGCCGACCTTCTTGCGGCATGAAAGGCATCGGTTGCTGGGCGGCTTTGGAGGTTCCTGTGCTGCTGCTTGCTTGCTTCTCATCCACAACTGCGGCGGGCACTTCATCTGGCTTTGCTGGCTCCAATGGTGACTATGGGGGCAGCCATTGTCGTGACCTTAATGAAGTCCCTGTAGCACTTCGAGCACATGTTGTTTGTCATGCTGCTGCCGAAGAAGCCACAGTTGTTTGTACACATCATCGGGGCCTACTTGTGGACAGTCTCCTCAGACTCGGCTCGGCGTCACGGGATGGGGAAAATCGGATGACGTGGGCAATTTGGTATTTTTTCAATATAAATTAGTATTACAAAAATAGGAAATGGTTTATAAATGCAAAGAGGGCAAATGATCAAATAAAAATTTAAAGATGGGGCAAATAATCAATTCATATCAAAGATGGGGCAAATCAGCTGTTTGCAAAGAAAGGTGGGGCAAATCATCAAATTTCTCTTTTAAAAATATAGGTCCCTTTCTGCTTTTAGGCAGTGTGACAAACTGCGTAGAGTAGGATCAAAGGCATAAAAAAAGGGGGCCACATCGATAACACACGCTAACCCGCTCAACACGTAGGTAGCGACGGTTCATGTAAGACAACTTTTGTAGGGACCCAGATTATACAATCCGGCATCCTCTGTGATTCCACCGCACTATTCCCTGGATCAGTAGATAGTGCTCACAGATTACAATTCTGAATATCAAAGTACATATCAAGCGGAAGCGTAAATATAATAGTAACTTACTCATGGGCTGATTAGGCCGAAATCAATAAGATGCAGCAGCGGAAACGAAGCACACAGGTGGAACCCTCAGGACATGCCCACAGGCAGCCAACTGGAGGTTCGCGACCTAGTTCTTGACTCCTCATCTTCTTCGTCATCATGATCCAAAAGTATTGCTGACGTGTAGTGATTTGATTCCTGATTCTGGATTTGTGGGGAAAGCGAATATGAGCACAAACCACCGTGCTCGCGAGCCAACACACAGGATGCAATTAAATAGTATGCATGGCTTATCAACGGAAAGGCTCGGGTTATTTTATTTGCCAAAATTCGCTTTTAGTAGCATTATTATTATTAAATCATAGTGTTATTAATTCTACCTAAACTCCACACGGCGATTGCCATAATTGACTTAATCCACCAAAGACACCCTTTTTCCTTACTGATTGTTGTCTAAGACTCCAACAGCGAGTGTCATCATCACTTAATCCACCGAATATACTCTTTCCAAATTGATTGTTGTCTAAGACTCCAAACAGCGAGTGACATCATTTATACAATCCACCAATCATACACTTTCTATATTGATTGCTGTCTAAAACTCCAAACAGCGAGTGACATCATTTAATTAATCCACCGATCATATACTTTCTATATTGACTGCTGTCTAAAACTCCAAACAGCGGATAACATCAACTATACAATCCACCAATCAATTGTTTCTTAAATCCTTAAACAGCGAGTATCATAATTTATATAATCCACCGATCAATTGTTGCCTAAAACTCCAAACAGCTAGTGACATCATCTATCTAATATCATTTGATTAATCCACTGAACACACACTTTCTATATTGAGTGCTGTCTAAAACTCCAAACAGCGAATATCATCAATTATACAATCCACCAATATCTTTTGTATTCCAAAATTCCTATCAACCCATTCCTTTTGCTATTGATCCACAACCACAATTTGCTCTTACAATAATCAATCTTATTTTCCATTATCTATTTCTAACTAATCCACTAGTATACCTCTACCAAGAATATCATTGATCAAGTTTATACTCCAATTATCATATCTCCAAACTCCCAACAATTCAATTGACTCATCTAGTAATCGATCAAATCCTATTAATCCCATTATCACCAATATCTCCCAAAAATTGATCCAGCAATTACCTTTGCACTCCTTACTTCTCCAAAAATCATTCAAATCATCTATCTAGCCTATCTATTCATTTAGACTCTGCTAACTTATTTCTCTCAGAATCCACACTATCGTTTCCTTTTTATGATCGACGTAAATCCACCGACATCTTTATGTATTTACCACAAACATCCAACTTCTTTTCTTACGACTCTATTTATTCTTCCTGACATTTTATTTTGTGAGGAGTATTATCATTGTTTAAAATTGTAACACCCTGAAAAATCTGAATTTGAAAATATGAATTTCTTGAATTATTTTTGCAATGTATTTTATTGGAATTTGAAGTTTATGGTATTCTTCTGAAATTTGGTTGAGTTTCCATAAAGTTAAAAGGTCAAGAAAGAAATAAACTTGTTCAAATAATAGGAAACTAAAATTTTAAATACGAATCTGAAAAGATGATCCAGTATAAGAAGAGGGAAACCTGAGTTAAAATATAAAATCTCATTTTGGAAATAATGACATAAATGGCAATAAAAAGTGAATGAACAAAAAATATATATATGAATATATATATGCAATATTTAGTAAGCCAGCATATAACAAAATGCGAAATTATATATATATATATATATATATATATATATATATATATATACACACACGTATAACCTAAATAATAGTAATAATAATAATAGTTCTCATTTAATAGTTAAAAATTTAAAGTTCAAATTCTAAATACCATGCAAAAATCAGTAATTCATGAAACAAGAATTTAAATTAAAAATATGAAATTTCTAAACCAAGCCTAAGCATTTTTTCCTTCTCTTTTTCCTTTACCATTTCCTTCCCTTAATCTTACTGCCATGTGGGCCCCCTTCTTCCTCCCGTCTCGCTCACCTCTCTGCCCCGCGCTCACTCTTTCTTCCCCGTGGCGCGCAAGCTCTGTCGACGCCAGCGGCCTACCCCGAGCTGTCACGTCTGCTCGCAAAGCTGCAACGCCGCGCCGTGTAGTCACGCCCGTATCGCCCCAAGATCACGCCACAGCCGCCCTGTCACATTGCCTGTCCCCGCCGCCTGCAGTCGCTGCCTGCCCCGCCGACCGGTTGGCCCCGCTTGGCGCCAGCACTCCCACCGCTTATAAGACCCGGCTGAGGCACCCCATCGCACCGTCCTACTCCGCTGATCCTCCTCCCCAAAGGAATCGAGTTTCCCATGCCTCTATCGCCGTCGGCGGCTTTTCTCCCCCAATTCCGGCTGGCGTGTAATCTACCGCTCGGAGCCACCCCAGTGCAATTCCTCTTCCCTGGAGCACCACAAGGAACCGGCGACGTCATCCCGACCATCCTCCGAAGCTTCCCGGGCCCGAGCACCTCCTCCACCGCGCGCCTCCGCCGCCCGAATCCGCCTCACGCTGCTGGCTCGCCGTGGTGTCCCTCCGGCTCGGCCAGCTCCATGGTGAGCATCCCCTTACCCCTTTGTGCTCCCCCGGCCGCCCAATTCTCTCCCCTTCTTCCCAGTCGCCGGCGCCCCGATCCACCTCCATCGCCGGCCGCTCCGAGCTGACGCCCGCCCGCCTCGCCGCCGCTTCGACCACTGCATCGCCACCACTAGCTTCCTCCAGCTCCGGGTGACCCATTTTGCCGGCTGCGCCAATTCCCCGGCCGCTCCTCGCCGGCGCCGCCGTCGGCCATGGCCACCCGAGCCAGCATGCTCTGTTTTTGGAGCTCTGTCCGCGCGATGCTTCTTCGAATTTGCCACCCCTTCCCGTGTCAGCCAAAGGCTCCCGCCCACTTGGTTAACCCAGCCAAGGCGATAGCACCATTGCCCAGATCCCAGGTTCGAATCCGGTCGGCTGCACTGTCTCCACCTCTTTTTATTCTAATTTTTGTGGTTCATATCAAGTAAGAAAAATCATGGAAAATCTAGAAATAATTTAGAAGAGCCAATAAATTTAATTAGGGTAAAAATAAGGTTTATTTGATTATTTACTATATGAGCAACTAATGTGGCTTAAATAATTATTTGAGGTTTAATTATGAATTGAGAAGCATAAATAAAAGGTGGTTTTGTATAAAGTCCAAATCTGACAAGGAGCCTAGTTAAAAATATATTCAAGTTAAAATTTAAGAAAATGCATTGAGTGTTATGATAAAGCAACAAGAACCAAAGCTTTAAGTAAAAAGATTATCCTCACTCATAAATAAATGTATGTCATACCATTATCATGCAAGCATAAAATAAATCTTAATAGTAGGATTAATTAAATTAGGTCCCTTCATAGAATAAACTAAACAATGGGGTGTGACCATAAACATTTAAATTAGAAGATCACATTAACATATAGTTACTAAAATATAATAGCCCTAGGGTATTGTACATTAAAATGACCAAACCAATATATGTAAATACTCTAAAGTAAACATGTAACCATTAGCACAAGTAATAAGGATCGCATAAATTGATGCATGCCAAGTTTTACTCAGATAGCTAAGTTTAAGCTAAAACTAGAAATAAAGTTAAGCACGGGTAACTAAATCATAGATAAAATAATGATACTAATAATTAAATCTTAATACTAGATTAATAAATAAGAATGATGAGCATGAAATAATGAGATATGACTAGTGACAACTAAATGCACATGAAATATCACCCCATAAAATGCTATACACATAGACTCAAAAATTAATTCAGTAAGCCAAAATGCCCTGAATAATAATGCTCGACAAAATAGTACCTACTCGTAGGTCCATTCTAACTCATGGAACTTCCTTGATAAATACAAAAATAATAAAAGAAATTATTAATAAAAGGTGAAGCCTCGCTTTTCCCCAATCGGCCATGTATGGCCACCTTCCTTTCCCGAAGGCAAATAATTCCTGTAGGTACACCTTCGCTTTTGATCCCTCGTATTTCTAAAATTTTCCCTCACTGTAAAGCATTCAGACAACTCGTCCTCCTGCTCAAACCCAGCTACCGCGGTGCTTACAAACACATCAACCTAAAGCATCCTTCTCCAACCATAATAAATGTATAATTTAAAGAAAATCGAGTATTTAAAGTGATTGGATTTATTTGGATCTCTTGAGTTATGTGTTTTTTATTTGGATTCAGTCGCTTATCGCATAGTTAGAAACTGAAGCTCCGAAGAATCAATGGATCAAGCAAGACCAAGATCAAAGTGTAGAAAAGACCAGCAGAGCAGCCCCCTCAAAATGAGACAGCTTTGAGAGAGCACAAGACCGCGGCAAACCGCGCCAGGTGAGTCAATACTTTGATCATGTTGAACCTACATTTTCTGCAAATTATTTTGGTTTAAATTATCCAATTGCATGCTGTTATGTTATATGCAAATACATGTTAATTTAAGATTCTAGTTACATGCCTATTGTTTACCTTGAATAATATTAAACCCCCTTTGGAATATCTGAATGTGTGAACCTTGTCGCCCTAGCAAAATTATTATAGTAACCTTTCGAAAATAAGTCCATAATTTATATGCCATGCTTAGTATCGCATAGGTATTCATGGGCGCGAGAACGCCCAAGCATCACTTTAATCATGAGAAAATTTGGTTGGCAGTCATGGTGGTAATGACTGGTATATGTTGGCTATAATTATTTTATGTTCCCAAAATCTCCAACTTGCTTAAATACCTGGATAGATGGTTTGAGGGCTGGTATGTGGTGCAGTGATTGCACAAAAGGTGAAATGTGGTAGAACCATCCGGGTAACCTTAAGGACTGAATCTTGTCATGTCAACCCGTGTAAAACAGTGCAACCACAAGTCTGTAAAATACAACTTGGCTAAGTAAATTTATCGAAATCCCCGGACTCATCTCACCGGTAGTGGATGGGGAGTGGATACGCACGGGCAAGGGGGCCCTAAGGGACACCAGTGGAGGGTGAAGTTTTCCCAGCTGTTCTAAGCGTTGTGGGGAGTTGATAAGCCCAGCTGCGTTAGTAACTGTGGGGAAACATCCTGTGCATAGATGGGACCCATCGCAAGTGGGAGAAGCCCATAAAGTGAGATGGGAAAAGGAACTAGATACTTTGAAAAGTCACTGTGATGGTCTGCTCAACCACACTTCTAAGGAATCGTGTGGGGGCAACGAGTTGATTGTCTCTTGTGGTGAAAGTGTACAAACTCTGCAGAGTCAAAACTATTCGAATAGCCGTGCCCACGGTCAAGGGCGGACATGGGAACTTAACTAGATATAGTTCTATTTCAAAAACTTTGTGGGTGGTAATGGAAAAAGTGGAGAGCAGTGGAAAGCCCTGATTTGAATTGTCCTGGGTGTCGTCCCAGTGGTAAGTTAAGCAGCTATAACGCTGAAAGATGATATATGGTGCGGATGCTATGTAACGGTGGATGGAATCCGGATCGCTATTATTATTGCATTTTCTTGAACATTATGTTTTTGTTCAAAACTGTTAGGTCTCAGGAAATTTTTATGTATCATATTGCAAAAGTAAAATGTTTTCTCTTCTCGCAAAGTAAAATATATGAGAAAATAAGTAGAGTCGGGAGTAATGAAGATGGAAATTTGTGGTAAAAACATAAATATATTGGTGGACTCATGTCGATTATAAAAAGAAAACGATAGTGTGCATTCTGGGAGAAATAAATTGGTGGAGCCCAAATGGATTTATAGACTAGATAGATGAATTATATGATTTTTGGAGTATTAGGAAATGCAAAGGTATTGGTTGGATTACAACGCTGATATTTGATATAAATTCTTGGGAGATGTTGACAATATTGGGATTAATACGATTTGAACGAGTTCTGGATGGATGAATTGATCTTGGGAGTTTGGGGTATAATAATAATTCCTGGAGTATAAACTTGATCAATGATATTCTTGGTGGATGTATACCCATGAATTAGTTAGAGATAGATAGTGAAAAAATAAGATTGATTATTGAAGAATTATGGTTGTGGATCAATAACGAAAGGATTGTTAAGAATTTAGAATGCAAAGGATACTGGTGGATTAAATAAATGATAATAGATAAATGATGTCGCTAGCTGTTTGGAGTTATAGGCGGTAATTGATCAGTGGACTATATAAGTTATGATACTCGCTATGTGGGGATTTAGGCAGCAATGAAGGTATGATTGGTGAATTACATAATTGATGATAATCGTTGTTTGGAGTCTTAGACAGCAATCAATAAAGGAAGTGTATTTTGGTGGATTAAGTCGATTATGGTAGACGCTAGGTGGAGTATAGGTAGTAACAATAACACTATGATTAAATAATAACAATGCTACTAAAAGTGATTTTTGGCAAATAAAAATAACCCGAGCCTCTCCTTTGTTAAGCCATGCAAACTATTTATTTGCATTCTGTGTATTGGCTCGCGGAGCACGGGGTTGGAGTGCTCACACTCGCTTTTGCGACAAAATTCAGAATCAGGAATCAAATCACCTTGCCTCAGCAACAAGATTGGACAAGCTAGCAGAGAAGATAAAGATGTCAAGGGCTAGGTCGCGAACCTCCAGTTGGCTGCCTGTGGGCATGTCCTGAAGGTCCCATCTGTGTGCTTCGTTCTTCCGCTGCTGCAATTTATTGATTTCGGCCTAATCGGCCCATGAGTAAGTTTACTATTATATTTATGCTTTCGTATGATATGTACTTTTGATATTCAGAACTGTAATCTGTGAGCACTATCTACTGATCCAGGGAATAGTGCGGTGGAATCACAGAAGATTCCGGATTGAAAAATCTGGGTCTGACAGGGATGGTATCAGAGCATATCGACTGCAGGTCGTGACCTAGTTAGCCTGGCCGTTAGTTTCATGACTAGAAATATTTCTTTAAAAATACTATTTCCAAAAATATAAGTTATACTGTTCATTCTTATCTCCCTTAGACGATTCTCTCTCATCTAAATGCTGCCTTTGCCATTTTTACTTCTAAAGCTCTCTTACCCCGAATTCAAAATTACAACACAAAAGTTAGTGCTAATATCAACCAAATTACCCCCAAATACTTCCCTCTTCTTTCTATTGATTCGAGCAAGAAAATTTTGTACCTCCTTTCGTACCTTCACTCAAAAAAAATTAAGGTTAGGAACGCCGAAGGTGTTCATGAAGATAAGGTGGTTTTGTTTTAAACGAACTATGCAGATAAACCCTATGCCCCTTATGTGTGCTTTCCCGAGTAGACGTTGAATTGTCGCAAAGATTTTTGTTGGTTCCTGTGCACTGTCTTCTTGCCCTCGGGCGTCCTATTTCGTAGTCATAGGAAAAGCTTGCTTTCAAAAATTTGTGTGGCTCAGTATCATTCCAGCTCCCTGGATGTGCTCTTTTAAAGTTAGAATGGGTTTGGATTACCTTATCCCCACGATTCTATCCTTACCTCATGCTATTCCCTCTCGCCCAATTTGCTACAAACCCAGTCAGATCTACCGAAGCAAAGTGATAGATAGCTGAAGCCAAGGCAACCAAAGATAAGTGAAGCCTTCACAATTTTCCAACTAAAGGCCCCAACCGGCACGAGGACCAAGATTCGAGACTCTGTCCTGCTAACATTCTTTCCTTACCTACCTAGAAAGCCCATAGATCAAATTGCCGCCAACCATAATGACAATAGTCATTTATTTAAGGGGGGTAGCATTAAGAGACAAAAAAATGTTGAAGAACTACTACGATGTATGTTTTGGAGGTGCAACAACCTGGACTCAGAGCTAACCGAACCAGTACAAGAAGATTTGCCAGACCAGAGTCTTAGAGTGATAAGGACAAAAGATCGCCCTATAGATGTATCCGTCCTCGTATTCCTTGGACCATCTACTCCTTAGGGCATAGGCCAATACAACCCATCCATCAGTATGAATTCTATGACCATGATACGCCCAAGAGACAATGCGACCACTCCACTCTATGAAGGTGAGAGGACAACAACATCAAGAGCAAGTATTTGGAAGTCTACGGCCTATCCAGGAGAACCAGATTTCTCTCTTCCCTTTTGACTTCTCCAAGTGTTAACCCCTATTGTGCAGATTTTCATATCTCGATGGAGCTAAGGAACTATACGTCGAGCAACACCCTAGAAACCCATTGCTAGCCAAAATAACCCCACTTCCATTCTTTCTATTCTACTGGAATCTCGGGGTCGAGAATCTTTTTAAGGGGGGTAGGTTTGTAACACCCTGAAAAATTTGAATTTGAAAATATGAATATCTTGAATTATTTTTGCAATGTATTTTATTGGAATTTGAAGTTTATGGTATTCTTCTGAAATTTGGTTGAGTTTCCATAAAGTTAAAAGGTCAAGAAAGAAATAAACTTGTTCAAATAATAGGAAACTAAAATTTTAAATACGAATTTGGTTGCGTTATAGCTGCTTAACTTACCACTAGGACGACACTCAGGACAATTCAAATCAGGGCTTTCCACTGCCCTCCACTTTTCAATTCCACCCACAAAGTTTTAGAAATAGAACTATATCTGGTTAAGTTCCCATGTCCGCCCTTGACCGTGAGTACGGCTATTCGAATAGTTTTGACTCTGCAGAGTTTGCACACTTTACCCACAAGAGACAGTTCACTCGTTGCCCCACACGATTCCTTAGTCGTGCAGTTGAGCCAACCATTACAATAACCGTTCAAAGTATCTCGCCCCTTCCATCATCTCACCCCTATGAGCTTGTCCCGTTTGCGGCAGGTCTCATAGGTTGTGTGGGATGTTCCCCTCATATGCGCCTAGCAGCTGGCTACCCACGCTGCTAGCACGCCGCAGAAGAACTTCACCCTCAAGTCTGCCACCTAGACAGCCACTTGCGGTGTCCCATTCAAGTCCGCCACCCAGACAGCCCCTTGCACTACTACCATGATGATGACTTTCAGGGTCTGGTAAATTTACTAAGCCAAGTTGTACTTTACAGACTTGTGATTGTACTCGTTTTACACAGGAGGTCACGACAAGATTCGGTCCTTAGGGTTATCTGGGCGGTTCTACCACAAACCACACTCTCGTGCACCCCTGCACCACACCCCCGAACCATCCGCCTAGATAAATAAGCAATTTGAGGTTTTTTGGAAATATAAAATATCCATATCTAACATACACCAGTCATTACCACCATGACTGCCCAACCAAACTTTCTCATGATTAAAAGTGATGATTGAGAGTTCTCGCAACCATGAGTATCTAAGCAACACTAAGCATGGTATATAATTACGGACTTATTTTCGAAAGGTTACTATTATAATTTTTGCTAGGGCGACAAGGTTCACATATCCCAATATTCCAAAGGAGGTATAATATTAATCAAGTTAAATAATGGGTACATAACTAGAATCTTAAATTAAGCATGTATTTGCACATAAAATAACATCACATAATTTGATAATTTAAACAAAAGTAATTTGCATAAAATGTAGGTTCAACATGATCAAAGTATTGACTCGCCTGGCGCGGTTTACCGCGGTCTTGAGCTCACTCAAAACTTTCTCGTTTGATGGTTCTGAGCTTTTGGTCTTTTTCTTCACCTCGATCTTGATCTCGTTTGATCCATTGAATCTTCACGACTTCCAATTTCAAATTACGTGCTAAGCAACTGGATCCAAATAAATGCAAATAACTCAAAAAGTCCAAGTAAATCCAAGTAACTCATTTTATCTTTATTATGAATTAATGGGTGATTTTAGATTGGTTGGGCACGGAACGTTTGACAGAGTCAAAGGGCTAAAACAAAATGATAAATGGCTAAGGGAAACCCGCCGAGACGGATGTCAAGGAAGGTTTGCAATGAAGGAATACTCACGGGAAGATTTCCGCTGAGAAGTTGGAGATGGCTCGGCAGAATATGAGGGCTCGTTATTATTTTTTTATTACTAACCTCTTTTATTATTTTTGTATTTATTAAGGAAGCTTCATGAATCTGGTTAGACCTATGAGTCGGTGTACAAGTCTAGGTAGGTATCATTTTGTAGAGCATTGATATTCAGGGCACATACTATATACGCGATGTATACAATTTTTAGCTTTTCAAATTAACCTTAGAGTCTGGGTTTATAGTATTTTGTGGTGCGATAGTTTATGTATCCTTAATTATCACTAGGCTTAGTTTAATTTGAATTAGGATCTATCTGTATGGGCCCTAGCTTGTTATATCATGTTTAGCATTATTATTTATGGAGTTTAATGTCATGATTTAATTTAATGGTATCATTAGTATTTTGTCTACACTTTAGTTATTATTTATTTACCTAGGCAAGGTTCATCATACAGGGCATATATCTTAATTTTGATTAAGGGCAATCTTCATTAAATTTGGTCATTTAACCAAAGTTGTTTTTCTTTATCATTGTCTTGAATTAATATTTAGACAATTATTCACACCATATTAATTAATCAAATATGAACTAATCCAATTTTAAATTTACAAATACTCTCGTTTATATCCTTTAATTAGCCTTGAGTATCATGATCTAAGGCTAGTGGCTTAATGTTCAACCATCTAATAGTCAAAGGAATTCTCCTAATTGCTAGGGCATAAAGACAATGGTTTTAGGTTCTAACTTTACATCATTTATTAAACCATCTTTTCATGAAAGTATAAGTCTCCACAACATTCCTATTAGGCCTTTAGTTACTAAGGATTTAAATTAAATAATTAGGGCATATTATGTGCTAACACATGATGATTAATCCATGATTAAATGTTTAAGAAGCATTACTTATATACTCAATAAATGTCTGCATTACTAGGGATTAGTTTCTGATTTTTCATAGATTTTTATTGCTGTTTCCTAGCTGCAATCGGCTTAAACACAATCAAAAATTAAAAACCCTATTTACTCTAACATGCTGCGGCCAGCCGGATTCGAACCCAGGTCGACACAGTGAACGCGCACTCTGCTAGCCACTCAGACGCTTGGTGTTACCTGATTGGAAGGGGAAGGAGTAGCACATAAGCTGAGCGGCAGCAGGGGCCCGAAGCAGAGGAGCCGAAGGCGGGGAACGGCGGCGGTGCGGTCGGCGGCGGGCTGCCAGAGGGCTGGCGGTGGCGGCCAAAATGGGATGCCCGCACGTCGAGGAACCCGATGATGGGGTCGGCGGGGGCTGGGGGTCATCGGAGAGGGGTCGGCGGCATGCGGCGGCGGAGCTCTCGGGGGAAGGATCGTCGCCGGCGAGCTACAGGTCCGGGGAGGCTCGGCCGATCGCCCAGTTGACTTCACGGGGTGCTCAGGAAGATGTGGGAGTGGGGAATTGGAAAACGGTGGCTCGGTGAGGGGGATTGACTCAGCGGCCGGCGGTGGGGAAGAAGGTGGTGCCGGCGAGAAAAGGAGCATGGGGGTCCGATTGCGCGCTAGGAGAGAAGGAGGGAGCTCGGGCGGTGTGTTTCAGGGCCTTGGCCGAGGCTTTTATAGGGTGGAAAAACGGGGCGGCGAGGGGGCCAGGTGGCCGGCATGGGCGGCGATGTCAGCTTGACCATGGCTACAGGGCAGTGATGGAGTGGCAACGGGAGTTAATGCTGGTGTGACGCGCGGGTGGCAGAGCCGTGGACCTGGCGTGACTGTGGACGACGCGAGAGGGCGCAGCGGGGTAATTCGGCGTCACTCGGCCGCGCGACGGAGGGGATTGACCGAGGAGACGGCGGGTAGGTGGTGACGCAGGCACGGCGTGGCGATGAGATGGCGCCGGCCCCCGGGTGACGCGTGCGGAGTGGCGTCGGGGACCGACGGTCCGAAGGGAGGCGCGCCGCGCGGGGCTGTCCGAGCGAGGAGGCGGCCTGGTCAGGACGCCGCGCAGAGGAAGGGGGAGCAGGGGCTTGGGCCGGCTGGGCTGGGGGTGCGGGGGAGAGAAAGGAGAGGGGGTGCCGGGCCCGCGTGCAGAAAAACAGGAAGGAGGAAATGGGCCCGCGAGCAGGGAGGAAAGGAGAGAGAGAGAGAGGGAGAGAGGAAAGTAGGAAACTTTATAAATTCTGAAACTTTGGGTTTTCAGTTTAAAGATTGGTCCAAATATCTAGATGCAAATTTAATATTTAAGTTTTAAATTGGCACTTTGATTATTTTTGAGACTTAAGTTTGCAATTGAATTTCAAATTTCGAGTTCAGAAAAACTCGACATCGAATTCGAGTTTTGAGTTCTTGGGTCAATTTTGGTTTAAGGTGGATTTCTATTTAATTTGATTTCTAGATTTTTGGTTCTTAAAATTATAAACTCACAGTTAAATTACTTTGTATCCTTTATCGTCATAATTCTTATGTGCATTTGAGAATTATTTATTTGGCTCAGCATTAAACTCAAGAAAAACCCAAATAAGATTTTGACCGAAAATTTTCAAATGCCAGTAAGACGCAAATAAAAGTTTTAGTTTACTCGAAATTTCAAACTTCAAAAATTTAGGATGTTACAACTTTGTCATAGGATATTTGCGCGAGCAAAGAACAATCCATAGGCCATACCCATTAATTATATCAGTTGCTATCGTGAAGTCAATGCCAATGTTGATCTAACAATATGTTTTTTTAGGAGAAACAATCAGATGGAGGAGGTCCGACTGTATAATAGTATATTATAAAGCAAGATTCACAAATAGCTTAAAAACGTTATCACAGACAGTTTGATGGATGGTCTGAGTTTATGAGTCAGTAATGACATAAGATTATTACCGACGATTTTTGACCGTCTGTGATACTTACTATCACATACAGTTTGTAGTAGAAACTATCTGTGATATGTCAGTCATCACAGACGGTTCGGATTAAAAACCGACTGTGATGTTTACAATTATCATAGACGGTTTTTAATAAGAACCGTCTGTGATATTTGTACTGATGATTTTTGATATTTGTACTGATGATTGTTAATATTTGTACTGATGATTTTTTTATCTTTCCATTTTCTTGTCTTTTTCTCTACTCCACAGAATGCCTTCAATGGATCATCACATTTACACCCTTGCTCCATGAACCGGAACTTCACCGCGACCGATCGAGCACGGTAGAACGGCCAAGGAAGAATGACCATGGTAGATCATCGAGTCTGTAGGGACCATACAACAGAAGGTCATCAAAAGTGTGGAGCACGCCATCTCCCTTGGGCACGGACCTGAATAGAATCAAGTAATGCTTGCACTTGCTCGGTGTCCTGACACGATGCATGTAGGATGGCACTCTCCCATTCGTCACGGTCTGCAATCACATTCACAGGCTATAGTCATCATCTCATCTTCTTGATAACCTTCAGAGGGAAGGGAAGAAAGGATGGATGGGGCTTGTACGTATTGTTAATATGATTAACTCCATGAAGAACTGATGGTTAAATTGCGCTATGATGTTTTCCAGAGATTTCATAGTTGATAAGCCATGTTGCCTATCTGGACAAAGGAGATCCCAACAGGATTTGGCAGACGAACAGCCGAAGAACAAATGATGCAGAGTTTCTTCCACAGCCTGCTGACACAAGACACAACTGTAATATGGCAGAATTTTGTTTTTTTTGTTTTCAACAGATTTCTAGTGTTAAGCACAGTGGCGGAACCAAAGTCCATATAAAATTCATAAAAAATTATAAAAAATAGAGTTAGCCTAAAAGTCGGTTCAAAAGCAGCTGATCCAGCCCGGGACTTGAACTTAGGCTGATTCCGCCCCTGATTAAGGCCTATCTTTCAGAAGTAACCACGAAAACACGCTTTGTCGGGATTGACATGAGCTTTTCCATAGCCAGTTGTAGAGCACATGACAATGCTGTTGTCCGATCAGGATTTTTTTAAGTTTTAACTGACGAGAACACTCCTGATTGCCAAACATAGTTCCAAACATCCTTGTCTTCTGCCAGCGTCAAGTAACGATCCAATTCACAAAATTGTTCATAAGCTCTCACAGATAGGGGCAAGTGGCAGAAATCCTGGAACTCTTCGGCCTCACAAACTTGTTTCACTGTCAGGATATCACTCTTGACAGAAGAAAATAACTCTGGGTTCTGCAATATTGCAAGCAAATCGTTGATATAACACTATGTATTATGTTTGCATCAAACAAATTCCATTATGAAGCCACGCAGCCGCATGAAAGATGGACGCAAGTCCAGCTAGTTGGAGTCCAATCAAGCCCAAATTCCTGACCAAGTCAGTGTGAGCTCTTGCGTGCATTCCCATGTTAGCCGTTGACTGACTATACTTGGAAGTCATTCGTTAGGTAAAGAATGTAACGTTGTTCATGCAATGTATTTTATGGTTCACTGGTTGTGTGTGTGTGTGTGTGTGTGTGTGTGTGTGTGTGTGTGTGTGTGTGTGTGTGTGTGTGTGTGTGTGTGTGTGTGTGTGTGTGTGTGTGTGTGTGTGTGTGTGTGATTTTTTTTCCTTTTGGGTTTGCAGCCTCACCAATTGGATAATGAGTAGAAGCAAAAACGGGTTCCCATTATGATGGATTTGGTCTGGAACGAAGGCTTATGCTATGGAGTGACATTAAATACACAACGAATCCTGGGTGTATATACACGAGTGCAACTAAACCACTAAAGCTCGTTTCGAGCACACGATTCTGACAAGAATTTTCTTATAGAATTTTCGCGTTCCAAACATGATTTAGTAATTAGATGTACCGCTCGGACACATCTTACTCGCTCGTGCATCAGGGAAAAGCTCAAAAGCCTAATTACACTTAAAAAGATATAAACATGATTTAGTTGTCATGTCCCATTCATGTGTACTATTCGAAGTGTGCCGGTTGCATTCAGTTGAAAAAACGAAGAGATTTTCTTCATGTTGCCAGCTCATTGCCAGTAAGCCCTTTCTTGATTAGACTGAAAAATAATGGCTTATGACCAAAATTACATTATAGCTGACTGAAATTACACTGTAGCTGAAGATGATTTATTTGGCGTAATTAAATTTAAAAAAATAAAAATAGAAAAATATATGTTAACTCAACACGGACAACACAAACGAATACAAAAAAAGAACTGATAAAAAAGTTAAAAAATCAAAAAAAATTAAAAGACAAAATTTATAAATACTAAGAAATAAGTTAGAACCAAAAAATTCAAGCGGAAATGTGTGAGGCGTTAAAGCCCTGACTTACCAGTTACCACGCACGCCCTTTGACCACTCCCTCCCATTTTCTCTCCCCCCTCTGCTCTCGACAGCCACACAACACAAAGGAAGGGCAGCCATGGCGGTCGGCGGCGGCTTCGTGCGGCAGCGGCAGCGCTCGTGCTCTTGCACGAAGGCGGACTTCTTCCCAGAGGAGTCGTTCTCGAGCTGGGCGGCGTACGGGCGCGCGCTGAGGAGCACGGGGTCCCGGCTGGCCGACCGGCTGACGGCGCGGTCGCTGGACGCGATGGAGCTGCACGAGGTGCGCGCCCGGAGCGGGGCCGACATGAAGCGGGACCTGACGTGGTGGGACCTCGCCTGGTTCGGCGTCGGCGCCGTCATCGGCGCCGGCATCTTCGTGCTCACCGGCCAGGAGGCCAGGGACGCCGTCGGCCCCGCCGTCATCATCTCATACGTCATCTCCGGCGTCTCCGCCATGCTCTCCGTCTTCTGCTACACCGAGTTCGCCGTCGAGATCCCCGTCGCAGGTACGTAATACTCGCCCCTACATGCATACTGCTATTTGCACTGATGCACCGGATATTCTTTTTCTTGAGAACAAGAATATCGATCACAGTGTTCAGTTCTTCATTAATTCATCGTTAATTCATTGATGGAAAAATAGTGTTTTTTTTTCTTATGCGGAGATTCAAAGGATATTGAATCTGGTTTGATGGATAAGCACCAGCTGATAAATTGGAAAGATTCTTCTGACTCCCAAAAACAAATGGAAATAATTAGTGGATATGTCTAGATATCATCCAGATATTTTCTTCCTAACAATAATCTAAATTTGAGACCGTTGGATTAGAGATCCAACGGCACATATTTTTAGAGGGGTAGATTTTTTTTGGAATGGGGGAGAATTCATGTTCGTTGGATTTCTAATCCAACAGTCATAAATCTAGATGATAATTAGAAAAAAAACATTCGAATGATATTTATCAACACCCATAATTAGTAGGGTGTCATTTCTAAACAGTCCAAATAGGGACCAGGTAAATCGGAAGGATTCTAACACAACACTTTTGAGAATACAAGATGATATGGCTGGTTATATGAATAGCCAAATTAATAAACGATGAGTATATTTGTTCAGTTTTGCTATTGCACAGGCGACTGAAATTTTTTTATGTTTCGATCATCTGAAATTGCACTCTCAATGAACTAAAATTGCAGCCCCCCTCCAAAAAAACAGCTGCAACTTTAGGTGATTCAGAGTGCAAGTTCAGGTGACCTGAAATTGCACTCTCAATCAACTAAAATTGCAGCCCCCCTCCAAAAAAATATGTGCAACTTCAGGTGATTCAAAGTGCAACTTTAGGTGACTGAAAGATAAAAAAATTCAGTCGTCTGTGCAATAGTCTATCCCATATTTGTTTTAAGTAAGGATGACTATGGCAGTTGATCTAATAGCATGTATTGATGTGTTATACTATCTCATGCCCTAAAGAAGCGTTACACTATCTCTGTTGAATCTATACAACATGTCACTACCAGTACAATGTGACAGGGTCTATACTAGTCTTCACACTACAGCTACTTGTTCGTTTTCTTTATCTCCATGGTGTTATCCAGTTTACCAGACATGTGACTCCCTCTTATGGATTCTTCAATCTTGCAAACCTGATAATGGTTGCTTATTTTCTTCTCTCCTTTTAAAAGTAATGGTGTTAGTATTAAAAAGAATATACCTATCTACTATTCGTCATTTCTCCTTGAACTTGGAAGGATAGTTCATACTTCACCTCAGCAAGTTGGTCTCATGAAATAAATGAAGGAGTCGATTTGGTCAAAATACCGATGTTCTGCGATGAAAGTTCTCTTCGTTTGACTAGATATTATTGCATTTCTTGAAGTAGACAGGAAAGTAATGGACTTGCGATTGCATAATTAGTAGCATTGAGGTTATATGCATGAGAACATCTACATCATATTAGTTCTTTCAACATGCTATATGTCATTAGGTAGCTAACTCGACAAATTATTTAGTTTGATACAAATCTTCTAGATATCTTGTTGGCTCTTCTAGCTAGAGGCACTGAACAATAAGAACAATACTGACCAGCTCTAATCCCTAATATCCTGCAGAGGGAAAGTCCTTTCTGCATATTATTCCATAATAACAGATCTTTTACATTCCTAAATCCCCGTTGGAACACGGGGGGTTTGACAGAGATCCTACTAGCATTGTACTGATTTCTGTGAAAATTACTGTGTTCCAAGTAGTGATAAACACCACCTACCTCTAAGTGCACCAATAAAGTGTTCGACGAAATTAATGTGGATTGGCATCGATCGATCATCGATCCCTGATGAAAAAATGGATGCATTGCAGGCGGTTCGTTCGCGTACCTCCGCGTGGAGCTCGGCGACTTCGTGGCGTTCGTGGCGGCGGGCAACATCCTCCTCGAGTACTGCATCGGCGGTGCGGCGGTGGCGCGCTCCTGGACGTCCTACTTCGCGACGCTGCTCAACCACCAACCGAATGACTTCCGCATCCACGTCACCTCCCTCTCCGCCGACTACTCGCGGCTCGACCCCATCGCCGTCGTCGTCATCACGCTCGTCTGCGCCTTTGCCGTGCTCAGCACCAAGGGCTCCTCCCGCTTCAACTACGTCCTCTCCATCGTCCACCTCGCCGTCATCATCTTCATCATCGTCGCGGGGCTCACCAAGGCCGACACCGCCAACATGCGCGACTTCATGCCCTATGGCCCACGCGGCATCTTCGCCGCGTCGGCAGTGCTCTTCTTTGCCTACATCGGCTTCGACGCCGTCAGCACCATGGCCGAGGAGACCAAGAACCCGGCGCGCGACATCCCCATCGGCCTCGTCGGCGCCATGGCGCTCACCACAGCGCTCTACTGCGTCCTCGCCGTGACGCTCTGCCTCATGCAGCCCTACGGCTCCATCGACCCGGACGCGCCCTTCTCCGTCGCCTTCGCCGACAGGGGCATGGAATGGGCCAAGTACATCGTCGCCTTCGGCGCGCTCAAGGGGATGACCACCGTGCTGCTCGTCAGCGCCGTCGGCCAGGCGCGGTACCTCACGCACATCGCCCGGACGCACATGATGCCGCCGTGGCTCGCGCAGGTGCACCCCAGGACGGGCACGCCGGTGAACGCCACCGTCGCCATGCTCTTCGCCACCGCCGTCATCGCATTATTCACCAACCTCAACATCCTGTCCAACCTCCTGTCCATCTCCACGCTCTTCATCTTCATGCTGGTCGCCGTCGCGCTGCTCGTCCGCCGGTACTACGTCTCGGGGGAGACAACCAGCGCCGACCGCAACAAGCTCGTTGCCTGCATCGCCGCCATCCTGGCGTCGTCGGTGGCGACGGCGACGTGCTGGGGCCTGAACGCCAAGGGGTGGGTGGCGTACGCGGTGACGGTGCCAGCGTGGTTCGCAGCGACGGCGTGCCTGTGGGCGTTCGTGCCGCAGGCGAGGGCGCCGAAGCTGTGGGGGGTGCCGCTGGTGCCGTGGCTGCCGTCGGCGTCCATCGCCATCAACATCTTCCTGCTGGGCTCCATCGACTCCAAGTCGTTCATGCGGTTCGGGATATGGACGGTGGCGCTGCTTGTGTACTACCTCTTCGTCGGGCTGCACGCGTCCTACGACACGGCCAAGGCGGTCGCCGCCGACGCGGACGCTGGCAAGGTGGAGGACGGCGACGGCAAGCCGATGGCACCGTCCAACGGCAACTGATTGATTGATTTCAGCCGTTCGTTGCATGCAACTCAGCGCGGCTCGATCGATCGTTGGAGCTTTTATATATGTAACGTGAATTGTGATGGTGTAATGCAAGTGTGTATGCAAGTTCCTCGTGCATCCCGTTACTTATAGCTTTTGGCTGTTAGTGAGAGAGAGTACAGATAATATAAATAAAGTAGTTGTAGTGTCTAGTATAATCGATTTATAGATCCCATCTTAAAAAAAACTATTCATTTGAAAGTTAGTTATTATAGAAAAGCTAGTTACCGTAGAAAAACAGTTTTTAGAAGCTAAAAAAAAGAGACTAGAGCCAGTAAGTTTTTTTACATTGATTTACAGTCGATGTCTTTCAAATGTTTATGTATTGTGTTTGTTTTAGACCATGTTGTGTGTTGTGCTCTTATCTTGAGCCAACTTTTAGTTTGCTCTTCCGTAGAGGAAAAAAATAATAAACATCAAAAATTCAAAAGAAAAAAAAATACTATGCATCACTTAATCAAAATGTTTGCGAAATCAATCAATTTTCTTCACAGTTTTTCATGTGTTGGTAACGTCTCCGACGAAGAAGAGGCCTCTGCATCTCCAATTCGACTCCTGCTCCAACAATGAATTATAATGGCCTCACGCCAAGAGGTGGGTTGTGTATACACCACAAGGTTAAAGTATCTAAGCATCCAACTTTTACGCAGAAGACCTTGGATGAACCTGTTACTATTAAGGGGACGTTTGGTTCAAGGGATGGAACCATCCCATCCCAGATGAGGCATCGTCCCTGCATTTGGTTCGCGGGATGGAACCGTCTGGGATGGGATGAGATGGTTCCACTTTAGTTCAAAAGTAAGGAATATTCCACAAAATTAGTTGAACCACGCCATCCTGGACGGGACAGTTCCATCCCACTTGGTCCCTCGAACCAAACAGCCCCTAAGTCTCCGAGTCAGTGCTGAATGTATTTACCTTCTCCGCAGAAGATTTTAGATATTGCAATGGCAACATGACTGCTATCAATGACGATAGTATGAAGTAGACTGTTAAGGATCTCCATGCATCGACAACAGAGTGATGGCGTAACGATGGATATTGCCCTACTTTGCAATGTTGTGGAACTACCTCGCCTGACGACTCACATCCATGGAGCCACCTTTTCCAGGGACAACTCCAGCCTCGATCTCATCGCTGTCATTGTCACACTCATCTATGCCAGTCCTCGGCACCAAGGGCTCGTCCTGCCTCAACTTCGTCCTCTCCATCGTCCACTGATGACCCACAAGTGCACAAGATTAGCGTAGCACTTTCCTTTTAAGTATTCTAAGATGTATCGAACCTAAAAAGGAGCAAAGGGAAGCTAGTTTCTCTTTTTAATGCAACAATATCTGTCACTAGTAATAATTGCATTAAATAAAGTAAAGGATAATTATAATCATGATGATAAAATAAATGACTAAAATAACTAAAAGTAAATAAAGGACTTACAATAATTAAGGATTAGGCATTAAAGGTTTCGATTCATGATAGATTGGTAGATAGCAACTTATGTCTTAAGTTATTAGGATCACTTCCCAGTCATCTTCTCTTGGACATGCATCAACTCATGATGCATCATTCACTTGACTTGATGATTTTCAACACATGAAGTCATCCCAAATCACCCTTGTTTGTGGAACCTAACCTATTCATCCAACTCATGAAAAATGTTAGTCCACAAATCAATTTTTATGAATTACCAAAACTTCATCATTAACTCATAATGAAGGGACTAGATTCTACAATCTTCCCTTTTTGCTAATTCATGACGATCTCAACAAATAATGAGATAGAAATTGAATTACAAGTATAACATGTATACAATAATTGTATACTCTAGAGTAAGCTTTAAAAACAAAGCTTACACATCCGGTTGTCATTGATCATTCAACCATTAATACATAATGGAGGAACTAGATGACAATCTGATTATGAGTATATATGAACTACACAAGCTACACATATACTCAAGGGATATGTTTTAAAGTAAAGATCCTTAATATGTGTTGAAAGGGAAATGTGGATCAATATTAATGAAAACTCAAAACATAGAGTGAACTCCTCCTAAATATGTGATACAAGAATGTATCTTAACAACATATGCACATATTCAAGTTTGACTATATATGGAGTTCAATTTATATTTTGGATCTGAGGAATACACTAAGATATAATAATGTGATATTAAATACATACCTCTTATAATTTCCACCTTTTCATCCAAATGAGACAAAGCAATATCATAATCAATAAACAAGTTAGTCTCACAATTATATTTGTCATCACCAAAACTGACTTAATGGAGCTTAAACTTACACCATCCCGGTTCCATTGAACCATGGCTCACTTAGCTCGTGCAATCTATATGGTGTCATACCGCCGTTTGAAATCGCCTTTAAATTTTTCACCTTTTTTGTGCAATGCTTGAGCTTACCGTCTCACCTGACATCCTTAATCGTTTTGGGCCTCAACTCCTCCATGAGCCTAACCTCGATCCTCGTCGTTGACCACGGTTGACTCCAAGCAGCCCTTCACATCTAAAGACAAAGAAATCATTTTCAGGCATAAATTCTTCACAACTTGACCCACGTTAGTCAAAACATGCATCATGCATCCTTAATGCAAAGACCTAGGCCACTCCAACTCAATCCATAACTCAAATCCCAAAAACCTGTTTTTCTAGGAGGATCGGTAGTACCACACCTACAATGCCGGTACTACTACACCTTGTTACTCACACTGGACCTCTCTGGAAAAAACATACCGCTCACACCCAGCGGTACTACTGCCCTGCGGTATGACCGCAGCCATAACGTTGGTACGACTGATTTTCCTGACACTTCTAGAAAACAACCCAAACAAAATGCAATCTTTGCAAAAACCCTTTGCCACTTCACAAAACTTGCAATGGTTCATCACAACATTATTCTGGACCTTCTCACATAGTCCTTCAATCTCCCCCTTGATGAACCTATTGGCAATTCTTTATAAAAGCAAATTGAAAGTGGTTTTAGATAAAGAAGAAAGAATTTTGCAAAGAGAGCTCTAAATAATCAAAAGAAGATTGTGAAGAACTCACGGTGGCCATTTGAAATAGAAATGGATAGAAGCTACTGAAAGGGACAGATTTGCGTAAAAACTTCATATCCATCACAAGGTCTCAAGAATTCTCACTCAAGGTCCAAAAGAAAGAACAGTTGTTTGATTTGACCTAAGTCATGGTAAGAGGAATTCAAAAGAACAAGAAAGTCACATTAACTCAATAAAGCTCCAGAAATCAAGAAATTTAACAGAGACCTCCAAATCACGCTCTAGAAGTGCATTTTTTTTGAATTTTTACTCGATCTTTCTCCCCCTTTGACAATGGAATAATTAAGATACGTGGAAGAAGATAGAGCATGACTAGAATGAAGCAACTATATTTTATTCAATTGAAGCATTAGGAGCCATGAGGATTATCCAAAATGACTGTCTAAGTATGACACCAAACCATAAAACGTGAAAGTGCTATCTAGATCATGGCAAGCCATATATAGCCAAGCTAAGGCCAAACAAGCATTGATATGACATTAAATGGCTTTTTAGCATGTCAAGATGCTCAAATTCATAGTTTGGCCAAAGGGATCCAAAAATAAGCCAAGCCATGTCAATATTTTAAATGGAACCAAGAATCTACACTTGAGTCAATTTAGATTGCTACAAGTTCAAGATTGAAACATTTTATTCAAGCACTTAAGACAACTTGTAATTGAGCAAATTTAGCACATTTGACATTTTTATTTGAAATTCATTTTGGAAGAAATGTCCAAAGCAATTGTTTGTCTTGCATTGCTTGGTTTCAACTGAGCTTCAACCATTTTTCACAAGATTTTGTGTTCTTAGCCATGTACTAGATCTCAAGCCTTACACGATCACCCCAAGCAAGAAGCTTAAGGAAGTGGTCTCGGTCATCTAAAACTCTCCCTGAATTCATGCCTAATGTAATGGCATGCTGTCTCATGAGAAATAATTGGTGAGATTAGTTTTTTCACACAAAAGATATTATTTTGTATTTTCTTGACTTAGTTCAAGAACAAAGAGTTTAAACTAACTCATGTTTCAATAAAGAACTAGTGTAGCTCAATCTAAAGCTCAATTTAGGTTCAGCACTCAACTTATTCCTTTTTGACATTGCTAGAATCATAAAAGGATCACTTAGAGCAAGACATGATTTAATTCAAGTTTTTCACATTTAAAAGCGCTAGCATGGCAGAAGCTAAACTACACATAGAAGGGCATGATAAATCTAGCAAACTCGCATAAGATATGGCAAGATGTAAAGCAAAATATTATGTCAAGGATAATAGTTAAGACTCCATGTATTTATATTACAATGCACATTGCTGAATTTAAATGCAATATGATGTAATAAAAAAGAAATTCCAACTCCCCTCTCAATATGTGAGTCAATTTTAGAAGTATTTTAGTTCAAGTTGAGTTATGTTAATATTAAGCTCAAGAACAACTCAAATGAACTCCTTAAGAACTAAAGCAAAAGGCAAGAGAGAAGAAGTTTGGAAAAATGAAGAAATGATAATCCTTAAAGCATAGATAAGATAGAGGGATCACTATGGCTCAGTCTCGATCTCATCTACCCTATATGACTCTAGGACTATTAGTTGGTCATCTAAAACACAAGAGAGTAAACACGTTCCCTGTCTACCCAAGGGGGTCCAACCCCTGCTAGACCTAAAAGAAGTGAGCGAACTCAACCTAGTGAGAAGAGAAGCAACTAATAAGTAGCATCCTAGAATCACAAGATGAAAAGAAGTCTAAATTATAGAGTATGAAAACTACTCTGGTCTATCTAGAAAGATTAACCTAATTGCACCCATAACCAAAGTGCAACAGAAAGGAGATATACATATAATACAAGAGAACCTGATTCTCTCCTCAAATTAAACCATAAGAATAAACCACCTCAAGCTCTCCCCTCAAGGTCAAGAACCTCGAGTCTTAGTGAAAATGTTAGCCAAATGATGGTCACTCTCCACAAACTAAAGCACTACGTCGCCCTTCTCCACATGGTCTATAAGGAAATGATATTAGATATCTATATACTTGGTCCTAGAGTGCTGCACTAGGTTCTTAGCAATGTTAATGGCAGAAATGTTATCACATAAAAGAGAAACACTGTCTAAGGCTAACCCAAAGTCCCATAAGGTCAAAACCATCCAAAGCACCTGATTACAATAACTAGCAGCTGCAACATACTCGGCCTCTACGGTAGACTGTGCAACACTGGATTACTTCCTAGATGATCAAGAAATAAGAGAAATGCCAATAAATTGGTAAGTATCATAAGTGCTCTTCCTATCTATCTTACATCTAGTAAAGTCTGCATCAGAATAGACTCTAAGGGAAAGATAAGAAGGAGAGGAGTAACAAATACCATAGTCTAGAGTAGCTCAAAGGTACCTGCCTGAAGCCACCTAATGATGAGAGGCCAAATCGAGTGCACAGACACACAACAAAGTGTATGTCTGACCTCAAAGCAATAAGGTACATGAGGGAGCCAATCATGCTACAATATTCCTTCTGATCTATAGACTCGCCATCTTCATCTGGATCGAGTGTAGTCGAGGTCACCATCAGAGTTGACATTATCTTGCCATCACTTATGTTGAAGCGTTTTAGAAGGTCTTGAATATACTTGCCTTGATGCTAGAAGATACCCTCCTGAGTCTGCTTGATCTGGAAGTCGAGGAAGAAGGTCAACTCGCCTATCATGCTTATCTCAAACTCTATGATCATGACATCAGAAAACTGGGGAGTAAGAGCATGAGAAGAGCTACCAAAGATAATATTATCCATATAAATCTAGACGAGTAGAAAGTTATTGCAATGCCTACGAATAAATAAGGTCTTATCTACCTTACCCTTCTCGTACATATGACTTAAAATATAGGATTGAGACTTTTATACCAAACTCTATGGGCTTTCTTAAGTCTATACAAAGCTTTGAAAAGCTTGAAGATATGGTTTGGATATTTGGAGTTCTCAAAACCTGTAGGCCGTCTAACATAGACCTCTTCCTCAATAAGGCACTCTTGACATCCATCTGGTATAGTTTGAAGCCCTTAGACACTGTGAATGCAAAATCCTAATGGTTTCTAGCCTAGCTACAGGGGTAAAGGTCTCCTCAAAATCAAAACCCTCAACCTGGGAGAAACTCTGAGGTACCAGTCTAGCCTTATTTTGAATGATTACCCCATCCTCACTTTATTTGTTCTTAAAGACCCACTTAGTTCTTATGACATTATGATCACAAGGGGCTCAACAAGCGACCAAACCTTATTCCTCTTAAAATTTTCTAACTCTTCATGCATGGCATTGACCTAAGACTCATCTGATAATGCATGGTTAATATCTTTGGGCTCAAAGGTGGCGACAAAGGCAAAGTGTAGATAGAAGTGAGATAAGTTAGATTTTGAATGTGTGACACGCTCAAGGAGATCACCTATGATCTGCTTAGGAGGATGCCGATGTTGAATGTGTCTGGGAGGTTCTGGATGAGAAGAAGTGGCATCTACCTCATGAGCTGTGGAGGTAGGAACAGAGCCACAAGCTTCAGAAGAGTTAGAAGGTAAGAGCTGGTCTCCCTGAGGTGTGGCAGTAGAAATAGGCACCTCAGGTGTAGATGGGATGAGATTAGGTAAAGAACCTCCATCTCCATCACCCTCATCATGTACAAAGATGGTCTCAGGCTACACAACTCGACCTGAGATATCGGACCTAGTGCCAAAACCAGCCTTATCAAAAATGACCTCACAGGTCTTTATAATTCTACTATCCTCGTTACTCCAGACCCTATAATCCCATGAAGAAGTCAAGTAACCTAGAAAAATACCATCAGAAGAGCAAGCCTCAAACTTATCTAGGTTCCCTGACTTCAAAATAAAACACTTGTAACAGAAAACACGGAAATGTGAGACACAGGGGTTTTGCCCATAACTTAACTCATAAGAAGTGAGATGCAAGTGTGCACTTAGAATAGTACGACCTATAGATTCTTAGTAGTTAAATCAAAAACTCTTGATATTATTGCTAACACAATAATTGAGTCTAGAGATGCTTCATTCTTATGAACTTCCCACTGTTTCTAAACCAATATATGATATTCTTGAGTAGATAACAATCTAGTCGCATAGGCTCCTCGCAAGAGCAAGATACAAAGGGTTGAGAAAATATTTGGTGATGAATTTATTGTATACCTCGTGGATGATCTGCCAAAAAACTCTTTTAGAGGCTTATACATTTTCTGATGCTGAGTATTGAAAAGAGGCAATCCATAACGAGATGGATCCTATCATGGTTAATGGAACTTGGAAGATCACTGATCGTTCTATCGGGTGCAAATCTGTAGGATGTAAGTGGGTCTGATCTTTAAAAAGAAACTAAGACCTGATGGTACTATTGAGAAGTATAAGACTTGTGGCCAAAGGTTATACCTAGAAAGAGGGAGGAGATTTTTTGAACATATTCTCATGTCGCCAGACTAACCACCATCAGAGTGTTCCTTGTGTTAGCATCTTCCTAACATGTCCATCAAATGGACATGAAGATAGCTTTTTCTTAATGGAGAGTTGAAGGAAGAAATCTATATAGATCAATTGGATGGTTTTATGATTTCTGCACAGAAAAATAAGGTATTTGTACCATTGAAATCCTTATATGGCCTATAGGATATCTAGAAAGAATACATCTACTTGAGACTAACTAAGTGGTTGTAGTTCACGATAATAGGACATTCTCTAGACAACTTATGAGTAGATAAGAGAGCGTGACCATATAACGCTCTGTTTAGACGTGGTTCATTGGCAACCTAGTATTAGTTGAGATTTCAAGTAAAACCTGATCACGAAAAGTTATGAATTCAAGGCATAGTCCATTCATTAGCCATGAGAAGATAAATCTTGCTAATCTAGGTGTAAGTCCAACTCGTACGGGATTTACATTATAAGACTAATATATTAACAACACTTCATTACACTATCTTTGACATCTTTTTGCTTCTTACTTTAGAATTAGTGGGGGATTGTTAAAAATAGGGTCATATAAGTGAGGCCTATTTTCTATAATTTCAAAGCATACATAGTTTAGTATTATATTATTAAGGCAAAATGAAGGAGACCAATTTATAAGGTAAAGTCCTTATTGCTCCTTGAATCATGTGATATATGGATGGGGATGGCATGGGGAGGGCTTTGGTTAAACACACACGCGTGCACATGTATTTGCGTGGAAAATCGCCTAACTTATGACTTGCGATGCATGACCGTGCCGTTCCGTGCTATGGCGCATCACTTGCAGACCAAGTCTACCTTATTTTTGCTGAACAGTGTATCTCTCTCTATACGAATGAGATTCAAACGTTTGAATTTGAGACTTTATTGGGTTTTGATGATAGGCAGTTACCAATGGGTAAATGACTAGTTAAATATGTCAGTTACTAGTGGGTAAATGACTGCTTAATCATGTCAGTTCATAGTTATATATATACATATATATATATATATATATATATATATATATATATATATATATATATATATATATATATATATATATATATATATATATATATATATATATATATATATATATATATGGAACATACTTTTTACTCCTTGGTGTAATTACTTCCACCTCTAATATACCACCTAAATAAACTTAAAATACTTTATCACTTTAGGTATACTCGTATACTAATTATAAGATACTCCAATGTGAACTACATGAAAAAATTACAAAGGAGTCCATAGTTTTTAGCGTATTCTATAAATACCTTCATATACACACACACACACACATAAAAAAAGGAGTATATCTAAAAAATATACATACCACCTAGATGGTCTAAATACTCGTATACTACACGTACATACCATTCGTTACACGAGATACTCCTTATGTTGTGAGATACAACATAGGGAGTAATTACACCCAAGAGTAGAAAAGAAGTTTCCTCTCTCTCTCTCTCTCTATATATATGCTTAGAGACATCCATAGTATAGTGCTAAGAATAACTGCCTCTATTTCTTTTTTTTGCAAACCTATGCTGTTATGTTGTGCCATCTTAACCTCATCGACTCTTTTTCCTGACATGCACCGTGAAAAAGGGGAGCGGTATCTCTAAGTCGTTGCCATGAAGACCTACACTGGGGGGGGGGGGGGCGACAATAAGGTTTCTGAGCAATGCATATCTACATGACCACTTGTTTCGCTGCTTCATCTACGTTCTACACTGCATCGAGTCTGCGCTACTTTCTGTTCTTCATTGGACCTTACTGTAAGTCATTCGTATGACTGATCGACTTGTTTACATTACATTTCTTTATATATTTCGAAGTACAATAAGTTGCCTACTGTTAGTACTGATTTATGCATCATTAGTTATTTGCGATATTTGCTTCTAGTAAAATCTGAAATTAAAATATTATCCACATTATCAATATATATGTGGTACCGAAAGTAGGATTTTTTTAAGACTACTTTTTTGAGAGGTTTTCTGAAAACTACCCAAAAGTAAGATGAAGACCAACCCGGCCTAAATTCCAGTGAAGCCCATTTGCAAGTCGACATCCATCCGGCCCAAAACCCAATCAAACCCAAGGAGACGCCGGCCGACCCACAGGTCCTCTCTCTCCTCTTAAACCCTCGTTCGCCCTCCACCTCCCGCCGCTTCCTTTCTTCCCCTTCCTCGCTTCCCAATCCCTCCCTCTGCTACGCCGCCGCCGAAGCCTTAAGCCCCCTCCAAGAACACCGCTCTCCTCTCGGAAAACCATAACCCTAGCGCGCGCTCCCCCCATGGCGCCGCGCCCCCGCAGGCAGGCCTCGCGCCCCAAGCCCCGCTCCCGCGGCGGCGGCGGCGATGAGGACCCCTTCTTCGAGTCCGAGCCCAAGCGCCGCCGCGGAGGCCGCGACGAGGACATCGAGAGCGGAGACAGCGACGAGGACGACGTGGCGGCTGGCGGCGTCGATTCGGATGGGGAGGAGGAGGGCGGCAAGGAGGAGGAGGAGGAGGAGACGGCGGGGGAGAAGAAGATGCGGATCGCCAAGGAGTGGCTGAAGAGGGTGACGGAGGCGGCGAAGAGGGGGGAGGACGAAGACGAGGAGGAATACGGGGATGGGGAGGCCGGGCGGAGGCGGGTGGCCGAGATCCTGCGGATGAAGCAGCTCGAGGAGAGCGGCAGGAAGCGGAGGGAGCTCGCCGCGAGGTGAGCAGCTTTTTTTTGGCAATTGTTTCTCCATATGGTGGACGTGGTTTCCAAGCTGTCTCTGGTTCTACGTCTATGCTAGTTTAGTACCCTGACGCTCTCTATGGCCATGAATTATGCACGCGGGGGTCGCGAGGAATCACAATTCGTATATTGAAATAATTAATTTCTCACAAAGGAAATCCCTTTGCTGGGATGAACTTTGGGGTTGAGGGGTGGAGGGGACTGGAAATCAGGTGGTAAGATTTGGAACAACAATGCTGCCAAATGTCGGTAATTGAAGGTAGTGGTAGAATCACATAAGTGCCCATCCATAAAAAAACTCTCTGGCCCTACTGGCTCTGACATTAATTTTAATGAGACCATCATGTTAATGCTTATACAAGACAAAACAAATACAATACTTTGAGGAAAAAAGTACGAAATGATTAAAAAAAATAGCAAAGCGGGGTAGACCGGAAACCAGCCATAACCGCCCGGTTACTGATTACCAGCCTATCTCTGGTAAATTTTCACAATCCGTTTTTTTTATTCTTTTATGCACCCTGAACCATAAATTGTCGCTGTACACTTGTATGAAACTGGTTTTACTTATAACATGAGAAAGCTGGTTGGCAGACACTGTTTGCTTGGATGGGAAGGATCACCTCCATTCCCCTTCTCATATGTACCAACTTGTAATTACTAATTGATGTGTAGACGGCCCAATCTTTCACAGTACTGCAATGACCAGCAGCAATGCCCTCCTTCCGCGTGCAATCAGCCAAGAACACAGCAGAGTCTTCTCATCCCCAAACAATAGTGACAAAGGAGGTTTATACCAGCTCGACCAAAAATTTGTGGAGATGCAAACTTTGCATTGCAAACCGATCTAGATTTGACCGAGTTGCAACTTGGGATCTAAGAATCCACGGAGATTAGGATCGAGTTGCAACTTGAGATCTAAGAATCCATGGAGATTAGAGCACCGAGGCCTCCAATGTACATGCAGCCACCGAAACCCTAGATGGATTCTCAATCTCACAAACAAACACACACCACGGCTGCCAAAGCCAACATGGCGATTTTCTGATCTTTTTTTTCCCTCAATGCAGATAGGTTCTAGGGTTACATGTCACTCGGCCTGCCCTTTTAACATACATGCACCCAACTTTTGACCCACAACTCACAGACCACCTAGACCTCAACTCTGACTCAAATACGTTTACAAAGCCGACTCCGATCAGACTTATCTGAATCAAAAGAAGATTCCTGTTCGGAAGAAAATAAACTGACGGAAAGCAAAAACTAACATAGGACTTGGACTAGCTCATTTTGATATGAAAATTATATACGATTCGGACCAGGAGTACTAGGCTGACTCAGATGTTTATTCAGAGCAAAATTGAACTGATGTAGACGTGCATTGCCTTCTCCTTTTCTGGCTCACATGCTCCTGGCTCCTTTTCTTTTTGGCTCCCTCCCTGGCTAGTTTCTTCTTGGCTCAAGCTGCCTGTTATTTTTGTCTCGCACACATGGCCTGGTTCCACGTTTGGCTTCCAATGGACGTGTCCTTTATTTGGCTTGAGTCCCACACATATGACACATGCACGTGCTGCTTTCTCCCCCTTTGTAACAAGTCCATGCACTAGACCATCCCCATCGGTACTCCTGGTACTTTCCCACACAAAACAGCAAGCTCATTAAAACCAGTACTAATCTTTGGCGAAGTATGTGTAGTAATAGTTTTAGGGTTCATGGCCGCATCACCTTCTTTCACTCACTGTTGATTTTTCTTTTGCCACCCATCCATTTCCTTTGTATTTGGTCATATTTTTTGTTCACGTGTGGGCCTGTTTGGACACAAATCCAAAACTAGGGTGTTGAAACTAGAAGGAAATGTGGTTTGAAGGATGTGTACGTTTTGACCGCTTGGAGATACATCTGTTTTCACCATGAAAATAGAAGGTGCCACACTTGTCAGTATGAGTCATCAATTATCTGAACTGGAGTATGGTAATGGTCTCCAGCGTTTTTAAGCTATGATGGTGTTTTAATTGAATCCAACATGTATTATTTTACTAAAGGATGTGATACAAGAATGTCAGTGTTATTTATGTTCAATAATTGACTCCTATTTGAACGGCTGATCATAGATTCATTGAGTTTGATCTTGTAAATATGACTAAACTTTGCGAAATCATTGCAGAGTATTACCACCAGACCCCGAGGATGGCTTTAAGCTTCTCGTGAAGCACCGAAAACCAGTTACTGCTGTTGCTTTATCCAAGGATAGTGATAAGGGGTTTTCAGCATCAAAAGATGGAATCATTCTACATTGGGATGTTGAAACTGGAAAAAGTGAGAAGTATTTATGGCCAAGTGAAAATGTATTGGTTTCTCATCATGCTAAACCATCTCTGTCAGCTAAAAGAAGTAAACAAGTGCTAGCTTTAGCTGTCAGTTCAGATGGTCGTTACTTGGCAAGTGGTGGCTTGGACCGTCATATCCATTTGTGGGATGTTCGGTCACGGGAGCACATACAGGTAGTCAATGACAGCAGTTTAAGAGTTACACTTTGCAATTTTGAGATATACTAGTTGAAATGGCAATTTTATTGGATTAGCCAAGAGAAGCTATAGATCATCTATATTCTGCATGCATGATGTAATTGTCTGGTTGCGTTAAGCGTCTATGTTGATGAATGCATTGTTGCTTCTAATTGTCTCTGGAAAGGTCTGAAAAACTTATGTTGCCTCTCTAGTCTCTATAATATAGCGTAGGCAAAGATTAACTTACAATGAAATGCTTATTGCGAATCAACTATGGAAAGACTACTCAATAAATATACTCATTTATCACATTTACAATACTCATTTATCACATTTGCATTTGGTTTTGATTATTATAGTAGTTGACACCAGCGTGGTTGCAACTTGCAAGCAATTGCTAGCTTGTTTATGGTCAGTGTCTTGGTGAAATTTGTAACGGAACACCTTGGCCAATGTATATCATTTAAGATTCACAAAAATTTCCTTAATATGTCATAATTGTCCAGAAATGTACACTAGAAATATTCATAAAAAGAGGACCCTGGAAGATTAAAGGAACTTTACTTGAGTTAAGCTGGGCTTCTTATTCAGACAATCTACCTTGCCCCCTTTCAACATTGTAACTGGCTGTTGTTTTGTTTGTTTTTCACAGGCATTTAGCGGCCATCGAGGACCGATATCATGCCTTGCTTTTGGGCTGGACTCCTCAGAGCTATTCTCTGGTTCTTTTGATCGTTCAATAATGCAGTGGAATGCAGAAGACAGAACATACATGAACTGCCTATACGGCCATCAGAACGAAATTTTGACAATGGATGCACTTAGCAAAGATAGGCTTCTGACTGTAGCACGGGACCGCACAATGCATCTTTGGAAGGTAAATATTTTCATTAAGCATAAACATATAGATTACCCAGCTGGCCCATTAAACAGATAGTTTTCTTATGATGAACCTGGAGGGAATTATCTAGTTAAAAAGAACATTGTCCTATGATTAATATACATTAAAATATTTATGTGTTTTTTCTTCATTCTAGTGCATGACTTGCCAAAATTCAGATATAGCTTCTTTGTTTTGGGGGGGGGGGGGGCACTTCTCCATGCACATAAACCTTTGAAAATTCAAAAGATTGGTATCCTGAAGGGACATGATCAAGTTGATTGCACTTGTAATTGAAGGGGATATTCACTAAATGAATGTAAGCTAGTCATTATAGAACAATGCAGAGTATAATTTTCAATTCCCTGTCCTGTGTTCGATAATGGTAGAGTTATCAGCAGTGACTAGTAATGTTAACTCGTTAATATGCTTTAATATTGTAGAAGACGTGTCCTTGTACCTCCCAGCTCTAAGTGATAGTTCAAGCGAAATATTTTTAGATAAATGGATGCCATTTCTTGCTGTATGGTGGACACTAGGATTTCATACTGTGGGTGTGACCGTGTAAGGCAGGTTGCAGCCAGGCAACGGGTGGAAAGGTACAGTGACTGCGGAGTGGGAAGGTGGAAGGATATTGGGAGTGGTGTGCTTTACTTGTTAGGGCTAGGGAGGTTGGAATGGAGGTAGTGCAAGAGTTCTTTTTATTGGGTGGGTTATGATTGTGGGCTCCAAAAGGTTCACCAGTCTCAGGTAGAGCATTTTTCATAACAGATATATTTTATTGGAATTAGTAAATATTCTCCCTAGCTAGCTAACTATAATATTAGGTGAGTATGTGTCGAGGCAAATCTACTCATCACTTTCATCCAATCTAATATCCCGTCAAAGATAAAAGTAGTTTGACTGCCTGTACTATTTGGTGTGTGATGTGAGCCATGTGGCAGATGCTGAGATTCGCCCTGAACTTTGAAAACTCTCTCGCTCTGTGGACAGATTCCAGAAGAGTCACAGTTAGTGTTCCGCGCTCCTGCTGCTGCATCTTTGGAGTGTTGCTGCTTTATTGATGACAAGGAGTTTTTGTCTGGATCTGATGATGGAAGCATTGAGCTTTGGAGCATAATGAGAAAGAAGCCTACTCACATAATAAGAAATGCTCATCCAGTATTGTGTGATAACCTTAATCCACTTGGCAATAATGATGAGGATTTAACTAAAGGTAAGAGGCTATCTGAAAAATTGCTTCTTAATGCAAAATTTGCCAGTCAATGCATTTGGATCTGTTTTCCTTTCACCTTTTTTCCCTTTTTTGTTATTATGTATTGTAAATCCTTGTCATGATTGCACTATTTTTTGTTGCTTATATTTATGGAATCCTTATTTATTGTTTCACTATGCAGAAAATGAGATACATAAACCTGAATGTGTCTCATCAGCCCAGTCATGGGTTAGTGCAGTTGCTGCGAGAAAAGGTTCTGATCTTGCTGCATCAGGAGCAGCAAATGGTTTTGTTCGTCTTTGGGTTATCGAACCTGATTCTAAGGGAATTCAACCATTATTTAATTTGGCACTGGTATGATACTCCTAACATAATTTGGATGTAATTCTGAAAAAGAAAATATATATCCACTGTAGATAAGCAAACCAATGTACTTGCTTCTCGTTCTCTGTTGTTGAGACTTGACACTATTGGAATTTCTTATTTCAGTTCCAGGTCCTTGTGACATTTTCCCAAATTTGCCAATATATTGTCAACTCTTCACCTCCTTAACAAATCTATAGTCGTAACTCGTAACCATTATTTTTTTATTACTTTGGGTGAATACCTTAGCCTGTAGTTAAGTTGTGCACAGATGTGGTGTATGTTGGTCGGATGGGTGTTTCCAAGCAGCTTGGCTATTGGCAGTGGCCATGCCATGGTTCGTTTGGGCATTAGTAGGCAATTGTTGTCAAAACAAAAGGTAGTTTTAGAAAGCTATTTTATAGGACTCCTTAGTCCTTACGCAATACACAGATATAGTTAAGTCAACCTTTTTGTTCATCCTTCTTCAGTGCCATTCACTAGCACTTTTGGCACTTCCTACATCCTAGGAGAGCAGATATGCTTTGGGCCCGATAATTAGTAAGGTAATTATAAGATGGTTATTACATTTTAAACAACAACATCATCTCACTCCTTTGGACATAGATGATCCCTTGGCAGAAATTTTCTATTTATTTAATGAGGGAAAATCTCTTCAAAACAAGAGGCTGTACAAAAACCTAGTGCAAAGAGGCTGATTGGGCTTGAAAATTGGCCCCTTTTATTCACCGTTGCAACCGTACTAAAGAGTATGATGTAATTGAATTCCCCACGTTGAGCTGTCAAATAGAAAGTTAAGGCTGTTTTATCCTTCAGCCACTGGAGGCGCTCAGGCGAAGCGAGAGTTGTCAAATGTGCTTCCCAAGATATGCTGGCTTCATGTATGTATATCCTCCATCTTGTGTGGATCCCAATAGCCATGGAATCACACGTTTTGCAGAAAGATCAAAATATTAAACACAGTTTACAGTTATGCCCATGAAATTGTTTTGGGTCAAACTGTGAGACACCAAGCATAGTTTCTGGGCTGTGACGTTATGATGTGTGAACCCTCATCAGTCATCAACCCTCATCAGTCATCACCAGTGGTTTCCAGAAGATATGGGAATCTTTGTTTCAATCGAAGACCAAAAAATTTGTGTTTGGTTTACATTTAGGCCCCTAATAGGCTAGAATTGTAACATTTCATATGGAATTTATGCAACGCAACTACTGCATGTTTCTCTGGATTTAATCATTTTTTCGGTTGATTCAGATGACAAAATCATCATACTACTGATGCATAGAAAGTTGACTACTGTACTTGTGCCTTACTGTGGGATGCAAATAGTTATTGACATACTTTCCCTTATTGCCAGGATGGATTTGTTAATTCTCTTGCCATCGCGAAATCTGGACGCTTTATTGTTGCTGGTGTTGGCCAGGTCAGTATATCGAACTCCCCCTTTGTTACTGCAGTTCAGATACTTGATACCCCAATTTCTTTAACTTTTACTGCAATGCTTTCTCAATATACCTTCCTGTTTAGCGTGAACTTGTTTCATGAGGCCTATTAACTAGCTGTCCTTTGCATCAAGTTCTTGGTTTCTGTGATACTTCCGCATGCTGAACAATGCGCGAAGATATCATATCTGTTCATTCTTTATGTAAACTCCACTATTGCAACACCATGCTATTATCAGTGCAAGTTTTGGAAGCTCAACTTCGGTATTAATATCTTTCTTTCATCAGGAGCCTCGCCTTGGAAGATGGGGCCGTGTTCGATCAGCTCAAAACGGAGTTGCAATCCATCCAATCCAACTGAAAGAGGAAAACGAGGACTTGTAGGGTAAATGACTGATACGTCGACAAACCCCTCCAATGTTGTAGAAGTTAACAAAAGGAGCATTACAGTTCAACCCATTCACCCTGCATTTGGCAACCATTCCCACAGAAGAAATTCAATGCGAGAAGCTGAACGAATTACCTTCTCAAGCGCTGGGAATTTGGAGGGTGTTACAGATGATTTGAGCTCAAAAGATGTATTCTGTTTGGGAAAGATCCTTCTGGATATCCTTACCGTCAGATTTTGTGAGGCAATTTTGTAACACTGCTGCCTTCTAAAGAGTAAAGACGGAGAGATTAATGTATCAAACAAGTAGGATCCGGTATGCCAGTTCCCCAAATTCTCGTAATCGTGTTTACTACTATATATTTGTCTATTGGCTGCCGAATGCCGATCTGCTTGAGTGGGGTTTCTCCTCTAGTGCCGAGCGCACACAAATAGTTGCAGACCACATGTGTTTTATGTTGAAATGGACTTGTCTATTTCCATTGGGCCAAGAGCCAAATATACAAGGTACAATAAGCAAGGAGCACCCTATACGATACATGTCTAACACCTCTTCTCAAACTCAGTGGATCAGAAGCATTAAGTTTTTAGAGGTAGAAGTTATACTGAGCTTTTGTCTGTGTCTTGGAGAAGAAATTTATTAGCTGAAGCTTTGAAGGCACATGTTAAAGAGCAACCACTTACGTTTGCACTTGCAATCTCATGTAGGAAGCATCAACGTCAATATGTTTTGTAAGCAATACTGATTGCGAGCAATATTAATCGCACCTGTGCTGTCTAACAAGAGAGAAGTTGACAGAAACACCAAAGTCCCTAGGAGCCACTGTAACCAAATGATCTCAGTAGTAAGCGATGTCGTAGCTCTCAACTTAGCCTCAGCACTTAAATGAGAAATTACAATTTGTTTCTTGGTTTTTCAGATAATTAGGGCGGAATCAAGAAAGACATAGTAGGCAAAAAGAGATCGACGATTAGAATGATCACTGGCCTAGAACGTGTCAGAATACGTTTGAAGATGTAAAGAGTTAGGGCGAGAAAAGAAAAGATGACAAAAGATGATACCACGAAGAATCACAGAACACGAAAGCGGTTGTAGTGGGGTTGAGTGGGAGCTGAAACGGACTCAAAATGTGAATAGAGTGAAAAATGTTATGTCTAGCGATCCCAAGCCAATAAGGTGATGGTATCGAGTGGGGTTTTCAAAAGGCTTACCATTAGTGGGTCAAATATGGACTCCAAGATTCATAGGAGTGTTCACCGTGTGCTGATCAGTGACACAAGCACAAACAAGAAGATTCTGAATGTACTTCTCCTAGGAGAGATAGTAGCTCTTAGATATAGAAGAAAACTCTATTCCAAGGAAGTAACGAAAGGGACCCATATCAGACATCAAGAAATACTCACTTAAGGCCCCGCTCGGTTGGGCTGAAAAGCTATGGCTTATGACTGAAATTTCACTGTAGTTGAAGGTGGCTTATTTGGCGTAATTAAATTTAAAAAATTTAAAAATAGAAAAAATATGCTAGCTCATTATGGACAACGTAAACGAATACGGGGAAAAAAGAACCGACAAAAAAGCTAAAAAAGCCAAAAGTTCAGAAAAAAACGAAATTATGAATAGTGAAAAATAAGCCAGAAGCTAAAGCCGAAACGAGCGGGGACGCTTCTTTATGAAAGCAATATATTGTGGATCATCTTCAGTAATGATATATCATCCACATAAAGAAGAAGTGTTCGACTATGAGGAGAAGTGTGAACAAAGAGAGTAGGATTGTGATCACTAGCGGTGAAATTGGCAGTAGTGACAATGGAAGAGAAGCTCATAAGCCAAGCACAAGGAGCTTGCTTGAGCCTATAGAGAGCAGCGAAGGTGACAAACCATACCGTTAGAGACATAATACCCAGGGGTGGCTGCATGTAGACCTTGTCACGTAGCCTGCCATTGAGAAATGCATTCTTGACATCCAACTAAGAGATGGACCACTGACGAACATGGGCCACAACAAGGAGAGTACGGACATTGGCCATATGAGCAACAGGAGCAAAAGTTTCATCATAGTCACGATAAATACTTCTGCTGAAAACCACACGCCACAAGATAAGCCTTATAGCGCTCAAGAGAACCATCCTCTTGATCTTGTACACCTACTTGCACATAATAGGAGTGACGTGAGTAGGTAGGGGAACAACATCCCAAGTGACAGTACGCTCCAAAGTAGCAATCTCATTTGCCATCACGTGGTGGCACTCCGGATGAGCAACAACCTCACAGTAACTTGTAGGCTCAACAAGAGTAGTGGATGCAAAGCTATAACACTCAAGAGGCCTAACAATATGATGATCATGAAGATCGTATCTGGGAGTAGAGACTGGAGTAGGACCTAGCAACGACGGAAGAGTGGAAGTAACAGAAGGAGACACAACTGTGGGTGTATCAGGGCATGGACGGTGAGAGTAGTGTAGTGGAAAGGGGGAGACGACCTCAACAAAAGAGCCAGTGGGAGCAGGAACAAGGGAGTATGAAGAGGAAGGAATATACAGAGGTGAAATACATAAAGATGATGTCAAAGCTGAAGTAGAAGGAAGCAGAGAGTTAGGAAAAATCAAAAAAGAAAGCACCTCAAAGCGCGCTGAACTGGTGGAAGAAGACCAAGGGTAGTAAGGGCAAGACTCATCAAAAGTGACATCTCTAGATATCCTCATCCTATGAACAACAGGGTCATAACAGCGATAAGCATTATGCTCGGAACTTTAGCCAAGAAATACATACTCAACTGATTGAGCAGTCAGCTTAGTGCGCTCACGAGGGGAAGAAGAATAAACAGACATAACCAAAATAGTGGAGGTGATTGTACTAAGGAGGCCTACTAGAGAGATGCTCAACTGGAGTGCAACCCTGAAGAGCTGATGAATGCCGCCAATTAACAAGATAAGTAGCTGTAGAACAGCCTCAGCCCATAAATGAGACGGAACATGAGAAGCAAGCATCAAGGCATGAGTGATCTCAAGCAAGTGCTAATGCTTACACTCAGAGACACCATTATGTGCATGAGCACCAGGACAAGAGTATTAAGGAATAGTACCCTAGTCAGCAAGAAAACGACGAAGAACAGTAGACAAATACTCACCAGCAGAGCTAGCATCAAGAACATGACGGTCGAATCAAAATGAGTACGAACCATAGTGGAAAATAGCTGATAAATAGAAAGAACTCAACTATGAGAATACATAAGATAGATTCAAGTATATCAAGAGTAATCATCAATGAAAATTACAAAGTAGCGATAACCCCTTTCGAAACGAAGGGGTCGGACCGCAAATATCAGAATGGACAAGATTAAAAGGATGTTGAGACAGAATTACTAGAGGGGTATGGGAGTTGCAGCTGCTTGCGAAGTTTACAACCCTTACAGTGTAAAGAAGTGTCATTAGAAATAGACTCAAGAACACCATTCTGAACTAGTGGAGATAGGCGTGGACCTCTGATGTGACCCAAATAGTAATGCCACTAAATGAAGTTGATAGTGGAAGAAACGGTTGAAGCAGAGGTGGTAGAAGGAAGGTGCGGCCAGTTGAGCTCCTAGAGACTCTGTGAATCATGATGCCTAAGGCCAGTCCCAACCAGATTCCTGGTATGAACACAACACAAGTTAGACTCAAGAATAATACAATAGCCATGGTCAGTGATCTTACCAGCTGACATAAGTTGTATAGCTAGTTTAGAAACATACGAAACTGCAGAAACAAGAAAGAAAAAAGTAGAGAGAGTGCCTCATCCTACAACAGGAAGGGAGGTACCATCTGCAGTTGTAACTATGTGAGGAAGAATAGGAGGACTCACAGAGGTGAGGTGAGTAGAATTTAGTGTCATGTGAAATAAAGCACTATAATCCAGAATCTAAGAGAATGTGATACCTGAGAAAGGACGTGGTGGTGGTAGATCACCAGAAGACTGAGCAGTAGAACCAAACAGAGATGAGGCAGCAAGGTGCCGAAGCAGAGTGAGCATATCCTACTGAACCTTGGCAGGGAGCTCTAGCGAGAACCTGACTAGGAAGACCCACTAGTGCCCTTAGGATGGCAACCTCCCCTGCGGCCTTGGTTCTTTAGCCTATAGCACTGCTGAAATGTGTGACCATCACGATCGTAGAAGGTGAAGTGAAGACTTGTAGTAGAAGCTGCTGCCACTACTGTAGCTAGAGGCACTGGTGCAGTGGGAGCAAGTGTTGGAGAAGACGCCCAAGCAGCCAGAACAGAGGCAGTCTGTAGCCAGGCCACACTACGAAGACGAGTCTCCTTAGCATGAATAGCGGTGAGAGCCACCGGCCAGTGGGCCACCGGTCAGTAGGTGAGCACAGACAAGTTCAAACTCTTATCGAAGACGTGTCAGGAACTCATAGAGGCGATGAGTTTCTAAGTGAACATGCTGACACACACAGTAGGGATAGGTCCAAACCAGAGAGTCAAGCTGACGCCATAGCTCAGACATTTGCTAGTAGAAATAGTCTAAAGTGGCATCAACCTTCTAAATAGAGTGCATCTGGTGCATGACCAAAAGATACATAACATCACTTGTCAGCTTGTGGTGGACACGAAGGTGCTCCCGCATCAGCTGAGATGTCGGTAACTCCACCACATCCATAGAGATAGCCATAGTCATGCTACCCACTAGGATGGTAGAAGAACGAGCCTCGTCATCTTGTTACCACTCAATAGGAGTAAAGCTGAGCCTAGTACACCTCTATGGTCTCCTCAAAGGTAGTGATCGCAGCCTTATAGGTTGCCTCATCAGTAGTTACGAGGATCTGAGGGGCGGGCGGTAGCAAAGGGTAAGGCGGACAAGGCCTATCGCTAGTAAGATGGCCCCAAAAGCACTAGCTCCTCATGTGGATCCAGATGTGCACGACCACTTGTGGTAGTTCATCCCATCAAAGATGACATTCAGAATAGGGACAACTACAAAGTCTCTAGGGGTGGCCATCATGTGTGGAAGAAGCCAAGGCAGTAGGAGCAGCGGTGTCGGAGAGATGCTCTATGTTGACGATATGGTCCGGGCAACGATGGTGTGGCCTGGACATTGGCGGTGGGCTGAACTGCAGTGCTAGCCTGACCTAGATAACAGCACAACTTGAGGGATGACAGCTGTGTGGGCTGGGCAGTAGTCTGACCTGGAGGGATAACAGTGGCGTGGGCTGGGCGGCGGTGGCCTGACTTAGGCGGCGTCGACTCGAGGCAGACGAAAACAGGGCAACAGTGGCGTGAGTCGAGCGACGACAACCCAATCTAGGCTGCGGCGATGGGATTTGGGTTGTGGCCGCATGAATCGAAGCAGGATCGGCAAAGGGGCAGAAGCTTGGTAGTGGCGTCCTGGCGGCGACGGTGACAGCAGACCATGTTGAAATGGACTTGTTGCCTATTTCCAATGGGCCAAGAGCCAAATATACAAGGTACAATAAGCGAGGAGCATCCTATACAATACATTTTTAATCGTGCACAGTTACCTTTTGAAGAAGGGTTTTTCTTTTATGAGATTTCTATATGGTGAAGGGTCACTAGTTAAAAGTTAGAATTTTTGACTTGAAAGTTAAAATCTTCAATTTGGAAGTTTAAAATTCATGTTGAAAGTTCAATTTTTTTAGTTAAAAGTTTAAAAGCTTGAGAAATTTCACTAAAGTGCGAATACTTGAATTGGTAAGTTTGAAAGTAGGAAATTTTGAGTTGAAAATTGGAAATAAGATGAAAGTTTGTATCTTCAAGCAAAAAAGTTTCAAATTCGTCTTGAAAGTTTTAATTTTAAAGTTAAAAGTTGAATTTTTGAGTTAAAAGTATCACTAGTTAGATAATGTTAACTAGTAAATGTTCACTAACACCCTTTCTTTTCGACTTTTCAGTTTGTTTTGGCTTTTGCTTCTTTCACCAATCACTATTTATTTAACTAATAAGCCACATCACAAAATAACACGTTTTGGACCATCTCGAAGATGTACAGCTGGGCGTTTGATTCGCTCGTCATTTGCAAGTCCCTCGCACCTTCTCGGCACAAATGAAATGAGAAAACCGTGCCACCGTGCGTCGAATCGAATAAGAAACAATACCCATATCCACATACATATGCATGTTACTCAAAGTCCAAAGTTCACTGCACGTAAAAAAACACTAAATCTAACAAAATGTAATATTATTAGATCACACGTACTTCTATTGGTATATTTTTTTTTCAGCTGCAGCTAATAGTTTATGGCTATGATTGATGTTCTTTGCTTTTAGAGTAAGTGTTTATGCGAATAAATCGAATATCGATAAACCACTTTAAAAAAGCTACGCCGATAATCTGCTTCAAAAAGATAACGATAAAATTATTCTATTTATTTGTTCAAAATAAATATAGCTATAATCTAAAAAGAACAGAATAGTCCACTTTTCCATCTTCAAGCCTTCGCCTGACCACGACAGTGCACCCTTGCCTTGCCCGGTCTCGGCGGCTACGCTCCCCTTCGGATTGCTGCCGCCGTTGCCCTTCCCCAGCACCCAGCTTCGATTTGGATAGTGTACGATTTCTTCTATTTGGATGATGTTGTTCGCAATTTGTTCTTGAATTTCAACTATGAAGATGTATTTGGATACGGGTCTGGTTTCTTTGGATGGTGTTGTTCTCCTTTGTCCTACGAGTTTTGTTAGTTCGCACCTCTATGTTTAGCATGCGGCCGGTGCTATCCGAGCCTGTCCAGATCTCCTGCTGGGCCCATTATATGCGGGAAATTTAACTATTTGTCACTCTTAAAAATGCCACCTATTCAAATGCCACTTTCTTCGTTGCAATTAACATTTTGCCACCCTTAAGATGTGGTTGACTAATTAATCGCCACTTTCGAGCCCACAAGGCGCCAAATCACTACCATGTCAGCATCCTTCGCTCCCGAGCGAGCGGGGACGGAGGCGCAGGCGCCGGCGAGCGGGGAGGCGCGGGCGCGGAGACGGAGGCGCAGGCGCGGGCGGCGCGGGGACGGAGGCGCGGGCGGCGGTGCGGCGCGGGGACGAAGGCGCAGGCGCCGGCGAGCGGGGAGGCGCAGGCGCGGGCTCGAGGACGGAGGCGCAGGCGCGGGCGAGTGGGGAGGCGCGGGCGAGCGGGGAGGCGCAGGCGCGGGGACGGAGGCGTAGGCGCAGGCGCGGGGACGGGGACCGCGCCTTGTCCCTGCTCGCTCGGGAGCGAAGGATGCTGACATGGCAGTGATTTGGCGCCTCGTGGGCTCGAAAGTGGCGATTAATTAGTCAACCACATCTTAAGGGTGGTAAAATGTTAATTGCAACGAAGAAAGTGACATTTGAATAGGTGACATTCTTAATAGTGGCAAATAGTTAAATTTCCCATTATATGCAGGGCCGATAAACTCTTGCTGCGTGTCCCAGTCAAGAGATTCTGTAGGATTAATTAACGGGCTAAGATGTCAAGAGGTTCCATAGGATTAATTAACGGGCTAAGATATACATACTCCTCTGATCAAGTAAAGAGATGGGTCCCTTCGACGTTCTTGAAAGGCAAGCACACTGCAAACGACTTCGGGAATACTAAAGCTCGATCATATAAGCATGCGTATAGGGAGGCATGGATGGATTCAAGGATACATCATCACCGGGCTTGCGGCACAAGAGTAAGTAGCCCCTCGATTCTTTTGGGAGTCCAACCGCTGCAAATCAAACCCCTCGCCCTATACAGCACCGGTTTTGGCTGACAATCACTCGATTCCTTCCAAGGCTTTGGCTGCACCCGAGATGGCAGGATCGCACACCATGATTGGTTATCACAGTTCACAAGAATCTGATAGCAGCTGGTGAGAGCGAATTGCATGAGCATTACGCTAGCATCATCTGTACAATAGCTAAATCTAGACCTTTCGAGTCACGTTACAAGCAACCTGGAAGCTCTGGCAGAGAATACACGCACTGGTGCCAAAATTTGACAAGTTCAAGCTCCCACATAACAAGTGTCGCCTTCAAACAAGATTGAAAAATAATTGCACGCATTTTTTAGATGTTACTTCGCAGTATCAGATATCCATTGATTGAGAGGTCGACCGAGCATTCTTCTTCCTTTTCTTGTCCTTCCTAGATTTCTTCCCATGTTTCGCAGTCTCATTGTCCTTCACAGCTGAAGGTGGCTGCGTTGATACGAGGTGCTGATGAATTGCAACGAATGGGTCAAGCTGGAACTGAGGATTGTTCAATACAGCGTTCAGTTGAGCAGACTCCCGTTGCCTGAAAAACAGAGCAGCTATCAAGACCACCGATGGAAAAGACAAAGAACGCAAGCAAGGAAGCAAATGTAAAGAGATGATTACACTAGAGCCTGCTTTGATTTGCAGTTCAGTTTTGCTTCAGTCTGCTGCTTCGACGCAGCCGTTTCTGGAAGGAACTCAGAGAGCGCTGAGAGATCATATGCTTTCAGTTTCTTCTGGCGGCTCCTCTGTTTCTTTTTCTGCAGAATAAGAAAATTCAAATGAATCACAGAGCATGAATCTTAAAATGATGAGAACTGCATGCAAACTTCTGTATTGGATCAATTGCAGATGCATATAGGGGACCCAACAGCAACAAAAACAAGACAAACAGACAGTAGAGGTGTTATGAACCTTAGTTCATAACGGGTAAACACCACCAAGAAGATGGCCGGATGGAGTTGACGTAGGGAGAGAGAGAAGACTATAGACGAGGAAGACGTTGTTATTACTCTGCTTTATTACAATAGCATGCGGTAGCCCTCTTATATAGACGGCTCCCCCTAACAGATGGAATCTAATCCCAATCATATCTCTAACAGTATAATAACTAATATCATATCTCTAATTATATCTCTAACACAAGGAAACTAATCTCTAACTCGAATAGAAACCAATCTCTAATTCCTAATAATAACCCGACTGGGCCCAAGGCCCACGCCTATAACACTACACCCCTCCCGGACATGCAGCTCGTCTTCGAGCTGCTAGACGGCGGCCAATGGAAGACCTTCAACGCCGATGTAGAAGACAAACGGTGGCAGGGTGCTGTAGCGGATGGAGACGGGCGGCCAGATCCAGGCGGAACAAGGCTAGACGAAGTGTAGCGCCTTCGATTATATAACGCCTGCAAAATATTTTTTTTGAAATTTTTTTCTGAAAAGTTTTTATTTATTATTATTTTTATTATTTTTTTTGCTTATTCCAATTGGTCAGCCGTTTACAAAAGCCACCACGGGCCGACCGAACAGCGAAACCCCACCAAAACCAATAGAGGGGCGGCTTCGGGCGGAGCAGCGGCCGGGAACGGAGCGGCGGCCGGAGGAGCAACGACGGCCGGCGGAGCGGCTGCGGCGGCGGCTAGGGCGGAGGTGGACCGGCCGGCGACGGTTGCAACAGGGGCGGAGGTGTGCCGAGCGGCGGCGGCGGCACGGGTGGAGGCGGGCTGGCGGCGACGGCGGCGCAGACGGCCGGAGACGGAGCAGCCGACGGGAGGAGTGGTTGCGGCGGCGGCTCGAGCGGAGGCGGACTTGGCGGCGAAAAGCGGCGACGGCCCCGGCGACGGCGGTTCCGGGCGGCGACTCCGGCGTGGATCTGGCAGCGGACGGCGACCGACGACCCGAGGGCAGTGACGGTGACGGATCCAGGTGGCTCGGCGGCGTAGGACGCCGGATCCCCGGTCGGCATCGGCGGCCGGCGGCGAAGAACGGAGAACAGCAGTGCGGCTTCGGGCGCCAGGGGGCCTCGCGGCGGCGGTCGGGTGTCTTCGAGCCGGAGGCGGCCCACGGCGGCGGCACGGCCAGAGGGCTGACGGCGGCGGACGAACGGAGGGCTGCCGGCGGCGACAGAAGACGTCTCGACGGCTGCTTCTTGGCTTTCTTGCCGTCCTCTTTCGGCGGGGGCACGGCCATGGCCACCGGCGCTGCCTTCTGCTCTTCTTCTTGGGGCAGCGACGGGGCTAGGTCTGGTGGGGCGTAGCTAGCGGTGAATGGATCCGCCGGTGGAGCGAACGAGGCGTTGATGATGGATGGGATAGCCCTGGGTGGAATCGGCAAGAGCCCTGGCGCAGAGACGGGTAACACTCCCCTGGATTCAAGCGCTGCAATCTTGGCGTTGGTTGCGGTGCTCTGCCGCGTCAAATCTGCAATCTGGGACTTCATCTCGGCATGCTGCTGCACGATCCCAGCCATCTGCGCCTGGATTGCTTTAAACATTGCTCTCACGGAACTGGCCTCCTTGTCGGAAACCATGGTAGCAGAAGTCGTGGGAAAGGATCGACTGCTCTGATACCAAGTTGTTATGAACCTTAGTTCATAACGGGTAAACACCACCAAGAAGATGGCCGGATGGAGCCGGCGTAGGGAGAGAGAGAAGACTATAGACGAGGAAGAATTTGTTATTAATCTGTTTTATTACAATAGCATGCGATAGCCCTCTTATATAGACGGCTCCCCCTAACAGATGGAATCTAATCCCAATCATATCTCTAACAGATATAGTAACTAATATCATATCTCTAATTATATCTCTAACACAAGGAAACTAATCTCTAACTCGAATAGAAACCAATCTCTAATTCCTAATAATAACCTGACTGGGCCCAAGGCCCACGCCTATAACAAGAGGAAGGCTACTTTGGAAAAGAAAAGGGCCTTCTTTCGACAACTACAAATACATTTTCTTAATACATTTGGAAACCTATGACTAGATAAATACATCAAACGTAAAGAATCAGAGTAAATTTTCAGTTCCTATCTAGAATACATGAAAGAAGCCAAGATTGTAAATATCAGTTTGTAGATAAGGTGTGTTATTTTTTTGGTGTTTGCAGATAGGCAAGCATTTGGATGACATTGGAATACTACTCCACTGCGGCAAATATTCAGCATAAAAAGCAGCAGCAGCAGCAGAAATTGTCGAAAATATTTCCACATGCAACCAGATATGGAAACTCATGTATCTGTCTAGTCTGTTAAATACTATCAAACAAGCTAGATGGATGGTGATAATTTTGTGTTGGTTTGCGAATCCATCTAGCTTGGCTTGGTTTGTGGCCTGGCTCAGTTTATAGCTTTGCTTGTGGCTTGGCTTGGATGTTTCTTGACTAATGAGTAATGACACATGATAGCTTGTACCTTATGTCAGAATGACAAACGGTGGTGCAGGACTGCAGGTTGTTATTGGTGGCTTATGCTTAGTGTTCCTCTAGACGTTAGGCGCTAGTCGGGCGGTAGACCGGTGCCTAGGCGGGCTAGGCGGCCACCTAGACGGGCAAAATCGGCTAGGTGGCCAAGGCGGGAGGCTGACGCCTAGCGCCTAGGCGGGCTAGGCGGCCGCCTAGGGGAACATTGCTTATGCTAGAGTACTGTTGAACTTGAGCCAACATACTCTAAACTCTGCATCTGTGATGTGGTTGAACTCAAGCAAACTAGACTAGTTATGATTCCACATGTGGAGGACACCAAATGACCACAAGTTCTCATTTGCAGCACAAACAAAAGGGGGAATTATGCGAGTAATTTCGATGGATTCCCTATTTTTTTGATAGCAAAATTAATGCATAAATAAGGGAGGACAGTATGCTTCAGATTATTCACAGATGGAGTAAACAGATATAGAGAAGCGCTTTCTATCCTTCTTTTAAGATTTCTAGATTGAATCTCCTTAGCTAGGTATTCACCTTAGCCCTTCACCTTATTGGAGATGGATGCTAGGTTGCGGCCATCATGGCCATGTTAAAAATGGCGAAGAGCTCCTAGTTTGACTGGTGCTAGACTTCTAGGCTGCTAGCATGCACATATACCAGCACCAGGGTTGGAAAACATGCCAAGAACCAGTGAGTTATAGCCATGTCCCAGATTTCTTGCAATGGCCTTAGCAAAAAAGTGCCCAAACACGCTGATTATGACAAGTTGCACTGGGTCAAGGCTCCTGATTCTTGAGCAATTAATTCTTAACCCAATCCCATTTCACGTTGTCCGATAAGAAAAAGATATTGTTTTGTCATATTGTCAGTACAGCTAGAATCAAACTTTGCAACTTTCTGTTCCTCATAGTTTCAACAAAAACCAGAGTGCGTCAGCTCAAGTTCTAGACGGGTTGAATGTGAAACAACGTTATTAAGTCGTAAAGTCAAGTCGAGTCGCCAAGAGGGCGACTAGTCGCGACTAGTCCCCAGAGTCAAGTCTACAATTATCATAATCATAATAAAGAAGCAAACTGGGATTATTATACTAATGCTACAACCAAAATAGCGCGTGTGGTGTGCAATGAGGACTAGGGTTATTGAGTCACTAGTATTAAGTCTCGGTCGGGCCGAGCCTCTCTAGTGGGCCTCAGACTTACTAATCTAGTGGGTCGGCTCCTAGTTGTGCGGCTGGACATGGCCGGCTAGTCGTGACTAGTCGCTCCAGTCGAGTCGGCCTCCCTAGTCGTCCGTCATGTACCGACTGGACGACTAGTCGTGGATTAGTCGCCGATTAGTCGACGACTTAATAACACTAATATTGTGGAATTCATTCCTTCAAGAGGTAAATAGTACCCACATTATTTAGGAATCCAGTTCTGCATGAATTATATACGATAATATGACTGGTATCAACAGAGAAACCTTACTTCCTTCTTGGCTACAAATGTTACACAAGGTCAGGTCAATTCAGCAACTGTCTGTGCCTGTTACGGTGTTACCCAATAATTCGTTGTGAAGCGTAACATGATCCTCCAGAATAGAGAAATGCAATAGATAACAGCGCTGACCAATCCTAACTTAATAAATGTGATTGCGAGTTAATAACCAGCATGCCCACTAGGTGTAGGAAGTCTTTCGAACAACTGTAACAGAAAGGACAGGATATAGTACTTGGCAGACCATACTGTTAAAAAATAGTTTTCTTTTTATTTTGGCAAGATAGTATACAATCAGATTTTTTAAGATGGCAGTAAACTAATAGTTAGGTTGTGTTCAATAAAAGGAAAACACAAATTCACAGCACTGAAAAGAACACTACGGTAACGCAGGGGGGGGGGGGGTTAGAAGCACCTTACTGATAGTCTTTTTAGCATTTAGGGAGGTAACCGCATCTTTCACTTCTGGAATGACAAAGAAAAAATAATCAGTTATTCCGCAAATTATAGTCAAGGATTCGAGGTACACAAATGGAAATAGCAAAATGCAACAAAGACCCAACTTGAAATTTTAAAAAAAATACTAGAAAAGGCTACAACTATGTGTAAAAAAACGATTTCTATTACCACGAAACACTGACATTGACATCACATGCCCACGCTCTTGCGCTTACCTGATCATAGGCACACACACACACACAAAGATGATTTTTATAGTTCATGGATATGGTATTCACAACTATTCAGGAAATCAAAGCATCATTTTATCTTCTTTTTTTTTTGCAGAACTAGCAATCTCATTGGAATAATCAGCTATCCTCAACAAAACGATTTAATGAGGACGAAAACACTTTTCTTTAAGAATAGCACAGAAATCATACGGTTACAAGCCAATATCATGCTCAGATTTTTCAAACTGTATCGCTCATCATTCAACAATGTGTCTACTTAATACATTAGATCAGACAGGTCGCAAATGATCAAAAGAACAATACAACCAAACCTTATCAAGCAGGAACATATAAAACAGCCATGGACCTCGACAGGGAAGGAACACCTACTTGTGTAGAAGCTGAGCTTCTTCTCAAGCTTTTGCTTAGACTTCAGCTCCTGCTTCCTAGACCCAGTCCTGCAAGCACTTCAATTTTCAGCGAGATAAAACTTACACGAGGACAGCACCAATCAAATCCATAAAACAAGGAACACTTTACACAAACTACTCCACTCCACGAAAGGGTTCCCACGCATAACAGCTGATGAGAGCATCACAGCGAAAGCTACACTATCAGATCAGCAGCTCCCGCCATCCTTTTACTAATAATCCTCTTTCTAGTCAGCGATTACCACCGCTCACACTAAAATTTTTTTATTATCACTACACGGATAGTAATAGATGAGGTTCTTTGGCACGAAAATACATTAGGCAAGTAAAAAAAATTCCCAACGTACAAACACAAGAACAACTAATATCCTCCGTTCTTGATCTACATGAGGGTGAGACGACCCTAAGCATTCTTTCTAATATGGTGGTGAATCAAACGACTAGGAAAGGAGAAGGAAGGAGGGGGAGAGAAGCGAACATTTCGGCACGGTGCGGGGAGGAGACGGCGGCGGGGCTAAACAAAATCTAGCGCTGGGACGGCAGTGAAGGGGCGAGAGGCGGTGGCAGCCGTGGGAGGAAGGAGGGCGGCGATACGCCGGTGGGCCTTGTCGGCGTTGGCTGTTAGTCACAGTCAGCGTGGCGGCGGGTGGGTCGGGAGGAAAGCCGTGGCGGCGGCGAAGTTGCGAGCTGCGGGGTACGTGGGAGACGGGGGGATTCGGGGACGGTGGGGTTATAATTCTAGGGCTTGACACGAATCTTGATGGCATTCAATGGTGTAAAATGCACTCTTTTTTCCACTTGTTATTAAATTTTTAACAGATAAGTATTTAGATTTGTCGCATAAAGCTAAATAAATAGATTCATACATGCGATTTTTGTTAGGGACTGCTTGTATGACATAGGCCCTGTTTGTTTTCACTTAAGATTATTATAATCTAGCTTATAGGTGAGGGATTATATAAGCTAGATTATAATAAGCTGGTGGAAAATAAACTGTCAAGTGTTTGACAGCTTGGATTATCAGAGTTATGGATTGTTGTATTCGAATGTTTAAAGACTGCAATGTCCTTGAGAGAGAGGCAAGGGAGTTGGGGGATGGATGAATGGCAAATGTGGGTAATATTCCTAAAGTTTTATGGTCCTTAAGATAAAAGGTGGATCTATAAGCTGAAATAAGCTCCTTTTTGAGCTTATTAGATTACAATAATCTGGACTATTAGATTATAATAAGTTACCTTATAATCTAGGCTGTTTGTTTCTACTTATGATTATAAGCTAGATTATAATAATCTTAAGTGGAAACAAACAGGGCCATAGTAGTCATAGGCACCAGTGTTGGATTTGTTCTTTTTTTTAAAGTATTTGAACACTTTACGTTTTTGCCTTTTGATAGATTTACAAGCTTTGTTGATCGGGATTTCTAAACGCTAGTGACTAGTTTGTTACCCTAGTTTGCAAATAGCTACCACGGTGAGTACCGAAATACCAAAATACCTAACAGATTAATTTTGGTTTACTAGGATCGGTATTTAATATTTCTTTGGTAAATTCGGCAGCCAAGATGGGAAAACCGAATTCGGCATCCTACCCGATCGGACTTAGGAACTAGGAAGGTGAAGAATCTAGACACGTTGTTACGAGCTAATATGAGTTTTTGTAATTAATAATAATTGTTTTATAGGATTAATATTTTATAAGAGTTAGTGAAATAGGTAGGTTCTAAGATGTTGAATGATTTTAGATGACTTCATGTGTTAATCATCAAGTCAAGTAAACGGTGCCATAGGCTAGGGTTTAAGTCAAAAACTTGGACTTGAAGAGGAGATGTGTATCATAACCATGCGCAAGTCAAGGTATAATTAGCATAGTCTAAAGATATATATTTTAGTCATTTTACTAGTCTCGACGTTGGTTAGGAGAAGGCCCAGTTGTGTGAGTGGTTTGGTGCTTGTCATCTCCGGGGTGAAAGAAGAACAACTCTGATGTGGCCAAGAGTGCTATTGTTACTTTGAGTTGTGTATCAGCATTGCAATATGAAATTACATTGCAATGTGGTGTTGTTTTGTATGAAGGAAAGAAGAAGCAAGCTTTGACCAAGAGAGTAGAGAGGAAGGTCGGACGAGGAAGAAGGCTTGGGCGCATGGGGTTGGGGCATGTGATCCTAGAGGGCGCGTGAGGGCCAGTCCGCATGAGTGCGTGGAGAGGGAAGCCACATGGGGGCTTGGTGCGTTCGTTGGCTGTGTGAAGCCAAGGGAGCTATTTCTTGAGCGTGAAGAAAGAAAGGCCAAGCCAAGAAAGGGTACTAAGCTAGGAAAACAAGTCAAGCCAAGGAAACAATTTTTTTTGTGCGTGAAGAAAGATGGGCGGGAATCCAGTAAAGTCATGCCAATCCAAGTGGGCTTCCTTACCGTGCATAACCAGGAGCCCGAGTGTGTAGCCGTGTGGAGCCAGGAGGCCGAGCTAAAGGAAGGAGCAAGGAACCAATCTCAAGCCAAGTTGTGCGCAAGAGGAGATGAGCCAGAAAAAAGCCATGGCAAGGTGAGTCAGGAAGAGATAAAGCCAAAAATGAATTTCCTTGTTGGGAGAATCCGAGTCCCCTACTAGTCAGTTTCTGTTTTCATATGCACGTCATTTGTTTTTGAGCCCAGGTATGTTTCCTTTTTTGTTTTGACTTGTTTCATTTGTGGTAGAGTTCAAATAGGAGATTTCCTTTTGAGATGGGATTCTGTGTCATGGTAGGAGTCGGCCTTAGGCAAGATGCGTGTGTTTGAGTTTGAGTCAGCCGTGCCTTGAAGCATTAATATAAGGCCACAGGATACCCCATGTAAAGACCAGATCAAATTGCTTTGAGAGAATATATAGAAAAGTCACAATATTTGTGGCACAAACTTATGTGCTTATGATTGCATGAGAGTTTCCCAATTAGGATTTGCTACGATCTGTGGATTGAGAGCTTCGTTGTTGTTCTCTAGTCATCGATCGAATCTTTATGATATCCCTCTTCAATTCATGAATAGTACTCATGGTTTTGAGAGTTCATGGTTGATTGCTTCTAATCAGCAAAATTGTTGTTGATTAGTGCATTGCAACCATAACTTTCATCTACATCAGGTGCAAAGGGGAAGAAGAGGTGTTGTTCGGCTACTCCACCTTACCTGAAACACTAACCCCACAAGTTGGCGGAAGGAGGAAGGAGGGGCTAAAACCCTAGCCGCAACAAGGAAGAGGGAGTGATTGCTTCTATTTGTACCGTGAAGATTGGGTCACCCTACGCATCAGCTAGCTTACTAGTCGGATAGTATCAAACCCTAGTGGGTCGAGGTGCTTGGCTTAATTTGTGAAGCTTGTCCAATTCATTTGGGCTTACCTCAACGTGAATCAGGAGAGACCGGTATGTCTCCGAACACCACGGTAAGAACATTGTGTGTCTTTGTGGTTTGCTCTCTTGTGTTCATTTACTTTGTTCAATTTATGTTGCTAGAATAAAATTGCTTACTTATCGCCCTAGGATTGCAAATCTTAACGTACTTACGTTATTAGTGCACTTAGTTAAGACTAGTCTATTTAGGCTTTAATTGTGTAAATCAATTTGATTTACACTTCTGCATATAAAATTGATTTTAGCCAAAAGAATTTTAAAACTGCCTATTCATCTCCTCTATTCGGCCTCCTCATCCTTACAAGGGGGAGTAGCGAGGGTACCTAGACTGGAGGCTGAGGTGCAAAGGGAAGCGATGGCAGTTGACGAGGAGGAATCTAGTGGCGAAGAGGAGGAATCCAGCATCGTTACGTTGGGAGGTGGAGGCAATGTGGATGCAGCGTCAGGAAGGTAGAGGTGAGCTCGATGTGGCTGGCGACAAGGTGGATCCTGCCATCCGCCACTGCACCATCACCATCGGTGGTGAGGTCCTACTCACTAGGGATTGGGGCTTCTCAGTGAGGACTAGGGCGCTCTTGTGGTGGCTTAGTGGGGACTGGGGAGGTTGGACCTTTATTTTAGGAAAAATTGATTCCATACCACTTTTTTAGAAAAAAAATAGTTCCATAACACCCAATGGTGCACACTTTAGGCAAATGCAATCGAAAAACTTTACTTCACTTTAATACCACTTAGTTTTGTCAACGTTAGTATTCTTACAACTTCCATTAAATTACTGGCCCTGTAGTTAGAGCTAATGATGCTACCCTCTTTCTATCCACTCATGTGCCCTACCTTCGCCTCTGCTTAACGTAGCTGGCGAAGTGCCTCTGTCGTCGCCGCTAGGCGACATGATCAAGCTGATGTCCAAACTACTATCCCAAGGCATGTAATTATAATTTATCCACTTATTAGACATAATCATTATCTAATAATCCATTAGCATTCGCAATATGTTACACCTAATTTGAGTGAATCGAAACATGCCCATTTCGATGCTCTAGACCTACAAGATGCGGCAGCGATGGCAGTTGCGACACGGCAATGACTCGGACACTTTCAATGCTACTGCTGTTTACAAGCCGAGGAGGATGCGCAGCAGGCCGACGGCTATATCCGCTGCTAGAGATCCGATGGGTCGAGCAGGTAGTGGTGCTGTCTACTTCAATTGACAAAATGTTTCTATACTTTGGCATTCTTTTGGGATTGAACATATATGTTTGTATCAAATTTTGCCATTTTTGAGTTGGCTAGTAATTTTGGATGGTTTCATGCCTATTATTTTCCTTCTAATTTTTATAATTTGTATAGCTGCTAGTCTTCCCCTCCCATTTGCTGCTCGCAAGAGCACTAAGAAGGGATGCCTTGCGTGTTCATGAGTGTTCTTGATGGCATCTACAAAGACTTAGTACCGTGGATGCATACCACAACAGAGTAGCTGGAGGTGCGTCAGTTGGGGGGTAAAAACACACATGAGCTCAAGGACTCTCACACGTGCAAATAATTCTTGGGAAGAAGATGATGAACAGAGACACACAATAGTTAATTTTTCTTGCAACACCATAATTGCGAGCTTTTTTTGTCTTTCACTTTTTTTATAACATAATAGAAGTGATCAAATACAAAAGAATAGGCCAACTAACATGCCTAAAAACAAGCCACAAACCCAAAGACTCGCTCATACAACATGACTGGGCATCATGCAATTACATGTAGAAAATATCAAAGCTAAATGTGTAGTGTACATGCATGCAGGAATACAAATGCTTGTGCAAGACATGTAGACTAGCAGTGCCATGCACTGAATTAGCTTATTAGAATGCTAATGCAAACTGAACTAAACATGATTAACTCAACAATCACCCCCTTAATGATGTTTGTACCTCAGTTATGTCCTTCATGCCAGCTCTAGTACTTAACAAGTTTCTGCTGACCCAAAGGCTTGGTCAAAATGTCTGCTACTTGCTCTTTGGTTCTCACATGTTCCACTTCATGTATGCTATTTGCACTTCAGCTCTCACATATTCCACTTATCCCTCCTTTCTCCACACAATCATGGATGAAATGGTACCAAACATCTATATGCTTGCTCCTCTCGTGGTGCACTGGATTCTTAGTAAGAGCAATAGCTGATTTGTTGTCCACCTTTAGAACCACCTTGGTTACATCTTCTTTTATCTCCTACAACAAGCGCCACAACCAGACTCCTTGACAAGCTACAATAGTTGTTGCTACGTACTCTGCTTCACATGAAGACAGAGCTACCACCCTTTGCTTCTATGACACCCATGTGATGGGGCTTGCTCTGAGAAAGAAGATAACACCTGTAGTGTTCTTGCAATTGTCGATGTCACCCGCAGTGTCACATCACTATATCCTGTGATATACCTCCTTTCTTGCTTGCCCGTTGCATAACAACATCCAGGATTGATTGTGCCTTTCACATACATCAAAATTTGTTTCACAGCTACCATGTGTGTTTTGTGGGAGCCTCCATATAGTGACTGACCACACCAATAGAATATGCTAAGTTTGTCTGTGTGTTCATGATGTACCTCAAGCTTCCAATGGCGCTATGATACAGGGTTGCATCTACTACCGGACTTGAATTGGCTTTACTGAGGTTTGTTCTTGGGTCCATTGGAACTTGAGTGGAGTTACAATCAGCCATGCCCAGCTTTTCAAGTATCTTCATGGTGTATGTTGATTGGCACAATATGATCAACTGCGGTCCTTGCTTCACCTCAATGTAGAGATAGAAACTCAGAGGTACGAGATCACTCATTTCAAACAACTCCTTCAACTTCCCTTTGAACATGCCAATGTCTTCTAAGTTGGATCCTGTGATGATGAGATCATCAACATACACCCCCCCAATTTGTATGGCCTCCTCCACTTCTTGTAGACATCATGCCCAAGTTTGCACTTTTCAAAGCCTACGGACTATATACATTTGTCCAGTTTTGAGTTCCATGCCCGGGGTGCTTGTCTCAAACCATATAGTGCCTTCTTTAGTTTTAGTACATCATTTTCACATCCCATTTCAACAAAAACTTACTACTGCAGAACAAATACTTCTTCCTCCAACTCACCATTAAGAAAAGCTTATTTTACATCCATATGGTGCACTTGCCAGCCTTCATGAGCTGCCCATGTGAGCAACAACCTCACTATTTCTAATTGCATAATAGGAGCAAATACCTTAGTGAAATCCACTCCTTGCCGCTAGACGTAACCTTTAGCTACTAGGCAAGCCTTGTGTTTCACCACCTTCCTTTTTGGATTTTTCTTGACTTCATAAATCCATTTAAGGCTATAGCATGTTGCTCCATTGGTAGCTTTGATAGCTCCGAAGTGTTGTTTCTTTGGATTGCTATAACTTCCTCAAGCATGGATTGCTTCCACTTCTCATTTTAAGCTAATTCTTCATAAGTTGTTGGCTCATCCATAGAGGGAAAATAAAGCCTGACCTCCTTTTCAATGTCACGAGTCTCATCGTAAATTTATTGCAAGGAACAATACTTTTTTTGAGTTTGTGTCGTGGTCAGCAGTGGCGAACGCTATTGGAAAACAGCTCGATAGTGTTGTGGTAGCTTGGGTTGGTGCACTGGCTGGGAGCCACATCGAAGCCTCATGAGATATTGAACCACCACCTGTGGTTGGTCCTAGAGTAGCCATCATGATCGATGATGTCACCGCATGTCGCACCATGTGTGAATTATCTGACCATGACGTCCGGACTAGCTACCTCAAGATGTACAGTGAACACATCAGTAAAGTTAAGTCCATGACCACCTTCTGCTTGCAATGATTCCCAACACCATTCCTTGTCCTCATCAAAGATTATATGTTTGCTTATAGTTGTTTTTTCTCCCTTGGATCATAGATGCGATAAGCTTTTGATCTTGGCTCGTACCCAAGAAAGACCATCTACACACTTCTATCATATAGCTTCTTGGCATGAGAACTCACTATTTTGACATGTGCCAAATAGTTAAACACACGTATATGATGTACATTGGGCTTCCAGCTGGTCAACATCCGGTATGGTATCACACCATCTAAGCTTTGAGTTGGTGCTCCGTTCAACAAATATACTATAGTTTGGATAGCTTCTCCCCAAAATGCAGCAAACACACCTTTGCTTTTCAGGAGACTCCTTGCCATACTAACAACAGTTTGATTCCTACGCTCTACGACACCATTTTGTTGTGGCGAATATTGTGCTGTGAGGTGGTGTTTTATTCCCATGCCTTCGAGGTATTCTCTGAACTTTGTTGAATTGAATTCTCCTCCTCTATCAATTCTAAATATTTTTATCTTCATCTCAACCTCAAGTTCTACATTTGCATTTATTTTCTTGAATGCCTTTAAAGCTTCACCTTTGCTGCTTATCACCTCTATCCACATAAATCTAGTATAATCATCAATGAGTATCATAAAGTACTCGTTACCTCTAGGTATGGCTGGCGTGATCGAACCACACAAATCCACGTGCACAAGTTACAACGGCTTCTCAGCTTGGTAGCTTGATTCATGAGGAAATGAGAGGCGCTGTTGTTTTCCATCCACACACCCATCACACAACTGCTCTACATGTTCAATGTGAGGCATACCATCTACCATCTTCTTGTATGATAGATTCCCAAGTGCTCTGAAGTTGAGGTGCCCATAGTGGGCATGCCACAACTGCCCATCCTCGTTTATACTTACAAGTTAACACACAAGCTGTGCTGAATATAGATATATTGTGTATAGCCTATTCCGTGATCACTGAACTTTAGCCACGAGCCTTCTCCTTGTATCATAGAGTCTGAGGTACCCATATTCAATGATAATTTTCCTATCATGTTCATCGATCTGTCTGGGGCTCACAATATTGCTTCTTAGTCTGGGTATAAAGTAGACAAAACTAAGAGCCATATGTTCACCGTTCTTGCACTAGAACAACAATGTACCATGTGTAAGATCGAGGAGGCTGACTAGAGGGGGTGAATAGGCAGTCTAAAAATTCTCTTCTAATTATTATCAATAAGAGACCTTTTCTTTTTGTCTAGACCAAGTATACAATACAAAAACTTAAATCAAATTGATTTAGCACAAATGAAGCCAAATTCACTTATGTTCACCTAAGTGTACCAACACCCTAGAGCTATGTCAAGGTTTTCAATCCAAGGATGACAAGCAATTAATTTAATTCCATGAATATAAATTGCTTGAATGTAAATTGAGCATAAGAAAATAAACTACAATTGACATGATCTCTTTTTACCGTGGTGTTTGGAGACTTGCCGGTCTCCTTAATCCACGTTGTGGTTAGCCTAAATGAATTGGACCAGCTCTATGAATTAAGCTGAAACACCTTAATTCACTAGTGGTTACTCTTTCCCGCTCTGGGTAGGTGAGCTCTAACATTCACACTTCGTCTCACAACCTTCTTTGAGAACATCACCGCGCACGACATCTCCAATGCTGTTTAGAAGTCGGCAAACTCCCAGAGTAATAAGTCAAGCCCCTCGCTTGACTCTCACTGCATGCAATGAATGCACAAGCTCGACTGGATACTCAATCCACCTCTAGATGCAACATATGCAATCTAGAGCCTTCCTCCTTGCTCGCAAGTTGCAACACATGTTGAATCCGGTAGTTCCACTATACATTTTCTAATAGTTCTGATCATCAGAAATACCGCTCCCACATGTGGAACTACCGCTCTCGTGGGGAGGAGAAGACCACCACATAGGTGCCTCTCTGGAAAAATGTACCGCTACACAAGCCAGACATTTCGCAAATTAGAAGTACCAATCACATAGAGCCGGTAGTACCACTCGCTGATCGGACCGCTCACATAGAGCCGATTGGACTGCTCAAACAGAGTTGGTTGAAACTACCAATCGTCGACTATACTGGTCCCTAACCATGTTGGATGGTTCGACCACTCAGGTCTCTGACCATGTTGTCTGATATGGCCACACTGGTCTTCGACTACGCTGATATCCAACCACGCTGGTCTTGAACCACGCTGTTTGGATCAACCACACAGGTTTCTGGCTACGTTGGTCTCTGACCACATTGGTTTTAACCACTCAGGCCTCGACCACATCCATCATGTCGATTTTCGACCATGTCAGTCTTCAACCACACTGATCTCTGACTACTCCGTTGATCTTTGACCACGTTGTAATCATGTCAGTTCGACCATGTTGGTTTCGACCACACAGGTCTTGACCACGCTGGTTTCGATCACATAGGTCTCGACCACGTAGGTTCGACCACGCTGGATTCGATCACACAGATCTCAACCACATAGGTTTTGACCATGTCGGTTCGACCACGCTGGTTTTGATCACACAGATCTTCGACCATGTCGGTTTGACCACACTAGTTTTAACCATACAGATCTTCGACCACATCTATTCTGACCACGCTGGTTTCAATCACATAGATCTCAACCACGTCAATTCCAACCATACTGGTTTTGATCACACAGATCTTTGATCACATAGGTCTTCAACCACATTCGTTCGATTAAGTCAGCTCTTGACCACGAAGGTCTTTGATCACCAACGCACACGGTAGTTCCATGATTACAACGTCGGTAGTTCCAGTCAGTGGTAGTGCTGCAAACTACACTTCGGTAGTTCTAATTTCCCTGAGAAGTGCAGACTATAAGATAGATTTTGCAATACACATTTATAAACAATAGTATCTTGCACACATGGATCAAACATGATTCCCAACAAGTTGCAAAATATATTTGCACACTTTTAGAATCATAACACAAGGATTATATATGAGCTTCAACTGTTTACAAAACACATTTGCAAATATAAGCCTCATACTACAAAGAATAAAAACAGGGACTTCAAACACTTGCAAAATATATTCGCAATGTATAGTCCCATGTTACAAGGATTCAATACATGAGCTTCAACTATTTGCAAACACATTCGCAAATACAAGCCTCATACCAAGGAGAGCTAGAACAAGTAAGGTTGAGCTATCGACATATAATGAGATTCAAGCTACTAGAAAAGACCATTCTTAATAGTGCGGTAACCAATACTAGCAATCCGGTCTTCTAACCAAACTCCAAGACCGGCAAAAGATTAGAAACACATCATTAGCCCTAACTAGTCGTACCTTTGCCTTAACATCTTCTTGAAACATGACGACACACAACTTCACTTCATGTCCGGGTCCTTGTCACTTGAACTCCATCAACATATGATGGGTCTTCACTTGACTTGATGATCAACACACAATTATCTCCTTTTGGACATGCATCGACTCATAATTCATCCTTCACTTGACTTGATGATTTTCAACACATGAAGCCATCCTAATTCATACTCTTTTGTGGAATCTAACCTTTTTATCTAACTCATGAAAATGTAGTCCATAAATATATTATCATCAATTACCAAACTTCACCATTAACTCATAATGGAAGGACTAGATTCTTCAATTTTCCTTTTTTTGGTAATTCATGACAATCTCAACAAATAATGAGATAAAAGATTGTTTTTCGAGTATACAACATGTACACAACAATTGCATACTCTAAGATAAGCTTTTTAAGCTAAACTTATTTATCTGGTTGTCATTTATCATTCAACTATTAACATATAATGTAGGAACTAGATAACAACCATCCCCATCTCTTCTGTTATCCTGTTTGAACCTCGAGGTCGAGATTCTCTTAAGGGGGTAGGTTTGTGACATCCAAAATTTTTTGGAATTTAAAAGCTAATTTAAAAAAATTAAAAAGTATTTTAAAGAAAATTAAAATCAAATTCAGAAAATTGCTTTAGAAATATTTTTCCTAAGTCCAAAATATTTCTCAGCCGTCTGATCGTTATCCGTCGCTCGCACTTCTCCCCTCTCTTCTCTCTCTGCCAATAGGTCCCGCCTGTCAGACCCGTCATCCCCGAGCCATCTCCTTCCTTTCTTCTTCTTCCCCTTTCCTTTTTCCCGGCCGACGACCGAATCCCCATCGTCACCGCCTTTCTTCTTCATCTCTGCCCGGTTTTTGGTCCCTGCACACCGCACGAGATCGAATTACCCCAATCTCGCACCCCCTTTCCTATTGCACCCTCCTTTTCTTTTCTGCCCAAACCAAATCAACGCCAGTCAAAAATCTGACGAGCAATTGCCGCGGATGGGCTCACCCCCGACCCTATATAAAGGCCCTCCTCGGCCTCGCCTCACCTCACACCAGCCCCACTGTCTCTAGCTCGCCTCGAAGAGCCGCCCAGGGCTCCTGCACCATCTCCCTCTCTCTCTCTGAGCTTCGCCACCAACTCCGACGAGCTCCCCTCGTCGCTTCGGCCGTCCCCGAACTCCACCGAGAACACCCCCGAGCATCCTCGCATCCGTGCGCACCTCCTCCACCCCTTCGTCCGGCTTGAGCACCGCCAGAGCGCCGCCGCACCGGAGACTCGAACATCGCTGCCACCAAGGCTCGTCGCGAACCATCTTCTGGCCATTTCCAGTAAGATCCGTGCCCACCCCCGAGTTCCCCGTAGCTTCCTCTCTCTCACGCATCCCTCGCCGGCTGCTGCCGCTCGCCGGAGCGCTGGTGACCATTGGTCCCCGAGCTTGGCCACCACCCGGCGAGCCACATCAGCACGCCTGGACGATGTGGCTGCCATATGGTGGCTGGTGGCATGTCACCTCGGCTGGTCAGTGCCACACCAGCGCTTGGCCGCTCGGTCAGCAGCTGCAATGGCCGCTTGTCCACGTGGCATACACTTGGCTGCTAGGTCAGCCAAAATAGCCGCGTGTCAAGCCATGTCAACACCACCTCAGCCCTCCCTCTGGTCCATGTAGACCAAGGCCCACCTGTCAGTCATCTACCCTAGGGCTAACGTCATAAACATGAATTTTCAGTAGAAAAGTAATTCGGCTGAAAAAGGAAATTCAGTGTTGACATCATAATCCTTTAGAAAAATAATTCCAAAAATCCAGTTTATTCTTTTTCTCTGATTTTAAACTTTCGAGAGCCCGTTCTCCTTCACCCTAACTCCGATTGAGCCTATTCAAATTTCTAAATTCATCAAAAATTCCCCTCTATCTATGTTGGCCCTCAATTTAAATATTTGGAGTTTATTTGAATTTATTTGGATTTTATTTGATTTTGGTGGGTTATTTTCACGTGTAGACTGCGACGACTTCGGAGAATTCTACGACGACGAATCATACTCATTTGAGGAGCAAGGCAAGTCATACACCTTGATCATGTTGATCCCAGTTTATGAAATAAAATTATGTTATTTTAAATTATTCTGCATGCATATTTTTATTCAATGTAATTCAATTCAGTTTTAAATTTAGTTAGTACCTGTTTGCTATTACCTCCTTTCATATTGAAAATCCTTACACCTTGTCACCCTAGAATAAACTCTAGTTAGTACACTAGTATTGGCTAGGGAGTTTCATATCAAATGCTTAGACCTGCTTAGACATAATCTTTGTTTTGTGATAACCTTTTCACATAAAATGATAAGCTTTTGAAATATATTCTTGACTTCGGTGAGTCAAGAAGGACTATGAAATATTTTGAAATAAAATATAAAACTTGGTTTAAACTTAGGCTAATTGTTGGGTGGTGGGTGCAGGCATGCACTGTTGTTCGAAGACACAGTGTTGATTGTCAGACACAGGGGGTATGTGGTTAAGCCTAAGTCAATTAAGGACCGGTCTGTGAGCTACTGTTGCAAAGCCCTATCGTACTACCACAAGGCTGGTATGCGATAGTTCTGGTTGATTAATTTGTAGGTCCCAACCTGAGTCATGTCGTAGGTTGAAAGTGAGCGTGGCGTAGGCCATGAGAAGTCTCACTCGGCTCAAGGGGGGTCCCGGTCTGGTGGATTCCTTACTGGGGTGAAACCTTAGCGTTGGCTTGGCCAGGTTGAAGGCTTTGCATTGTAAAGGCCTTGTCATGATCTCCTCGCCGCATACCAAAGAAAGTGTGTTAATCGCGTGGCAATATGGGATGATCATGTCTAGTGGGTAAAGCTGTACAACCTCTGCAGAGTGTATAATCTATCCTGGATAGCCGTGCCCACGGTCATGGGCATGCTGAGTAAAGTTTTTCATGGATTAGATTTTGTTTTTCAAAATGATTTGTGAAAACCTTATGGATCGAATCCATATGGTGTCTTTTGAAAAAGATGGTCTGGGTGGGATGCCCGTGGTTAGGTTAGTATTTGGTTGGAGCCTGTACTAACGGTAATAATTTCATTTACAATTACTATTTTTACTTATTATATTAAATTCAGCAGTTTCATCTATTTACTGTACTTCTCAATATTATTGCTTTTCGCTGAACTAACCCTATATGCCTTTGTTTTGATGCCTTTAACATTATGTTGCATTTTTTCTATGTGATTTGTGGAGTACAAGTTTGTACTCACCCTTGCTATCTCATCACAGAGGAGGACTACATTGATTACGATGAGGACTAGGACGAGGAGGCCATGTCTTGCAGTCGTTTGCCTATGGGCAGACTTGGGCTTCGCCTTTATTAGCTTGCTTCCACGGTTTCTTTTGCAGTTAATATTGTTGCCAATGAGCATTGATGTAAATGTTGGCCATAAGACCGTACTCTTTAAAATTAATAATGTTGTCATTGGTGCTTGATATGTATCCCTGTTACACTGTGTGCACTAGCTGATCCTAGACTAGTGCGATTTACACAGAAGATCCTGGAGTTGCCGCTCTGGGTTCCGACACTCTCTCTCTTGGCTGTGAATGGGAATGAAGTGGGCATTGTGAGTGAGGATGTTGAGGCTGGCTTAAGAGGGAGAAGGCATTTCGCTACCTCTCTCTCTTCAGTCCTGTGCAGGGAAAATTTGCACAAGTTGTTCGAAGCTATAGCTCGGCTCGTTCAAGAAATGAATTAAAAGCCTAACTCGGTTTGACTTGTTTCCTAGCTCGAGTCAGCTCATAAGCCGAAAAATGCTGTTTTTTCGTTAAGAGCAATGGAGCACATTGGAAAGATAGTTTATGGTTATATATGATCGACATTGCACTGTTAATTAAGAAGAAATATGAATTACTATGGCTGTTTATAGGCATGCAATACTCCGTGTGAACTTTGAAAGCGCACATGAGCTCAACACTATGTTGGCCCAAAAGTCAAAATTAACTCATCGATTTAAACCAGTTAGTTGAAACATAAAGACAAGTATATAGGCTAGTCAACTAAATCTGCATATGCCCCAATTGGTGAATGCATCCTTGTTTTCTTTTCTTTTTTTCCTTTTGCAAGGAAATGGTTCAATCTCAACAAATTTGGCGTGTGGTTGTTTGGTTGAATGCCAATTAGGCCTGGAAACGAGCCCAGCCGACTAAGCCAGGTTCGGCCGAGCTCGTTTGAAGCTATAGCTCGGCTCATTCAAGAAATGAATTAAAAGCCTAACTTGGCTTGACTTGTTTTCTAGCTCGAGTCAGCTCATAAGCCACACAAGTTGTGACCATGGCCAATTGGAAAAATGTTGTTTCTTTTGCAGTTAATATTGTTGCCAATGAGCATTGATATAAACGTTGGCCATAAGGCCGTACTTTTTAAAATTAATAATGTTGTCATTGGTGCTTGATATGTATCCCTGTTACACTGTGTGCACTAGCTGATCTTGAACTAGTGCGATTTACACAGAAGATCTTGGAGTTGCCACTCCGGGTTCCGACACTCTCTCTCTCGGTTGTGAATGGGAATGAAGTGGGCATTGTGAGTGAGGATGTTGAGGCTGGCTTAAGAGGGAGAAGGCATTTGGCTGCCTCTCTTTCTTCAGTCCTGTGCATGGCAAATTTGCCCTCACCATATCCTTGACTCTCTCTTAGTTCACTGTTTGCCCAATGGACTGTTGGTCCAAAGTGTGAGTTTGCTACTATGCTTTGGATTTTCTATAGCAAAGGTAAGTCGATGAAAACGTGGGCGTTGGATTTTCTAACTACCAGATGATGAGGTCCACTTATGGTGAGAGATGCTCACTAGCTCGGACGGTCTTGGAACCTCGATGAGTGCCACTCTAAGCGATTTTCTATCATCGAAGGGTTCTGACGGCGATGTTCTTTATTTCTTTTTATTCTCCCTTAGATTATTCTTTCTATTCGCTCTCTAATCGCAAAAGAAAATGGTGGGATAGGGGATTTTGGTCAGCCTTGGGAGGGTTCTATTTGCTGAGCAATACATGGAAAGGACAATGCAAGACAAGAACGCAATGCAATTTATTTAATCTTGTTTCAATGGTAATTTTTGGCCATATAATTATTCATGTTTTCAAACTTGTATGAGATTTTTGTAAATAATCATGTGTTGTAATAAGATTTTATTTTACTTAGAGATGCCCATCTTAATATCTTGGAACTGTTTCTTGTAATACACTGTGTTGTAATTACCTTAATAATCCCTAATTTCAACACAGTTGTAATACAATTGGGCTTAACCTTGGTGGCGTTCAACGCGCGGAGGAGCACGGCCGCCGCCTACGGTGGCGGCAAGTTATCCGCGACCTGGCCATAGTTCACCCCCAGCGATGGACCACCCGCTGCCGCCAAAGCCGGTGCAAGTACGGCGACAGCGAGCAGGAGCCGAAGCGCCACACGGATTTGGGGATCTCAATTTCCAGCGAGAGAACAAGCAAATGACCTAAGGGCAAATATGTCTTTTCCCATGGCAAATAATCTGAAAATGGTTAAAAAAAATAATTAAGAATCCTAAAAAACCCTCAAAATGGCAAATAACCAAAGTGTCAATGTTAAGAGTGGCATTTTATAGTGGTCATTGTAGGGAGTGGTATTTTGTCGAAGCCCACCGAATAGGATGGTAAAGTATCAATTTTCTCAGCTTCAGGTCTGTTTGAAACTCCTGCCATGGCGGCAAGGTTAATAATTAATCTTCAGTTTTGTTTTGCTCAAAAGCAGTGATCGAGGTGTGAACGTATCATAGCGTGCGTTTGTGTGTGTTCTAGCATGAGAGATTCAGAGGGTGGCTGTTGATTGGACAGCCATGGATTATCAAAGGCAACCATTACCAAGGAGAATGTATTTCTCTTTCCCCTTTCTTGGGAACAAGACGAGCATATTCTCCTTGCTCACACCAACACAAACACACGTCGCGAATTGCTCACGGCGGCCGGACATGGACCCGTTCTGCTTAAAATAAAAATTAACAAAATGGCGCGGAAGAAAATAGGTTAGCATGTGCATGGCGCCCTTTTTTTTTAGGGAAGCATGTAGCCTCTTAATTGGAAGGACAAAAACTGCACCTCCTTAACTATTAGGGTTTACATATATATTTAGGATACAAGGATTTCACATGAATTTTACTAGACCGAAACAATCTAGGTAGTGTTTGGTTCAGCGCTGCAATCAGAAACGTAAATGGTATCACAATGCACTACAACTGTAAAGGGAATAGCTCGAAACAAAATATGTTTGTTTCAGCTATATATGTAACGGTATCAAAATTCAATACAACATTTGATTCGAGTCAAGCTACGCTATGAAATTGTTATATGTAAGACAAAAAAATTGAAGGCCGCACTTGGAGAGCAGCACAGGAAGACGTCGGTGGAGAAGATTGAATCGATGTCACCATGGAGCGCGTCGACGGGGGCCAAGAAGCCTGCGCGCGTGAAACCCAGTGAGGAGAGTGCCTGCACCAGCACCACCATCTGGCCGCCGTCGGCACCGCAAAACACCCAGCTTCCCTGGGCCACTGAGGGAGTGGGAGGCTAGAGGAGGGACACGCGGGGCCAAGTGCGTCAAGGAAGGTGAAGGGGTGGTTGGTGGCCGGCTGGAAGTAGACGGCGATAGCCTTGCCAAGTGACAGGGCGGCTGCGGTGGCCAGGAGTAAGAAGACAACGGCGGAGCGGGGCGCGGCGACGAGGGAGAGCGTGGAGAGGTCGAGGAGCCGCCAAGGATGACGGCGCCGCCTGCGCTGTGACTCACGATCGGATAGCGTGGATTAAGTAACACATGCGTGCGCCGTAACGCTTTCCGATTACACTCGATCTAGAGTGTAATTGGATTTATGTTGGCCCGTATCACAATCAAGGGAACCGTTTACGGCCGACCCGAACCAAACACAAGTTAATGTAATCATGTTACAGTGTAATCGGATTACGTAGCAAAACTTCCGAACCAAAAAGCGCCCTAGAGTTAGAACTCAAGTTGTGGTGACGAACGTACGAACAGCTGGTACCGGTCTGCCTGCAGCTTAGGATCCTCCTGAAAAGCATGGTCAAAATTTTTTAATCATGAGTTCTTCCCAAGATTATCCAGGCATACATAGGATGACCCACTGAATTAACTTATAAGCTAGCTGCAGAGGACTGTGATTAATTATGTGGAGTGTTCACCAAAGGTGAGATACAATGCCACACATGCATGGCATACCCTGGCCTGCAGTACCTTTCCCTTTTGCTCGCAAGTTACTGAAAAGCAGACCATATCTAGTTCGCGTAATTAAATTCCTCGTAGCTAATGTGCATGTTGTGTATATTGCGCGCAAACACGATCCTCCAAACTGACATCTTTTATTATTTTGTCCCAAATGGTTTTCGTTAAGAGCAATGGAGTACATTGGAAAGATAGTTTATGGTTATATATGATCGACATTGCAGTGTTAATTAAGAAATATGAATTACTATGGCCGTTTATAGGCATGCAATACTCTCACTGAACTTTGAAAGCGCACATGAGCTCAACACTATGTTGGGCCAAAAGTCAAAATTAAGTCATCGATTTAAACCTGTTAGTTGAAACATAAGGACAAGTATATAGGCTAGTCAACTAAATCTGCATATGGCCAATTGGTGAATGCAACCTTGTTTTCTTTTTTTTTTTTCCTTTTGCAAGGAAATGGTTCAATCTCAACAAATTTGGCGTCTGGTTGTTTGGTTGAATGCCAATTAGGCCTGAAAACGAGCCCAGCCGACTAAGCAAGGTTTGGCTGAGCTTGTTCGAAGCTATAGCTCGGCTCATTCAAGAAACGAATGAAAAGCCTAACTCAGTTTGGCTTGTTTCCTAGCTCGAGTCAGCTCGTAAGCCGCACAAGTTGTGACCATGGCCAATTGGAAAAATGCTGTTTTTTTTGCTCCATGATGGATTATCATTGCATCAGTTTTTTCTTGCTTCATTTATTCAACAAGACACACCTAAAGATCTGAAATGAGCATGTGTAGTAACCAACCTCCGTGCTCAAATTTGTCTAAGCTGATAATACACAAAAGGTGCAATAAGCAGTGAAGCATCCATGGATAATTAAGCAAGCATGCACGCAAATGCAGCTCCAAAAAAAACAGAACACCGTCTTCATAATTAAGGTAGGAGATGGGGCTTAAATAATTAACACAGGAACATAATTACCAGTTTAGCTCCTCTAAGTTGATTCTACTTCATCACATCAAGATAAATTTTGCCGATACAAAATTGTAAGTACCAGTATGCAACATACGAATAATTAAATTTTTTATTCGAAATTACAGAAATATACCCGCGAATTTTTTTTTTACAAAAATAGGCTCCAGTCGCCCCTCCATTGGGCGACTAGAGCCAATCGCCCAATCGGGAGGCGACAGGTGTGCAGTTTGGTAACGGTTGGGCGAATTATTGCTGTCGTCTGGGCGTTGGGTGACTGGATTTTAGTTGCCGTACGGTTAGGTGACAGTAAGTCAGTCGCCTAACGGCCGGGCAACAAGGGGGCGCACGCTCGGCCGCCGCCGCCGCCTCATTCGTTTGATCGTTCGGCGAGAGAAGAAAGGAGATGAGAAAGAAGAGAAAGGAGAGAAGAGGAGGAAGGAGGGGGAGAAGAGGAGAGGGTCAGATCTTCAGATTCAGGTATTTTTTTAGTACATTGCATTTGTAGTTTATTTTTTATGAAATGCTATTGGTAGTAAAAATTGTAGATGTAGAAAATTTAGTACAATTTTTAGTGTAGAAATTTTAATATAGAAAATTTGTAGTATACATTTTTTAGTATGGAACATTTTTAGTACAGAGATTTTAGTACAATTTTTAGTATAGAAATTTTTGTATAGAAAATTTGTAGTATACAATTTTTAGTATAGAAAATTTAGTTAACGTAATTTTGTACAAAATGTTAGTGGTATTAAAAATTGTAGATGTAGAAAATTTAGTATGGAAATTTTAATACAATTTTTAGTATAGAAAATTTGTAGTATATTTTGTATGAAATGTTAGTGGTAGTAAAAATTATAGATGTAGAAAATTTAATCTGGAAATTTTAGTACAAATTTTAGTATAGAAAATTTGTAGTATACATTTTTTTAGTATGGAACATTTTTAGTACAGAGATTTTAGTACAATTTGTAGTATAGAAATTTTTGTATAGAAAACTTTTAGTGTATAGTTTTTAGTATAGAAAATTTAGTGAATGTAATTATAGGAAATTAGCAGGTGTAGAAACAGAGAGGAGACGAAGAAGCAACTGTAGGTGTAGATCTAGATAGAAAAAGTTAAAATTTGTTATACTAAATTTATTAAACATGTAGTTTTACAAAATTAACAACATGCGTATGAAATCTGCATGCGTACGAAATTGTAGTTTAGAAATTTCATTCACCGTAATGTACAAATTGCAGGTATGACGCGTGATGGTCGTGACTCCGCTTGGCAGTATCCCCTGTTGGACGAGCACGTGGACCGCATGCATCGCGCTTCCCGTCGTGTGTTGCCACCGGGGAGTGCGGACGAGCCGGCTGAGCTGGGAGTGGTCTGGACACACACCTCGCGTGGCCTGGAGACTCGACCCCTGTTGGACAACTAGGTTTGCACTCTGCCAGCATTTTAGTGCTACTGTAAGAATGTTCCGTGCTGACCTTCACTATGTTTGCAGGCTGCGGGATGCCGGGCTACTCCCTCTTGCCCGGATGGTGCAAGCCAAGGACGAGGATGGATCCGCCTTGGCCGAGGGCGGGGACGAGGTCGTGGAGCGATCAAGATGCTTCCCGTTCGACCGTTCCCTACTGACCCTTTGGTGGACCGTTGGCGGCCCAAGACGCACACTTTCCACATCCCATTCGAGGAGATGACGCCGACCCTGCAGGATGTGTCCCTGCTTCTTGGCCTTCCGATCACGGGAGCACTACCTTCCTACCAGAGTCCCCGGTCGAGTAGCGCGCTGACCTGCTCGACAGATTCGAGGGGATCCTTCCACCAGGTGCCGTGGGTGAGTACTACATCTTCCCGACGAGTCAGACCCACGGGCCATTGCTGAGGTGACTCGCACAGTTCCGGGTACGTGGTCTTTACAATCGATCGTGTCGTCGAAGCTCTTATTTGCATTATTACATACTAATAACATCTTATTTGCATTCAGGTGGAGCAGATGGACCTAGAGGCAGACGATCACCAGGTCTTGCACCACTTGGAGGCTTACTTGATGTGGTTGTTTGGTTGGGTGCTCTTCACCAGCAGTGACGGCAACAGCGTCGACGCGTGCCTCATCGCTCATGCTAGGGCGATCGCGGACGGCGAGGCCCCCTATGACGGACGATGTATCTGCCCTTTGTTGAGCACATCGACCGCCTCACGGCTGATGACGTGCGCTGGGAGCCGTACTCACATGCGGCATTGATGGACCATGCTCCCGATGGGTTGTCGACCCTCTGCCTACGCGATCAGGCTTTCTGGCTGCGCCGAAAGCTCGTCTACGACATCTTCGTGGAGGACTACTCGCTGCAGTGAGTAATGCGGCAGTTTGGTCTACGCCAGGCTGTATCGGTACCAGTCGGACCTGCACTGCCGCCTCCTGTGCACGCGTGAGTGCCCGTGTCTTATAAAATTGTACATACTTACTATTCCATTGGAAATTACTAATGAAGTGGTTCTACAAGCAGGCACTCTAGAAAGGGAGTGAAACGCGGCACGAACTAGACAACGAAGATGCAAGGGTGGATTGCGCAGTGGGATGGTGCGCTTGAAGACGTGGTTGAGGAGGACCGCCCCTCCGACAGCACAGAGTACACAGAGTACACAGAGTACCTGCGCTGCTACCAGGGCTAGACACGTACGAGGCTCATACATGTCGTGGAGCCGCCCCCGCACACCTCGCCGCTCCGACAGACACATATCTCGCGCACCTCGCGTGGGACGCGCACATCGCGACACGGTACATGTATTTTTGAACATTCTCTAATGGCAATGCTACCTTGGATAATTAACCATTTTATGTCTTTTCCTTCAGTTTGATGTGGGTGTTTCGATCGTCACGAAAATCGAGAGTATGCTGCATAGGCTCGTCGCAGGTGCCGAGGTGGGCCACGAGGAGCACATCTGCATACCGTCGTTTTAAGGAGTGGGGTACACATGTCGTGCACCTGCTGTCCTGCACGAGGCTACCAGTAGCCTCCATGCCCACGCCCAGCACACAGACGGCTCGGCCACCTGTGCCGCCCCGACCGGCGTGGCACTACTCTGGAGGCTCTACATAGGCATGTCCTATAGCACCTCACCCGGACGAGGCTAGAGGATCTTCCTGGGGACGGCCTCGTACACCGCCAGGGCAGATGTTCTTGCATCCTCCGTACATCCCTAGCTTACCCACACAGGGGGTGTACTCGACATCGTACGCCCTTCCTCCAGGCGCGATTGCGCCAACTGAGGGTACGTATCGTACGATCTCTGTTTTATCGCAATGCTTTACATCTGAAACTAACGATATCACTTTTACAGGTCTTTTCCCATCCAAGCAGCGGTTTGGCCCCTCCGCGAGCCCGAACAATCCGGACCAGTACTTCTCCGAGTGGCTCAGGCAGGCGTCTGGGTCTACACCTCCTGACACAGCACCAGAGGTTCTCTCGGGCAGTGCCCTCCCCGGTGCACCGGAGGGCACACAGCCAGAGGTGCAGCTGACTCCACCAGATCAGAGGCGGGTGCGACACGCTCCTGATCATTTTACGTTCTCGGAGCGTCGTAACCCGTTGCAGCGGAGGATGGCCAAGCGGGGCCGTATAGGAGGACACGGGCGTGGAGCCGGTGCAGGCCAGGGTGGCGACTGAGAATAGTCCTCATTGTACACCATTATTTCAAATATTGTTTACGTTTGTTATTTACGATGTGAACTTTTTAGTACTGTGCCGTGCTTACTTGTACTCCTCGTTACCTACTCGATGCACGCTCCAAACGAATAGTGAACTTCAATGATGGCACCATCAAAATATCACTTACCATCGTATGTATCAATCGTTCTACAGTCAATCATTCCTAAAAAAATTTTCCAAAATTTTTTACGCACCTACAACGTACAATAAACATAAACTTTTATTACAACTCCAGCAGATTTTTTACCAGTTTAAAACTACAAAATTGACAAAATTTAAAACATTCATGGAGGATTGAGTGCAGTCACCCTCCATTGGGCGACTGCATAAAAATCACCCAACGGGGGGGGGGGGGCGACTGGCTACAGTCGCTCGAGGGTAGGGCGACAGGGACTCTGTCAGCCCCTGGTTGGGCGATAGGTCCAATCGCCCCCCATTGGGCGACTGAAGCCTATTTTTGTAAAAAAATTTCCTGCGGGTATATTTCTGTAATTTTGAATAAAAAATGGATTATTCATGCAAAAAAAATCCATGACAAATTAGCTCCAAGCCTCCAAATCTCCGATTAGAGGAACAGATTTGCAACAGCTTGTTGGTTGAATTTATTCCACAATAAAAACACCTAGGAATTATGAAAAGAACATGTATGCTAACCCAAACATCGCACAAAATTTCCTCCCAAAAACCAAACCTTTGACCTCCATCCGCGCATGGAGAAGCACCTCGAGCAAACCGCTACTCCTCGAGCTATTGAGCTTAGCCTTGAGCTGCTTCATCTTGAGCCCCATGGAGTAGCGGATTGCGTCGGTGTCGGCAGGTGGGAGTCGAGCGAGCAACGCATCGAAGGCGGCGAGTGCCCCACCGGTGGCGTCACGTGCGCAGGCAGCCTCCTTGTTGAAGTAGACTGTCTCCATGCCCTCCATGGCAGCCTCGACCTCCTCCCACGCCTCCGCGAACTTGCAATTCACCTCGTTCACCTCCTTGATGTAGTCCGTCGAGAAGGCAAGCCGGTGTGCCTAAGAAGTCACCGCCAAAGAGGGGGCTTAGGGATCACGAAGCTGCTGATTAGGGAATGGAGAGGAATAGATGAGATCGGGATCAGCCGAATCAGGATCACGGTGGAATGCACTGGAAGATGGAGGCACACCACACAGGCCTTTGTGGCGTAGCGCCATGCCGAGTCATGGGCCTCCCTAGGTCAGCGGCCACACGAGCCTAATGAGCCACGCGAGCGCCTCACGAGCGGCTCGAAGCTCGACTCATTTTTCTTGCGAGCTAAACACTAGGCTTGGCTCGGTCAAATACTGACGAGCTGAGCCGGCTCGCAAGTCTCGAGCTATTTTTCCAGCCCTAATGCTAATGTATGTACACCCCATGTGTTTTGTGGGTTATTGTTTGTTAATGCTTTTTTGAGAGAGTACAAGTAGAACCTATACGCTCAACACACACCGCACTCACGAGAAAAATTGATGAGATCAGTTTTTTACATAAAAATAAATCATTTTCATTTTTCATTTTTAATTCAAGAACAATAAACTATTCCTTAGTCTGTAAGCTATACTCGATCTGAGCCTAAAAGCTTAGAAGAAATAGACTAATACTTCAATAAAGAACTCGCATAACTCAATCTAAAACTCAAATTATATTTAAGACTCAACTTAACTTATTTGATATGGCATGAATCATAAGAGGATCACTAGAGCAAAACTAGTCGCAAAATCCAACAAAACATGATTTAGTTCAAGTTTTCCATATTTAAGAGAGCTAGCATGGCAAAGCTAAGCCATATATAGAAAAACTTGATAAATCTATCAAACTATCATAAGATATCGTAAAATATAAAGTAAAATATCATGTCACACAAGATTAATAGTCAAAGCTCTATGTAATATTTTATAATGCAAATTGCTGAAATTAAATATGTATTATGATACAACAGATAAAAAAGAGTCAAATTTAGGTCAAAAGAACTAATAACCCTCAACTATCCCCTCAAAAAGCAAAACGAGAATAATCAAGAGTCTTAGTGGAAATATCTGTAACCTAATGCTTTCACTCTACAAAGTGAAATACAAAATCACATTTTTCTACATAGTCTCTAAGCATTGGCGGACCCAGGATTTTATCAAAGGGTATGCCGCACCAAAATTTTCATATGCAATTCGGTAAAACCATTTGCCAATTCGGTAAATAATTGTAAATTTTGCACCGTAATTCGGTATACAGGCACTAAATAATATGATAAATCTTAAATTAAGAATTAAGTTAGAAACTTGCACAAATTACAATATAAATAGTTCAAACATCATACTAATAGTCTCAAATATACATAAAAAAGACTTACAATACTACTTGTCTGACTTTTTTGGCCTACGCTTTCTGGACCTGGAGTACCAAGCTTGGAACTTGCCTGCCTGTAAGGAGATGAATCCCCAGAGTTTGGCACTACTGAATGAAGAACAGATTTCTGATGTCAGAGTGGAAGCTTAATTTTACAAGGAGCTGGACAATGTTGTAAGAAGTACAATGTTGCAATTGAAAGTACCATATAAGAATAAAAATATCCTTCATGTTCAACATTGTACTTCTTACAACAAAAGTGCACATCACCTATGATCGCAAATTCTAAAAGCATGACAACATTAGTATAATTGATCTCATTAACCACATCATATCCTTCAAAGAAAAACACTTAGTACAATAATGGTACCTTTTGTCAACTAAAATCACTCAGATTGGAAGTAGGACAGACAGAGAAAGATCTTAATTTTCTATATATTGATGATTCCCAAGCACTACTTTGGCTTGTTAACATTATTTCTATCTACATTTGCTTGCAGCAGCTGGTTACAAGTTATTTTAGACAATCAGTATTGCATTGAGTGTTATGGACAATAAATTTCAAAATTGATACCAAAGTTGTCTCACCGAGAGAGAATCAAATCGAGAATGATATTCATATTTGATAACAAAATCACTTCACCTAGAGAGAATCAAATCAAGGATAGGCGCAGTAGCATTAAACATATCATGCTTCTGAGAATTTGCCAAATATATCATGCTTCTGAGAATTTGCCAAGTAAGTCATAATACATAAACAAAATGCTTGAGTGACAATTCGTAATGTGCACACCTGTACTAGAACAGTTGTGAAGACATGCATCTAGTGTTTGGTATCAAATTAGCATAGAGATTATGGGGCAACAGAAATAACCTTGTTTCTTCCCTACCCCTAACCAGAACACTACATCAAAATAGGCATGAATGCAACTAAGTAATAGCAGTTCCAAACCGATTTGGCGATTTACCTTGTGGCTTGGTGGTCCTCGCCATTTTTAAACAACAAGTCTTCAGTTCCAAGTTTCTGCAGTTGTTTTTCAGTTCTTCTGCATACTTTCTTTTTTGAAGGAATTCTGCATGCAGTTACAAATCAATATTTTCAGTTCACCAGCAGAAAGTCATTCTACAAACCGGATGCATGCTTACCACTAAACATGGTGTCTGAGAAACTCACCTGACACCTAACCACAAAGAATCACTGAATTTTATCGTGCAGAGTGTGCAGAGACTGGGCTGGTTTCAGTGGAGCATTTCCTCGAACAGCTTGTGTGCGCCCACCCAACGGGCAATTACCTTCCCAGTTCCCCTGCTGGCGTAGAGAGCTAAGACCGCCTTCTGACAAAGTAGAGCCCCGATCTGATCCCCTCGGACACCTACCTGAGCCCAAACCCTCGCCTGATTCCGCCTTGCCCGTGGCCGCCGGCTTCTTCGGCTGCGATGGCGTTGGCTGGGCCCCAGGGTATGCCGTGGTCCACCCAGCATACCCTGTGGGTCCGCTTCTGTCTCTAAGAAAATTGTATCTAATGTTATTATGTTTGGTATAGAGTATTGCACTAAGTTTTTAGTAAAGTGACGTGTGTATATCCTTTAGTTTGAGCAAATCCAATATTTTTTTTATTGTCTAGGCATCTGTCAACTAATTTTCTACAAAGTATCGCCTAAAATTTGGACCATTCGATAGCTTTGAAATTCACGCAATCAAAATAAGACCTTTGAAATCTATGCGTGCTTGGATACCTGATGAGCCAAAGGAACCTAGCTAGCTAGCCAGAACAGGAATGTCCCGACATGATCGATGGTAATGCTAAAGACTCGACTTTTTTTTTTTTGATGATTTTTAGCAAATACCTTTTTTTTGTACGGGAAACAAATCTCGGTTGGTTTATACATCAGAAAGCAAAACTAATAATGTGTTTAATTGGGCCCTCCCCTGAAGGCATGAATTATTATTGAAGCAAGCCTGCCTATGTAGCACGCAAGATAACTAGCTGCTAGTACCATGCATATATCTTTCTATCTACGGTTATATATATATATATATATATATATATATATATATATATATATATATATATATATATATATATATATATATATATATATATATATATATATATATATATATATATATATATATATATATATATTTTCCTATATAGGAAGCCTCTTTTCTACTCCCGGGTGTAATTACACCCTATGTCGTATCTCACAACGTAGGGAGTATCTCGCGTAACGAGAAGTATGTACATGTAGTATACGAGTATTTAAGACTATATAGGTGATATGAATAATTTTTCAGAGGTGGTATGTACATTTTTTTCAACATACTCCTTTTTATGTACGTATATAAAGGTATTTACAAAATACGCTAAAAACTATGGACTCCCTTGCAATTTTTTTTCATGTGGTTCACATTAAAATATCTTATAATTAGTATATGAGTATATCTAAAATGATAAAGGAGTATTTCAAATTTATTTAAGTGGTATATTAGAGGTGGGTGTAATTACACCCGGGAGTAAAAAGTATTTTTCATATATATATATATATATATATATATATATATATATATATATATATATATATATATATATATATATATATATATATATATATATATATATATATATATATATATATATATATATATATATATATATATATATATATATATATATATATATGATCATTAGTATGGTGAGCGCCCTTCACGTTGCCGGCACTGCTTAATCATGCATGCATGCACCCACGGACCCACCATGGCATGCATGAGATGTATATTTAGGCTAAGCTAGCTCAAACTGACTAATTAATTGGAGTCGTTTATCGTGCGGCATGCAGCTCTGCTTGCAGATCTCTGAATGCCCTTGTTTTACTACTGGTAAAAAAACATATTATCTCAGTACATCTAGTCAGCGTTTTGGGAATCATCCTACCATGTCCACACCATCTGATCCGCTACACGACATCTGTTGTGCATTCGATAGAGCTCTGTTGCTTTTTACAGAATTTTAGAGTGGTGAAATTTGTTTTTGTTAGAGATTTTTTTAGAAGGTGCAAGGGAAAGTTGGATAAGATAAAATTGATAATAAAATTGATAATAGATATAATGTATAATATTATCCTTGCTTGCATAAGATAGATAGATACCATGTTTGAAGTTTTTGAAAGATGTATTGAATAAATAAAATCAGTTAATAGGCAGACATTCCAATGTTGAAAATTACTGCAAACAAGATTTTGCAAGCGTGCACGTACAATGCACATTTTGTGCAATATATACTGTACGAAATATATACGCGAGCGTTGAATATAAAGCACAAACGATCCACAAAAAATAAACTACGGAATAATAAATAGATAAATATGATTAATAATCCTGCACTAAAACCTCTACCGCTTATGTAGTTTAATCAGCTGCTACTTCTAAAGTACAATCATCTTAAAGTTACCAAGTAATTTGATTTCTATACCATTCCATAGTAAAATCCCTAAATAACTAAAAATCAGAATAAATTAAATAAAATTAACAATTGGATTTGTATAGAACTCTAATAAAAACTGAAATTCAGGATAAAAATAAAATAAAATTAGCAATTTTATTTCATTCAAATTCTTAAGTAAAATCCCTAAGATTTTTCTACATTGCAGTATGTGCAGCCCAATCTAATATTAGGAGCACACTCTTCCCTAAATACAAGCAAAAGGCATGATATTTTCCTTGAGCTATCTTTATCTCAAATAGATCCGGATTACCTAAATTTTGCCACATAATTTCTGTATGGATTCCTGTAATTATTGAAACACTTTACCTACAAATATGAACAATTCCGAGCCTTTGGGGTAAATCTTCAAACAGTTTTAAATAAGATAGGTGTTCTATGATAAAATTCAACAAGGTGCACTACTACAAAAAGAGGCTATATTGGACGGCTATATCACAGATGGTTTATATGGAACCATCTGTGCTTAAACTATCATAGATCATAGACGGTTTGTTCTAGTAACCGTCTATGATACTTTCACAGACGGTTCTTAACACGAACCGTCTGTGATAATTGAGACATCACAGATGGTTCATGTTAATAACTGTCTGTGAACTTTCACAGACGGTTCTTAACATGAACCGTCTGTGATAATTGAGACATCACAGACGGTTCGTGTTAATAACCGTATGTGAACTTTCACAGACGGTTCTTAACACGAACCGTCTATGATAATTAAGACATCACAGACAGTTCATATAACAAACCGTCTCTGATAATGAACTAAAGAAACTACTGAGACGAGAGTCAAATTCAAAGCAAATTTATTATAAAAGTCTTAAAAAAGAGATTCCCAGATCCTAGTCTTCTGAGTTTCATATGCTTCTTCTTCGACTTTTGAAGTTGGAGGATCAGCCGCTGAGTTCTCGAATGACGTGAAGATTGTCCTTGCCCTCTCCACTTCCTCCTCTAGCCTGGGTAAATTATTAGCATAGCCCATAATCTCAAAGAGGATGTCATGATAAGCTTCCTCAGAATTGGCCAATTCTGCTTGATCGGCAAGGTTATCCATATGTCTCTCCACTGCCGCAAGAGCTTCCTCCACTTTGTGCACATTGCAGAGAAGAATGAGGCTGAGTGTGGTTTCCCTTTCCTGAGCGGCAACGAGACACCTCCGTTGACGGCGGATGATGAGGTCCAGCTGACAGATGGAAGCGACTCAAGGAAGGAGAGCAGGGCGTGAGCGGAGGAGCTGCTCCAGACGTAAATTGCTGGCCGCATGTGAAAGGTTGCGGCTGAACAACTCATGATGGATAGATGAGAGGAAGGAGATCAAAAGAATATTAGATGTCATTATTGAGAAATCTGGTGAAGAATATGAGTGAGAGGATCTCACAGTGTAGAAGAGCTGGATTAGGGCGTGCATATTAAAGGGTTTTCACAGACGGTTCGTATACCAAACCGTCTATGATATGTGCATTATTACAGATGGTTCGTATAACAAACCGTCTCTGATATTCATTATCACAGACAGTTCGTATAACAAACCGTCTCTGATAATGACACGTCACCGATCCGTGGCGTACACCCTAGGATTTCGATCTCACCCGTCTATTCTCTCCACATCGAATGGCAGGCACCAGTTCCTCCCACTGCTCGGCCCTTATTAATAACTCCCCATCTACCTTTCCACCGGTAGTCACGCGTGAGTTCATCCACTAGCTAGCTTCCTGTATCCTCCCCTCCGCTATGAGCTATCGCCTCCGTTGTGGCACCATGGTAGACTGGACAACACACTCTTGTCGTAAGTGTGTCTTGTTCAGCCTCACTGTCGTGCCACGAAGGGTTTGTTAGCTTGTTATCCTGTAATAGAATGTGTTGTTGTGCTTTCCTCTGTATTTGCTTGTTCCTCGACGATGCCTACTACTGCCGTGAGCTAGCGCCTCTGTTGTGACACCACGGTAGGCTGGACAACACATTCTTGTCGTAAGTGTGTCTTGTTCAGCCTCACCGTCGTGCCACGAAGGGTTCGTTAGCTTGTTATCCTGTAATAGAATGTGTTGTTGTGCTTGCCTTTGTATTTGCTTATTTTCAAAGGGCATGGGTAACATTATTTCTTGAGGCTAGCCAAAAATAGAAAAAATTTAAGGTATAGAGTGAACTATCACAGACGGTTTGTGGTATAAACCGTCTATGAAGGACTATCACAGACGGTTCTATATACCAATTGTCTGTGATACTCGCCAATCATAGACGGTTGGTAACTAGAATCGTCTGTAATACTGGCCAATCACAGACGGTTCTATATACCAACCGTCTGTGATACTTGCCAATCACAGACGGTTCTATATACCAATTGCTTGTGATACTCGCCAATCACAGACGGTTGGTAACTGGAGCCGTCTGTAATAGTTATCTTCACAGACGGTTTTAGTTACAAACCATCTGTGTTGTCTTTTTCACAGACGGCTCACAAACCGTCTGTGATAACCTCTGATTATTACTAACACATAAATACAGGCAGTTAAGAAACCGCCTGTGATGACTAGTCCGAACCGTCTGTGATGACTCTTTTTGTAGTAGTGGTGTTCTATGATAAAATTGAACAAGCATTTTGAATATACACAAATAAGTTAAATGACTACATTATCGATTCAAAAATTGCTATAGATAATAACCTTCTAATAGTGTTATAGCCAACAAATGTACATGGTGCCTGTTGTGGTTACAGACCAAACAGAGAGAGAGAGAGAGTATGGTAGTGGAGAGTTAGGTGAGCAATGGCTTAGGGTTTCTCCCAATGGCATGTGCTGTATATATATATCCATATGGGGAATGCTTTTACAATTATACCCTTACATCCGAGTATTCCCCTCAGGGGCACTTATGTCATTATACATGTCCCATTTTGGGCCTTACATTCCTCCAACAGGCCTGCTGGGCTCAGGTGGGGGCCATCCCTACAACAGGAGCCTCTCATGGTGAAGGGCTTCACGGGCCGAAGCCATGCTGCCGAGTCCTTTGGTCCCCTCCGTCCTTGCGGCCTGTGAGCTTGTATAATAGTTGGCGGAGCCTTATTTGCTGGTGTTGGACTAGACCCGCCGCGGGGGTGCGACGCCGGATGTGTTGGCGAAGGCCCGTCAGTGGCAGGGTCGAACCCGAAGCCGAAATTGGAATCAGAGGTGCTGGCGGAGTCGAATGCGTCGACCGAGGTAGGCGAAGCGGGCCCCAAAGTCATCTACCATCGAGGGCACTCGACGTCGGAGTCCGCCGCCACCTGCATGGCGAGACCTAATTGACGCGGCGCGAGACTTGAGGCGCCGTGGCCATGCTATGTTGCGACGTTCCATCTTCTACCGGTCCGCATGGCGAAACATGCACGCGGCGCGGGGCTTGAAGCGTTGCGGCCAGACGACTCTTGTGATGCTCCTCCGCCGGTTGGGCTTTCCTCCCGCCGGTTGAGCTTCCTCTGGTTAAGCTCCTGGCGGCTGGACTCCTGCCGGTCGGGCTCCTGGCGGTTGGGCTCCTAGCGGGTGGGCTCCCCCGCTGGCCAGGTATATATATTCTGCTGGTGTTGTGTTGTACCTGCATTGTACAGTCGGATAGGTGGCCTCCTGTTCGCGCACCGTGCTTGTGCATGGAAATGGCAAGGTTTGACCTGTTCTCGTAGACAGATATGCTTGAGTTCATTTGCATCCTCTGATTGCGCCAACCGACGTTACCATCAGGGCATGCTGGTGTACTGAAGCTTATCTGTTTATGAGAACAAGTCGAAACCTGCCGTCAATCAGCCTTCGCGTGCGGCCGCCGTGTTGCTCTGCGGGTGCGGTCAGAGCTTAACACCGGGCCTTCGTGCGGGCTAGGGCCCGGGAGGCCAGACTGTACCCTACGGCTCAAGGGTAGCAGTTGGGTGTAGTGTGGGCAGACTGGCGTTCACTCGCCTTCGCCTTCTGGTTCGCCCACGTGGGGCTGAGCCGGGGGCCCAGCTGGATCTCAGAAATATGGGCCAAACTGGGCGTTCGCGCGGAAGTACCAGGGGCGGGGTGAGCTTCGGCTTGGCGCGCAGACCCGCGGCGTCGCGGCGAAGTACTTCCCCGTGAAAGTGGGGCCGTGTGAAAGATCAAGCTCCATTTAAGTTGGTTTTGGTGTTAATGACAAATGCCAGTATGACATTGTGATATTAATGACATATACTTTACAATGTTTTGGTGAAAATGATAAATGAATTTATGAGACTAATATGTTTATTTGAGTTTATCTTTGGTTAGTCTCATTTGGATGAAAAGGTGAAATCAAAGAGGTATGCATTCGAAATCGCTTTCTCATTTACAAATGCATTCCTTAGATCCAAAATATAGATTGAACTCCTCAATTAGTCTAAAATGAATATGTGCATATGTCTTCACTATATACACTTGTATGCACATATTTAGGGGGAGCTCTCTATATATTTTGGAGTTTCATAAGTATTGATCCATGCTTCTTTCAATATGCATATTTGGGATCTTTATTTTGAAATACATACTTAAGTATATATAGCTTGTATAGTATATATATACTCATGTGCAATCGGGTTGTCATCTAACTTCTCCATTATGTGTTAATGGTTGGACGACTAATGACAACCGAATAAGTAAGCTTTGTTTAAAGCTTATCTCAGAGTATACATTTGTTGTGTACATATTGTATACATGCAAATCAATTTCATATCTCATCATTTGTTGAGATTGTCATGAATTACCAAAATGGTGAAGTTTGGTAATCGATGACAATTATTTTGTGGACTAACATTTTACATGAGTTGGATGAATAGGTTAGGTTCCACAAATAAAGATGATTTGGGATGACTTCATGAGTTGAAGGTCATCAAGTCAAAGTTGATGAAGAAGAGGTAGCTTCATGTGTTGAAGGCTATCAAGACAAAGGCTTCATGTGTTGAAGGCTATCGAGAAGAAGATGCTTCATGTGTTGAAGCATGTCCAAGATTGATCATGTGTTGATCAAGTGAAGACCATCATGAGTTGATAGTGTTGATGAAAAGAAAGCATCATGAGTTGATGCCTGTCAAGACGATGACCCAAGGCAAAGGTATGACTAGTTAGGGCTAAGGATGCGTTCCTAGTCTTTTACCGGTCTTGGTGTTTGGTTGGAAGACCAGATTGCTAGTGTAGGTTGCCGTACTATTAAGAGAGGTCATGTTTAGTAGTTTGAGTCTCATCATGTGTTGATAGCTCAAACCTCACTTGCTCTAGCTCATCTTGACATGATGCCATTATTTGCGAATGTGTTTTGCAAATAGTTGAGGCTCATGTATCTAATCCTTGCGGCATGTGACTTAGGTTTGCGAATGTGTTTTGCAAACATGAGAAGTCCATGTACCAAATCCTTGTAGCATGATCTAAGTTCGCAAATATGTTTTGAAAAAGTTGGAGATCATGCATTGTCCCTTGGCATGGTCTAAAATTGTTTGTTGCTATTTCCTTTGATATTAGACCATGGTAGTGACTCTTTGAATATCTTTTGATTTTTGCATTGATATAATGTGTTTGAGATCATGCAAATAGATGGGTTGTGTAGCCCTCTGAATAAGCTTTCCATAGAGTCCAAGATCACTCAATTCCGACATCGGAGTCAAAAGTTATGACCGTTTTTCCGAGTGTCGTCTGTGCTGAAAAAACCAAAAACGGAAGTACCGCGATTTGTACTGCGGTAGTTCCGATTTTTGCGGAAGTACCGCAATTTGTACTGCGGTAGTTCCGATTTTCCGGAAGTTCCGATTTTCGAGCGGAACGTTTTTTTCAGAGAGCGACTTTCTGAATGACTTAGCCTTGGGAGAAACGGAAGTACCGCGATTTGAACTGCGGTAGTTCCGTTTTCGCTGAGAAACGGCTAGTTTTCAGGGGTTTGGCTCCAACGGCTAGTTTTCTTGTGTGGGGTATAAATACCCCCTTGTGGCCGGTTGAAGAAGTGGTTGCTTGATCCATTTCTGTTGTCTTGAGCTAGAGTGAGAGTCAAGCGAGAGGCTTGGCTTGTTACTCTTAGAGTTTGCCGACTCCTAGACGGCGTGGGAGGCGTCGTGCGCGATGATCTTCTCAAGAAGGTTGTGAGAAGACCCGGCGAAGTTGTGAAGGTTGGAGCTCACCTACCCGAAGCGGGAAAGAGCTACCACTAGTGGATACGAGGTGTTTCGGCTTAATTCGTGGAGCCGGTCCGATTCGTTCGAGCTAACCTCAACATGGACTAGGGGAAATCGGTAAGTTTCCGAACACCACGGTAAAACATCATTGTGTCAATTGTGGTTTGTTTTCTTGTGTTCAATTTATATTCAAGCAATTTACATTCATAGAATTAAATTGATTGCTTGTATATTTAGAATTGCAAACCTTGACCTAGGCTAGAACGATTAGCGCACTTAGGCGAATTTAATTGTTGTAGGCGCTATTTGAGCTAAACCAACTTGAATTTAGCTTCCGCATTGTATACTTGGTTTAGACAAATAGAAAAGGTTTTGAATTGCTAATATTAATTTATAGAGAATTTTTTAAACCGCCTATTCACCCCCCCTCTAGTCGGCCTCCTCGATCTTACACCGTGGGCGACCCCAGAGCCGTGTTGCCGAGGCGGAGCTCCTGTCGAGGTTGCCGTCGAGGATGCTTGGCCCGTTGCAGCTTGCTGTTACACCTCGGCGCGGGGACGAGGCGTGGGGCCGAGCCGAGGTGGGGGGCGGAGCTTCTCCGCTAAAGCGGAGAATCGCCCGTCTTAAGCTACCGGGGTTGGTTGGTTCGTGCCTTAGTGGAGGCAGACCTCGCGCCCCAGGTTCTCCTAGGCGCGGGGTGGTTGTGGCTCTACGGTCCGGTAGTGCGCTTTAATGACCGCTGGAATCGCGCTGACCTCTGAGCTATCAGGCTACTGTAGCTATACGTGTTGTCCCATCGGGGGTGTACACGCGGCGGTTGCGACCGGCGTACCGTGCGCTGTCCAGCGGATTTGCATGTGCGCTTGTTCGGATGCTGGCAGGTGCGCTTCCTAACCGCAGGGAGCCAAACCACCGGGCGATCGCGCCTCTCGGACATGACAACGCAAGGTTGGGCCTTTACTGGCCGAGGCCAGAAGGTTGTGCGGACCTTAGAGTCGCAATGACTTTCGACGTCTTCGTGGCGTCCCAGCGAGGTGCCCCTTCGCAGGGATGGAGCCGAAGTCGAAGCCAGGGCGTCGCTGTTGGGACGGAGACCCCACCGAAATTGTTGCGGTTGATTAGTCTCGAGAATCACACCGACACGTGCCGGGGGCTGCGGTGCGCCGTACGACCTGCATTTACTCCCGGTGGGAGCCGACACGCAGCGGGGGCTATTGGCTTATCGTGCGTGGACAGATCTTTGCACGGCCGCGGTCATGACCGACACGCGTGGGCAGTCGCGACGCTTCGGCTTCGGTCGTGGCGCTTTGGCTTCAGTCGCGACGCCTCGACTTCGATCGCGGGGAGGCGAGCGGTTCGTCGCCCGCCGGTTACGCTGACTAGCGGTGCGGGAGACGAGGGATTTTTAAATACCCCCGTGGCACCACGTCTGCGCCTCCTTCACACGCTTTCTGGTCGCCCATCTCATTTCCTACTCCTTTGCTTTCCTTGCCACCGCGGTTCCCTTTCGCAGTCGTCTATCTCCCGGATAATGATGGCGTTCGGCGACGAGCATGTTCGAACGGTCGGCAAGTGCAATGTCCGCCAGCGGTCCTCGCCGCTTGAGGTGGAGTACTCGCTCGAGGTGCGTGACCCGGCGGCGGCAGATAAGTGGTGGGTGGCGACGGAGAGGAAGGGGGGCCCTTACTCCAGCGTCTTGGGTCCAACGCTCGTGACGAAGGAGACAATCCGTACACTGCTGCATGAGGGGAAGCTGTCGAATCGCCGGGCGGTGCGGCTACCCGCCGATGACGAGGCGGAACCGCGACCTGAGGAGTCGGAGGCGATTGTTTTCGTCGCCTACTTTGAAGCCGGGCTTCACATCCCGACCCCGATGGTCGTTGGCGATGTGTTGCGAACCTTCAGGCTGAAGTTGGCGCAACTGACTCCGAACGTGCTAGCTCGCCCTGCCGTGTACAGCTGGGCCTTGTGCGCGGAGGCGTGCTGGCCCAGCGCCTCGATGTTCGCCTACCTGCACGATGCACGGTGCCAGCCGAAGGAGCGGAAGGATGGGACGCTGTCGAACTTCGGCAGCATCAACTTTATACTGCGGTCGCCTTGCGGGAAGCTCTTCCCCACGAACTCCACTCGAGCAAAGTGGGAGTCTAGCTGGACAAGACGGTGGTTCTACCACCGTGTGGAGAGCGGCAGCGGCCTCGAGTGTACGGGCCAGCCGATGGCGTTCAACACCACGCCCAGTATAGCGCTCAACTCCGAGGATAGGCGAAGGGCGCGAAGGCTTGTGGGGGTCACTGCCCGCTTCAACATGCGCGACCTCGCTGAGGAGTACATTATGTACGGCGTGGCGCCGCTCGCCCATGAGTGGGGCCTCCCTGCCGGGAAACTCCAGGACGACAACGTTCGTCCGTCCATTTGCTCGCTACCAGCGCCCTCCGGACCTCGTAAATCTCGGTCGTGTCCTCCTTTCCTTTCGCTGTTCGGTGCATCGCTTTTGACCGCGCTTCTTGTCTCGTCTAGGAGCGCGCTTGGAGGACACGGAACGCGTGGCAAACATGTTCCTTGGGCCATATACGGCCAGGGAGCACGAGCAGCGTACGGCTGCAGTCGCGGAGGTGGGGCTAGGGCGGATAAACTGCGTGTGCGAGGCCCTGGGCGTTCGTGTGCCGGAGCATGCCTCTCCGGCCCCGAGCCAACCGCGACGTCAAGATGACGGTGCCCCAGGAAAAAGGGGGTCGTCTCGCGGGAAGACTCGGACTGCTACGGCCGCGCCTGGCGCGACAGCTGCCATTGCCCCTATCGACGCGGTGGATGCGGAGTCTGATTCGGCGAAGTATGCCGACTCAGACTTGGAGATGGGTGTGGACGGCGGGGATGAAAGGTCTCCGGGCGGTGCCAGGCATTGGGAGTGTGCTGCGGACGACCGGGAGGGGGAGGTCCCACCGCCTGCGGTGGTCGCCGAGGTGGAGCCATCATCTGCTGGCGGCACCGGAGTGAAGTCGCCACCTGCGATGGTGACAGTGTCGGAACTGTCCCTCGCGGAGGCCGACGGAACGAGGCCTCCGCCCACGATGGCGGCCGAGACAGAGGTGCCTCCCGCAGAGGTTACTAGGGTGGGCCCCCACCCGCGAGCATTGCTACCGTGGAGCCTTCTGCGGCGGTTACCGAGGCAGGGCCCTCACCTTCTCCTCCTAGGGCGAAGCGGCCACGCCTGCGATCCCCCCTTCATCAGACTTCGAGGGGGTTTGCCGTGGCGACCCATGTCGGGAGCTTGTGGGACTCCGACTCCGACGCCGAAGCCCCCATACGCAGCGTCCCTTCGGCCCCTTCGCAGGCCGTAGCGACCGGGGGGCGGGGGCTGCCGGTGTTAGGCCCCGATACAGAGACTCCCCGGCCCCCAGGGCTGACTCCGTCTGAGTGGACTGTCGCCCCTGTTAACCCACCCGCAGCTGGGGGGACGCCCCAGCGAAGTCCGCCATCAGCCACCGAAGGTATGCTACCTTGTCGCACCTTGGCGTAGCTCTGACCAGTACACCTTGCAGCAGAACTCATTCCCGAGGACGGGCGATCCCCCGGGCGCGGGGGCGTTCGTTCCAGAAGGCTGTCCGGCGTTCCCAAGACTGCCGACGCAAACCCCGCGCCCCCAAGCTTAGCGGACTTCGTCCCTCCCCCGGAGGCGTTGGGGGCGTGGCGCGGGATCGTGGATGACATGGCCGCCAGCATTGACCGGCAAGCACTGTCAACCTACGAGACGGGGCGCCTTGGGGACGCATTGGAGGTATCAGGGGTGAGAGTAAGTATCTGACCTTATGACGATACGCGGTCGCGTAGCAGCTCGCTAACTCCTTTGTCGTGCAGACCCTCGTCTTGGCCCAGGCGTTGCAAGTGGCTCATGCCCGCAAGCAGGGGATGCTGGAGGACCAGTTGCGAGCCGCCGAAGAGGCTCTGCATGTTGCCGAGGGGACACGCGCCACCAAGGACGACCGCATCCGCCGCTTAGAAGTAGAATGCGCGGAGGTGAAGTCGTACGCCGAAGCGCTTGTGGCAGTGGCGCGGCTGTCAGCCACGGAGGCAGCGCGGCGAGAAGTTGCGGAGGAGCGGGATGGCTTACTCCAACAAATCGCCGCGCTGGAGAAGGAGAAGGACGAACTCGTCGCGTCTCTAGCGGAGCGGGACCGGGCTCTGGGCGATGCTTCAGTGGCTGCGTGGGATGCCATGCTGGCCCTGGAGAGCGCCCTTGAGGATCTTATCGCCGAAGTGTTGCCTCGCTTCTTTGGGCTCGAAGAGCTGTCGCGGACCCTTGCCGGATTGGGGATGCGGCCAACATTGCCCGCAGCTCCGCGACGATGTTCGGCAACCACTGCTCGTACGTGACGTTGTGCCTGATGTGCGCGCTTCTGCAGCACCAGGGTTGCTAGCATGTCAGTGGGCTGGCTAATCCCCATTTAGAGATGCCGACCGGGGCTGGGGTGATGTCTGGTGCTGTGCGCGCTGTTCGCCACCCCGTGCGATTCTTCTACGAGAGGATCTAGGAGTACATCGGGAAGGCTGCGGTGCAGGTCGACCTTGTGACCCGGCGATGTCTCCAGCACTGGCGGAGGGCCGAGGAGTCGCTGGACTTCTGGGCAAGCCGAGCTTCTTCGAGTGAGGCCCCGGCGCGGACGCACATTAAGGAGGAGCCTACCGAGTAGCGGCTTTGGGCACCCTAGGATGTGTACACTTTGCTGCGTACTTTTGTAAACATCTTCCGATGAATGCACAGTATGGGAGAAGATGTGGTTGAAAAATGTTGTCCGCGCCTCCATGCTTGTTTACGATAACGTAATCCCGTGGTAGAATGGCAAGGCTACACCGTGCCCACCTACATACAACGGTCCGGGCCTAACCGAAGTAGACGCGCGAGCGCTCCATTTCCTACCGTTCGAAGTGGTGGCGGCGGAGCCGGCGCCTTAGTCAAGGTAGACGCGCGAGCGCTCCGTCCCGTACCTTTCGAAGTGGTGGGGGCGGAGCCGGTGCCTTAGTCGAAGTAGACGCACGAGCGCTTCGTCCCCTACCTTTCGAAGTGGTGGCGGCGGAGCCGGCGCCTTATTCAAAGTAGACGCGCGAGCGCTCCGTCCCCTACCTTTCGAAGTGGAGGCAGCGAAGCTGGCGCCTTATTCGAAGTAGACGCGCGAGCGCTCCGTCCCCTACCTTTTGAAGTGGTGGTGGCGGAGCCAGTGCCTTACTCGAAGTAGACGCGCGAGCGCTCCGTCCCCTAGCTTTTGAAGTGGAGGCAGCGAAGCTGACGCCTTAGTCGAGGTAGACGCTCGAGTGCTCCGTCCCCTACCTTTCGAAGTGGAGGCAGCGGGGCTGGCGTCTTAGTCGAAGTAGACGCACGAGTGCTCCGTCCCCTACCTTTTGAAGTGGTGGCGGCGGAGCCAGCACCTTAATCGAGGTAGACGCTCGCGTGATGCCCGTGAGTGCAAGCTGCCGCCACGTCTCACGTCGACTTTACAAGGCACATACGGAGGCGAGCCTCGACTGTCTTTTGCGCGATCACTGCGAGGTGCCCGCAGAGGTGAGCCTCTAGTGCGTCTTATCAAGACTCATGCTGCAGGGATCGTCGACCACGCGATGTTTATACTCCGGAGAGTGCGCATAGGGATAATGCTTATGTGTACGCGGGAGCTTCCGCGTCTTGTTTATACTCCGTTGAGTGCGCCCGAAGGTAGGCCTCACGCTGCATCTTATTTATACTCTGTAGAGTGCGCACGGAGGTAGGTCTCACGTTGCGTCTTATTTAGAGTCCGTGGACAGCGCGCGGAGGCAAGCCTCCGCGCGTTGCGGGCGGTGAAGTTGCGTGCGGAGGCGGACCTCAATGCTACGTCTTATTTATACTCCGTAGAGTGCGTGCGGAGGCGGACCTCAGCGCTACGTCTTATTTAGAGTCCGTGGACTACGCGCGGAGGCAAGCCTCCGCGCGTTGCGGGCGGTGAAGTTGCGTGCGGAGGCGGACCTCAACGCTACGTCTTATTTATACTCCGTAGAGTGCGCGCGGAGGCGGACCTCAGCGCTACGTCTTATTTAGAGTCCGTGGACTGCGTGCGGAGGCAAGTCTCCGCGCGGAGCGGGCGGTGAAGTTGCGTGCGGAGGCGGACCTCAACGCTACGTCTTATTTATACTTCGTAGAGTGCATGCGGAGGCGAACCTCAGCACTACGTCTTATTTAGAGTCCGTGGACTGCGCGCGGAGGCAAGCCTTCGCGCGTTGCGGGCGGTGAAGTTGCGTGCGGAGGCGGACCTCAACGCTACGTCTTATTTATACTCCGTAGAGTGCGCGCGGAGGCGTCCCCCCACGCGTCTTCGTTTATACTCATGCCCGTGCTTTTCACAAAGAGTACGCGCGCGGACGTGTGTCTTTGTTTATACTCATGCCCGTGCTTTTCACAGAGAGTGCGCGCGCGAATGCGTGTCTTTGTTTATACTCATGCCCGTGGCTTTCACAGAGAGTGCGCGCGCGAACGTGTGTCTTTGTTTATATTCATGCCTGTGTTTTTCACGGAGAGTGCGCGCGTGAATGCGTGTCTTTGTTTATACTCATGCCCGTGGCTTTCACGGAGAGTGCGCGCGCAAATGCATGTCTTTGTTTATACTCATGCCCGTGTTTTTCACAGAGAGTGCGCGCGCGAACGCGTGTCTTTGTTTATACTCATGCCCGTGTTTTTCACAGAGAGTACGCGCGCGAACGCGTGTCTTTGTTTATACTCATGCCCGTGTTTTTCACAGAGAGTGCGCGCGCGAACGCGTCTCTTTGTTTATACTCATGCCTGTGGCTTTCACGGAGAGTGCACGCGCAAACGCGTGTCTTAGTTTATACTCATAAAGAGTGCGCGCGAAGGTAATTCTTCGCGCGCTTCTTGCGAGAAACAAGACAATTTTTGCAAACGGTGAACTTTATTAAAGCCCCGTTTGCGCGGGTGAGCGATTACAAAAGATGGGATATTGACCACTGACCATTTAAGGACGGGAACAGCTGCGGCTGTCGTCGCCCGGTGTTGAGGCGGGGCACGGTGGGAGCCTCTGCTGCTGGGGTAACACGCGGGGGCCCGGCGGGGTGCTTCCCGGAGCCACCAAGGATCTTCGCACTTGCACACCCGGCCTAAGTGTTTCATCGAGCATCGTGGTGTGGACCTTTGCTGCCGAGCTCTATGCGTCGAGCCATGTCCTGGTCACCGTGGACAGTGATGATGGCACGCAGTCCGGGGAGCTTCATACATAGGAAGCCGTGATGTGGGACTGCCTCGAGAGAGTTTAAGGTTGGCCGCCCCAATATATCATTATAGGGGTACGAGATGTCGACAATGTCGAAGGTGGCGTCCCCACTCCTCACATTATCATATCGACCGAAGGAGACTTGGAGGCATATCTAGCCCAATGCCCGCAGAGGTTGCCCTCCGAAGCCCTGCAGCGGGATGCCCGAAGGGCCCAATCGACTTCGGGGGATCCCCATCTGATCGAAGGCCGCTGCGAACAGGATGTTCGCGGAGCTTCCTCCGTCGACCAGGACGCGCCTGACTTCGCATCCTGCGATGACGACCTGGACGACCAGGGGATCGTGGTGGGGGAATTCCACGCCTTCAGCGTCAGCGGGCGTGAAGGTGACTTTGTGTTGTGCCCACTCCGGTGGCGCCTGCACTGGGTATGCCGCGACGTGGTGTAGCCTCCTCACATAGGCCTTCCGCTGCTGTGCCGAGGCGAACTCCAATGAGGAGGCCCTCCCGAGGTTGCTGCACGTCGGCCTGGATCCGCAGGGGGCCTTCCTGAGGTTGCATTCCTTGGTTTTGGGGGTGTTGGACGTGAGCCACGACGGGCGGGCGCGCCTCAGGGTTTGTCTCTGACGACGCTCTGCCGGAGTGCTGCGATGGTGGCGCACGCACGCGTGTCGTGGCTGCCCCGACCGTGGACTTCACACCACTGCCCCTGGTGCTGGTCGTTGTACTCTTCGCGAGCTCTGTCGTCGCGACCCCGCCCGCGCCCCCGCCTCCGGCCACTGTGCCCTCTACAGCCGCGACCAGCAGGGGCGTTATCCTCGGAGGCGTCCTTCGATGGCTCCTGCTTACGCTTACCTTTCGATGAGCCCTCCTTTAGCGAGCCATCGTTTTTTGCCGAGCCCTCCACCTGATTGGTGTTGGAGTCGTCGCTATGTCTCCGCCGCGCGTCCTCTTCCGCTCTAGCGTACTCTTCCATCTTGTCGAAGAGCTTCACCACCATCTTGATTGGTTTCCGCGCGTTGTATTCGGCCATTGGTCCCGGGCGGAGGCCTTGTATCGCTGCATTGATGACGGTTGTTTCATTGACGTCCTTGACCTGACAGCGTACCTTCGCGAAGCGCTTGAAGTAATCTCGAAGCCTCTTCGAAGGTTTTTGCTTGACTGCGAAGAGCTGGTCCACGTCGACGCGCTCAACATAGTTTCCTTGGAAGTTGTTGTAGAGCCGGTCGCGGATCTGCTCCCACGCGTAGATGGAATGTGGCTCGATGGTGAAGAACCAAGAGAGCGCCACCCTCTGCAATGCGAGCGGGAGCCCCTTCGCCTTCGTGGTGTCATCTCCGCCAGCGGCTTCGGTGGCGGTCTCATACACGCGCACGAATTCCCGGGGGTCCGTGTCGCCTTTGTACGCTTCAATGACACTCAGGAACTTGAAGTCCTCCGGCCATGCCGCCTGCTACAGGCCCGCGGAGAGTGGGGACTCCGGGTCCACGCGTCGTAGTGGGACGCGGCTGGACGTGGGGGCGTCGCGGCTATCCGCCCTCTCCAGTGTGGGCTCCGATGCGACCACCGGTGGGGCCTGTAGACTCCGAGCCTCTTGCATGTCCCGCACAACTCCGCGGAGATCCGTTAGCTCCCGCTAAAACGCGCTGAGGGCCGCCAACAGAGCGTTCTCCACCGTGGGCGCGGTTGGGGCCATTGGCACGCCTGGGGGCGCGACCGGAGCGGCGGCAACCACGGCCTGTGCTCCCGGATTGCCCGCTGCGCTGTCATGAAGAACTCTGGAGCCGGTGACGATGCCCACGTTGCCGCCGGAACCGCTCACCGTTCCTGCGCCGGGTGGGGGAGCGGACGCCATGCCTGCGTGGGCATCGGCGTTGCTGCCTCCGACCACCCGAGCACCACTGTCAGCGACTGTCGCGGTACCTGCAGTGGTGGTACCTGCAGTGGCGGTGGCGGGATCGAGCGTCGCGGCGGTGATGGCGGGGTCGAGCGTCACGGCGGTAGCAGCGGGATCGAACGTCGCGGCGGTAGCAGCGGGATCGAACGTCACGGCGGTGGCAGCGGGATCGAGCGTCACGGCGGTGGTGGCGGGGTTGGGTGTCACGGCGGTGGTGGCGGGGTCAAACGTCGCGGCAGTGGTGGCGGGGTCGAACGTCGCGGCGGGGTCGGGCGTCGCGTCGTGAATGCCGGTGTTCGCGAGCGCCACACCCGCATCGCCGCCCACGCCTGTGGCTGCCAACGCCGAAGCCCTGGTATTGACGCGGGATTTCGCCGCTCCCACCTTTTTCTTCTTCGTCGCCGACGATGAAGCTTTCTTTGGTGCCATCCTCCTTTGGATCTGGAGAGGCTTGCTCTTGTCCTCCCCACGGACGGCGCCAACTGTTGTGGTTACAGACCAAACAGAGAGAGAGAGAGAGAGAGTATGATAGTGGAGAGTTAGGTGAGCAATGGCTTAGGGTTTCTCCCCATGGCCTGTGTTGTATATATATCCATATGGGGAGTGCTTTTACAACTATACCCTTACATCCGAGTATTCCCCTCAGGGGCACTTATGTCATTATACATGTTCCATTTTGGGCCTTACATTCCTCCAACAGGCCTGCTGGGCTCAGGTGGGGGCCATCCCTACAACAGTGCCTATTGGCCAAAATAGAAAACATATATTACTACAACCTCCTTCAAATTTCTCCAGCACAGCTCTCACCTGCAATCATGGTTATACATATAGGCATGATAAATATCAAAACCTTGACAGAAGCGAAGTTCAATAAGTTATTTGCTATCAAAACCATTTCATTCCACTTTGTTAAGCCGATGGCAGGTATTTGAGCCCTCAGGCTTCATTCAAAAAAATATATACTATCAGAAGTAAAAAAACATATATATATATATATATATATATATATATATATATATATATATATATATATATATATATATATATATATATATATATGACTCATACGGTCCAACCTCTAACTTTAATTTTATTTAAACCAAATCCCATACAGAATTAAATTGAGAGAGTGCACATATAATGGCCCAGAAGTGAGCAATGTTCATTTAAAATGTATCCCTTTGGTCAGATAATTGTATATTCTGACATTCAGCGTGTAGCTGTAGGCATTGATCCAAAGCTACAGAACAAATTAGTTGAGTTTGTAGCTTGCCAACTAACAAATGAAATTTGACTATATCTATTTGCTAATTGCTACAAGAAGTCATAATATACTTAAAAACAGCACAACTCCAAGCAGTGAAAGAGAGTCACTTGGATCAAAATTAAAAATAGCACAACACTGGAACCAGTTTATGTTTATCAACCTGAATCCTAAGAGCTCTGGGGTTAATATATAAATGTGTAGTTATTCTTACCACATAGTACAATGCAAAGTTGTCCTTGTCCACCATTTAAATCAACATGTTTGAACCGGGTTGTGTAGTTGCCAGTGTAGCTGCATGCAGTACTACTATAAAGTTGTCACACCCCACAACTATACTGTTAAATCCCCGAGAATCAAGGGATAGCCCTAAAAGAATTTAAAAGGAGGAAAAAGGATTCAATAAATTAGAGTAGTAGTACAAAACATAAAGATGGATCTGGAATCATTATAATAAGAGAAAATTCAGCAGACATATCTTACAGCTGTATTTTTCAACCTACAATGATATGCAATCCTATTAAATCTTATTATAGCAGATAACAAATTTATATACACTTTCATTACATGAAACCATTTGAGACAGCAAATTCGGTAACTACACAAACCTCCATTGGCAAACAAGTTTATCCTGGCTTTAACAGGTATAAATATTTGAGTTCCAGTTCAATACATTCAGTTGTTCTCAACTGTTAAATATAGCCCATCCAACGATTGTCATGGTCTTGACACCTCCAGTGTCATTAAGTGGTGCGAAGGGGTGATGCTAGCGAAGTGGGCAAAAAAGTAAGAGAAGTGATTCAGTCCATCAAAAGTTTATGGACCGTCCACCAAACATAATCGGATGTGTCTTGCCACTCGGCACTTGTAGCTTGCACCAATAGTGCACAGGAACGATGCTGCAAAAAAAGGGGTGTAGATGTAATTTTATCTTCCATCTTTCAATGGTTCCTTCGGCCATGCACCAGCACGAGATTGTGGCCACCATCAATCCCTTTGCCGAGTTCTTGTGCTTTCTGATCTATCAGGTGAGAGAAACACGTTGGGGTAATTGCCGCCATGCAGAATGTCACTCGGGTGGTGCAGTGCCGCTGACCAGTTGTGCTGGCACCTTCCTCCCCTCAATTTTGCATACAAATCTAGTATTTCCTTCGCTAGTATGGTTCTCTTCACATGGCAGAAGATTCTATTGGTTAGACCGCTTTGGTTTACTATTATCTCGTTGATGAGATTAGAAACAAATGCACGCGAACTGAAGGATGGGAGGCCCGCGGAGCATGAACGGTGGCAGAGTCTTCAGATCAGAACTGAACGGGGAGAGTTTCATTTCCTTCCTTTTTTTTTGGGTAACTGACTAATTGTCCAAAAAAACAGAGGCTCTTGAAGTAATTGTACAGTTTTGCCCTTGATTAATTAACTGTAAGCTGTGGTGGAGGTGCTAACACCTCCTACACCTCTACATGGACTGAACCAACCCTATAAATATTTACATCATCCTGTTGGTCGCCGTCTCCATCTGACTCAGCATTTTCTAAATCTCTCATGTTTGAGTACAACCGGAAGACCTCGTAATTGTGAAGTCAAATAGAAAAATAGTACTATTAAGACCAACGTGCCAACCAAAACACAATGAACAATATCGATCTCACCTAGCAAACAAATTATCATACAATCTCGAGTAATGTGGGAAGGAAAAAATGAAGAACTTGGAAGCCATAGTTGGGGCTATATAAATGTGTAGTTATTCTTACCACATAGTACAATGCAAGTTGTCCTTGTCCACCATTTAAATCGACATGTTTGAACCGGGTTGTGCAGTTGCCAGTGTAGCAGCATTGAAAGCATCTAGGTCCCTGAAAGTGATTTTGGTAATTAATGACAACAATATGTTAAGACACTAACATATGTGCTAAGATGTTTTGAAGGTTTAGTCCCGGATTTTGGATGACTACATGGAAATGACATACAAGGATGATAAAAGATCAACATGGCTCAAGACAAATGTATTATGTTGCCTAAGAAACATTTTTATAGTTTTTACCAGTCTCAGGGATTGGTGAAAAGACAAGATATATAGGATAGATATCATACTATCAAGAGAGGTTATGGCTAGTAGCTTCAAGATTTATCTTGTGCCACTTGATCAATTAAGATTCATGCATGTATTTGGAATTGCATTTGAGAAAAATTCAATACAAACGGTATGACTATAGGCTAGATGGCGATACTACCGCCCTGTGGTATGACCGCATCTGAGATGCGGTAGTACCGAATTTCGGTAGGACCAATTTTTACATAGCGGTATTTTTCAAAGATCATGTTTGTTGGAAATATCTTCTTCTCTGGAAAACGACAGTACCACATGAGCTAAGCAGTACTACCGCCGTGCAGTTGTACCAGCCCATCTGAGTGCGGTGGTACGACACCATACCGCAACAGCTCGTTTAGAAGTATTAAATAAACTACAAATAACAGTTAAATCCTAGGCGTGGTAGTACTGATCGACATATGGCAGCAATACGACAACTGCTGAATTCTAGGGAAGATAAAGTTGGGGGAAGTGGGACCAGGCCAAAGGGGGCCGGTCGAAGGTGGCGCACCCTGGCTAGATCTAGACAGGGGGAGGGGCACGGGTTTAAGAGAGGCGTGGAGGGGAACTAAGGTGGAGGGGGTCGGTCGGAGGTAGCGCACCCATGTTGGATCCAGAAAGAGGGGAGGATTAGGGGGAGACGGAGTCGGGGGAGGTGGTGCTAGGCACCCTAGTCTAAGGCGGCACACCCCAGCTGGATCTAGAGAGGGAGAGCAGGTGGCTAGGTTGATGGGAAAGGGAGCTCGTGATGGAATTAGGAGGGGAGAGCACGAGTGAGTGATGAAAATTGGGAGGAGAGGGGAGGGCACAACCGAGGGGATTGAGAGATGGAGAGGAGGCAAGGAGATGGGTCCCTCTTATCAATACTTTAATTTTGAGAGGGAAAGAATCAGATGAACCACCACCAAGGGGGAGTTGGGAGGGGCAGATGAACCATCAGCACCAACTTTCTCTTTTAAGTAGTAGATATATGTGTGCGCACACACACATATGTGTGTATGTACGTACGTATGTATGTAGACGCACGAGAGAGATCATGTGAAGGTCTAGAATATCTTTGTGATGAAAAATTGGCACCTTGGTTTGGTTTAATTTGAATTTTAAAATAGTTTTAGAAAATTCATATTTTAGATTATGCTGTCAGGTTCAGGCGATTTGATCGCCATAGGGTCAGCAGTTTGACCAGCAGATGGTTGGTGGTCTGACAACCATGAGGCGAGTAGTCAGACTAGCCATGGACTTTGGAAAATTGAACACCAAACATTTGTGTAGACTTGTTTGGAGATGATTTTGCACTTGATGCCACTAGAATTGAAAACTAGAGCCGAAACTAGATAGAGTTTAACTAAAATCCCAGAGAGAGTGTTTTCTGGAGTTGTTAAGTGATCTGATCGATATAGGAAGTGTGGTTAGACCGGTGGGTGCAGCCAGAGAATAGTGAAATGGTTTTTGAGTTGCATGAGTGTGTGCATGGCATGGGTACCGTTGTTTGGTTGTGTTTGTGTTGCACAATGCATCATTTTGACTAACGTGAGTCAGGTGCATGGAACTTACGCTCAAGATGGTTGCTTGGCCTTTAAATGTGCAGGTGGCATAGAAAATGTTAGCGATCGATGGCAATGGACTGGGACTAGGAGGAAAAGCTAAGGTCTAAGCGGTCATGCAAGTTCGAGAGATGGTACATGGCTCAAGCAAGAAGCACAGAGAAGATAAAGATTGTGAATAGACGAATTGGTGCATGTGGCGCATCAAGCGATGAGACCGATGTACGTAGAGATGGTTCGAGGGAGACTGAATGCTAGAAGATGTAATGGCTAGTTATTGGCAACTACAGGTTATGTGTCAAAGGTGAAGATAGAGTCAATGAAAGGTTCTTGGAAATTTCGTCGAGCGTATTTTGGTAGTTGGCCAAATACAAGGTTGGTACCTTGATCAAAACTACAGCGCGGGGAGGCACAAAGGAGAAGTGGTTTATGTCAAGAAGAGCTAGAATTGATAAGTAGATCAATCTCTAAAAAGTTAGTGGGTTAAGTCTTGTAGACGCTTGAAGAAGCATGCGTGAATGCGTAAAACCCATTTTAATGGGGTTAACAGGTTTCCTCAATAGCCTTAATGGGTTGGACCCATTAGGGTTGTTACAGTTATTAAAGGGAAAGGGAGAAGGTGGTAGATCCTAGGATTCTAGAGTTAAGGTTTTTGTTCTATTACCTTGTCTCCTTCTATAGATGTGAGAGAGAAAAATTGAGAGAGGAAAGAGTGGTGCTTTGGTTGCATCTCATAATTATCCATGAGTATGTAAACTTTATTCTTCACTAGAAATAGATCAAAACTTTATATCAATCATGTTATTGTTTGCATTCTTACTTGGTTTTGCTTATTCTTCAGCTAGATTTATAATTTCGTGTTTGTGGGAGTTCTAGTTTAATCTTTTGCTTGTATTACCTTTCTAGGATAGGTAAGAATACATCTAAAAGACCTTATACCTTATATCCTCATGATCGAGAGGTAATTTGAGTTTTAGGGCTTTTGGTGGTTTGATTCTCTTCAGTTTAGTGAACTTGAGCTCAAGAATCTTGTGATTCTTTATTGGTTTAGGTTTCTAATGCATTAAATAAGTCTCATGCAAAATTTACAAGTGTTGATTGAGATTTGAATACGTTCTTGAGATTTGAGTTTTGTCCCAAGAGGCTTTCAGCTCTAGGAATAGGAGACCAGCCTTGGACCTACGGTCAGACCAGCCTCGCCAGTTAGACTGGTCGTGGCGGTCAGGCTGGCCAATTCATAGCGATCTGATTGACATTGGGTTGAAAGGTGTCGATTTTATTGGCTTAGATCTCTAGCCTTGTTTTAGTAAAGCATAGCTGGTGCAATCTAAACTTACTAATTCTCATAGTTTCTTAAATGAAGATTTTGAATACCATTGAAGAAAAAGTTTTAACTTACCGATCCTACACTCTCTGATACTACAAAGTACATTCCCTGCTTGAGGAGCTAAGCCAGCCATTTTTGGTGCATTGTCAGCATGCATGCATATATATCCCTAGCTAGCTTATCTATGAGCAAAGAACAACTTAACAAAGGAGACATAGATAATTCACTTTTCGACCCTAAACTCTGGTCTTAGTTTGATTTTCAACCTTTAACTATGAAATTGTCTGGACACAATCTTGAACTATTAAAACCGTTTACTTCACCCCCTTCCCTCAATCCAGTCAAGTATTGATGCCATGTGTCAGTGGTTTTCACATGTGGACTTTGATGTGGCAATGAATTGGCAAACCAAACATATAAAAATTTCTAATGCACTAGGGTCCACATGTCATTGTCTCTTGTCTTATTGAGTAACTAATATCTTCTTACTCTCTCTCTCTTCTCTCTCACTGGAGCAAAGGAGGCGCCATGGGAGGCCACGGGTGAGCTCGATAGCGGCAACGACAAGCGAAGGCAGCTACTGGGAGAGTGCCAAAATGGGTTGCAGAGGCTAGCCTGAGCTCAAGGGTGATGGCGGCATGACACATGATGGCCTATGGAGGCACATAGCCATAGACGAAGATGGCAGTAACATACTGGTATGGCAGTGATGGCTACATTAAACAAAACCCATGGTTCCACTTGCTCGTGGCTAGGGCTGGACGAAAAACTCGAAGCTCGTTAGCTCGCTCGGCTCGTGGCTGGCTCGGCTCGGCTCGGCTCGGCTCGTTAGGATAACGAGCCGAGCCGAGCCAAGATTTTAGCTCGTTAGCTATAACGAGCCAACTCGAGCCAGCTCGCGAGGCTCGCTCACGAGCCAAACGAGCCATGCTTCCAGGAATTTAGATATGCATATGCTGCTTCCATGGACCTAATTTGTACTCTATTGCATGTGTTAATGTGTAAATTTGTACTCTATTGTACCCAAACGAGCCATGCATGTGTTAATTTGTACTCTATTGTACCCAAACGAGCCAAACGAGCCTAACGAGCCAAACGAGCCAAACGAGCCAAACTTCCATGGATGAATATATGATGGAGATATGTTTTGGCCCTGGCTCACGAGCCAAACGAGCTAACTCGAGCTTTTTGTCGAGCCGAGCCGAGCTGGCTTTTTAGCTCGTTAGTTATAACGAGCCAGCTCGAGCCAGCTCGTTATCCTACCGAGCCAGACCGAGCCGAGCCGAGCCGAGCCGAGCCAGCTCGATATCCAGCCCTACTCGTGGCTGCATTGCCCATGCCTCCACTCGCCACAACGCCCCTGCTCCATGCAGCAAGCTGTGCCACCCTAGGTTAGAAACTCCCCTGTCTACCTCACCTCTATAGCCCCCCGAATACAAAGCTGCAGTAGCAATCATCGTCTCTAGCAATCGATAATCCATGTGTAGTCGCCACTAAGCCCCTACCGATCTAGTTCAAAGTTCATGACCATCCCGCCACCTCCACCAAATTTCTCTTCCTTTCTTCGTAGCCAACCGCCACAAAGCATAGTGGCGCCACGCTAGTGTGCGCCCGTACGCCACCTTGTTGATTGGTCCTCGGTAACTCACCATCACCATGCAGCCTCGCTACACCGTCAACCTTGCTGTCATCGACTCATCACCAACTATCTCTATCCTAGCCAAGGCCACCTACGATCTACCCATGTCCAGGCGCTGCTCATACGCGCATTAGCCGAGCCTCCCTATCTCCAGAGCTCTTCACTGCCCATGTGAGGTAGTCACGCATGGGTGTCTAATCTAATATGTAACCATAGCAGTGGGAGGGAGAAAGAAGAGGAAGAAGATGAGGATGATATGGATGCACGTGTGAATGCCATGTTAGCGAAATATGCACATGTGGATGCCAAAACTAATGCCACGTTAAAATAAACCATCATGGTTTGGGTTAGGGGATAAAGTAGACGATTTCATTTGTTTGAGATGTTAATTTGAATGGCTTATAGTTCAGGACTGAGAATTGAGCTAAGGACCGAGTACAGAATTGAAAAGTGGATTCCCCCCCCCCCCCCCCCCCCCCCTCTAAATATACCTGTATGGGTCCGACCAAATGGCGCTGCTCTTTGTGCGCACAAGAGCGCCATGGGGCCGCATGTGATGTGCACGTGTGACGATGTGCAACTGTGGATGGATGGGACTAACAAACCAACAAATAAACAGGTAAGTCACTTGACCTGTTGTGTGGATACCGGAGATCATATCAAAAATGTTCCTTCTTTGTTTCTTGAATCCTGATGTGGCTGTCTAGCTAGACCAATGAAATTAATGATCTACTCCTCGCTGAAACTAGCATCGATATTACGTGCCTTCCCGGCATGGATCCATGCACCCATGGCTCATTGCTAGCTTGGGTTGTTCGAGTCGTTCGACAAGCACTACACCAGGAAGGAGCTATAGTAACACGTCTATGTGCTACTACATGTCAATAAAGGTGTTACTAGTCTTTACAGTAACACAATCTTTAAGTGTTCTTATAGCCCATGTTACTAGCTAGGTTTGAAGTAACACGTGATAAGTGCTACTACATGTCTGAAAACATGTTACTACCTTGCAACACATATCTTATCTATAAGAACACATATTATGTGCTACAACAAACTACCCTAGTAACACAAATATGTGCTACAACAAGCTACCCCAGTAACACATTTTGGAGCAATAGTAACACCATTGTATTATGAGTAGCAACACACTTTCTTACACCAAAACATTTTGTGGAAACTTATTTTAATACATATAAATATATATACACAGAGATCTAGAGAGAGGAAAAAGAAATGATTTTTTCGAAATGACAATTAATTAATTGCAGAATTATTTTCTTTCACAAGAATCACATATTGCACAAAATTATAACCATCACCAACATTGATTCCACAGGGAAATATATAAAATATGGTTCACATAATTTTATAACATACATGACAATCCATTTGAGAAAACAAGTCTTGGGAATAACAACACAAACATTTCATCCTAGAATGACATAATGATATCTATCTATTCTTCTCAAAATCTTTGCCCGATGATCTATCCATGAGGTGAAACAAGTATGAGATTTCAACCATTAATCTTCCGAACCTGCATGTGGCAAACATTACTGAGCTTTAAGGATACACGAAAAAGTATATATGTAGTATTATATGGACCAAGGTTGAAATATCATACACATATTGAAGGCCAAGCAATCGGCATTCCTTTAGCATGGGCATCATCAATTGACTTGCAGCAGTCCAGTGGTCGTACAAGCGCCTCAGTTGACAAGATTAACACTACACATGTTTCCTGGGTGCGATAGTAAATTAAGCAACGAAACAACTCTGCAACGAGGCAGCAACTAAACTGAACAACGAAGCAGCTAAACTGCGGGAAGCTACTTGCCCACTTTACCAGAGTGATCGCCCAAGATGTGCAACACTGAAACTTACATGTGGCGCCCATGACTAAAACGCTTTCCTTCAGTACCTGCATATTGGAAAGTGGTATGCACAGCATATGGTTCTAGCCGAAGCTGCTGATGCATGCCCTGGCAATTCAAGAAAATATACAGGATAGTTAGTTATCAATAGCATATACAGGATAGTTAGTTATCAATAGCACACTATAAACACTAACTACAAAACGGGTGGAACAAAAGAATGCGAACTCATCTAAAGAGCAACAAAAACTACATAAAACAACTATTAAATAACACAAAATATTGTGGGAGAAAGATTCTTAAATCTTAATTAGCAAACTCAAACAAAAAAAAGCTACTACCTGCACAAAGTATGTATGGCCGCTGCAGAATATACTTGCTGGTAGGACTCCAAGCTTCAGTTTGCCATCATAAGAATATACAAGTTCATCTTCTCCTTCAACTGACTCTCCAAACACTTTGTGTACAAGATCAGTAAATGCTTGGTTTGTCAGAAGGATCTGATGCCCTCTTGTCAAACAATTACATATTGATGATGGTTGATCCTAAACACAGACACACACACAATATCAATATTCCTTTATAGGTAAATGGAAAACATGTTACTGAAAATTATGGCAAATTTCTATAAACATTGGAGAAATTTAGTAACAAGAGTATTATTGCACTTCTTGTTCTAGTACTGTAACGATTTGCCTGATACACATGATATACACCCTTAAGCAATGGTCTTTCTTTCACCAATAAAAATCTTGTTTCATTGAGTGTTTGCATTGTAAATGCTCAAATATTTTTTTTTTGGTTGAACTAAAGTTCATTACAAACTTTCAGGATTGAGCAGTAACAACAGAAATGATATGTACCACATCTTTGGCATGGAGCTCACATTGCCCTGTGATTTACAAGATTTTACAGTCTCGACAGGAAAAGGAAACTCCTCAGTAATGTTCAGTTCTGGTAGTAAACAATGGTTAGACAAAACCTCTTTGGTATGATCATTGTAGTCAGATGCAGATGGAGATGGAGAATTATAGACAATGCATGACACCATTGCTCTTCTCAACGCTCAGTCCTGAATGAAATGCATTATTGCCAATTTGCAAGGTGTGGGTAAGTAATTACCTTCCCTCCAGTTCTCCAGGCTGTCGTCGGTGACTGTGGGTATGACCTGGTCGCTGGAGGTGAGGAGATCCGCGTTGTTGAAAAAAGTAAACCCAAGACTCTTAAATCTATGTTGTTGAAAACTTGAAATTGGTGGAACACCGAAACTTACATGTGGCGCCCATGAAGGCTCATGATTGCAAGAGCTGCTGACCTCCGATCATAGTAGTCAACAAACCCAAAGGAAGACTGTAAAGAAAGAGTAAATTCTTGTCAAATAGATGAAAATTGACTGAAAAGTGCAGATCGGGTAGAGACCGGATCTGTAGGTTTGAATATTAAGATAAATTTCGCAGCAAGAGTCCCTCATATCGGGTAGAGACCGGATCGGAGAAGCAGGCAGACGGTTCGGGTATATAGAGCTACTCGCAAAGTGCAGATCAGAGAGAGGGCAGCGTACCAATCCGTTCTCGTTGCACTCGCCGCAGCAGTGGATGCGGTCTTCCTCCTCGATGAACACCTTGCGGCTGCCGCCGCAGCCGGGGCAGGGTACGAAGCGGACGCCGCCGCAGCCGGGGCAGACGAAGGCTGGATCCTGGCCGACAGCGCCCTCAAGAAGCCGCCGGAGCTGGTCGGTCTCGTCGCCGGACATGGGGTGTAGTCCATGAGGGAGGAGAGGAATTTGGTGAGGGCGGCCGGCCGGATGGGGGGCGATGGGCGGCAGCGTAGGGGCAGAGGAGGCCGAGTGGGGGCGGAGGCGACGGATGAAGTACGACGAGGGGGGCGGAGAGTGCGAGAGAGGGGGGCGGCGGATCTGGAGGGCGGAGCCGCAGAGAGTGCGAGAGAGGGGGGCGGCGGATCTGGAGTAAGGAGGAGATCAAGAGACGAGGGCGAGACGGGAAATGTGGGTGGCGGCTGGGGAGTCGGGACTTAGGAATTGTGAACTGGTGATGTATACAGCCACCAATGAGTTATGGCGTATGGAAAGTTGAGCTGAGAGATTTGCCTGAGATTATTGGAGGGAAAATTTTACATTAGCGGGAAGTATGTGGAGGGAGATTTGTATGTGAAAAATTTCAGGTCATGCATAAAACAGCATCATTTTTAAATGATTTTTATATTTGATCGCTCCATGGAAAAAATATAAGGCTTTTTTAAAGTATATTTAGCAAAAATAGAGCGTACATATTTTCCAAAACTCTAATGCTTTTTAAATGATTTTAGTTCATTAGTTATGTATAATTAATCCTGCTAACGTCGTAATTCATCACTTATGGTTAATTAATGACGTTGGTTGTTATATATAATGTCTAATTATTTTGGACTATACAGATCTGGATTATTTTGTATGAAGAACATGTTAGCACTTTTCATCATAATTAAATTTTCAACTTTACAAATCTGCCTTGTGGTTCCACGACCTGAAAGCAGATTTTCTAACATGAAAAATAGCAGCGAGGTTCCACATATTTACCTTAAACTGCAATTTTAAGGTTCCAAACCAAAAACTGTAATTTTCTGTTATAAGGGACAGTTAGTGTAAATTTAAGGGCTTCTACCCTTGCCCTTCCAATTTCTTTTAAAAAAAGATCAATATCTTCAATCTAGTAGCTAGTGGTGTTGTTTGTACAAATCTATCAATATTGAACAAGATTATCCCTACAGTAGAGAGTAACACATGTCCGTAACACATATATTGTATGTTACCAGATGGCTTTGTAACACATGTTTATGTTGCGGTACTATATGCTTGTAACACGTATATTGATCATACTGAGTATGTGTTACAGGGTCTCCTGGGGACACAAAGTATGTGTTGCTGAGTTTTTTGCCTGTAACATAATTTGTATTATGTTGCAGTCAAGTGTTACTATAGCCATATTCTGTTGTAGTGAAGCCGCTTGAACTCGGCTAGCTCATGGACAATTATCTATCAATTTGTTGCTCTTAGATCTATTTGTATTGGTTTATGTTTCTGACTTTTGTTTTAAAAAATTAAAAATTAATATAAACATCTGGTTTCTCGAAATGGTTTCTTCATTCCTCTCGTTACGGTCTCGCTCTGGAGATAAGATAGGGGTCATAAGTACATCATGCATCCTACTCCTCTCGCCTTCGTCACTTGCACGTATCTCATCCTTACTCTTTTTACTGTTCACTCACTCCTTCTAAAAATTACTTCTTTTATCTATTATTATTATTATTATTTATTTTCAGCCGTTTGTAAAAACTACATCTAAAAACTAAGAGCAAATGTCAATACAAACAACCCTTAATTATTGATCTAATTATTGATCATGTACTATGTAGCGTGTATGCGTGAGCTGGCCAGTATGTACTTACTTTGTTGAGGCCTAGCTCTAACTGATTTAAAAGCCTTCGGCTTTTGACTTTCAATTTCTAAAAGTCACTTGAAACACGTTAACTTCTTAATTTCATTTTCTGACTTTTTTGTTTTTTCTCCCTTATTTCTTTGCGTTGTCTATAATGATACAACAATATTTTTAAAATTTTCTCTTCTTTATTTTTAATTAAATAATTTAGAAAAGTTAATAATCAATATAGTGCAATTTCAACCGTTATATTATAATTTTAATCCGAGGGTAAAAGCTGACTGCCGGCTGGAGCGGCCCCTGACCCATAGGGACAACGGTACTCTGGATTTGTCATTCATATGTCCCTAGATCTACAGCATGTTCGCGACCAAGACAAGATCAGTGGATCAGTGTAATCAGAGTACGTACGTGTTGCTTGTGAGATGCAACCTACTTTCAACCCTCTGATTGCTTTGCACATATAATTTTGTGGACGCTCAGAATCTTAATTTACCCCTCCAGTCATAAAAAAAATACAATTTTAGGTACGTATAGTAAAACTTTCAAAATTTTAGTTATTGATTTTTTATTAATATTTAGATTACATGGATAAAAATGGTATGGATAGATTTACATCAAAAAGAACTTTCAAAAAATATAATTTATTAAATTATATAAATCTACTATGAAAAATTAGTTATCAAAATTACTTTTTACCGCCTGTAAAGATCAAGTTTGAAGAAACATCTGATGCTGTGCAAACTTGCTAGGCTCATAATTGTCATGAAAAATTAGTTTCCAAGTAACGCACGTGAGATATATATATATATATATATATATATATATATATATATATATATATATATATATATATATATATATATATATATATATATATATATATATATATATATATTGTATAAATAACATTCACTAATTCGAAAAAACATTGATTTGGAAAGGAAGTCATTGATTTAGCATCATGGATGGAAAGTCTTAATCATGGATGGAAAATCTTAATCATGGAACCTGGGCACTATTGTGCCCCTGTTATATATGTATATGTGTATGTATATATATATGTATATGTATATGTATGTATGTATGTATGTATGTATGTATGTATGTATGTATGTATGTATGTATGTATGTATGTATGTACGTACGTACGTACGTATGTATGGATGTATGTATGTATGTCTATATATGTATATATGTGTGTGTGTATATGTATATGTATATGTATATATGTATGTATACATATGTGTATATATGTATATGTACATATGTATGTATATATGTATATGTATATGTATGTATATGTATATATGTATATATATGCGTATGTATACATATGCATATATGTATACCATATACATATATGTACACATATACATATAATATATAGGAAAAATACTTTTTACTCCCGGGTGTAATTACACCCACCTCTAATATACCACCTAAACAAACTTGAAATACTCCTTTATCATTTTAGGTATACTCATATACTAATTATAAGATACTCTAATGTGAACCACATGAAAAAATTGCAAGGAAGTCCATAGTTTTTTAGCGTATTTTATAAATACCTTTATATACGTACATAAAAGGAGTATGTCAAAAAAAATATGCATACCACCTCTGAAAAATTGTTCATACCACCTATATGGTCTTAAATACTCGTATACTAC